>CM059367.1:1035000-1722007 GCA_030370435.1 Auanema freiburgensis
AAAAAGCAGATAGAAACATATAGTAGTATTAGGGGTTTAATCAACAAGGACACGCAATTAGTCCACTATGGGTTAAGTTGTATGATTCGAAGTTGCCTACCTAGGAGTAGGCATGGTGCCGGTTATCGTGATGCCTGTATCGTTTGTACTATTCATCCAGCAAATACTTGTACGCTTATGGCTACGCCATCTGGAATTGCTTTTTCGTACACTTAGAATATGATCATAGTGGAAATTAAGATAGTTAGTGAATGTTAAGAGAAGTTGGCAGGACAGCGTTGAACGATAGAAATGATGAGTAAAGAACTATTTGAAATGAAACTCACGCATAATGCATTCTTTTGAAAATTAAAATAAGGAGAATAGAGAAAATGAGAGCCAACAGGGTGAGATTCAGTATTGTAAGAACAGAACTCGTGGAAATAGAGTATAGAGTGTTCTTTATGACAACCTTGAATGATATATTAGCAGATGTTAATAATTTAAATTATTACTTTTGTTAGAGCCATTGATCCTAATTCATCTGATGCTTGAATGATCAGCTCACATGTTGAACAAACTGGGCGAGCACCTGATTTCAATCGTACAACTCCTCTCTCATCGACAGTAAAATCTCTGTAAGAAGGATATTTTTGGTTTATTTCAGCTATGAGAACGAATTCACTTATTCATGTTTAGCAGATGATATTTTGAAACTTTGCCACTCTCTGCTGATAACTTGATTTGGCCAAGAACGGGTAAGTTATTGCTTGTTGACATGGTCATTGTGAACTCTGACTTTTCAAAATTGATTGCCGAGTCGTTGGAAATTATGATCGCTGGAGGGCAAGACGATGTAATAGAAGAGATTGTGGGCAGTTGTGACTCTTCTTCAACCGTTAAAACGAAAGGAACTATTGTACTCTGGAAACTTTTCCATTACACGAAAATACGACGGAATCACACTAACTTCGGATGTCGAGCTACTCGTTGCGGTTATGTTCACGGAGAACTTCCCTATTTCACTCACATGGCCCGCAATCGTTATCTCGCCTGTTTGAACGTTCATAGAAAGAGGAATGTCGTGTGCCGAATCCTTCAAAGAGTAGACAATCAGATCATCAGCCATCTGAAAACAAAGAATCAAAGTGACAAAACGTTTCAAGATGTTCTCACATCCGTGTTGAAGGCTTTAACAGTCATTATGACACTGCCTGGAGCTACGTCTTGAGAAATCTAGAAGTGCAAATCATTAAAACGTTATCAAGCTTTTGACACCTTTGTGGAGTACATCTGATGCTGAAAACGTATTGGATTCTGTAAATCAACCAAGACTATGGTGGTAGCATTCCTCTCCTTGTTATCACTCTCTACAGCCTACATCATCATAATTACAGAGTTAAAAGTGAAAGACAGTGTTACATTTACAAACAACGTTGTATGCGAAGGTGGGTTTTCTTTGGCAACGAGTATTACACCTCTTTTATCAATTGTGAAGTAAGAACTTGCTTCTGAAAACAGAATAATTAATGAAATATCAGTTACTCCTCCACTATAGAGATCATACTCACCTCCTTCCAAAGAGAACTCGATGTTAGCGCCTAAGTCATCGGCGTCGAACACTTGTATAGGCTCAGGTTGCAAAACTAGTTGACCGCTCTGAAGTTAGTATCACGGTTAAACATATCTAACCTTCAATCAAACCTTTATCTTTGAAGATTTGTAAAGCTTCTGGGTGAAGTATGGGTTAAGATCGTTAACGTTCTCAACTGTTACATGGAGAGGAACTCTTGAGAATTGGCTAGGCTCGCCTTGATCTCTCGCTTCTATTTCTACTTCGAACTCTTTTATCTTCTCATAATCTATTCTATTCTATAATAGATATCAATACTGCATGATAAAAGGCAGTAATTATTACCTTAATTGTAACGACAGGCTTGAAAGGGTCAGCAATTTCGAGAAGATCAGAATGCTCTCCATCCACGATGGAGTATTGGATAAAGCTATTAGGTCCAGGTTGATCTCTGTCGGTTGCTTCGAAATCAGCAAATACAATTGTACCTTCAATTTGATTGAAAGATGTTAGCAAGTATTGGGAAATCTGAACCTGTTGGTAACTCTTCTTTTATGGTAATATTGTACTCTTCGGCATCGAATTCGGGAGCGTTATCGTTGACATCTTTGACTGTCACAAAGACGCTTATGTTTAACTGGAACATTAGTTTTGATATGAATTTTCACTGTTTTGTTTTCCTCTTCTACCTCTCATTCACGTTCTTTCTCTCTGTTTCATTCTATGAAAGGGATAAGCTGTAAATCAAATAAGACCTTCTTATCACACATCATA
The DNA here is from genome assembly GCA_030370435.1 of Auanema freiburgensis. Lineage (NCBI taxonomy): Eukaryota > Metazoa > Nematoda > Chromadorea > Rhabditida > Rhabditidae > Auanema > Auanema freiburgense. Next base: position 1,037,327 of record CM059367.1, read on the forward strand.
TGTCAATAAACAACTGAAGAGCTTGTCTTCAGCTGAAAGAGACTCTTTGAAATTATTTTGATTACAATTAAGAAAGCTTACTTGATTGAAGTCCGCATCCAAATCTGATGATTTGCATTCAACAACAGCTTCAAAACGTGTTGTGCCCTGAAATTCTGTTTTTAACACAATGTCGTGAGACTGTCTGTTTAATCGTTTAGTCTCTGTAGTCTCTCATAATAATTTGTCATTCATTCAAAATCTCAAATTTCGTACTTGTAAATGAAAACTTCTATTCACATTCAGATAGTTCGAATGGTCATTTCTGTGTACATACGAATCTCTAGCTCTTCAAATTCTCTTTGTTTTAACAACACATACAAGCACTCAAAACGGTAAACATTCGACTATTAAAAGTATGTAATTATCTCATAATGCTGCTTCTTTTATAATAAATCGTTTAATCAACTTGTTGCCTCACTCTCTATCGTATAACCCTCTCACTTGCATCTCCAAAATTGAAATTCGACGTTGACCGGAAGCCAACAAACACAAATCTATGCTCATATTCACCTCATCGCGATCCAATGGTGCTTTCAACTTCAATTTTTTCGTTCCAGGTTCAATGTCGACTAAATCTTTTCCTTTGATGAGCTTCAAAGATAAATCAGGCTTTTCTCCAGTGACCGTTCCTTTAATAGGCAATTCACCCACTACTTTTCCTGAAAAAATGCATTCATTGCTATAAACCAATCATTCTGGAAAGTCAAATCAGATATGCCCTTCAATGAAAATCGAAAATGACTTTAACGATCTATTAATGGGCAAACCGACAAACTACAAGAAGATCCTCACACTCTAATGATTAAACTACATCCTTTAACAACAATACAACAAGAGTTTTTACCAAAAGAATATGCGATGAAGTTGATTATCCGAATTAAACCAGATGACGCTTTTTTGTTGTTGAAAAATTGTCCCAATCAGTAGACCGGTTGATGGTCACTAAGTTCAGAAAGATGAGTGCCGTATGATGTCACGTGCACAATCTCATTTTGAATAGCATAATCGAGTGATTCGGTTGTATTCAATCATTGATAACTTTTATATCTCCCTCCTTGTACTAAATGATATATATATTCATTCGTAAGTTTTCTTAAAGATCACAAAAAGCGAGAATGAAAGTCCTTGGTGTTATTTGGGTAAACTCTTGAGGTTTTTTCAAATACAACAAGAAGAGGTAGATGATGATAGGAGAGGAAAGGGGAACACCGCAAAAGTTTTCCATTTTTTTCTCAAAAAATGAAAAGAAAATTAAGATATTTTACAAGAGCTCCGCTCATCTTCTGATCATTTGTAAAAACAAGATAAAACAAAAAAAAAAAAGATTTTTGGTCATGTTAACCGTATTTGGATAATCTTTAACTGTGCAGATAGTGACATATTTCTATACATCAACGATTAAGAAAATTTAGTGTCTATCCGTCAGGTTTTATTCAAAGTTGTTGAAAAAAGGCGTCAAAATAAGCTGCAATCTAGCTCTCACACAATTTCAAGTGGGATTTGGGACACAAATGAAGAAATCAAGATGAGGTCGTAGAATGAATAAAGCAAAATGGTTTATTATGTTTAAGATTACTGTCGATCGCATCAAGCTCATTGTAGGTTCAGATAGATTCTTTGGAACCAAACTACAAAATGAGACACAATGAAAACGATTCTCCACAAACTAGTAAGTTTTTTGCAAACATATTAAAGATAATCATACCTGGCTCTAAATCCTCAAAGACGGATAGATACACGGAATTCATCCCATTCTCAAGTAAACATGTGTAAGCAGGTGAAAAAAGTAGAAAAAGCAGTTGCCACCACCTCATCGTTTAGAACACGAAAGTGATTGTTATTGAAGAAATTCCTTTTCGAACTGAAAATCATAAGAAAATCAATGAGATTGATTAGAAAACAATAATATAATAACTATCATCATATTCTGCGCTATTATAGATATGAAAAAGTTAAGAAGTTAAAAAATGAGGTGAACGTTCACTGGACAGTTTTGACAAAAAAAGGCAAAAGTTTGGAAAAGCTGGACAGCATCTGACAATTGGCGATAATTTAAAGTAAATAATGGAAGGGAAGAAGAAAAAGGATGTTAGAGACAGCAATTGGACAAATTTGTAGCTTTAAGGAAGAGAATGATGATGAAAGGAGGAGTTACACACCGATTTTACAAGAAAAAAAAACCAATTCAAGAGTTTGTCCCATTCTTCTTCCTTTTTTTTTTTCTCATTCACAAACATTACGTACTTAGACTGCTGTTGCTGACTGTTTCCGTATCAAGGAATGAAGATTGTAAATTCGGAAGATTTCATAAGATAAATGACTAGCTAGTGCTAGTCGAATGAAGAAGAAAAAAGTTAGAAATGTTCGTCAAAAGCTTGAAGAGTCCGGATTTTCGGGAAAAACAAAAGCTTTCAATATCTGTCAACATATAGCTTAAGTTATATAATTAATATCATCATAAATCTTAGAGAATGCAAAGCAAGGACAAACAATTCATAAAAGCTTGAACGCTTCGTTTAAAGAGTTTGATATCTCGAGCTTTTCGCCTCGCATGTGCTCCATCGTGCCTCTTCTATCTCCAATGAACCGAAGAGAAGCTGAGATTTCTTTCACTTCAGATATCGTCTATGAGAAATTTTTACAGAACCTCTCCTGTAGTCCATTTTTCGTTTCATCTCACAATTTTAAAAGCTTAGCCTTCTTTGCTCAGCTTTCGTTTTAACGATTCACATAAAAAGGCCGGTGAAATCAGATATCAACATACCTTTTTTAGAACCAGCGATATGGTTTGAAAAGGGATGAGCTTAGCACAAACAAAGAAAAAAGTGAGAAAAAAGAAAACATGATTACGAAAAAGTGCAAAAAGAGAACTATTATTAACTATATATTAGTCGAATCAGAGTCAGATGAAGCTGAATAATAAAATGAGCTGACATGAGTACCGGTTGGAGAGGCCATACAAGGAGATGGACAAGAGCCTATGTGTAAGGTAGAAGAGCTGTGGGAGGTAGAATAATCTACCTCCATCTTTCTCTATCTCTCTCTTTTTCTCTGAGTTCCTCTTGTTCTTCAGTAAAATGAGAGGACACAAGCCGGTGGGTTGTTTGAGCAGAAAGACGAGGCGTCGTCTCTCATCGTTTGACTGACGACCACTCCTTCGTGCTCAATGCTGCTCGGTCATCTTGACTGCCTGAACTCTTGGACAGGACAACAAAATAAGGCAAAGAAAGGTACTAAATCAGTTATTCCTTTTAAATCAAATTTAGTTATTGCATATTCTCTATAGTAAAAACAAATAAGAAATAAGTAACCAGAAGGGAATATGAACCACAGCGCCTGGCTTGTTAATGAGATAATCGCAGGGGGGGCATACTGGACAAACGGCCTGAAACCACGCCTTATCCTTGTATGACAGAAACAATTTACAAAAAAAAACAGAAATAAGAGGAGATTCAATGATTAATCAGATAAGAATTATTTGAGAGAAAAGGTTTAGCACATAAAGAAAGCTGTCTGTAAAAGCTGACAGTGAATGGCAGTAAGCTTTACATACTAGAGAAGGAGAAAGATTATAGGGGATGAGAGAGAAGGTGGAAGACCAAGCTACAAAGAAAACGAAGAAGAAAGAGGTGAAGAAAGAAAAGAAGGTTATTCAATACACTTCGTAGAGAAACAGACAAGAATAGTGTGAGGGAGAGAAGGAGAAAAGCTAAAGAGGGTAAGTTTGCATAATTAAAAGCTCCAATTACATAGAAAGAAATGAGAATGGCTTATTAGTTTTGCAATCCGTACAAACAATTCCAACGAACTCATTCTAAGTTTCAAGTTCCAGAGACCTGTTCGAGCATTTTGAGTATTTGAGAGATTATAAGACAGAGGAATGGATAGACAGATTATACTTATATAAGGCATGAATGACCTTAAGCTGAAACCAAACAATATGTCGAAGGCGAGCTTTGCATGGTACTGTCCTGGTCAGAAACATAATTATATGCGATGATTGGAGTCAGAAACAACCCCAACTTCACCATCTAGTTTATAGTGAAGAAAACAGTTTTATTTTATAACAAAAATGAAATTATTAGCCGATTCCCATGAAAACAACTTAATTATCATCGAATTTTAGTGAAAAAAACACGTAAAAATCCTATTTGTCAAACAGTTTTTACGTGAAAACTTCAAAGGAATGCCGATCAAATTGGAGATAAAAGCTGGCGCAATCATTTTTCCGACTGTTCATATGATTTATGATGAGCGAGAAGAACTTTCTTCTATTTTAATATCATTTTCTTCAGTTCGTCTGCGACTTTCTAACCTGTCTGGCAGGAAAAGCGAAATACAGAGAGTTCTAAGTAAAAACCGGTACATCTTAAAACTCAAGAGTGTATTCTATAACAACTTGAAGATTTTTCTTTTTTACCTTCACGATAGATTGAAAAAAAAATAAATTCAAAAAGTTGTTTTGGAAGATTTCAGTTATTTCCGCTTTTGTGACGATTACAAGAATTTTCATTTCTTACGCTAAATGCTAGTAAAGCGGCTGTATCTTCTTCTCATATACTGAGGATCATACTTTTTCCTATCGAAACATGGAAAAGAACTGGTTCTATTAGTTTTGACAAACTTACTTTGAACTAATGTTCGAAAGAGGATTAGCTGAGGAAATCGTTTCAACATTTAAATGAACATAAGACGCTGGGACATTTCTTTTGTAAACTATAATCATCAGGTTATTCAATCAATCTTATGAAATTAGTCGAAATCGCAACTGAATTCTGTTGGAAGCATAAGTGAAGATTGCGTCAACTCAATTTCCTTAATGGGTTACTAGATCTTCCTGGTTTACGAGGTTATTCAAAGAGCAGCAAGGAAACGAATCAAGTAACGCGCTAACTCTTATTAGTACTCTTCCCCCCATCTTTTCTTAAGCAGGTGCAGTAGTGATAGATACCATTCATCCATAATCTTATAAATGGGTATAAGCAAAGCATATATGTCATCATGTAGTCAGCGTTAACTAATGAAGATCTAAATGTAGTCACGAAATACTCCATATGTGACTCGCACACAACAGAATAGCATCATAAGAATATTGTATTTGGCCTCTTACTAGTCATTACAACCAATTTCATTATGATTTAATTAGTTTTAAGCTTTCATTCAGTATAACCCTGTTCCAGCAAGATGAAAAGCATGCAAGTATGACCCTTGGAGAAACAAGATAATGAACATAAGAGGATAAGTCTCAATAGTTTCATTAGGTTTTTAATAATGCGGCAATATTCTATTATAACTACATCGCAAATAATTTACATAAACATCGTCACAAAACTATACACTCACAGCTGAGGGTATATATCATTCAAGTGGGTTTTCAACGATTCATTCTCTAGTTAAGGAAGACCTTATACAATTTTGTAACAAAGAACAAACGAATGTGAAAGAACAGTTATTAACATTTATGCGGAATGAAGTCATATATTCAATTAGACTTACCTTGAACGGTTGGTCATAAACGTGATCATGGCGCAGATCCAGTAAGGAAGAGAAACATGGTTATCCATTATTATTCAACCGCTTTCAGAATATAAGCCTCCCACGACGAATGATATGATTAGACAATAAATCATTAAAAAAACTTAAAAAGTTCCAATAAGTTCACGGGTAAGAAACATTTTTGTATTTTTAAGCCCTTAATTAGCTCGATAGACAAAAGGTTTCAAGAAACAAATGCTTCATTTGCTAGTAATACCAGAGAACTCGACCTAGCCGAACGTTGTTTAAAGGTCTGCAGCTGACCGATTTCACTTAGACTCGGGTTACGGTAGCTCGAATTTGCGCTGTTTTGTCATCATTTGAATCGTATAATTTGCGTTCATCATCTTTTCTTAACAGTACCGTGTTAAACGGAAGTGAGAAATTATTATAATGCAACTCATTTTAAATGCTTGGAGAAATCGTTCTGGAGGAGCAGTTGATGCAAGTAAGAACTTTAACCATGTTTCGAGCAATCATTTCATTTTCATCCAGGTGCTTTTCTGCAAACGTTAGAATCTCCAAATGCAGTACACAAAGAAAAAGAACTCATTATTGAAGTATTTGATGATTGGGATGTTTTAACAAATACTTGGTTCGAGGTAAATGATGGATGTTGATAGCTAATTATGTTTTGCAATATAATACAGGTTGCCGATTCATTATCCTTCATTGAAGGCTTGTATGAAGATACTACCTTCCCCGCCAGAGACAAAGCTGCACTACTCTCATCTAAGGTTTTAAAATAATAAATGCGGTATGTAAAACATGTTAAAGGTTGCTTTTTGCTTGGAAGATTACCAGTTGGCTCTGACATTGGCTCTTTCTGCTGGTTCAGCTTTTCAGCTCACTCCTCGCCCACCTTCAGCTTTGGTTGGAAACAAAGACGAGGAGGTTAGTTTAAGTATGTTATCTTCAATTTAATTGCTTGTTGTATAGTATGTCAGTAAGATTATCGAAGTGGCGTTGGATACATACAAAAACGCTAGAAACGAGGGTACTGAAATTGACAAGAGATTAGAAGCTTTGGTCAATCGTTTGTTTGAGAGAAATCTTGAAAAGGTAGGTGCATTGCCATTCTTCCTATTTTTCACATCGGTTTAGAAAGAATTCCGTTACGTTGTTGGGTTAGCTCTGGAAACCCGCCGTGTAGACATTGTTGAACGCGCCATCAAGGCTAGCAATGATGTGTCAGGTAATTCCTAATTCTCTTCTATTATTAATTCTCCTGAACTAGGTCTTCTTACTGAAACTGTACAAAAGGTTTTGGATGGTCACCTCGATGCCAATCTCCGTAATTCTCTGTTAGATATGCTTCTAGGCATTTTCTCCACCCAAGACCAGCCTGACTTCGTTGCCTTGGTTCAAGTAACTTCTAATCTGCTATATTTCATTTAATTTGTTATGGTTCTAGTGCCTTATTCGTCTCGAGAAACCCGCTGACGTTGCTGATCTTTTGAATCGTCTTCTCAATCAAAATGTAGATAATCCGTTCTTTCCCAATAATATTGTTTTATTGCAGGAGGGAGAACTGCTCGCTTATCAAATAGCTTTTGATCTCTATGAGAATGCTTCTCAACAGTTTATCGCTAAGATTTTGACTGTTTTGAACTCAGAAGAAGCCTCCAGGTATTATTAGATGTTAGCAACCTATTCTATCAGTAGGAATTATAGATCAGATGCCTCGGAAACTGTAACGGAAAGCTCCAAGAAGGTAAAGGATATTCTATCGGTTTGGGAGGCAGTAAGTACTATGTGTGCCTGCATGCCAGAGATTGATTATTCTTTTATTTAAAAACAATCAAAACAGTTTATCATTTAACATTTACTCAAAATCATTGTTTCGTCTCTGCTGCAAGTTTATTCTATCCATTTAGGTCACCCCTCATTCAAGATTGAGGTCTATCCTTCGTGGAGAAGAAACTATCAAGCATCATATGCAATTCCTGATCAAAAATAACCATACTGATATGCTAATTTTGAAGGTTGTTTTTGTTCTCATGATTTCATTATTTGTGTTGTACAGGAAATGAGAGATTATGTTCGCACAGCTACAGCCCACAATGCTACTGTTATTGCCAACGGAGTAATGCACCTGGGAACCACTTGTGACGATTTCTTGAGGGATAATCTTGATTGGATCAGTAAAGCTACTAATTGGAATAAATTTAACGCTGTTGCTTCACTTGGTTTGATCCATAAGGTTTGTGATTTTTTGAATGTCTCAAATGAATCTACTATTCCTTGAAGGGTCACGAAACTGCTGCCATGAAGCTCCTTGAACCTTATTTACCCAAAAGTGAAACTGACCAGTTTGGTTTCAAGGAAGGAGGGTCTTTATATGCCTTGGGTATGTTCTACATTCTTCCCTGTTGGCCTTGTTGACGGCACTTGCAACTTTTTTGAATCAAGGGTTGAACTTTACTCTTACAAAGGCAAATAAAGCGTGGTCCATAATCTAGTTTCCGGCTAGACATGATTAGTCCGTGAAGACATTCGGAATTAAAGGGAAAATTTCAGTATAAATTTCATTTCGATTTTTTAGGACTTATGCATGCTAACCATGGTAATCCTTCCGTCATCAAGTTCCTGAAACAAGAAGTAGCCAATGCTTCTACAGCCGCAGTAAGACATGGAGCTTGTCTTGGATTGGGATTGGCTGCAATGGGAACCCATGACCAGGAAGTAAGTTCAAAGCCGAAACATTGAATCATTGTTTGTTCAAGGTTTACTTCGCACTCCGTGATGCCCTTTATCTCGATGAAGCTGTGACCGGAGAAGCTGCCGGCCTAGCTATGGGTCTTGTTATGGTTTGATCAAAACAGTTGTGGAAAAAAATAACTTCTTTAGGTTGGAAGCTTGAACGAAGCTGCTTTCAATGAAATGGTACAATATGTCAGCGATACTCAGCATGATAAAATTCAACGCGGTCTCCGTACTGGTATTGCCATATTAGGATATGGTTTGTCAGATAAAACTAAAATTTTTGAGTGTTTTTTTGCAGGGCGACAGGAAGAATGTGAAAAATTCGTTACTCCACTTCTTGAGAATAAAAGTAACGCCGTTCTGAGAGCTACTGGCGTCTGCATGCTCGCTATGGCTTATGCAGGAACTGGTAAAGCCACAGTCGCTACTCGCTTATTAGAAAAGGTAGAGTGCTCTGAACTATTGCGTGGTTGATTGTTCTGATTAAAGGTTGCAACTGATCCAAACAATGATGTCAAGCGCTTTGCTGTTATGTCCTTCGGTTTCCTTCTGATGAAGTACGTGCTTTTTCTTATTCTATTGCGGGTTTGAACGGGAGGGTGTTCAGTGGTTGGAAAATAACTTGGTGACTGGATGAGTTTTATGACATAGCTAATCGGGATAATACTTGTACAGATATGACTACAGGTTCTGATAAATACATGTTGTGAGGGAACCGTGAGAGCAAGATTATACACGTAAGAAAATGTGAAAATATTTGAAATTAAAATAATACAGCGTACTGTGAGCGACCTGTTATTGAGCAATGCTTACTTTACAAAAAAGTTTCTTTTATTTGTTTGCCGAAAGTAGACGAAAATAAAGTCAAATGCTGTGGGCAGCTGTTGAGAGATGATGACATGGTGGTGTCTGTATCGGTACTATCTATCATACATCTACACCGTTGACAATCTAAGCAAGAGGCTGATTTGGGAAATTCAGGATTACTCATTGTGCTTGACGTAATCAAGGTGGTAAAAGATTTGCGAATCAATATTGATGTGTAGATTCGTGGTGGAATGAGTGGCTTCTGCTCGCTTATTATGTCCTCATCACTTGTTTCTTCCGTTGTCGCACGCGAGTCCCGCAATGCGCTTCCGTCGAGACTAGGTTGCTGACTAGAATTCTTTAAACAGAAGAATATTATTATACATCGAAGCTCTTCCCCACCTTCTCCTCTCTGCTCGTTTTACTGTCGTTGCTATTTTGTCTCTGCCATGATGAGTCGCATCCGTTTTTCAAATTATCCGCAGCATTAGTTTCTTCTTTTCCATTGACAGAGATCATTCTTTCGTGGTTAGACCTGCAAAGAGTTGATTGCTCTGGGTTACTATCCTAAAGCATGGATTCTGATGAAATATATCAATGGATACGTGCTTCCGGGGGATGTGGGTTGAAGCACATAAAGGCTTAGTAATCTTTATTCTACTAAATATTCGAGAGTTTTGTCTATTTGAATTGCTCTTAGCTATTACGTAAAAGTCTTTTCATGATTTATTGTTTTCCATATTGAACGAGCGCGTTTTGAAAATTTGAAGTCAATGATTGTGTCTGCCAGTAACTTGAGATCGTACGTGTTATTTTTTGAAACAAAGTTGTGTTTTGAGTAAGACGCACGTTTATCTAACTCGACTGATTACGACACATTGACGGCTGTTCTTGGTGTCAGATATCAGAGACTTACGAGACTCGTCGCTGAGTATATTATACACAAGGACATGAAAAGAAAGTTGAAGTTAAATCAAAAAACTTCATCTTCATGTACTCTTAGCAAACTATGTCTTCGACAATTGTGCTGGGAAATATTCTGCGCCTCTTATTTCTGCTATGATTTATTCAGGAAGACAATTGATTTTTGCGCGTCTAAACCTTTCGCCAGATCCTCACACGGGAGGCACTCAACAGTGAATTTCTAACTAGGAAGAAACGACAAAGACTAACCATGTGTAGGTGTCTGGAATAACAGTGGTGAAATTACGCGAATACAAAGCGCTTTGATCTCGTAATGGATGGAAGCATTGGCAACGAAGAATTCGAACAAAAGCTTGTCTGAATCGCTTATTGAATACTGTGTAGATGATAGGGTTAATGGTGCTAGAAATATATCCGAGCCATAAGAATAATGAGCCTAGCCAAGATGGTGGAGCACAAGTAGTTCCACAAAATCCCATGATGAAGTTGGCAATGAAAAAGGGTGTCCAGCAAATAAAGAAACAGATGAATACGACAGCAAGCACACGCGTAGCTTTGTGCTCGTTTGCTAGCTCTTGGCTTGCCGCCTGTAAAATGTGTGATTAGCAAGTCTTTTAAACTCTAAGCAAGTCTAATTGAAGCAAACACGGAAGATTAGGGGAATTGAGAAGGATAGTATTCGAAAACTCGAAGTGCCTAACCTGAAGAGAACTTCGGCGACTAACTCGGCTTGCAATACTTGATAAATAGTTTGAAGTTCTCGACTTCCATCGGTTTATTGTAGATGTTTTTGTCAAGACAGCATGTCCGTTATACAATTGCGATTTGCTCTTCTTCAAAGTAATTAGTTTGGTCATATCCGCGTCAGTCAGGCTATGCTGATAGCTATTGGAAAAGCTAGCAATACTTGTCTTCGGGCCATTACTGCAATTATAATGATATATTTCATGGAGTACTTCACACTTTGTCACCTGTTACTGCTTGATTTGTGTGTTCCGTGACTTGTGAAGCCGTTTGTTGATGTTGAGTTTGTTCGAACATAACCAAGTTTTCTATGGGGAATCGTTCGTCGAAGGCCGTTGCCGTTTAGCTTGTCGTTCGCACGTTGACTCAAAATGGAAGCTTGCTTGTTCAGTAGATTTGTTGTTCGCACGTAGGTGACAGCCATGATTCCAAAAGGGATAAGGAATGTTAAAGTAGACCCGTAAATAATGTAGTATTGACTAGAATATTCTCAATTTGAGCATTAACAGTGATAAGACTGTACCTGAATATTATGCAAGTGTTCTCTCGTAAAATGTTGGTGTTGTCAATAACAGCTAGTACTGCTATAGGTGAAGACACTAATAGTGTAATGAACCACACTATAGCTATTTTCGTGAGTATCATAGTTTTAGATTTGTTGCGTGTCCTCAGTGGCTGTGAGATGCCTAGGTAACGGTCCAAAGAAATGACGGACATGTGGACAATACTAGCACTGCATAGAAAGACGTCAGCGTAAATATAAAGAAGACATAATGAAACATTCCATGTCCAAACTCCTGAAGATATATTTTGAGATGAGGGAATTATTTTTTCAAATTTTCGGAAGGTGTCACTAGATTGTCAAGAAGAGCTTCTCAACTGTTTGTTTGTGAAGTGTGAGAATATTTTAGTTTACCTTCGTTTATTATTCGCAAGAAACAATGTTCAAATTGTACTAAAGAATTGGAGTCTTTTATGATTAGGGTTCATCAAGGCAAAAATTTCAAAGCTAACACTACGATTCAAGGCGATCGGGATTGAGGATGAGATAAACCTTCTCTTGAATCAAATTTCAAATCATTATTGTGAAACATAACATTAAAGTGTTTGGTGTAGCACTTACCATGTCGAACTTCCACTACTATGCTCAATGGCATGACAATACAGCAGACTAAAAGATCTGCTAATGCCAAGGAGAACAGGAAATAGTTTGTTACATTATGAAGGCGACGATCTGTGCTAATAGCGATGCATACAAGTGCATTACCTGAATAGTTTGTATTCATAACGATCTGTTCGAGGGATTCGAATAATATGGGTTCAATTTCAATAATAACGAAAGTGTTTTGGAAAAGTATTAGAAGAAGTTTAAAATCACCGATCAATCCAACTAAACAGAGAGCTGGTAGTAGCAGAAGTGCTAAAACGTTAAGAGTATGTCTAGGATTGGTCATTTGAACACGTATCGAAGAAAATTGCCATTGTGTCATGTAGGCATGGGATGTTTGATAGAATGGAAGCAAAGAGGGGCAAGAGCGAGGCAAGTCCGACCAACGCCTAGAGCTGACTGGCAGCTCCGCCCATTGAAAACCCGCCTCTTCGAAAAAAAAGAAAAGAAAAGAGCAGTGTGTATGTATCACAGTGTGATTATTCCGAAAAAAACATAATTGGAGGAATAAGAGCGAGAATGACAAAATAGTTTTTCACTTTAGTTTAAATGCGTAATATATTCGGTTGGAAGATGTCAACTGAAAGTTGTTGAAACGAGACAGGACGGACATGCTGAACTCAGAGCATTGATGAGAGAAAGTGAGAACGTGAGAGAGACAGCGGCAGTAGTAGAGGAAGGTATTGTAACGGGTGTTTAAAAATGTTTTGAGGGTCAAAATGACGGATATCTTCACTTCAAAAAATCATTTTAGTGATGCCGAAATATGCTTATCTTATGTCAGTATGCTTCTATCTCATTTCAACAGCCATGTAAGATATGGAGCTGTCATGGCTCTGGGAATAGCTTGCGCTGGATCTGGATACACGGTTAGTGAAATTTTTCTTCTGAAATTTTTGTTTTGTTCTCCAAAACAGTTGTTTTTGATAGTTTCTCTGCTACTAGGTGGAGGGGTGATTTAACCAGACTTGCATAAGCTATGGACTTTGGTGGTTTCCACTGAATTTGAAATATGAAACCTGCGTTTGTCTTATTAATTCCTGATTACTCACCCATTTTGGAAAATTTTCTGAAACATTCCATCGGCCGTGCTCTAGAGCCGTTTACCTCCAATCTTTTTGTGAAATTTCGTTCAGCTATCTATCTTATTTCACCCTCCGAAGTCCTCAAAATTGAGTGTCTTATTGACGATTGAGATTGAGTACTTCACGCGGAATCCGCTTGAAGATAAACGAAATTGGTAGGGGGGGGGAGATATGATAGCTATAAAAACTCCTGAGATCTATCTCAGAATGCCGGAAAGTTATAGAAATTTGTTTTTTCCCGTTATAATATTCAATTCACAATGGTAGGTTTCCTGTTTTTTACAGGAAAGTTTTTCTCACCTTTTCCTTATGTTTTGCTTTTTTAAAAAGAAAATACGAGATCATCTTAAGATTAATGAGGCCGCAAAGACAGCGAAAAGCGCTTTTCTCGTTTTTGGAACACTTTCCTATTTCAGGAAGCCATAGCTATTCTGCAGCCTATGGTTCTATCCAAAGAAAACTTCGTCAGGCAAGGAGCCATCATTGCCTTGTCGTTCATCCTCATTCAACAAACTGAAGCAACATGTCCAAAGGTACGTTTTATTTCCCTATTTTGTTGTTGTTGTTGATATATTCCTCGGCTGCTGCCAATGCCGCTTCAATTTCTTCTCTTATACATGGCAGAATGTGAAGATCCATCAGATTATTCGTGGGGGAGATTCCAGTCGTTCAGGCTTTCTATAAGCTGTTGTTTCGACAACTTACATGGGGAGGGGATGATGTGAGAGCGGAAGTACGTTGGGTTCCATTAGATAATCAGCAATGTTTGGTAGTGCACCTAATTTTTTGATTGAACTTGGGGCTGCTTCCTTGACACTTTCTGATTGCTCCTCAGACAATTGGTTCAAGAGTTTAGTAGCTCATATGGCTTGAAGAGAGGCGTTTAGAAGGGACTTAAAGATTATCCCACATTATCGGGTAAGTTGGAAACGTCTAATCCATTCAAGTACAAATATTTGATGAATTTGTACCCTTGTATTGGTCTGCGGATATTGTGCGAAAAATTTGATATGCCACTTATAAACATTGTATTTGGTGAAGGACCATAAATGTTTACTTGCCGACAATCGGTCTGATTTATCCCTGTAGACAGCCTCGGAATGGCTAAAGAGTGGTATTCATTCTTATACTTGCGCTGTTCTTCTTTTTTTTTGCTTTTACTTGAATTTCAACTATATTATTCTTCACATTTGTTTGTTGGCACATTCACGCAGTTGTGTTTTGTGGAACTCTTTTGATACTCAACTTGACAAAACATCTTGACTTAGAAATAGGTTTTATGATGAAGCGCATTTAGCACATCCAGTAAACATCCACTTTCGGGAATAACTGAATTCCTTCAACTCTTTTGGCATGATGTGACCTGAGATATCTCTATAAAGTACGCTAATACGGAACTTTTCTTTCATTTTTTGGGAACTACTTGCTCTTCTTACTTCATTAACCATTGAATAGAAACATTACATCATCGCTATAAATAGATTCGTTGTCTACCGGAAGTCTGTTCTCTCTTTAAAGAGAAAGAAGCCATAGAAGCGTGGTGTCAATCAGCTGTACATACATTTTTAATTGGGACTTACCCAAACCTCTGTCAAGCTGATCAAGAGATACCAGTTTCTTGTAGAAAAATTTCGAAGTGTTTGTATATTGTCGTATTGCTTCCTTATGTGATTTTCCTTCAAAAGTTGTTCTCTTTGTTCTATTATGCTTGCTCTTGTATATGTTCTGTCTCCTACACATTATCCATGCCAATGTGATGCGGGAAGAAGAACTTATTATTTACGCGCGAAGAAAATAGCTTTGTCTATTTTTTTACTAACTGTGAAGTATTCTCTGAGGATTCATTCGTTCTGAGACTTCATTTTCTGCATTTGCTTTTTTGTCACCAATTGAACTAAGCTTCACCAAAGAGAAGCTAACCCTGACAAATTCATCTGACATTTACTCAGGCACGGGGCTGTCGAGGTTCGCACATAAAAGAGAAGTATCAGGCGAATCATATCATATACGATTTCCAAGTTGAAAATTTGCAAATGTCTTTCTTTATAGGTCTCCGAGTTCAGAAAGCAGATAAACAGGATCATTACCGAGAAAGGAGAAGAGACTCTTGCTAAATTTGGAGCGTTCATTGCTCAGGTAATAGTAGTATGTTCCGGATATTGGAACTAAATGTTTTGTTCAGGGAATCCTTGATGCCGGAGGAAGAAATCTCACTATTTCGCTCCATAACCGTACTGGACATCCCGATATGGGAGGAGTGGTCGGTATGCTGTGCTTCCAGCAGTACTTTTACTGGCATTCCATGGTCAACTTCATCTCTTTGGCCACCAAGCCTACCTGTCTTATTGCTCTGAACAAAAATTTGGCTGTGAGTAATTAGAACGCTCTAGAAAAATTTATGAATCTTCAGATGCCGAAAATGGAGTTCAAGTGCAACGCCAAAGCTTCCATGTTTGCTTATCCTCCCATTTTGGAATCGAAGAAAAAAGAGGAGCAAGAAAAGGTAATTCTCGTATATTGAGATTTTATTTCGGTTCTTTGATTGTTAAGGTCGAAACTGCTGTTCTTTCGATTACCAATAAGAAGAAGCTTCAAAAGGCTGCCAAAGAAGGAATGAAAGAAGCTGCTAGGGAGGCTGCCAGGGAAGCTGCGAGAGAAGCTGCTAAAGAAGCGGTCAAAGACGAGAAAATGGATGTTGATCACCCTGAGGAAACTAAAGATAAAAAGGAAGATGATAAGTGAGTGGTGCCAATTGACATAATGAATTTCTGAAACGACTCTTCAGGAAAACCGATGTTGAACCAGCGTTCCATAGCATCGAGAATCCATGTCGTGTTGTTCGCCTTCAATTGAAAACTCTGTCTATGCCCGAAAATGCCAGGTTTGCAATCTAAGTGCTATCCTTTTTATTCTTGCATATTCAGATACAAACCCGTGAAAGCTATAAATCAAGGTGGCATAATTCTGGTGAGAGACCGTAAACCCAATGAAACTGAGGAGCTTGTAGCTCAGGTATGACCGTTGTTTAATGCATTTCTCATAAAGTCGCAAGAGAAGTTCTTCATTTCTTCATTCAGGTCGTGGCTGGTGGAACAACAACTGATCCTGCTGCACCCGAAAAGGAACCGCACTCTACTTTCGAAATTGATCTGAGCGAGTACTAATTTAATGTTTTTTTATGGTGTCTCATAATAAGCGCGGTTCATTCTGTCATAGTTCTTCCCCCTTTTTTCCTACCAACAAAAAAAAGATTATCCTTGTATGTAAAGCTGGCCGCTGTGTCAGAAATATTTATTGGTCGAATGAACAGTTTGTCCATTCAGTTTGCTGTTATTAGTGAATACTTGGTTTTCCCCCAGTATGGATTTTTCTAGTGAGCATACGAACGCAAACGGTTTCAATTACTTAGACATGTGGCCTACGTTTTCCGCAATGACTTTTTTTGAAATAGTTAGCATACTGGTTAGTGCTGAGAATCTGGTAGATTAGTATAATGTTTTCCTCATGAGTAAGGTTTTTTCAGACAAACGATCTGGTGGATGAGCATCTGTTTCTAAACTAGGAAGTGATAGGGCCTGCGTGAAGAATCGGCGAATATCCTATTTTTAACCTTCTGTCCCAAAATAGCTCGTTTCATCGCTTATTCTAAGCAAAATTCATCGCACGCCCTCGCGACGTACACGTAATTCCGATGGATTTCCCAGAGAAAGAAGTATCAGCCGAAATACTTTGCGATGCTGAGTTTAGAAGTTATATTTCAATTAGAAAAAGCATTCTGGTATATGTTCGGTGGGGTATGGTGTGCTCTATGTTTGTGTATTTCAAATTCATCTATCATAGAAGCTACGCTGCAAAATTAGAAAGCGGCTTTATTCAGTTGAGGAGGCGATAAAGAAATTATTGCACGCCCTATTTCTCATCGAGCTTGGTTTTGGGTTTTTAATCTGGAATAGGTTTGGCTTTATGACTTTTACTAAATAGAAGATCTGCTGAGACCCTATGATTGCGCTGTCCTTTTTCAAGTTGAACGCTTCTGAAATGTAGATGGGGTTACTAACTAGTGCTCTGACATGTTTGCTTCCAAAGTTTCGCAGAATAGTTTTCTCTACAGAGTTATAATGTTCTCATACGCATCTTCTTGGTCATTACAACGGTCTTCTAGGCAGATCCGATTAGTTCTGCGTCATGGGACTCTTCCTTGATGTTTTTTCTCGAGTCTCTGATCTGTGACAGCCCGAAGCTATATTTTATTCGCAGTATGAGCTATGTCAGAAAAAGTCTATCATGGCAAAGGCCTTACCACCTGTTTATAAGAAAGCGTGGGTCCACATACGTCTCATATACTTTATATCTCGAATTCTCTCCTGTAGGGAAAAAAAGGGAGAGCGAAACATCATTTCAAGTGATTTGTTGGTAGTTTGTCCCGTTTCTTTAAAAAAATTAGTTCGTCGGCTCATAATACACGGATCGCAAATTACCGGAAGGGATCTCTACTATGGTGCAATAAGTTAAGTCTGAACTTTTCCATGAAGTGAATCGATGAGAAAGTATGAGCTCACTCATCATTCCGAAGTGTATTCTCTTTTTAACATTGTAGGTTCAACAACGACTATGTTTCTTTAACATGAAGTTTAGAAACGGAGTGACGGCAAGAAATTCATCGCTGAAAAGTAGTTGAATTCAATTTCATTTTTTGAATGGCACTTGTCCAGGAAACCATTAATCACTCACCTCGTTTAGGTGACTGCTGGTGGAACGAAAACTCCTGCTGCTTCTGATGAAGCCTGATTTTCACCATTGAAATGAAAATATGAAAATAAAGGCGAAAGTTGGGAATCGTTTCATGGGATCGAAGGCTTCCTTTTCTACGAATCTTTCAGTTTCTCAAAGTACGAGATCTATGAATGGTTCTGCCTGATGATATGCAGTAATGTCAGCTCATGGCAGAAAACTATCCATATAAAACAAGAGTAATAATCTGGAGCTATACTGATGAACCAAACAGGAGGAAAAAGCATAGAAAAAAGCACATATGAAAGCAAACGAGAAGTTCCGAACGGTCAAGTATTTTAATATTTTTGAGACGATCTTATTTGAAGAAATTTAAGAAATCTGTATTCTATGATGAATAAAGAGTTTCGAGTTTTTCGAACAAAAAGGAAAAACAGATCTTATGTTTTCCGTTGTCTTTCTCGATTCAGGTTGTTTTTTCTTGTTGTTGCTGTGAAAATTTGTCAACAAAGGGATTGGAAATGCTTCCAGGCAGGCGTTTTCATGTTGTGGCTGAAAGGAAAATTGAACGATCGTAATCTATCAGAATTTGATTCAGCAAGTGGTTTTGATGAAAGTTTTCGTGATGGGAGAGGAGGAATAGGTGATTGGGGCAACATCGGACGTTTATTCAGAGAGAGATTAGAAAGCGACTAGCTTCTAAACTCAGAAAATCATTTTCAACCATGTGCTCCGAGAAACTGCTTTGGCTGGTCTGGAGCAGCCGGGAGAAGACTTCCGTCTCCTCTCCTGTTCGTCTTCATCTACTCAAATCTCTTTCTTCTATGCCCAGCGTGAAAATGAAAGAAGTCTTCGCCATAAACAATGGCTAAGTAAAATAAATTTAATATTTTCTTTCTAATTCCTTGTTCCCATTGATCTCTTTCTCTTCTGCAATCTCAATCCAACTGCTCCATGCTCATCAACAACAAGAAATGAATAGAAAGATCGCTTGATATGATTTTTGAACAGTTTCACGGATGCTAATTAGTGTTCGGTACCTGTTCAAGATCAACCAGGTAACGTTCCTGACTTTTCCTACGAAAAGTTCAGTCAACAGTCTATGGAAGTTTGAATCTAAAGTCTGAGTTGAAAGCGTGTGAGTTTCAACATGGTGCTTTTTAATTTCATCCATTGCATTTTGAGTACTTAGTGTTGAACATGCATCTTCAAATGAGATGTTTGACTCGTTTCTCAATAAAAAACCCTGGTTGAAACGTAGCTTTCTCCTAGATCAAGCTCATCAGGCCTAGTATGCTTATGATAGACTTTTTCTGACATAGCTCATACTGCGAATAAAATATAGCTTCGGGCTGTCACAGATCAGAGACTCGAGAAAAAACATCAAGGAAGAGTCCCATGACGCAGAACTAATCGGATCTGCCTAGAAGACCGTTGTAATGACCAAGAAGATGCGTATGAGAACATTATAACTCTGTAGAGAAAACTATTCTGCGAAACTTTGGAAGCAAACATGTCAGAGCACTAGTTAGTAACCCCATCTACATTTCAGAAGCGTTCAACTTGAAAAAGGACAGCGCAATCATAGGGTCTCAGCAGATCTTCTATTTAGTAAAAGTCATAAAGCCAAACCTATTCCAGATTAAAAACCCAAAACCAAGCTCGATGAGAAATAGGGCGTGCAATAATTTCTTTATCGCCTCCTCAACTGAATAAAGCCGCTTTCTAATTTTGCAGCGTAGCTTCTATGATAGATGAATTTGAAATACACAAACATAGAGCACACCATACCCCACCGAACATATACCAGAATGCTTTTTCTAATTGAAATATAACTTCTAAACTCAGCATCGCAAAGTATTTCGGCTGATACTTCTTTCTCCATCGGAATTACGTGTACGTCGCGAGGGCGTGCGATGAATTTTGCTTAGAATAAGCGATGAAACGAGCTATTTTGGGACAGAAGGTTAAAAATAGGATATTCGCCGATTCTTCACGCAGGCCCTATCACTTCCTAGTATAGAAACAGATGCTCATCCACCAATGTATTACATCCAGTGATAAAATACCCTTCCTCAATTCTTTATTAACATCTATCCTCTCACTTTTCACTATTTCTCTGACAGCTTGTGCATATTCATATAGCGTTCAACGAAATCCAAGTTCATCAGCATTGTTTCATCAAATTTTCCAGTTCGTGAAAATTTTGCGCTTTGTTTACAAACCAGAAGTTCATACTCATGAATGGGTAGTAAGGTTTGATGCATATTCAATCGCATGGTTGGAATCCTAGTAAAGGAATGAAAGAAATTCAATACCACAGTTCATACTGAAAAAGGATGTGGTCTACTTCGTTTTCTGCTGTGACCCACCAATAAATCAGAGAACGAAATCAATACATAGCTAAGCATCGAAGAGTTATACTTAACTGGAAGAAAAAAGGTTTTCCGTTTCGAAAAACATAAACTAACTACATTCCGATCCTCTCTTGTGTCCTTCACACACATGCATGCATCTATCAATAATCAGCAGTTCTAAGTCCAGCATAGAGAGTTTTAATATTCGAAGAAGCAAGACCTTAGCTATTGTAGTTTCACCAGACTGTTATTAATAAAGTAAACTGTAACACAACTTGTGCAAGTGAAAGTAGTTCAAAGTACAATACCGAAAATATCTGTTCTGTTACACTACCGCAGTTATGTCACGGAGCTCATTAAACTTACAAAATTTATTGAAATACTTAAAATTTTGCGAAAATCGGATAATTTTTTGACGTTTTCATTCCTATCATATAATATCTGATGTGCATGCACGACCGATTCACTGTTGACGCGCATGCAAAGAATGAAATTACGTGAACGACCGCGTTAGCGCGTCAGATGATGAAAATGAAAATGAACAACCGCTGCGGGCGCGTCAGATGATGAAAATGAATTTAATTCATTTTTCATTTTCTCGAACACGAATTCTTGTGACCGGTCGGTGAATCTCCATAACCGTCTCAGCGTCGTAACTTCCTTGAAACTCATCAGTTTTCAAACATTTTTTTTCCATTCTGATCCTCTCGATTAGATGGTTAATTTGGTATAATGCAGAACAGCGTATTGATTATAAGAAAACAGAAGAAACGAGGTTTAAGCTTTTTTAACGTGGAAGTACGACGCTGAGAAAGTTATCATTCCTAAGGTGTGTATCAACAGTGAACCGGTTGTATATGAACATTAAAAAGTATATGTGTATATTATATAATAGATTAGCTACAGATGCAACACGAATGCTTTATAAAACATAAATTCATTCACTAATATATATGTTACATATCAATAAGCACCGCCCCCTAAGTACAATAACGAGATAAGGTTTGTAGTTTGAACTATACTGTTTGGCATATCTCATATCCAACTACACGTCATAGAAATATCAATATCAATCGTCATTGTTCGCGTCCTTCTGCTCATGGAAAAGTTGGAATTGAGGTACGAGTAATACATTTTATTTATTTATTTTAATATTTAAATAAGTAAGGTTTTTGTAATTCAAAATCGTAGCGTTTAAGAGTAATAGAGCCATGATGCTATACGTGAATGAAAGATCAGCGTCTTGTGAACGATTTGTAAAGTAATGCATAGATAGGAGTGTTCCGACAACTAACTCTGTTGTTGAAATGAATGCGTGGGCAATCTTTAAGCATGAGTGAGTGGGTTCAGCATTGGTTAGCATCATGTATGGGAATAGTTGTTGAATACACAAATAAGCATCCTGAACCTGCAAATCTAGATTACATGCTCTTTCTCATCTGCTTATTGTAAATGTCATGAATATTCGCATGATCAAGCTGTTCCTATTGAATGTATCTTCTTACTCATTTTGCTAACAAAGCCTTGTTCAGGGAGAGTCGTTTATCTATCGCTCTATCAACTTCTTCATCTCCTACTGTTCAACCGTTTTCATTAGTAGTATTCGTAGTATTTAAAGCTGGACTCGTTGTCAGACATATTTATTGGGAGAATGAGCAATCGTTCATTCAGTTTTGTGTTATTAGTTCATATTCGGTTGTGTTCGATATCAATTTCTAAAGCGAGATCTAAAGTTTCTTTTTGAATTCCATTACGTGAACACGTGTAAACCCGTTGTTCGGTGGGGAGCCTATTATCTTACAATTAATGATAATATACAGTTCGAATTTTGACATCATGAGGATATCAGCGCTTTGTTGATGAATCCCAATTTGCATAAGTTCGAATGATAGAAAGGATGAGCAAAAGTTATGAATTGCTCCGTGGCATAGTTGATTTCTCATGCCACTGTCCTTTCAGCTTCTCAAAGTATAGATCGCGAGCTTGATCAACTGTAACAGTGTCTACATTATGATGACTTTCTTCTGGAAGAAAACGATCTATCCGTGTGAGCCGGAAAAATGATCTGCAACTATACTAATGAACAGAACAGAAATAACAATTGAAAGTTGCCTTTTAATATGGACGGAAAACATTGGCAGCAAGACGATCATCATGATTGTAAGAATCGGCATGAGAGTTATCTAGGAAATGATAACATGAAAGAAGTAACGGCAAGTACAAACTTGAAATTCCGAATATGGAGCGTAAATCTCAATTTGCTGCAAGACACTTGCTGTTATAACGGTATCCATTGTGATTAACGGCAACGATATCCTATAAACCTGAAAACACAGAATTATGTTTGGTCATGCTATTCGTGTGACTCACTATTTCTGCTGATGTTGTCATTATCAGGAAAATAATCATTAAAGGAACCATGAGTCTTGTCGTGCTTATATTCTCTTTTAATTGATATCTCGTTGATAGAACTCTAAGCTGTGAATCGACTAACGTTTTCTGTAAACAACAAAGCCTATCATCTTTCATCATTTTGATAATCTGAAGAATGTTTCCTTCCTTCCCAAAAATGAAGCTGTTCAACTGTTTATGTTGATTCATACAGCTGCTTTCAATTCAGAATATCTACAGGGGAGACTCTCTCTCTCTCTCTCTGTCTCTCTATCTCTCTCTATCTCTCTCTATCTCACCTCTTTCGCCTACTTATTTCGGTTGTTTTGTTAGAAAAGTAACTTTTGTGAATAAATAAAACCATAGCTCAACTATGAAAGATCAACGATCGTAATCTATCAGAATTTGATTCAGCAAGTGGTTTTGATGAAAGTTTTCGTGATGGGAGAGGAGGAATAGGTGATTGGGGCAACATCGGACGTTTATTCAGAGAGAGATTAGAAAGCGACTAGCTTCTAAACTCAGAAAATCATTTTCAACCATGTGCTCCGAGAAACTGCTTTGGCTGGTCTGGAGCAGCCGGGAGAAGACTTCCGTCTCCTCTCCTGTTCGTCTTCATCTACTCAAATCTCTTTCTTCTATGCCCAGCGTGAAAATGAAAGAAGTCTTCGCCATAAACAATGGCTAAGTAAAATAAATTTAATATTTTCTTTCTAATTCCTTGTTCCCATTGATCTCTTTCTCTTCTGCAATCTCAATCCAAATGCTCCATGCTCATCAACAACAAGAAATGAATAGAAAGATCGCTTGAACAGTTTCACGGATGAATATGATAATGAGCTTACCGTTCGACACCTGTTAATGAGCCACAAAATACCAAAAATAAATAAAGCTGCTATGTTAATTCCTTCTAAGAAGTGACCCGTTATTATTGTGTCAGGACCATTGTTCTGAATCATTTCGATGTTTCAATCAATGCTATGGCTGATGCGTACCAGTTCAAATGAGCAATAAGGCAATGTTCTCGGCTTCTCCAATGAAAAGTAAATGAAGACACCAGTAGCAGCCTACGAAAGAGAAAGTCTCTAATGTACAGTTGATAGTTGCACCTGTATGCATATTAAGACTAGACCAAACCATCCATGAGCTAATTTCTCGTAAGATTTGAATAGAATGGTAGCTACAGCTCTCTCGATTGCCAACAGTATAGTTGAAACAGCTAAGCCCATTCCTCCAATTACGTAAACAGATCGTAATCCTGAAATACAGATGAGAGTTGAAATGAGAAGAAAAGGTAACAAACGATAGCATGCTGTTGGAGTAAATACTTGGAAATCACATCGTGCTTCTTCAGGAATAACAAAAGAAACAACAATTGTGTAAAGAGCTTCAATAAGTACACCTTAAATGGATAGTATTTAGTGATTTACAGTATTTGACTTACCTATATTACAGATAATCATGGATATAGTTATACCCAACAGTAGCAATCGAGCATTAACATGCAGTAACTTGGTATGCGCTATAGCAATACTTAATAAACTGATTCCCATTATACAAACAGGCTCTATTATAACTCGTAATAATAATGTTAAATGAATGAAAGAGCCTGGAGTATATATGGTTGCTGCTGAGCCACATAGCTCACAGCGAGTACAGTTTATGCTCATCAATGAACGTCTTGTATATCCAGACCAGCTTTTGACTGAAACAAATCTATTTTTCAACTATTCTGTGTCTCAATTAATCATTATTTGAATATAACATAACAAGAAGGATGGTAGAAGAGGAAGAAGAGATTGAAGAAGAAAAGAGAGAAAAAAAAGCAAAAAAAAAAAACGAAAACAATAGAAGGAATAGGAGAGGTGACGTAGAGAGAAGCCTAAGGATGATGATGATGATCATCATCATGATGGAGGGGGGGGGGAGAAGGGTGTTGAAAGAGAGCGAAGACGATGAAACACGACAAACAACACTAAAGTCAATGAGAAAATGATTGTTTTTTATCAACTTTTGAGACAAAATTCAATGATGTGGTTGACGAAAAAAAACTGAAAATCCTTTTCATTAACGTTCCTTCTCAACCATTTATAGATTACTATTTATGAAAAGATATCTGACAACGTGACACAAAAATGGCAGCGGATGAAAAATTTAAATAAAAATAATAAAAATATGAATTGAGAATATGAAATATGAGATCTCATGATGCTCGTCTCGTCAGGAAAACGAAATAGTTTGCATGGCAATCATTTGAAATATAAACATCAAGTTTGAATGTATAGCAGTGCTTGATCAAGTACATAGAAAGCTTGATAATACTTTTATTTAACTATTACTGTTTACTGTAGAACAGATGAAAACAGAGCAAGCATGATGTGTTAGGACAGGAAGTCGAATTGTCGTTGCTCCACATACCAAAATGAGACTTGCAAGGCTTTTTGTTCTTTAATGATATGCGCTTTTGAATGAACTTTCATGTGTACTTGGCTCAACAGTCAGTTACATATTCACATTTGAACGACGATAACGACGTCGTTCTCATAAACAAAAGAGAAACAAAAGTTTATTGGATTAGAATCATCATAGCTGCTGCTGCTCTCATAGATCTTATTAAGCATTCGTTCTAGTTGAAAAAGCTTGTTCTGTTTATTATGCATCTCAAGTTAAAAGAAAGAATAGAGAGAAACCTACTCTCATTCACATCTCATACAGAGGATGTGTAGACCTAGAGAGAGAGAGAGAAAGAGAAAAGGAAGAAAAACGATAAAAGAGAAGATGAAGATGTGAGAGAGTTGAGGGATCCAAAAGAAGATCTGGAATGCGACCGCTTGTGGCGTACATGTAGTAGACAATGAACTGACTTTACATAACTTCAGGTATCATTAATTAGCATACGTGAGCTTGCACGTTAAGAAGATTCATACATTCATACTTCATTCAATCGAATCAATCAATAGCCGAATGTTAATAGTGAGAGAATGAAGTATGTGCATCATGCAGAATACAATTTGTAGACAATAACATGACATGACGGGAAAAGTTGGAAAAAGAAAGTGTTGGAAGAGAGCGTTGAATATGAAAATCTGAAGGTTAAAGGTGAAGCTTGTGAAAACATTCGTTCTGGCAACTATGGAAAAGCTGGGAAAAAAATGGAAAGAGAATGAATAAAAGAGAACAAGAGGGAGTTTGGTTGTCTTTACAATGGATGAAAGTCCGTTTCAGGCGACTTCTGACATTCGTCTTCGGCCATAACGAGAAGTGGTCCGAAATTATTTGGCTTTTTAAATGTTTGAAATTTCAAGGAATTCTCATCAGCAAACGTTTTATGGATGAAAAAAGCTGTACAAAAATGATTTTTGAGAGAATTCCAGGTTGCAACGCCAAATAGAATGGTGTGTGTGTGTGTGTGCGAGTGAGTGAGTATGCGTGTGTGTGTGTGTATGTGTGTTCACATCTGAATATCGTGTGGATGGGAAAGCTTTAAAGGATTGATTATGAAGGACTTTAAACAAGTAGTTTTTGGGTAGACGAAGATAACATAAGAAGCAGCTGATGATATTCAAAAGATAAGAAAAGATAAGGAAAAGAAGAACGAGAAATCCTTTGGTCATTCGATGGAAATGAAAATAAGATCGATTGAAGGAAAGGTTGATTAGTCACTTCTGGTTTGCGCGGTTGGGGATAGATGGGTAAGATAGTTGATTTTATAATATAATTAAGTTTATATTAGAGCATTAAGAAATGAATATACAAGCCTATCAGATGATAATCACGGAGCAGGAGTTGTAAGAAGAGGGTGGGGGGGAGGAGAGACAGGTAGCTTGAAGGAAAGTATGGGTACAGCGAGGGAAAGATGAGAAACAGAGAGAGAGAGAGAGAGAGAGAGAGACTGAGAGAAAAACATATGAAAAATGAAAGATAGGTAATGTGAGATGCACAGATTAAGAAATCAAAAAAGAACAGGAGATTGCGTGATGGAGATATAATGAAACAAGGAAGCAGAAGCTTAAGGAAAAGCTGAATAATATATAATTTTTTTTATAAAAATGATTTAATCTATGCTATTCATAATTATGGTATTTGCATGAGGCGGAACAGACAAACTACTTCATTGAAATTTATTAAAAATAATATCAAAATAGGCTGCTGAATTCAAAATTGAGGAATAAGGAAGCGTTAAGAGCAAGCAAGACATGAAACGAAGCAATTATGGGGAGGGGGGGGGGGGTGAGAGAACTTACAAAGCTGATCATCGAACGATATCATCATCATATGACATTAAAACATTGATGGAACGTCTTCAGAATGTTGCGGAGGAACGTTAGAGGACGAACGACAGCAGCAACACTATCATTCTCTTTCTCTCTTTGTGTCTTTCTCTCTCTCTTCCTCTTTCTGTTTTTGACCACTCCCTTTTAAACTAATTCCTAATTAATTCCATATTAGATTGTCATGAGCTTATACTTGTTACAATCATTTTTTAATGAAAAACTCTTAAAGATGATGAACTGAAATAAATTTTAATTGACATGTTCAAGGATGAGCAACGGAATGAGGATAAACGACATTCGTCTTTCATCTAATCGTCAAAGATACATGCAGTGAATGCCTCAGGCTACGCATCATGTCGTTCTCATAATGAAAATGATCAAAAATCGAGATGAATGTCCTTTTATAGCACATGTAGTTCGCAAAACGTTTTTTCTTCCCCGATATGCTAATAGCACGTGTGGACTCAGTGTTCATGGGAGCAGACGTTGTGTGCAATCTCAATCAAATGCTTCGTCTAATGTTGAGCGGTTGTTTATGAAATATTTTTGGTTTAAAACTAATAGAATAATTCATAGAATGCTATTTGGTCTCAGATGAACATCTCATACGAGAGAGTAAGCTGCTCCCATGCAATCTGTATTCTTCTGGAAAACTTTTTTTTCGTTTTCTTCTGTTCTGTTTCACCACACATGCTTCATTCATCTTTGATATAAGCTTCCTTTCTCAAGTTACGTATTCTTTTCTTTTGTCAGCAACACTTGATGATTGTAGCCTCAAAGCTTAATTATGATGGGAAGAGCAGTAATTATATATTTGACGACATCAACAGAATATAAATTTTTATTTTCTCTTTACAATAATCGAATCGAATAGACAATCTATTGACATACATAGCTTCAGAGGGAATGCTTACTTCTAGAGAGAGAGAGGTGGTAAGTAGAGAGAAGAAAGCAAAGAAGCTTGGAGACGAAACAGGGGCATATAGATGAACAGAAATTGATAAACTGTAACGACGCCAAGATATTACCCGCTGATACTCTGGAGAAAAGTTTGAGCTGACATAGCAGATGTCGTGTTCACTAATTCCTTAACTATTATATTTATATGTAATATTCTAACACAAACGACGTCATCACAGCATACCGGGTGAGAATAGATAACAGTGAAGGAGGGAGGGGGAGGGGGTAGAGAGAGAGAGAGAGAAGAGGGAGTGAGGATGGATAGATCAGATTCTCTTCCATGAATATGTTTCAAACATGCACAATTCCCAAAAATGGAAATGAAAAATGGAAAATTTGGAAAAAAAAATAAAAAAACAAACGATCACATCACTTGAAACCGTAAAGAATATGGAAGATCATCGTAATTAAGAAAGTCAAAATAGGAAAAAATATATTTTTTCATAGAATTTGACGTGAAATTAGGAAAATCAGAAGACTTGTGACGTAAATGGAAAAGCTTGATGATCCTCCTGGTATTTCCGTGACTCCCATTTGATTTCTATTGAAGGCAGGTGAGGTTGGTCCAGCTGAAACATTTTCAGTCAAGTAATGTTATTGAAATGAGTAAGATGTAGCTGAAACATCTATACTAACCAGATGTTAAGAAGTTTGTTGGTCGTGCAGTCACAATCACATCCACATCATCATCAATCGGCTCATCTCCGGAACCATTTCCGGAACCGGCAAAGTCTTCATCGTCAAGCCATGGGCTGGCGGAGCCTTCCTCCGGAATCTGCAGCAAAATGCAAAATCAGTCTTGAACAATGGTGTGTTGCGAGATAAAGCAAAAGCACAACCGTTACCAAATCATTTCAATTTTCAAAATTAAAACCGAAAAATGCTCGATTTGAAGCTTTTGACGTAGCATATGTATGTTCAAAAATATTTTCTTTCAAAAAAACTATTTTTGTATGCCCATAATAAGCGATTTGTGTTCTCGTACTCTCATTCTCTTTCTATCAACGAATAGAGAGAGAGAGAGAGAGAGAGAGAGAGAGAGAGAGAGAGAGAAACACATATTTCAAGATAAAATCTACTTTTTTGTTTGAAAAACCGTTATCAATAAACAATTAATTACTTGGGACGTTCGTCCAACCACCAAAACGTTTCAGAGGGGCAAGAGGGGGGGGGGTAGACGAAGAGAAAGGAAACCTCTGCATTCTTTTCTTCATTTTTTCATCTCATT
Organism: Auanema freiburgensis; assembly: GCA_030370435.1. Classification (NCBI taxonomy): domain Eukaryota; kingdom Metazoa; phylum Nematoda; class Chromadorea; order Rhabditida; family Rhabditidae; genus Auanema; species Auanema freiburgense. The sequence goes on from CM059367.1 coordinate 1,066,279, forward strand.
TGAACATGGAAATTTAATTTCAAATCAGTCACGGCCAATCGACACACAAATGCGAATCGAAAAATTGATATGGTGAGACATTGTTAAGGTCTCATCTCTCTCTCTCTCTCTCTGTGTGAATATGCCTGAAGCAAAAAAAATGCTTTTGTTGGCATCAAGTCATCGATGAGTAGTCAATCATATAGTTTCTCTTTGTTAAAAAATGAATAGAATGATAAACAACATTGACGTTTATACTATTTTACAGAGAAATGCAATGAAAAAATGGTTTTGATGATCAAAGATGTCTTTTCTTCTCTCGTTAACACACAAATTCCTATTTGAGATGGACCTGATCAAAAGCTCTCAACTTCTGTCATGCTGTGCAATTTGCATAAACCTTGACAACATCTTCATAAATACCCTATTTCTTTCTATGTTGCACTACAATTCTCTCTATGTGTAGTGTGGATAGAGTAGAAAACCTCTTAAGAGAGTAGACCATTAAAGGTGTTGTTGACACAGCTGAACAACAACAAGCATTTGAATATCATTTAGTAATTACTTCTCATTAAATATATGACGTAAACATCTTGAAATGAAACAAAAGCTGATCAAGTGACGTCAGCATTGCATTTGCCTCAACTTCATCATGTTGTTGTTGCTATGTTGGTGAGATACGTTTTGCTGGTCAATATTCTGTTTCAATGGCAAGCCCCATGCTCGTCCTTGTCTTTTCCATCAAACTCACCCCTCACATCCAATTTATTTTTGCGAATTCTTCGATTCATCTTGTACTTGGTCTTGTCAAATTACGAATAAAAAAAAATCAGAAGAAAAGTCCGCTTGACATCCAATTTAAGCTTTTCCTCCCAAATTTGCACAAGAAAAAAGAAGATGAGAGAGTGACTCGCTTCCAGCTTTAATCGTTTTCATGAAATTGCCGGATAAGGCAAAGACTAATAAATTATGGCACAAAGTGAATGGGAGGGCGATTTGTGGATGTGTAAGAGACAAGTTGGTTTTTGGTAGTTTGAACAGAATCATAAAAAAAACCCTTTCAAAGCTTGATAGTTAAGATTCAGAAATGCTGACAGCTGACCATCTAGACAGATTTCCATGGGGACACATAGTTCATCATTCTATTATATTGAAAAGCAAAACAAATCAGAAGTTAAGCTTAATGCTAAAGCTATAGCATTGATGAGGTATGTTTATACTTTGTCTATGAAACATATGTTTTCAACTTATTCGTCTCTCATTGACTAATCCCATTTCTTGCTTTCAGATCCACAACCTTTTTCCGGAATCGGAACAAATGACGTCATCGATGATAAAGAGAGAAATTGCATTTAGCTCAAACCATACCGATTGTATGATACAAGAGATGGAAAATGTGAAAAAAGTATTTTCTCAATTAACATCATTCGACAGACCCCATGAAAGAACTCTTTTGACGGTTTTGGGCGAAGGGAGGGTAAAGGCTACAATGGAAGACACGGAGGCTAACGATGGGTAATGTGGGTGACGAGAAATGCGAATGGTAGAAGAGAGGGTGAACGCAAGAAAGCGCCAGATTCAAATGAAAAAAAACTTTTTTTTTTCAAAAAGGAAAATTAAAATTGAAAATACATGAGCGAATGGCAGACGGGTGTGAATGTGCAGTGTTTCACTCATAAACTAGTCTGATCACATTAGGATCTTGAGACGATGAAGAAGGAAAAAGGCTGAGGGTGCAAGGAAAGTGAAGGAGCTATTACATCGTCTGACTGAACTTTCTCATTGTATTGTGACAGTTTCAATTCACTCATTCTATTCCTCTCATTGTATTGGCAATGAGAGAAAGGAGATGATGATTCGACCAAAATCATTTGTCGACTTGAAATCTCAACCAAAACATCTTCTTCCATGAAACTTGATGGCGTAACTTTTCATGAAAATATGTGTGTCCTTGTTCATTTGCCAATTACTTTTTAGACGATTTTTCATCATTTTCTATCCCTCTTTGTCTTCTTTGAAATTACAGAGAGAGAGAGAGAGATGGTAAGAGAGAAGAGATATAGAGAGTGATCTTCAGATTGAACAAGACCCCCCCCCTTCTCCCCACTCTTCAGTTTCTGTATCGAGTGCTGCGAACCTTTTAACTCATCGGGCTTTAGGAAACGAAAAAAAAATCTTTTTTTACTTTCATTTCCACCCCTCCATCATAGAAACTGATTTCCGCTTTTGTTTTCCATACATTGCCTTGCTCAGAATACTTTTCTACAGAAATCGCTTGCATCAGCTAGCGGAAACGGCTCGTCATGGCCATCAGTAAGCGTGTCGAGAATTAAAAACAAAACGATCAAAAGACAATTGTATAGTTGATCTCTACAAGACAATACAAACCATGACCTTTGCATGTCATCAGATTTGTAACAGCAACCTGTCAACCAACTTGGATCATCATCTCCTTTTTTGGTCAAACATTCAACAAAATTACGCAAATCTTTGACTTTCCTTCTTACGTAATAGGAGTCTCCTTCTTGTAGTGAATATCTCTATAGCCATGTAATACTCTCTCTCTCTCTCTCTCTCTCTCTTTACATTCTAATCTTTCCATCACTTTTTACCTCAATTACCCTCTCATACGTTTTCCCGTTACTTCCCCCACCATTTTTCTTTCCCTCTCTCTCTCTCCTTCTCCACCTGTCCTAGAATGATCAGAAAATGTCTTGTAAGAGGTAATAAAAGAAGTTTCAATTACCCAATACTTCCTTATAAAGAAAGAAATTGAGAGACATGAACTGATCGACAACAATTTCATTTTTAAACTTCTTTTATCGTCGCTTTTTTGCATTTCAATCAGTTATGACTATATATATATGGAATTGAAACAAAGAACTGGAAAGCCAACAAGAGAAAAAAAGGTTTTTTTTGGAATTAGAAGAGCTTATCAACAATCAGCCAACGAATAGCCGAAGTGTGTTCCTTCATTCTTTGCATCTCTATCGGTCTCTTGATGGATTATGCTATCTATCTATCTCTCTCCTCCCCCCTTTTCATTGTTAAAACATTTTTTTTTCTTAACAAGAGTTCTGCCGTTCTCATGTCTATTGTAAGAAAGAAAAAAAACTATTCTTCTCTTTCTCTCTCTTTGAACGACTTTCCAGATGACACATTCAGGCCAACTCGAAGCTTTTGCCAGATTGGGTAAATAAGACAACTCAGTTATGGCTTTTCAACACACACATGCCTCGTACAAACATTACTTCTATGTGATGAAATCAATGGAGAGAGGGAGGGAGAGAGAGAGAGAGAGAGAATTACATAAAAACAGATGGAGAGGGAGAAAAAGAAAAAAAGAAATTAAAGAGAAGGATTAAGGTGAGAGATAGAAACTGCTTCTATTCGTGGGGGTAGGTTTAAAGCTTCATCTATCATTACGCATGAATTATAAAGTAACATGTTGAGGAGGATTATCTTAACAAAGACATCACATTCTCTTTTTCTCTCTCTCTCTCTCTCTCTCAATACAGATCATTTCTTTATTAAAAGGAATTTCATCCTATTTAGCCGATCTAAATGCAAGAGACTGAGTACACGTAAGAGAGAGAGAGAGAGAGAGAGAGAGAGAGAGAGAGAGAGAGAGAGAGAGAGAGAGAGAGAGAGAGAGGTGCGGTTCATCTCACAAACGTGATAAAAAAATTAGTGGAAAGAACCAGAACTAACTAGATGAATGACATCTTTTTGAGAAAAAACATTCTCCGTGGCCCCTTGCAACTTAATTATTTCTATTTTTCCCATTCCTTTTTTTCGTTTGTTTCAACCTTTTAGCAGCTTAATTTTCAATAGCTTACTAAAGACAGATGAATGGAAGCCAGATAATCCCTCTAATTCTTTCTTTCCATCGAGTTGTGAACTTTCCACGTACGTGAAATTCAGAATGCAACCGGTCATTTATTCGCAATTGATTGTTTCAAGAGAGATTAATAGCAAGATGAGAAATGAGAGAAAGAATAGCTCTTCTAATGTCCAAATCGCATGGCCCGGGTCACGGTCAGAGATGAGAGGAAGACGAGAAGAGTGGAAGAGCATAATTAAAGTTTCGATTTTGAAGCTTAGGGTGGCCTTTCATTCGCACGCATGTTGTCGATTGAAGTGAAAATGAAGAAGAAAAGAAAAAGGTCACAAACACAACCGCTCACTAAAGGTGCAACAAGAAATGAGATGCGAAGCACTGGCTGGAAACATCTGCTTATGTTATGCTTATGCAAATTTCCACGTGAATTTTACGTGACCAAGTGTAAACAGAGCTTCTCCATCTGCCATTCGTATATTCCATATAAAGATAATGAGAACCAAAGTGAGAGGCTAAGAGTGAAAACAATGAAAAGAGAGTTTCATTGAAGGATTGAAAACCTCTAGGGAGTTGAAAAACTGAATTCAGCTTGAGAAATACTTCAAAAAGGCGCAGGCACGCAGAGAATCAAAGGATATGTTGAATGGCAAATGAAACAAATCGGAAACCCAAAACTTCTGAGGACATTCAGTCGGAGAAAATCAAACGAGCACTTTCAGATGATCGCTTTTGGTCAAAAAAAAAGTTTTTGAGACGCAAAAGACAAGAAGATTGAAAAGCAAAGTTCGCTGATGAGCTGAGGGAGATAGAAGAAGCTAAGCTAGCAAGCTACATAGAAACAATACATTTTCAAAATGATATAAGTAACAACGTTAGGTCAACCACATGAACATCCCTCCATGTTGTTGGCTATTTGAAAGTCTGTTTTACGAGCCTAATGCTCTAAAGTAAGGGGATTGCTAGGGAAAGATGAGAAAAATGAATAATTTCTCATGAACAAACGGGTTGTCTTACGTTTTTCTAACCAATAGGCTATACTTAACTGCTGTTGAGACTGACTGATGATGGCTCAAAGGGGGAAAAGCTCGTCAGTCGAAAGACACCAACGAGTCTTATCTTCGCCGTAAAGTATAAAATAATCAAAAAAAAAAAGAAGAAGAAGAAGAATCAGTTGAGGTATCAATTAGAAAATAATCTGAGAACTTCTCATCTGAACAATGAAGATTGTGTGTGAGATAGAGTGAGTGCAAGAGAGTAACATCCAGAGTGAGGATGAGAGAGAGAAGAAGCAAGGTATCACAATGACATATGAGATGTGAGAAATAAAAATGTTTTGTTCTCTCTTTGTGATGAAAAAAGTAAATTGAACCAGTTGATGTTTTGATTTCAAATGCTTCTTCTTTCTCATTCTCTATTTCCTATCAAATGTGATATTGAAATACAAAAGGATTGCTATTGATAGCTTCTATGAAAGTACAATGAGAGGAAAGAGGACCTGCTACCATGTACTCTTCCTGCCTTCACTTCCGAACTCATTTACTCCTTTTTCTCTCATTCTTTACAACATTTATGAATAGAATAAAGGCTAAAATACCTTTGGTTTAGGTCGAACGTTCTTGAGTATAGACGGTTCATCTACAGAATGTCCATTAGCTTCAACACTTCTGTAACAAGTTGTCAATAGCATTGATAAGATTATGAATGAAGTAGATAATCGTGCAGGAGTGAAAAGCTTTGTCACAGCCATTTTCTTCTTCCTTTGTCTTCTCTTCCAATCGAAAATAATTAAAATCATTCGCATACTATAGATGAAACAGTCGCAAATAGAAGCAAATGAGGGCTAATAGAGCAAATCAGAATGGCTACGCTTCATAAATGCCTCAAGCAGTGAAGGCAATGTCAAACACTAGTGATCGACAATCAAAGCTCAATATGTATTCTTCAAAAAAATAAAACAAAAATATAAAAAGAAAACGACACTGCCGGCTTACTTAACGGGGAAGCAACGTCCGATTTGTTGCCGTCGGCGCCAGTCATTCAGTCCCGCCCCTTTACATGGTTGCCACGCCCACAATTGACGAGATGGTGAGAGAGTATACGAATGTAAGAGACTCCGTTAGATGTTAGAGAAATAAAAAAAGCAAAGATAAGGTATTTTTCTCGTTGTTGACATAAAAAGAAGTTGAGCTTCCCCTCTCTCTCTCTCTCTCATCATCATCATCTCTCTCTCTCTCTCTCTCTCTCTCTCTCTCAGAATCAACATAATTATTTATTTTTCCCTTGTTTTCTTTTTCTCCACAAAAACATTTATTTTAACAAAAAAAAAATTTTTTTTTCTCTTTCTCTCTTGCTTTTTGTAAAATCAAAATGAGAAGGCGATTTGGTATGATGGATGCGATGATTAAAGAGCAGAGTGTCCCAATAGCCATGTAATTCTAATTTGAAACTGGTTTTCATTGCTTTATAAGTCAAATTCTTAATATGCCTGAGGCGAGATGACATCCTAATCGAGCATGTTACCTCTTACTCGGTCAATCATTCAAATGTATGTGAGAATGAGACATGCTATACGTATAGTTAAGGTATAATTAGAAGTTGTGCATATATGGTTTAACATGTCATTCGCATTTTTTAATTCTTTTAAAGGTCATGACATTTCATCTTGTGTTCGCACATCAAGAATGAGGAGGATGAACATTCTCTTATATTATATTTACATATAGTTATCTATATGATATATATATATGATGATGAAGGACATATCATTATATCTCTAATCTATCAATCATCCATCAATTCTTCACCTCAACCTTACTCTAATTTGCATAATTATCACTTTCTCGTCATTAAACATGAAGAGACGCATAGTTAATAGAAACGGGCTGTCAATTCATGCTGCACTTACAGTGAATGAACCTAATCCATTTCTAAGGATGAAGTCTATGAAGCAAAAAAAGAAAAAAAAACAAAATTCTGTTCATCTCTTCATTCTCTCATATGTTCATAGCACTTGGCCGGAAATATCATTTGGAATAGATCATACGCGCAGATCGGTTGTTCATCCGTCTAACATCCGCAGCTTCTCCTCCTTTCTCATTTAATTTCCTGTGCTGATGGGGTGGAAAATAATCTTTTTTCTTCCTTTTTTTCATATACATGTCTCTCTCTCTCTCTCTATCTCTCTCTCTCTCTCTCTCTCTGTACATTTGGTTGTACAGAGACAAAACGAAAGATTTTCGCTTTTCATTTTCAACTTCAATTTTGTTGGAACGAGAAGACAATGAAAGAAGGAAAATGAGGAAGACGGCTGAGGAAATTTTTCCTTTTTTTGTTTCCATTTGTTGTAGAAAAAACAAATGGGAAGGATGTACAACCCACCTCCTCCCTCCCTCCCTACCTGATTATATTCGTTCCATTCCAGCAGAAGTTGTCGGAAGATGGCTGCGAACAAACACGATTCGCCACAATTTTCCAATAATTTTTATATTTTAATATCTTAAAAATCATATTGGTTGACATTGAGTAACAGTACTCATGCTCAATGAGAAGATACAAAGCAAAACCTGTTTGGTCATTTCTTTCATTTGAAATGTGGGATTCTTGATGGCAGCAGATGATGGCACATACAATTGCGTCTCTTCAACAGACGCTTCATCGTCTGAAATCATTTTTCCGCAGCTTTCAACAACTCGACGTGCTAGAGATGGAGATGATCGTTCTACCAAATAGCTTAGATCTGTTAGGAATGTTTTACGTATCTGGAAGAGTACAATGCTTATATGATACAACAACATGGAAACAAACTTCGCCAAATGCCGTCTCATATATATTCTGGATGTCTTCCAAAACATTCAAATAACTGTTCAGCTCATAGTTGAGATTGAAAAAACATTTTTGGGATGCTTGTTCACAAGAATGACTGCAATTGTTGAATATATGAAGCTGAATATGATGATTACTGACCGACAGTATGCCATACGATCTGCTAAACACTCGGAGCATTTGGTAACTTTTGTAAAGTTCATCAAGCAATCAGTTTGAAGATTGGATTGAGATTGTATAAGATGCGTCTGGATGTTTTCCAACTCTCTCTCAAACATCCTGAACTTGTTGATTCCGTTAACTATTCTAAAGGTTGTATAACATGAGATCAAATGAATCATCCTAGTATTACCCTGAGATCATTTTATTCTTTTCATATCCAAAATAATTTTGAAATTTGAATGAATGCTTAAACATGCACTCCTTATACGATCTGATATAGCTTTTGGAAGAGCATTCACCAAGAACGACGCAAAGGAATGTGGATGGCAAGATGTTGTTATAGAATTCGTTCACATATTCACTTGTATTATTGTAAAGATCGTTAGATGATACCTATAACAAGTGTTTCTTATAACTTCTCCAACTATTCAACTTACTTTCATCGATTTTTCAATTTTTCTTAACAGCTCATCCAGACTTTCTATTATTCTCGATCGATTTATGCGACTTCCATACCGAGACTTTAGACGATTCGTCAGCTCACTTTGTACTTTGTCCAGAAGAAAGTATTTCTCGCCTACAATCATATATCAAATGGGGGGGAATGACTCTCTCTCTCTCTCTCTGCTTCTTAAATGGCATTCAGCTCCTTCAACTTACGATCTGCCTGGTATATTATGTCTCGAACGAATGGCAACAGCTTCAACGAAGTTATCTTTGCGATTAGTTTCAAATGGCTCTCGGAGCTCGTAACTGTCTGTTCTGTCACACAACTGCATTCATTCTCCGATTGAACATTCTAAAAGAAGAGTCTTAAACATATCACTGGTAAACACTAAATGAATCTGTTCCGGTCTTTCCAAACTCCCCCCCCCCTCTCTCCAACGCGCCAAAATAGAAAAGAATAATAGTTTGAATAAGCTATATTGATAGATTATGTGCTCTAATATATCCTATGCAGGGAAATAGTGCAAAAATCATTTTTGTTTTTGTTGTATTAGTTAGAGCGGTCGTTTCTTTTGAGTTGAAGCTTTTCGTTTGAGACTTCCGTTTGAAGGAAGTGAGAAGCAATTGAATAACCTGAGGAATGAAGTATAGTATACCAAATGAATGTTATATTTCCAGAGGTTAATCCGGTCAAAGAAGCGTTGACGACCATTCAGCCATGAGCATAACGAAGGATCGCCATAAGCTTATAAGTAAGTTGCTAATAGCATTCTCACATATTGTCTGCTGTATATTATTAATTATGATTTGAGATTATAATTCCAATAGCATATCAGAAGGAAAACGATGAACCGGAAGTATTTGGAACTAGAAGACTACAGTTCCGCATGATTCATTCATTTTTTTTTTTTTGATAATGATGATAGACGATGTTGAATAGGAGGAATGACGGATGATGACTTCTGAAGTCTTTTGAATTATCAATTCTGACCGGAAATGTGAGAAGATGAATCATGTCGCCTTGATCGCCTTCGCTTCATTCTCTCATAAATGAGCTTATCACATAGAAAGAGGGGGGTGATGGGGGTAACAATGAAATGGTAGTCAGCAAAGGTAAGTCATTTCTCTGATTACACTTCTCTTAACAGCTTATGATTGTTTTTGATTCAATTCTCACCCAAAACAACAACTGTGGAGAAGAAATAACGACAACAAGGACAGCAACTAGTGCAATATGACCAAATTCGGATGAAAAGCGGCAAAGTCTTTGATATATTCCGACACCTCATTAATAACTTTTCAGACGATATAGCGAATAAAGATGTCAACGGAGGAGCTGTTTCAGTCAAAGATTAATGGTTTTCAAGGCATCAATTGCATTTCAACAGCATCTATGGGTTGAAATCAAAAAAAAGGAAATCTTAGCGCCTCAAGCAATATTGGATAACTAGATGAAGATTATTATGAAAATGAATAGCTTACAATAGATATGAACAAGTGAATTGTGTTTCTTCATACAATCACAGTTGTTTTAAGAAAGCATGTCGTTGTCGTTTCGTTTACACAACCCAAGATTTAGGATTTCACATTAAAAAGTGACAAATCGTCCTCTGACCAACTACCTTTTCAACTTGAATCATTTGAGAAATGAAGATGAATAAGAAACGAAAAGCAAAATCATTAAGAAAATCAAATGAAAATGCTGTGTGAGGTCAGGAAGTCTGTACAACTGATTCGTTGAGAAGAGAGAGAGAGAGAGAGAGGAAGGGCTGGGGGGAAGAATGAATCACGAAGAACATGTATGGATATGTAAAGCTTACTTACCGTAATCAAAATGATTACAACTATAAGTAGAAATGTTGATATCCGTTGACCAAAATTGACCATTTAGGAGATGAAGCTGAAAAAAAGCAATAGAGCATTCGAATATTTGATAAGACAGATTAGAAATAATAAAAGAAATCGCTTTGATAAGAAAGTTATCAAACTCAAGTCTATCAAAACATAAGAAATTTATGTGTTTTTAATTGAAATTATAATCAAAAAAATGAATTGGATGTGAGTCTTGAGAGAGAGGCGGGATCATCTCTCTTTGAAGACAAATGAGCTTTAATATCTCCGCCTTCATTGCTAGTCTCCTCCCATCTCTCTCTCTCTTTCTCTCTCTCTCTCTCTCTTGTCACATCTCATTTGCCTTCTTTATCCTCAGGTTACAAAAGTAATTGTTTAATAGACTTATAAAGAAATAGTATTCAATAGATTCTTTACTTAATCGCTAATGAAATCATTGATTGGCTCCAGTCTACCTGGAGCCTCACCTATGAAGATTTTCAATAGACTGATAAGACATTTCACTCCAAGTATTTATTGAAATTATAATAATCTGAACTTCTTATCAAACAAATTGATTGATTAGTTAAATTGATTTTCTGTATTACCATATCTATAAAGACTTTCACTTTTAAACATATACAGAATCTCCTCCTACATATTCATGCATGGCACAACCGCTCATTATGCTCAATTAAGCGCACAATGAAAGTTATAGATGTCTGTCATTGATTTGTAAACATGATTGATCTCACTTCTCATTGCAGACAGTGATAAACTACAAATATAGATTGGTAAAAGGATATTCGAATAGTTATATAACACATGAAGAATGTGTCCAGATGAGCTGCAAAGCATCTCAAATAGAAGATTACAAGAACATGTCAAATCGACATCATATGCTTACAATCGTTTATATAATAGTTAATATGTAATCTATTTATTAATTATAACAATATATAAGCTTCTATTCCACTTTATAGTTCATTCATATACGGTACTTGAATGAAAAAGCTATTTGTGCTACTTGTTACAAATGAGTTTTCAGCTTTTTACAAACGTGATTGACAAATCATTTTCTTAATAGATAATTGATGGGTTTAAGCTAATTGAGTGTGTGTCTTCCAAAAAAACATACAATCTTCACGTTTTCAGTTGAAATATATTTCTTCATATTCACTGTATATGAGTTGTTGCTTCCTCCATCCTTTCCTCCCTCGCCCCCCATCCTTCTTGATGATTCTACACAGAGAGAGAGAGAGAGAGAGAGAAAGGAAGTTTTTGTGTTTACTGTACTTATATCTGAATAGCAGGAAATAATTAATTTTTAATTTTTTTTTTTCATAAATTCAGATCAGAAGCTTGCTTACCTGCATGAGCTTATATCTTTCATCGTCTGCCGTACGATGGACGTCTTTCTATCATATAAATCTGTTATAGATATATCATTATACAACTGCAGGTACAATATGATTCGTTGATATGTTGATCAAGTAGTTACATTGAAGTATTCGATCGGAAGAAGAAATGATTGCTCTGAGAGCTATTCGAAGGCCCATACGTGGTGTGACTGCCTTCGCTTTCGGATCAATCATGATGGTATATCTCAATGGTATATCATCAATTCCAACTTCAATCTACAGATTGTCTACATTCTCTGTTTACAAGTAATGCTTCAACCTCGTAATTTTCGAAAAGCATGTTACAAAATAATGTTTTTTCTTGGTTTAAACGAACTTGGAAATGTTATTATAACAGACGTCATCATAGGTAACTATCCCCCTCTCCCTCTCTCTCTCATAGCAATAGCTGTCATGGATTTGTAGCTTATAGTTTAACGTTTGGTGTAACGTTTTGTGAATCTCCAAATGTATATTACTGTGTTGGATGTTTTCATATAGGTAAAGACATTTTGAAATATATTCATTGAATAACTATACGTATAGCTTGCTGGTGTGGAGCATCTTACTTCTGTCTGTACTTGGCATTCGATCGTATTCTTGAAATTTTAAATTTTAGGTTTTAAAAATAAGTTTTTAATTAATATTAATATATATATATATTTAAAGAATACGTACAATTCAATTTTTTTTTTCGCCCAATCGAACGATTATCGGATGCTTATTAGGCGTACTCTACTCATCATACTTCTTATTGTTCTCAACACCTGTTGTATATTCAAATTCAACAGGTACTAATGTGTTGGATCCTCTGTTTGTTGTTCGCAAAATACGTTTTCAGGTCTCATCATTAGATTGTTAGTTGTTATACAGCTTTTCGTTGCAGTTTCGTTACAGAGTACTTGTCATGAATAATGTTGGTTTAGTTGTCTTTACAAGTCTTCTATATGGCTATTTCTGTGTCATATTTCGTGAAAATATACGTAAACTTCCACAATTCTCTATTTATCATCATCGACTACAATATCAGGTTCAATAAGCTTATCTTTTTTGATTAATTACTGTAATTAGGTGTTTATGCAGGCAACTCTACTGTGTGCCTTTAACTTTCTATTCTCTGTCAGCTTTACGTCTTATTTATTTATTCCAAAATCGTCAATAGTGCCAAAGATCGTTTTTATTATTTATCAATATACCATCGGTTTGTTATATTATTTTGATTCGTTAATGAGACTCATACCTGACTTCAGGCTTTCAAGCTTTGATTTATGTCTTTTGCAATCAAACACTTCAAAATGGTGTTATGCAGAACGTCATCAGATTATACAGAATGACATCCAAATGCTTTGCTGGTAGAGAGAAGAGTGCAACTATAAGTCCAATAGAATCTATTCATATTCTTAAACAACAACTGAAATCATTTCAGAAGTCAATACCTATCGACAACATCATGTTTCGAGTGTTCCAGCTAGGCCGGAGCCTGTTCCACATCATAGCAATCGTTAAAAAGGATTCATTTGGATAACAGGTAATGCTTCCAAATATTAAGGAAGATAAGATCAAAAGGCTTTCTTGATAAGAATAATGAATTAGACAAATCATTTCTTAATCAATATCCATGTACAAGAGTACTCCGAACGACATCCTATCTAAGTATATGCACGTTTGATACTTATTGATATCATCTGTTATGGATAGCTTTCGATCTGAATCTTCTGTTGAGTAGGCGTTCGTAGTAACATTCATATGCCCACCTCCCACGTTTTTGTTTTTTTGCTTCAACTCGAATATAGTCTAGATGATTATCTTAGCTGCTTCCGCGAAGAAGCACTCGGAATAGCTAATGCCGTTTCTACAACACTTCATGTCTACTCACTAACTCATCCATAGTACTTTGACTTGTTGATCTATAGTAGTAGCTGGTCTCCATGTGATAGAACTACTTCCGGTAATGCCAACGTTTTAGCCTTTTTTTTGTGTCCAACTCATATAAGCTTGAATAACTAACTGAAAGGTAACTTCCTGTAGTTCCAGATCATGAAAGCCTCATTCACAAATGAGTTTTATGATTCAAAATGTGATCATCTACTTTCAATCCATCTATTATGTGTTATTAGCCAATATCTTATTCATTTTAATCTAATCTCCAAACTACAAATTGAGGAGTTGACAGCAAAGTTACCTTCATTACTAATCATTACATAATAACCATTTTCATATTCAAATAATCCATAACTATATGTTATAAGTTAGAAATAAATGTTTCCATATTATTATTATTTATGTTTAAAACAAATGTCTTGTTCATCTTTACATTCTTGTCAAGGGCGAGATGTTAAAGTGGCGGAGTTGGTGCAATATCGATTGCACTCAGCAAAGAGCTGAAGGCTCGCCCTCTATTCTCTTGCCAAACAGCCTACTCATCCAATATTTCCTCGTTTTACTTTATTTTTTTATTTTTTTTTTGTCTTTTCTGCTTTCATCTACTAGCTCTCTATCTATCTAGTCAATAACATATAATCTATATAGTTAAGTAGTTAGAATGATGCAAAGAAAGGATTGATTCTCATATGTTTCTCATTGAATAATATTTTGAAAAATCATTTATTTTGTTTTTCATTTGCCTCATGATGGACGATTCAAAACACAAAATAGAGAAAGACGTCGGAATTCGCATAATTTGTTCATCGTTTATCTTTCATTCACAACTTTTCATTCCAAAAAGATGTGTGATGTATGGTTTTCATGATCTAAAAGAAAATATAAAATTTTGTTATTCTCAACTAAGATTTATCTGTTTCTTCTCTCTCTTTCTCTCTCTATCTAAATCTCTCTCTCTCTCTCTCTCTCTCTCTAATGTCATCCCTTCTTCAGATTTTGATGAGAATTTCTGATGAAATGGAAGAAAGTTCATTGAAATGAGAAAAAAAAAATTTTCTGTTGAAAAGAGAGTGTGGTATCTAAAACAGAAGAAGAAGCTTCCTCATCCTCTCCCTTACTAGTATGACATCATTTTTTCGTCTTTTTATCCTTTTTTTTCGAAAGCTTAATGACGAAAGAATCTCCTTCTTGTTCCTCTTCAGCTCCCTCCTCTCCTTCTTCTCTTCGTATCTCTCTCTCTCTCTCTCTCTTTGAAATTTTGAAATAATTTCTTGAGCAGTGTTTGAATGGCTGAAAATTCCATTGTTAAGTGATGTTGTTGAATTGAATAGACTATTTGTGATCAAAATAACACATTTTCAGCTTTCAGCTCTCTATATCCAAGTTTGCTTCCATAAAAATTCCATTCGTTAAGCTCTTGTCACACTCATCTAATCCTCTTGATTCTTCATTTCGTCTTATTTAAGCTGAATATTATGTGAGCAAATCTCTGTAAAGCTTAGAAAGATGCCTTTTTCAATGTTTATTTGATATAAATAGTATAAATTAAGAGAGTATTGTTACCTTTGATTATCATCTGTTGAGCATTTTCATCTGTAAACATCCATCTCTCTCTATCTCTCTCTTAAGTTCTTTCTCCTTCTTTGAATCTCCTGATTCATTCTATCTTTCTCCTCATAAACCCACTCAAATCTTTGTGTTGGTGCATAATTTTATTTTTTTTCTCGTCTTCTCCCCTTTTCTCGTCTTATCCACTACTTTTTTACTTTTTTTTCCTTTAATAACAAGTCTGTTTCTCTCTCTCTCTCTTTCTTTCTCTTCCTCTTCATCGTCATGGCAACTGTTATGAAACAGCCAATGAGAGATGTGATCCAAGTTCCCAAGAACAACTTCACCTTTGCAAGCAAAAGTTGTTTTTTTGCTCGAATTAATCATTTATTTTGAATGTGAAGATTCTAACCTTGGCTGAATGACAGAGTTCATAACGGCTTATGACTTTCTCTCATCCTGTCTTAGTGTGTCAAGAGCAGTTCCAAGTGAGTTCATCAAAGTGCAACAACTGAAAAGCTTTTCGAAATACATCTATGACGTCGGCAGATCATTTCAAACACACCCAATACGCTCCCACATACGTGTATATATAAAAGTCTTTTTTCATTTTGTGTCCATATCTGGGCAAACAGTGAGCCTCATGAACTAGCATATACTGTCTTCCTGGATAACACAGTGATGTGTTTTAGAAGAAAACACATTTTGAGTCTGTTCAGTCGGCTATGCTGCAAATCAAGCAAGTTTCCATGTTTTGTGCTCCTTTTCCATCGCCTTCACACAACCCAATGTTATCATTCATTCTTCAAATAACAAATATATATCTCTATCTATATATCTATATATATATATATATATTATATTGAAATTAAAAACAGATGGGACGACTCTATTTCAGTTGTTAATGAAAGAATTTTGTTGAGCAAACCTCTGTCGTTCCTGTTCTCTCTCTCTCTCTCTGAACTGATCGAAAACCTTTTTCATCTTGTTTTTCATTTAAAAAATAGCAATCCGAGCCTCCCGCCCACCGCTCGTTTTGGACTTGTATAAGGAGCGACTAGAAGAAATGGCTAGCATTTCCTTCATTTTCTTCTGTCTCGTTAGCTTCTTAGCCTCTCTTACTATAGTTCCTCTTAAACTCTTTAGAAAATGTATTTTAAACCTTTTTAAGTTGTAATCATGATTCTGTTCCTTTGTTAATGAATTCTCAACAAATTTGGCGTCATTCGCCCACATCTGACCGCAATGATCATTTCGGTTGAGTTCCTTGTTTGAAAGGCTTCACCTCCTCTCTTCTGCGTCTTTCTTTCCATAATCGACCAGAAATGAGATTGAGCAAAGCAATAGAGGATAAGATGAACAATTTGTGTGTAAAAATGAGAAGATGAGCCGTCTTACTTTTCATTCAAAAACTTGTTAATATTCGATAACATTTCGTAAATGTTTTCTTCTGAAAATTAGTTTGAAGGATTTGTGAAAGCTTCTGAAATTTCGGCGACATTTCATAGTCTCCGCCCTCTCTCTCTTTCTCTCCCTCTTGTTCTTTTTTTTTTCTCATTTATAATAGAGAGAGAATGTGAAAAGGTCCACCATTTTACTTATTTTGCCTCTTACCAATGACTTTGGCTTTCAACTTTGAAGTTGAAGGAAATATAGAAAATCATGTGTTGGTTAAGCTTTCATCTCATCATTCGCCTGCTGCTCTGTTTCCTTGTTCAGCTCTCTCATATATGATGTTTGGCACATCTTTCTGTCGACAAATAAGCACCTCACCTTCAGATTGCTGATATTCAATCATAAATACATTTATATATTATAAAATATTTTTAAATTCTCCTATTATAATGCCTACAAGTATCTTGTGAAATGTGTCAATGGCTGATGAAATGCATACATTTCGAAAGTCATGCACAACCTTCTTCTCTCTTTCTCTTTCTCAGCTCCTTAATGGATTTTCAAATTATTCTTTTTCACGTTTAAACTATGTATCTTTTCGCTATTTTAAAATATTTTTATTTTAGTTTGAGTTTAACTTATGTCAGCTCGGACATTCGTCCGCAGCTTCAACACATATCTTTCCGATCTTTCGCATTAAAGGATCTTCATAATGGCTGATGTTACTGCACCATCTTTGGTCTCTCTAAACTCACAAAAGGTTTATACTATCATATATTATAGTTAAATGATATATTGTTTTAGGTAGGTAGTAAGTTTACACTAGAACGTGTAGAAGAGCCGGATGTGTTGGAAACGCCAATTCCTGAGCTTAAAGCTGGTCAGCTTTGGGGACGCTGCAGGTTTTTCTTTTAACTTTTTAACCTTTCTTTGTGATTGTTATAATTATTATTAAAATACGTTAACTATATGAATGCAATTCAAGAAGATAACTGCGTATAGTTAAACATAAATATTAGAGCTTTGATAGTAATGCATAGAAATTAATATTGAAATCTTGAATGAACAACCGTTTTGCGCGTAAACAACTTGTCAAAATGAACTTTCACGTATTTCACGTCACTTTCTGAAAATGCTAATTTACACATAGAATATATATATATTGATTAGTCAACTAATTATAAGTAATATTGTGAATATATAAATATATATATATATATATATATATATATATTCTTTAGCAGTGTAACACGTAGGGGATTGATGTATACTTACTTAATAGGAATAATAATATTATTTTCATGATTATATCCATTAATTCATATCTATAAGTTAGTTTGACTAATTACAACTTTCATGATTTATAAATGCTGATAGTAATACACTGTTATTATTATTATTATTTATTATGAAAGTTCATTAATTGTTTAAATTGGAGAGATAAGTGCAAATAAACAGCAAATGAAGTTACATTAAACGTTGATTTTATTTTTATTTCATTTTAATTATGTTTATTATTATTATCATAACAGTTTATTATGTACAAAAACCGTTTTTTTCTATTTCAAGGTATCTCATTTTACTTCTGGCCGTTTTTTGTTTCACGGCTGCCCGGTCAAATGACCTCGTCTTTGCATTCACCATCATTTGCATGACAAATAACAACTCTGAAAGTGGTGTAAGTCAATTATTATAACTATGCTATAGTAGATATATGCGCTTGCAATCGAACTTTTGCAGGCTTTAACAATTCCCTTTGCTCCGCAAGATTTGTCCTTATCGTTTGCTGGCGCTGGCGCCGGCGCCATCATCGCTGCTTTACCTCTGGCATTTCTTCTACAGATATTCGGTGGAAGGTTTGTGATGGTTTTGTTTTAGTTCATGCCTAGATTACTGAATTCAGGATGGTCATGAGTGTACTGTTACTTCTATCGGCCATTGGGACATTCATCATTCCCTATGCAGCATCTTTTGCTCTAGAGCACGCTCTACCAATTTCCACAATGATATTTCCATTGAGAATCATTCAAGGTATAGTAATTGTACTTGATGTTTTGATAAAGTAAGTGTTCAGGGATTGGAGTTGCTTCCGTTATGCCAATGATGGGCTTCGTGAGTGCTCATTGGGCACCGGTGACTGAAATTGGAAAGTTCGTGACGATATTATCAAGTGCCAGCCAGCTTTCACAGATAGTGACCATGCCTGCTTCAGCTCATTTATGGTACTGTTTAGTAATAACTGACTTGACTGAGATATAATTACCTCTTTGAAGTGTTACAACTGGTTGGCCGTGGGCTTACTATTTGCATGGAATCATTGCCATAGTCGGCTCCCTATTATTCCTTGTAATGTTCCGTAACTCTCCTAACAAGCATCCTTGCGTTTCGGAAAGCGAGCTAACCAAAATCACGAACGGAGGTTCATATTTCATTCGATTTAATCCAATCAACTTCATGAAGTTTAGTACAACACCGGAAAAGAAAAGATCAATGTATTCCATACCGCTCAATAGCCACGAGCAAACCGGTGTGGGCTGTTTGGCTTGCTTTCCTTGGAAACTCTTTTGGCTTCCAGCTGATTGTTCAGTAAGCGAACTTTAAAAATTCATGGCAGAGTCTTGTCCTTTTTCAGATTCATGCCAACTTATTTGAACAAAGTACTGCGAGTTCCTATAGAACGTACAGGATTTTCAGCAGTTCTTCCACCAATAACTCAGCTTTTAATCAAAATACTTGCCGGTTATTGTAGTGACAAAATTACATTTTTGGCTGTAAGATATAAAGAACTCTTGCACATAAAAAAAACTTCCTCTTCAGGAACGACGAAAACTGCAGGTTTTCAATACGATTGCTATGTGTGGATGCGCTCTGTTCCTTCTACCTCTTGGCTTCTTGGATAGATCTCAAGCTTCTCTCGCAATTGGTAATCAAAATTTTCTTGACAGTTTGACATGGAACAATTTTTTCAGTTTGTTTCTCTAGTTCTATATCTTGTCTGGGATTGGTGACATGTGGATCAATGAAAAGCGCTACTATGGTCGCTAGACAGTACAGCCACTTCGTCATGTCCATTGTGCAGGTACGCTAAAAGCTAAATCAGAGAGACAATGCAAATTTTCAGTTTGTTGTGTGCATCGGGATGCTAGCTGTTCCATTCTTGGTGTCAACCCTAGCACCTAATAACACAATCGATGAATGGAGGTAATCTATTTCATTTAACATATGAGTCGGAGGAATCCTCAAACTGACTGTTCTTCTTTTTTTCAGAAACGTTGTGCTTCTAGTCGGAATGATTTTGTCCGTGTGTAATCTCGGATTCTGCCTTCTCTGTGATTCCGAGCCTGCCAAATGGACAATCGATAACATTCGAATTCCGAGCACCAAAAACATTCCTCTTCTCTCAGATGACCCACAAGCAACAGTTGCGACTATCGCCGAGCTCGCCTAACAAAAACTTTTAATAACAATTAAACAATTTTTTTCAGTAAATTTACATCATTCACTACGGTTCTGTGTTTTTGTAAATATGTTGTTTGTTTAATAAATAATATCTATCAAACTGCTGGACTCCTGCTAGGACATCATTCAATCAAATCATCCATGAGTTTACTCAGAATGGCAACATGCAAGAGATGAAATTTCGAATATCATAGGAGTATGACTAATCCATTTTGACCATTAAAGCTATCGATTCTATTTGTTTTTTATTAATGAAGAGCATAGTTGCTCAAAAACGTTGAACATCCGCTTAATATCATAGACTTTCACCGCTCTCGTTTATTTCGATTGCTACCATTTATACTATTGAAACAGATCACCAATGATCCAACAAGAAGTGATATGTTTAACTACCTGTTTTCTATATCCGTTCTGATATACAAAAATGAGCTAAAAGATAAAATAGACGCGAAGCGGCCGCAAGCGCGGACTTCGGCATAGGTCACGGCGCCATTATTTCATTGGGCTTTGTTCTTTCCTGAATTATTTTGAGTTCGAGTAAATATAAAGTTGATAATGGTGTCAGAGGAATTAATCTAGTCAGTTAACTGATAAGATTCCTGCTGAACATGCTCTTCACCTCTAGTTGATAACTTATTCGTTGCATTCAGAGTAGTATTTCTTTTACAGAGTCAAGAACAACGCGTGTTCTCCACAAAAACACTTCTAGTACAATGACTGATCTATGTGATGTATGCTACAGTTGTTTGAAACCTCCTTTCATATTGTTTTCAGTATATTGAGACTGTAGACGAAATAGCAGAGAAGTTTGCGGAACTGAACGCTTTTCCCTGTGAGCTTCTTATTCCTAAAACGCAAACGCAACAAGTTCTGATTCAGTTTCCTTCTTCAGTAATTCGATTCTTTAGACAAAGTTTCTCGAGAAATACCCCGAGTATGATGGTCGAGGTATTGTTATCGCTATTTTAGACACAGGAGTAGACCCAGCACTGCCTGGCCTTCAGGTAGAGCTTAGGTTTTTCTCAACTGTATTACAACTCTACAGAAAACAACTACTGGGGAGCGTAAAATCATCGATTGTGTTGATTGTTCTGGATCTGGCGACGTTGACACATCTACAGTTCGATCTCCAGTAGACGGAATTATTACCGGTCTTACTGGTAGAAAACTCCGCGTAAGCTATTTCCAGTATTATGGAAAATTATCTTTTCTCAGATTCCGACTGATTGGGTTAATCCGTCCAATAAATATCATCTTGGAATGAAGCCACTTTACGAGTTGTATAATAAAGGAACTTTAGAAAAAGTTATGGTAAATGAGTTGCTATTGTCACTCTATATTTGGCACACAGAAAGATAATAAGACGCATATATGGACTCCTATGCATCAGAACACTATGGCGGATTCCGAAAAACTTTTAGCAGAACATGAAAAAGCTGTTGGGGGAATGAGTGATAAACTTGTGTGTTTACTATGGAATATCTTGACGTTCCGAAAATTTTAGAGTGAGAAGTACGAAAGGGAAGACCTAGCTTCTCGAGTAGACTATCTCAGATCTCAGATGAGTGTGACTATGGAGGATGTGGGGCCAGTTCTCGATTGCCTTGTTTGGCATGACGGTAAAAGATGGAAGTGAAAACGTTTATGGAAACTTCTCTCCAACATTTCCTTCCAGAGCTTGCTTGGACACATCTTTCCGAGGAAGGCTTAAGCTATGCACTCCTATGGGCGTTTTTCGAGAAACCGGAGAACACAGTTCTTTCACTGATCGAGGTTAGCGTCCCTTTCGGTAATCAGCTTTCTCTTCTCAGATAAAGCAACTTATTCTTTCCGTATTGGTCGTAAGGGTGATCATCTGGAAATTGTTACTGCTAATGGATCTCACGGTTCTCATGTCGCTGGAATTGCTGCTGCACATTATCCTGAGAATTCTAAATTGAGTGGTTTAGCTCCTGGAGCGAAGGTTCTTCGCAGCAAATAATTTTTAAAAAATGAAATCGTCAGATTGTGTCTTTTACTATCGGAGATAATAGATTGGGTTCGACTGAATCGGGAACAGCTCTTATCAAAGCATTCAGCATGTGTGCTGACTATGGAGTTCATGTTTTGAACATGTCGTTTGGAGAACTAAGTCATGTTCCAAACAAAGGGTTCTGGTTCTACCGCAATTGAATAATCTGTTTTTTTTAGACGAGTTATCACGCAACTGCATCGTTTGGTCTCAGAGTTCAATGTTGTGTGTTGTGTATCTGCTGGGAACAATGGACCATCTCTTTCTTCTGTCGGATCTCCAGGAGGAACAACCTCCAAAGTACTAGGTTTTTCTGCTATGCTTTCTTTTTCACAATCTCTTAAGGAATCGGAGCATGTCTTTTTCCTTCCATGGTTTCTTCTCTCCATTCAAGCTTATCAAAAGTCGGTCCTCTAGTGTACCCTTGGAGCTCTCGCGGACCAGCGTTCTGATTCTTATGTCAACCGTAGACTATAATTTTTTTTAGACCCGATGGTGATTTGGGTGTATCTATTTGCGCACCGGGAGCAGCTCGCGCCAATATTCCAATTTGTTATCGTAAATCAAACTCATTCATGAATGGAACTTCGATGAGTTCGCCCAACGCAGCAGGATCTGTTGGTTTGTGAAAAACTTTTGCAACAATTAAGCTCAATTAATGTTTAGCCTGCTTGCTATCAGGGTTGAAGGCAAGAGACATGAAATGGTCATACCTACTTATTCGATTAGCCCTCGAAAACACAGCCTCCAAATTGGAGAATGTCGACCGTTTCTCACAGGGGAACGGTATTCTACAGGTTGTTTATCTTCGAATCCAGACTTAACACTGTTTTCCCAGATTGACAACGCGTTTAATTACATAATGAAACATGGTCAATTCTTACCTGAA
The DNA here is from genome assembly GCA_030370435.1 of Auanema freiburgensis. Classification (NCBI taxonomy): domain Eukaryota; kingdom Metazoa; phylum Nematoda; class Chromadorea; order Rhabditida; family Rhabditidae; genus Auanema; species Auanema freiburgense. The sequence goes on from CM059367.1 coordinate 1,088,943, forward strand.
AAGCTTGTTTCTTTTGAAGTCGGTGTAAAGAGTGGACGAGGTTATATTTACCCGCTATTCAAATTATGTGTTAATTCAGGAATATACATGCGAGAATTTTATGAGAAATCAAATAAAGTAACCGTCTCCTGTGACTTTGCTCCACTCACGGGTGAAACGGTTTTTTCGGAGTTTGTAAAACATGATTATTTAAGATATTGATCAGATAATCAACTTCGAGAAAAACTTTATTCTTACTTGTGATGCTCCTTGGGTTACAATACCTAGAATGTTCCAATTAGTATCCGGCGAAGAAAACTTTTTAGTTAATGTTGACTGGGAAATGCTCAAGCCTGGAACTGCAAACTATACCGAAGTACGCTACCATTTAAATTTTATTTCTAAGTATCTTCTCAAGATTTATGCAATCGATCCGGAGAATGTAGAAATCGGACCGTATTTTCGTGTCCCCATTTCTGTTATTGTACCAGTTGTTCTCGGCAACAACGTCTCAACAGTGTTCGAGTTCGATGTTTATCCAGGAATACCTTCCCGTCATTTCATCCAAGCTCCTCCTTGTGCAACTGTTATGGGTAGGTTTTGATTGATTAAGGAGATTTATTATCATTATAAAGATGTGGAAGTGGTGAATATATCAAGACAAGCCGCTGATATTATTAGTTTTTCTTGTAGCCAGATAAGTCGACACACTGCAAAGAATCGAACGACTTTGAATCATGTAAGAGAAAAATGCTGTTTTCCTCACACAGAACCTATGTTAGAGAATGCTCCAACATGAAAATAAACAGTCAATGAATGTCATTGAAAATCTATGTACTGAGGTTACGGTTATGAAAGAATGGTCGCTCTGTGACCAACCCTCCAAAGTGCGTGTTAATGTCAGGTTCCGTGGAGCTAATGTATATCGTCCAGTTGTTTTGGTTTGAGAATATTGTTTCTTCTTGTGCTGAATATTCTTTTCAGAATCATGAGGCTTCTGCGTACAAGTTAAATGGCCAAATAGCATTCGAAAAAACTGTCATCAAACCAAGAATTGAATATTAGTTAGTTTCTTTGTTGATTTTCCGAACATTCCCCAACTTCTAACTTAGTGCGTATAACGAGGTCATACGACAGAGTTGTGATTATAAAATCGAGCCTCTGGGTCCGGAAGATCTTATCTTGGGAGGTCTCCAGATTTATCGGCTAGTGTTAACCTACAAGTACACTGGTATGTTATATCCTAACTTGTACCTTATTGACAAATGCTTTCAAGTTACTAATCCGTCTTCTTACTGTTTCATTTTACCGGGCCTATCTGATTATATTTATGATTCTTTCGTTGACTGTATGAGAATACATATATACAATTCGGATAAGAAGTTTGTTGCAGCTTCTGGACCTATTCCAAGAAGGGTAGTTTTCTAGTTTTAGTTTTCCTACTGATTGAAAAGTGATTATAGTATACAACACATCTATCTGCTGGCGATTATATCATCAAGGCCCAGATTCGTCATACAGAGTTTCGCAATTTGGAGGGATTCAGAGACCTCTGTTTGAAGTTTTCCCTTTTCCTTTCTGCCAAAATGTACTTTTTCGTTCTTCAGTGTCGCCAGTTTGCTAACAAAACCAATTATGCAATATGCTTGCGACTATTCTGCTCTAGACCAGATGACAGGAGTAGATTCCAGTTAGAAGAAGAAAAAAGCTTTTTCAAAAACTATTGTTTGTTCTTTCAGGTTCTGGTGGTGAGCTTAGCATGAACGTGCATGGAGAGTTCGCGTGCTTTTTCAACTCTTTGTCTCCAACAGTGTAAGATATGATTCGCAAAAAAGTAATTTCTGTGTTCTGATTAGGATCAACTCTTTGTCTCCGAAGGCAGGATCTTACTTGTTGGGATACCTCAGATTATTCTCAGATAGTGTAATTATTCTTTTCGAAAGGAAAGTTTCTACTTCGTGTTCAGTCAGAGCATACATGTGCACAATACTGCTTTGGAGTCGATTTCCGGCGTACGTCTACCGGACTTTCAAAGGTTATTATCAGTTCAAAAAAGAAACCGGAATTGAAAACTGAACAGGATAAGTTAGATGGTATTGGCCCGTCCTACTTGCTAGCATTTTACTTATTTTTTTCAGAGGCTTTACGTGATTTCAAACTATGTTACATAAAAAAGCTTCAAGATCATAACATGATCAAAACAATGTTCGATGAGCTGATTTCTAAGTATCCCACTCACATCCCAGTATTAATGGCGAAGTTGAATAAGATGAACGAGAATTTAACCGTTAGTGCTAGAATAACTGGCAATAACAATATTAGAAACATTGATAGCATTTCTCCACTGAAGAATTGGAAGAGTTGGAAGAATTGGTTGAGAAAGTTATTGAGCTGTGCAACCCTAACGAAGTCTTGCAATGGTTGGGCTGTCGGAGAGAGTCGCAGGAAGGAGAATGTGAAGAGCTAACGTTTATTATCTGTAATTACTGTAGTATACGGGAATAACATTTTAGAGATATGGATTTCCGCAAAGATACGATCATCAAAGCTTTGTTAATTAAAACAAATGCATACGCTGATTGTCATCTAAGTCACAGTACATTGAGGATTCCTGCTAGTGTACGCAGGAAAACTGACTCGATTGTATGAATCAATACATTTACTACATGCGTGAAGTTTTTCAGATGAGTTTGACAAAATCTATTGTTGATGATGTGTCAGAAGAAACTGATCGGAAGAAAAATGAAGAAGGAGATAATAAAGAAGACGTCATCTGCCTTCCCACTGAATCCGAGAACTCAACGGAGAGTGATCCTGCGAAAGATGAACCAGAAAAAAAAAACTCTACTGCAGCTGAAATCGATGAAAAAGACGAAATAGAAGTAACTAACTTTGAGAAGCAAAAAGATATATCGGAGAAGGATAAAGATAGCACTGTTGTTCTACCAGCCAAAGTTATAATATTTCGGTAACTGTTCCTCTATTTTATACTTCAGGTTTCACGTGAAAAATTAGATGTTGCTTATCGTGAGCTTATCAAATGGTTAAGTCCAAATGAACCAAGGGTAAAACATGTTCAAATATGTTCGCCAACTTTATATCAACATTTACTAGGTTTTACTACTTGCTGCGAAGCAAGCTTTGGCACACGAGCATTTCGGAAGTGCTCTTCAATTCCTTGAAAAGTTTAAGAAACATCTGAAGAGTCAGGGCCGACCGAAAACGCCTATCACTCAAATTTCGAAAGAAGTGAGTTCACACATTCCACGCTATTCATAATTTACTGTTTTGAAGATATGTGAAATTCTTGGATGGATCCATCTCTCCAATCTGTATAGCAACGAAATACTGCTTGAAACTCTTCCTGATTTCCGGCCTTTTCAATGTTCTTGAATTGTTTTTTCATAAAACTAAATAGAATAAATTGTAATAGAAATTGGTATCGCCGAGGAACTCTTGACGCAACTACGTGTTTGTACCTTCCTTGCGAGGTTCGAAAATGAATCGTTCTCACCGTGCTCCATGTTCGTTAATGCCTGCTTTCAAACAGCTTGTTGATTCTTCCTCTTGTACAACGAAGCAAGCTTTAAAACTCATTTGATAGCTTAATTAGTTATTTGCATGTTTAATTGGTCCTGCAGCGATCAGAACGTGCGTACATGTATCTTCGTGTACCATGTACGGCGCGCTAAGTACATGATACGTGAGAAAATGTGTATCAATTAGCGTCGTGGCAATGTCATTGAACACTAGCGTACGGTGGTACGTCTACGCTTTTGGCGTTATTTTGGAAGACATTGCGTCTCTCTAAGAGGGACGAAACTCTTCCAAAATCATCGCTCAATTTTGTTAAAAGTGTTCCCTTGTGGGAGGTTAGGTTATACCAGTTTGACTCGAAATTATTAGAATTTTAAATGTCATTTTTGATGATATTTTCCTTGTTTTTCTCTCTGTTTTCTCTCTATTTCTTTGCTTAGTAATTGTTATTTATACCCAGATTGTTAGTTGAACACTCGTTGTATCAGAAATAATCGTTTGAACGTTTTGAAATTCCTTTTTTCCTTTGATTGATCTTGTGTCATCTTTTTGAGTCCTTATTCTTATTGTAACGGTTAGAGCTCCGAATTACCTTTCGATGAAAAAAAAGATCATTGAAATTGGTTTATTTTGAGCTAAGTTAGAACGCTTTTACCTTTTCATCTTAATGCCTATGCACCACCGCTTCATTTTTCACACGCGCTCTAGGAATGAAACACGTGAACGACCGTTTAAGCGCGTCAGATAGTTGAAAATGAATGAACGACCGCATCGCTAAGCTTTTTTGTTAAAAATGATTTTCCTTTTAGCTTTTCATTTTCCATTTAGCGTTATTGAGTGAGCGGCGTCCTCGGTCAAATCTTCCAACTGTCATAACTTTCTTGATAACCGTCCGTTTCCAAATATCATTTCAATGAATTATTCCTATAATTGTAATAGTTAACATGCTTGTCTCCTTGTTATTCAATTCTGAGTATTCGCAATGATCTTCTTCATATTTCTTGTTGTCTTTTCGGAATTATGAAACAACAAGCGACTTGTTCTCCTTCATTTTCTGTCATTGTTCATAATGTTTCTTTGACGAGAACTACTGGATATTATGTCGCTAATCTTAAACTTCTCATCTGATCCTTATCTCCGGGTACATCCATACTTATGCTCTTCCCTTAACAGGATTTCATCGCTTATCGCTCATCCCTCCTCTTGCCCTGCTTCGGTTTATTAAGTTGGAAGTTAAATTCAACTCATCTTCATAACTTTCTTATACTATTCACCCATCGTACTCATAAGTTGGTTAGGATGTTCATTTCTCTAATTTGATACATCCATGCTTCTTATCCGAGTAGAGATGATAAGATGTTCAACGGAAGGCTTCTCTTTTTCCGTTTACCTGCTTTCAATCCGTTCCTTGATCCTTCTTCTTCCAACATACTTCTTCCCTCTCATTTCACCCATATATTCTGACTGTTAGGTAGCATAAAAACACCTTAATTAAGCTCTAAAATTCATTTACAAACTTAATTAGTTGTTTGCATGTTTAATTGGTCCTGCAGCGATCGGAACGTGCGCACATGTATCTTCGCGTACCATGTACGGCGCGCAAGTACATCATACTCCAGAAAATTTGTTTCAATTTGCAGTCGTGACTTAGTCACTGACTACCAGCGTACGTTGGTACGTCTACGCTTTTGGCGTGATTTTGGCAGACGTTGCGTCTCTCTCAGAGGGACAAAACTCTTCCAAAATCTGCGCTTAATTTTGTAAGAATTGTTCCCTTGTGGGAGGTCAAGTTATGCCAGTTTGATTCAGATTTTATTGAAATTTTTCTGTAATTTTTGATTTTATTTTTCTTGTTTTTCTCTTTGTTTTCTCTCTATTTCTTGGCTTATCAACTGTTATTTATACGCAGATTGTTAGTTAAATAGTAGTTATGTTGGAAATAATAATTTGATCGTTTGAAAACTTCTTTTTTGTTCTAATCAATCCACTTTTGCTATTTCAACTATCATTCGTATTGTAACGACGAGAGCTCCGAATTACCTTTCGATGAAAAAAAAGATCATCGAAATTGGTTCATTTTGAGCTGAGTTATAACGCTTTTACCTTTACATGTTAATGCCTATGCCCCACCGCTTCATTTTTCACACGCGCTCTAGGAATGAAACACGTGAACGACCGTTTAAGCGCGTCAGATAGTTGAAAATGAATGAACGACCGCATCGTTAAGCTTTTTCGTTAAAAATGATTTTCCTTTTAGCTTTTCATTTTTCATTTAGCGTTATTGAGTGAGCGGTGTCCTCGGTCGAATCTTCTAACTGTCATAACTTTCTTGAAAACCGTCCATTTCCAAATATCTTTTCGATGAATCATTCTTCTAATTGTAATAGTTAACATGCTTGTTCTTTTTCAATTGATTACTAACTATATGTTTATCTAATTTCTACTCCGAGGCCACCTGGTTTCAACCCATCGTGTTGACAAGTTGTATCGGGTCAGGACCTATACTTACAATACAATCCTTGAAATTCTCTAATATATTCCGAGCTTATAGTGTTTGTGTTAGCTTTACGGTTTTCTGCTTCACGGTTAAGGTTTTTCATTTCCATAAAGAACGATAACTGGCAGTTCAACAAGTAGTCGGTGCGAAGTCGGTTACTTTCACTAATGCGCAGTTCATAACAGAGTTCCATCGTTTGTTGTTTAATAAGCTTTTCTGTCCTGTTAGTGTTCGTTGACTTCTGACTTCCTTTTACTTTTCCTCGTTTGTGTTTTATCGTTCTTATGTCTTGAGTAGATGTGTTTCTATATATTCTACTTGTTATAGATAGAAACTTTGGTAATTGTTGAACGATGGCTCTCTTAAGATTATGAGATGATTGGAATGCAAGATTACAGGTGAGTTCTTATAGATTTACTCATGTTCGTTTGTTTCAGAGAGCCGTTTATTACTCATTGATAGTAGAATGAAGGGAGAAGCAGTTTCCCAGGGCTACAGATGCCTGGGATGACTCTTGCGACTGTCAAACAGTTCGCTTGTGTTCGCTGGCTCTTTGAAATAGAATATATGAAACACCGTGCTGTTCATGATGTAATGATGTGAGTTATACTTGTGCAACTTCTTAAATCCTTTTTCCAGGAATATAAGTGACTCTGACTGGTTTATTGATTATACATGATGATCATTCAATGCTCAGAGATTGAAAGGAAAGTTCGGGATGGTTCACGATAGTTTCAAGTTGCAAAGGATGTTGCTCTGTAAGTTGTTTCTCTTCAAACTCGTTCCTCTCAATCGTTCCATTATCAGAATACTGCGTAGCCTGTGAACTCCCTCTTGCTGATGTGATGATGTAGGTTTAACTTTTGAAATCTTTCCACGATTATGGTTAAGTCTATCACTCTGTACGTTTTGTATTCTTTTCAGAGTTTCTTCACATTGTTTCTTTAGTTTTGATTGTTGTGTTCACTGCTTTCATGAGGTGGTTCAGAGTTTGTTCCTTCGTAATGTATTTCGAAATAAAAAGTTTTGTTGCTTTCACTGTTGATAGACGATTGACACAAGGTTGCCCACCTTGTATACTGTTCTGAATTAATACTATTACTGGCTTCGTTACAGCCTTTAACGTTCAGTTATGCCATAACTGATTGCTATATCCTCAACTATGTTCATGTCTGCAGAGGAATGCAATCGTCAGTGAGTCATACACAATCGGGACTGACGTGTGATGGCTTCAACAACTCCACGTAAATGACGTAGCGAGCCCAACCTGGATCTTTCCCTCAGGTAACTTTCCATATCTTTATTCATACAGGTTATTTACAGAGAGCCGTACGTTAGTCTTCGGTTATACAGCTATCTTCTAACACTTAAACAAGTTAGTTGCCTTTCGAAAAATTCAAAGTTAACAAAAACTCTTCGCAGTTCAATGAATCCCGCGAGTTACTCATCGATTGATCTAGTGAAGCTCGTTTGTGTATGAACTATGTGAATCCAATGATCTTCATGATGTAATAAGGGTTTGGTTTTAGTTCTGCAACCAGTCAACGAGTATGGTTTTGTTCAGGTTTATCAGCGAATTGTTTCTTCCTACTTCTCCGCTTGGAATAACGTGTTTTGTCCAGTGTGCGTGTATAACATCCGATTGTAATGATCATTTACACTTTCATTCTGGAATAAACTCTTTGAAGACATGTATGTTCCCTGAGTTGAGTCTTCTGTTCTCACTATTACTTGAAAGTGTCACTGCGCATCCTTACCCAGAAAGAAAGATATGTCCAATGAGAGAATGGGGAGTCTACTTGATCGTTCTTTGAGTTGTACTTTGTTGTTGTTGTTTGTCAATTGATCTTTCGCCATTTTAGCCCTTAATGGCAACTTACACGATTATTGATTTCTTGTCAGTGATATAGTGTGTGCTGTGAGTGATCAGTCTCTCATCTCTTTTGAGTGCGGAAGTGTGGTAGATATGACTTACATTTGATATTTTTTAAATTCCCTTTCTATTCCCTTGTTTGATAGCCGTTTACTTGATTTCAGTGTTTGTTAAGCTTGAGACCCTAGTTTGAGTCATTTGATTGTGAATTGAGATAGTTTAGTTCGGATGTTTAGAGGACTGTTAACTTGAATGGTTTCATCTTTTCATTTGTTCATAATGAACTCGCTGTTCGTTAGACGATCAGTCTTTTAGCTGAGAATTTATGAGATAGTTGTTCGTGCTTTGTTCTTAAGTAGCTTTACTATGCTGTTTCTGTAAGCGATACTTGCTGTTCCAAGGAGTTTCATTTCCTTGTTTGATCGTCGTCCCCACTTGACCGCGCTTTAGTTAAGGTGATTTGAATTGATCATGTTATAATCGAGCCATATAGATTCAGCTAATTCCTTGTAAGGTTCTGAGAGAGTTGTTTGGGATACCTTGTTTAGTTGCTTTGTTCTGTTGATTCTTAACCAATGTTTTCCTTGTTGAGAGGTTTAGTTTCGTTTGTTTCTTGAACGATGATTCGCTTAGCTGAGAGTTTATGAGATAGTTGTTCGTGCTCTGTCGTTAAGTAGCTTTACGAGAGATGTGTATTGTCGCTTCTTGTATCGTCGTTCATCTCAATGTTCTTTGAATGTCCTGAACAGCCTTTGCTATGAGCTCGAACTCTTAGAACCTTTCTCATGTTCTCTCTTAATGAGTTGTTAAGAGTAGCAATCCTTTTGAACAACTCGTATGTATGTACATGATGTTTCTCATTCGTTGTTTCGTTTATCGTTTACTTTGTCTTCTTGTTCTCCAAGTTACTAAGTACTGATCTTTCACATTACAGGGCGATACCCGAGGACAACGTCGGCTGATGCATTCAAATGGTGGATGAAGCTGATAACAATATCAGGTAAATGTTTAGAACAGTTTTATTATAATAATCATTTATTTACAGTACAAGTACACCAAGAACGAGGAGAGCCATATAACATCCTCCTAACGTACTCGGAGGCTACCAAGAGCCAAGTATCGTTAGGAGAAGGGGAGGGGAAAACTTCCTTTTTTTGAAGTTTTCCTCTCCCAAGGTGGAGGAGTGATCCTCCCCACAATCAGGGGGTAGATACAGAAAAGGTTGACACAGGCGGGCATCGCCATTTTTTTCAAAAAATTTTTAAAAATTTCTCCAAAACCCCCCGTCCCTGTGCCAGACTCTTTCTCTCACTCACACTGCCCTTCCGATGGAGATCTGAGTCAAGAGTCTGGCAACTCATGGACGGTCAGGGTATATAACACGCTGACTCAGATCTCCGATGATTGGTACCTGAAAGTAGAAAGAATGAGTATGGTAGAAATATATATCAGGGTCACCCCCCTTTGGAAACGGGGGTGACCGGAACTTACTTTTTGCACTCTCGTAGAAGGATCCTTGACAGGGCCGGGAATTGAACCAACCACTTCCTAGTATGAATGACCAACTAACCTCTTGGCTATCCTTCCACATTTACTCCATATCATTGGATATATATGGAGGATGAAATTGGGAAAAATGGCCAAAAAAAAGAGAAAATTTCTGGGACAAGGGGTGTCGCAATACCTTCTCCTCAGTACTACGAGTGCCTGAGAAAGAGTGAACACAATCGCAAGGTTCACTCTATCTCAGGCACTCGTAGCACTGCGAAGAAGGTATTGCGACACTTCATTGTATTTCCAAAGACTAACATACGGCTTTCTGTAACTAACCAATATGAACAAAGATATGAGAACTTATCTGTTATCTGCACCCGCGACTTTCTCGTCCAAGAATTCCAACTTCACATTCCCTTGATCCTCCTATAACAAGTGGAATGTATAGTAACATGGAAATACACGTAATCATTAACTCATATGAATGAAGAACAACAATTAACAAGAGGAAGTAGAAGAGTTCATAAACTGAGTATTCAACGAACAAGACACAAGACCTTCACAACAAGAAATTGGTTTCGAACATCGGTGAACCTTCCATCCAAATATCGAAAGAAAAACTAGAAATGAAAACAAAAAACACAAGCAACGCTCATACTTTGAAAGATATCGCTTAGTTTCGAAATGACATGACAACAACGAACAAAATGACGAAGTTGAATGTGTGGGTGGCTACCTACGACCCAGCCATTTTCCTTCCCACGTGAAAATGACTTTGAAGTCACGTGGAGTCAAGGAAGCTTCTGAAAGTCAGTCTTACGTTGTGTACGACCCACAGACGGTTGTGTTCGTCCTCATTAGCAGCCAAATGATTGGTGAATTCAGTAATAATTCGCAGCACAACAATCAAAAACATCAGAGCCAGATTCAGGATTAAGTAGGAATGTAGGAAGACAAGACGCCTTATCAAAACTATAGCGAGTACAAAAAAACTATTCGTAGCTTATCTTGTAAGAAAAGATATTTTTCATTCAGTAAAGAGCACAAAAAAAATACGATAAGCAGGAGTACAATACCACAAGTTAGGAGATCACAAGAACTAAAGAAGCGAAGGATATAAGTGACTGCGCGAATTATGAGAAAAGAAATCATTTGAAATCGTTAATTATGCGTTTTAGAACCAGAATATGTCGGAGGAAAGTGATAGGAAACAGCTAATATAACAATCTGACTAATGAAATCAAGCAACAAACACAGACAGCGCACACACTGCGTGATATCTCACAGTTTCGAAATGACAACAAGGAGCATTAACAGAAGCATTCCGAATACTCAGAACGAAACAAGGAGATAAGCATGTGAAATATCATAAGAGAGTTCTCTTCAAAATGACTGGGTAAGTCGATGGATGGATGGAAGTCATTCCAAATACAAATACAACTCGTGATATTACGTACTTTCCATGAAATATACGCAAATTGGATTAGAAAATACCTTTCATGGATCGCCGAGTGGAAAGCTTCGATACGTTAGCGGAACAGGAGCTAGCGGGGAAGATGTGATATATAGCTTAAACAGGAACAGTTGACTGATTGAAGAATAAGAACCAAACCCTTATTACATGTTGACAATCATTGGGAAAGAGAGAGATCAGGGTGCTCGCTACGTCAATTGCGTGGAGTTGTAGAAGCCGTCAAACCTCAGTCCCTCATTGTGTATGACTCACAGACGGTTGCATTTCTCTGCAGACACAAAGATATTTGAGGATACAGCAACCAGTTATGGCATAACTGAACGTTAAAGGCTGTAACGAAGCCAGTCATAGTATTAATTCAGAACAGTATACAAGGTGGGCAACCTTGTGTCAATCGTCTATCAACAGTGAAAGCAACAAAACTTTTTATTTCGAAATACATTACGAAGGAACAAACTCTGAGATACCTCATGAAAGCAGTGAACACAACAATCAAAACTAAAGAAACAATGTGAAGAAACTCTGAAAAGAATACAAAACGTACAGAGTGATAGACTTACCCATAATCGTGGAAAGATTTCAAAAGCGAAACCTACATAATCACATCAGTAACAGGGAGTTCACAGGCTACGCAGTATTCTGATAATGGAACGATTGAGAGGAACGAGTTTGAAACGAAACAACTTACAGAGCAACATCCTGTTCAACTTGAAACTCTCGTGGGCCATAGCGAACTTTCCTTTCAATCTCTGAGCATTGAATGATCATCATGTATAATCAATAAACCAGTCAGAGTCACTTATATTCCTGAAAAAGGATTTAAGAAGTTGAACAAGTATAACTCACATCATTACATCATGAACAGCACGGTGTTTCATATATTCTATTTCAAAGAGCCAGCAAACACAAGCGAACTGTTTGACAGTCGCAAGAGTCATCCCAGGCATCTGTAGCCCTGGGAAACTGCTTCTCACTTCATTCTACTATCAATGACTAATAAACGGCTCTCTGAAACAAACGAACATGAGTAAAGCTATAAGAACTCACCTGTAATCTTGCATTCCCATCATCTCATAATCTTAAGAGAGCCATCGTTCAACAATTACCAAAGTTTCTATCTATAACAAGTAGAATATATAGAAACACATCTACTCAAGACATAAGAACGATAAAACACAAACGAGGAAAAGTAAAAGGAAGTCAGAAGTCAACGAACACTAACAGGACAGAAAAGCTTATTAAACAACAAACGATGGAACTCTGTTATGAACTGCGCATTAGTGAAAGTAACCGACTTCGCACCGACTACTTGTTGAACTGCCAGTTATCGTTCTTTATGGAAATGAAAAACCTTAACCGTGAAGCAGTAAACCGTAAAGCTAACGCAAACACTATAAGCTCGGAATATATTAGAGAATTTCAAGGATTGTATTGTAAGTATAGGTCCTGACCCGATACAACTTGTCAACACGATGGGTTGAAACCAGGTGGCCTCGGAGTAGAAATTAGATAAACATATAGTTAGTAATCAATTGAAAAAGAACAAGCATGTTAACTATTACAATTAGAAGAATGATTCATCGAAAAGATATTTGGAAATGGACGGTTTTCAAGAAAGTTATGACAGTTAGAAGATTCGACCGAGGACACCGCTCACTCAATAACGCTAAATGAAAAATGAAAAGCTAAAAGGAAAATCATTTTTAACAAAAAAGCTTAACGATGCGGTCGTTCATTCATTTTCAACTATCTGACGCGCTTAAACGGTCGTTCACGTGTTTCATTCCTAGAGCGCGTGTGAAAAATGAAGCGGTGGTGCATAGGCATTAAGATGAAAAGGTAAAAGCGTTATAACTCAGCTCAAAATGAACCAATTTCGATGATCTTTTTTTTCATCGAAAGGTAATTCGGAGCTCTCGTCGTTACAATACGAATGATAGTTGAAATAGCAAAAGTGGATTGATTAGAACAAAAAAGAAGTTTTCAAACGATTAAATTATTATTTCCAACATAACTACTATTTAACTAACAATCTGCGTATAAATAACAGTTGATAAGCCAAGAAATAGAGAGAAAACAAAGAGAAAAACAAGAAAAATAAAATCAAAAATTACAGAAAAATTTCAATAAAATCTGAATCAAACTGGCATAACTTGACCTCCCACAAGGGAACAATTCTTACAAAATTAAGCGCAGATTTTGGAAGAGTTTTGTGTCTCTGAGAGAGACACAACGTCTTCCAAAATCACGCCAAAAGCGTAGACGTACCAACGTACGCTGGTAGTCAGTGACTAAGTCACGACTGCAAATTGAAACAAATTTTCTGGAGTATGATGTACTTGCGCGCCGTACATGGTACGCGAAGATACATGTGCGCACGTTCCGATCGCTGCAGGACCAATTAAACATGCAAATAACTAATTAAGCTATTAAATGAATTTTAAAGCTTAATTTATATGTTTCTATGCTAATTAGTAGTCTATAAATATGGGTAAAATCAGAGGAAAGAAGTATGTTGGAAGAAGAAGGATCAAGGAACAGATTGAAAGCAGGTAAAGTGGAACAGGGAAATCTTTCGTTGAACATCTTCTCATCTTTGCTTGGATGAGAAGCATACAGTTATCAAACGTGGATAATAGAGCTTATGATTAACATTCATAAGCAACTGATAGAAGGGAGAAGAAGAAAAGAAGATGAGTCGAACAACTGAGGTATCACTTGATATGAATACTCAGAAAGGTCTGCAACGTTAAATTGAAACCGAATGAGTGAGAACTTACCTGAATCATCCTTTCTACGACGGACGTAAGCATTCTGTGAGAAGAGGAAGCCAGTCGTTTGAATTGTAACTATCTGACGCATTACAATCTACTATACCTGAAAGGAAGAGAGAAGCGTAGAAACCAACATCTACAAAGTCACCTGTATGTTCTTGTTCTTTGCTGTGATACTATTCATGCAGCTTCAACCGCAAACACATGGCTTATCAAAGAACCAATCAGAGTCATCCATATTCCTGAATAGAGATAATGTAAGTAGCGAACTTCAGGAGTAGCTCCTGAGTTGACCAGAAGAACGCACACTGGACAAAACACGTTATTCCGAGCGGAGAAGGAGGGAGAAACAATTCGCTGATAAACCTGAACAAAGCCATATTCGTTGACTGGTCGCAGAACTTAAACCAAACCCTTAATACATCATGAAGATCATTGGATTCACATAGTTCATACACAAACGAGCTTCACTAGATCAATCGATGAGTAACTCGCGGGATTCATTGAACTGCGAAGAGTTTTTGTTAACTTTGAATTTTTCAAAAATCAACTAACTTGTTTAAGTGTTAGAAGATAGCTGTATAACCGAAGATTAACGTACGGCTCTCTGTAATTAACCAATATGAATAAAGATATGGAAAGTTACCTGAGGGAAAGATCCAGGTTGGGCTCGCTACGTCATTTACGTGCAGTTTTAGAAGCCGTCAAACCTCAGTCCCTCATTGTGTATGACTCACAGACGGTTGCATTTCTCTGCAGACACAAAGATATTTGAGGATACAGCAACCAGTTATGGCATAACTGAACGTTAAAGGCTGTAACGAAGCCAGTCATAGTATTAATTCAGAACAGTATACAAGGTGGGCAACCTTGTGTCAATCGTCTATCAACAGTGAAAGCAACAAAACTTTTTATTTCGAAATACATTACGAAGGAACAAACTCTGAGATACCTCATGAAAGCAGTGAACACAACAATCAAAACTAAAGAAACAATGTGAAGAAACTCTGAAAAGAATACAAAACGTACAGAGTGATAGACTTACCCATAATCGTGGAAAGATTTCAAAAGCGAAACCTACATAATCACATCAGTAACAGGGAGTTCACAGGCTACGCAGTATTCTGATAATGGAACGATTGAGAGGAACGAGTTTGAAACGAAACAACTTACAGAGCAACATCCTGTTCAACTTGAAACTCTCGTCGGCCATCCAGAACTTTCCTTTCAATCTCTGAGTATTGAACGATCATCAGGTATAATCAATAAACCAGTCAGAGTCACTTATATTCCTGAAAAAGGATTTAAGAAGTTGAACAAGTATAACTCACATCATTACATCATGAACAGCACGGTGTTTCATATATTCTATTTCAAAGAGCCAGCAAACACAAGCGAACTGTTTGACAGTCGCAAGAGTCATCCCAGGCATCTGTAGCCCTGGGAAACTAATTTTCCCTTCATTCTACTATCAATGACTAATAAACGGCTCTCTGAAACAAACGAACATGAGTAAAGCTATAAGAACTCACCTGTAATCTTGCATTCCAATCATCTCATAATCTTAAGAGAGCCATCGTTCAACAATTACCAAAGTTTCTATCTATAACAAGTAGAATATATAGAAACACATCTACTCAAGACATAAGAACGATAAAACACAAACGAGGAAAAGTAAAAGGAAGTCAGAAGTCAACGAACACTAACAGGACAGAAAAGCTTATTAAACAACAAACGATGGAACTCTGTTATGAACTGCGCATTAGTGAAAGTAACCGACTTCGCACCGACTACTTGTTGAACTGCCAGTTATCGTTCTTTATGGAAATGAAAAACCTTAACCGTGAAGCAGTAAACCGTAAAGCTAACGCAAACACTATAAGCTCGGAATATATTAGAGAATTTCAAGGATTGTATTGTAAGTATAGGTCCTGACCCGATACAACTTGTCAACACGATGGGTTGAAACCAGGTGGCCTCGGAGTAGAAATTAGATAAACATATAGTTAGTAATCAATTGAAAAAGAACAAGCATGTTAACTATTACAATTAGAAGAATGATTCATCGAAAAGATATTTGGAAATGGACGGTTTTCAAGAAAGTTATGACAGTTAGAAGATTCGACCGAGGACACCGCTCACTCAATAACGCTAAATGAAAAATGAAAAGCTAAAAGGAAAATCATTTTTAACAAAAAAGCTTAACGATGCGGTCGTTCATTCATTTTCAACTATCTGACGCGCTTAAACGGTCGTTCACGTGTTTCATTCCTAGAGCGCGTGTGAAAAATGAAGCGGTGGTGCATAGGCATTAAGATGAAAAGGTAAAAGCGTTATAACTCAGCTCAAAATGAACCAATTTCGATGATCTTTTTTTTCATCGAAAGGTAATTCGGAGCTCTCGTCGTTACAATACGAATGATAGTTGAAATAGCAAAAGTGGATTGATTAGAACAAAAAAGAAGTTTTCAAACGATTAAATTATTATTTCCAACATAACTACTATTTAACTAACAATCTGCGTATAAATAACAGTTGATAAGCCAAGAAATAGAGAGAAAACAAAGAGAAAAACAAGAAAAATAAAATCAAAAATTACAGAAAAATTTCAATAAAATCTGAATCAAACTGGCATAACTTGACCTCCCACAAGGGAACAATTCTTACAAAATTAAGCGCAGATTTTGGAAGAGTTTTGTGTCTCTGAGAGAGACACAACGTCTTCCAAAATCACGCCAAAAGCGTAGACGTACCAACATACGCTGGTAGTCAGTGACTAAGTCACGACTGCAAATTGAAACAAATTTTCTGGAGTATGATGTACTTGCGCGCCGTACATGGTACGCGAAGATACATGTGCGCACGTTCCGATCGCTGCAGGACCA
This sequence comes from Auanema freiburgensis, assembly GCA_030370435.1. Lineage (NCBI taxonomy): Eukaryota > Metazoa > Nematoda > Chromadorea > Rhabditida > Rhabditidae > Auanema > Auanema freiburgense. Next base: position 1,105,456 of record CM059367.1, read on the forward strand.
ATTAAACATGCAAATAACTAATTAAGCTATTAAATGAATTTTAAAGCTTAATTTATATGTTTCTATGCTAATTAGTAGTCTATAAATATGGGTAAAATCAGAGGAAAGAAGTATGTTGGAAGAAGAAGGATCAAGGAACAGATTGAAAGCAGGTAAAGTGGAACAGGGAAATCTTTCGTTGAACATCTTCTCATCTTTGCTTGGATGAGAAGCATACAGTTATCAAACGTGGATAATAGAGCTTATGATTAACATTCATAAGCAACTGATAGAAGGGAGAAGAAGAAAAGAAGATGAGTCGAATGACTGGGGTATTGGTTCATATGAATACTCAGAGAGTCTTCAACGACTTGATCTCGAACTTTTCACCTCAAAGATGCTCTATAAACGAATAGAGTAACTGTCCTAGAGCATTTCTCTCTGTCTAGAACAATATGACTGATTATTCTCTGATACAAGAGCATGATCAACTTCGTCTGTTCTTGTCCAATATCATGATACCATTCACAGAAATGCAAGAATGAGGATTTCTGGGAGAAGGAGTGGTGAATGAATAGAGTTGATGCTCTCCAAGCATTCCACAATTGTAATATAAACAACTGAAAACGAAAAAAGACAAAGCACGACGAGTGAAAAGAAGAAAGTGAAATGAAACTTATCTGCAATCATTATGACAAAGGTCAACTGGAGAAGCAGATTGTCTATATACACGTGCGGGCTCTATTCCGATATCTGCATTATTCCAGTCCTCTCCAAAGTCCAATGTGTGATCCGAAAACAGTTGTAGTTTGACCTAACTATTACTTGTTTATCATATATTCTATTAATTATATAACTGCATAGTCTAATGGTAGAGTGCTGGTTTATGAAACAAGTAACCGAAGTTGCGTCCCTTGGGAGGGGCAAGCCTTGTTCGCAAGGTGGTAGGTTTGGGGTTCCTAACATAATACGTCCCCCGGTGTCTTGTGATTCGTAAACCTCATTCTCTCTCATCTTTCTAATATGGTTATTTCCCCGCACAGGTTATTTCCTGTCAAGGGCTCGCTCGAATCCATTGGGTACGTTCGAGTCCTTGTGTCCCCCGAAAAATTCGAAAAAATAAGGTGAATCCAAGATGCCAGCGGTAGCGTTTTAACATTTTTCGTATAATCACTAAGCTTCTCCTATTTTAAGAAGCCTCTAAATGATCTAGATGATCGTTGATAGGAAACACTGAAATGAACCAGAAAATCAGGAGACGTAGGCATATATTCAGATCAAACTGCGTAGTTCGCAAGAACGCATAGCAGAAAGAGGTTTTCATAAAAGGTTTATTATCACAACTCATCATGAACAATATAATTAAACCAAGTATTGATATCAAACTAGAAAGCATGAAAGAACTAACCTGAATCATTCTAGGACGGAGATACGCAATCTTCGAGAACAGAGGGTCCATAACTTATTACCTCCCTTGAATATTCTCCAGAGAGGGAACAAATGATCACTTTCCGCATTGTCATAACACAGAACGGTTGCATTGCACGTCTAACCGCCCAGTACGATAGCTTCAACTATATGAGGAGAGAATGTCCACTTTCATAAAATCGTATTGAAGAAGTTGTGGATGAAACTATGAAGTAACACCTATCAAGAGATTACCAAGAGAAATAAAATTTATAACAATCGAATGCGAATCATATCACATCTGTCCAACAATTGGTTTGAGTAGAACGAAAAATAAATAACAACATAGTTAAATCATAATAGCAAATGATCTCATGAATGATCTATTCATGAGCTTTCATCTATTAGGCTTTTGATGAAAAAGTTGATCGATGGGAACAAAAACGTTCTTGCTTTGAACATTTGTACTTTCAATTTGACGTTTATTACGACGTTCAATGGTTTTATTTAGAATGAGCGGCATAGCAACACCATATAAGCAAGTCCAAGAAATAAATTCTCCTCGCAAATAAAAATCAGCAGCCGACAGATCGCCAGTCTATAATTATCACAAATTATATGTAAATTGAAACAAGTATTTCTGTCTATTTGTGATTGACATACTCGCAACAACTTGAAATTCTCAAATTGTTTTCTTACCGCTATTAAGCTGAAACCAAAGTGATTACAGGTATAAATTATAAATTGGATTATGAAAACTGGCCATAATAATTCAACAATTTTCCTAAAAAAGACACAAATAAGCTTAATAGTAATGACTTTATGTTGTTCTGCTTCACAACTATGAAGTTTAACAAGCATGGCATGCTTACATGTTCTCTAGTCGTTGATAATTGCTTCCTAAGCTTGATAGAAATCGTTTATTCAAACTACTTCTATTATAGAAGAATATGATAAGAAACAAGCTGAGAGAGCTTATTTCAAAAGCAAATTCCATCCATTTGAATACCTATAACAACATAATTAACTATCTGGATAGCTTTTCATATTCTATAATTATGATAAAAGCTAATAACCAGGTAACGTTGACGATTGTTCGAAGACACCACACTAAACACAGACACCGTACCAACCAGATCAACTTGATAATGTAATAAATAATAAAATAGACCAAAGCCAATTACAATCTTAAATTTATATTTGTTGAGCAACAAACATCCTCCATACGCTCATTATGGATAACAATAATCCCAATGAATAGCTTTTGACTTTCTCATACGATCCTGGTCTGATGGATGCTAATAGACGTTCGAGTGATAGCGAAAACAATGTTAAAAGCTGGAAAAGCATGGTTATGTTGTTACTATGCAGATGATAAGCTGAGTTTAAACATAATTCTCTGTTTTTCACACCTTACACGATCAGACATTACACGAAAATATCAGTTTTTACACTGTTTTTTGGTCAAATTCTCTATTCTCAATGGCATGTATGCTCAGCTTTTCATGTCATCAAGCTTTCAGCTTAAGTCATTCAACAATCTCTTACCTGACAGCAGTCACCACATCCATACATGGAGAGAGAATGAAATGCCCACCAAGCTGATAGCTCACGTTCACATGGATTATTCGTTGAAATAACAAAAAGTCTTTAAAAAACATATAATCAAGTATAGTAAATAGATCTTTGTAAACCTCACGAAATCATGTAAATACATGTAACTGGAGAAGAAGGTTGAGAATACAGTTGAACCGATATGAGCCACAAATATACATTTGGCATTAGGATGTCCAAGCCATTTCAGTTTCTGAACAAGATATGTAATACATTATAAAACACACACTCAGGAGTTACGTACTGTCTTATGAACATGCCAACATAGATTAAATATGGCTATTATGCCAAATATGCCTTTTATACTAACTACAATAGCCACAAAGACATTCTTGGACATATCCGTTACATCGTCGCAGACTTGCGTCATCTGAAGACAGACTGGCAGTTAATAAGTCGGCAATAATGTTAATGTTGATTGAAGCTTAACCTTCAGATAGAATGAAACATAATTGAAAAGTAATTGTACGAATGAACATTTCTGTTTTTGTCTGACAGCAGATCAAACCAGGACAGAAAAGGGGGAGGGACGACAGGATCTGAAATAAAAAAGAAAGCAGCGGGTAAAAAACGAATTTATACAGAGAACAACAGGAGGATACCATAATTCAGTTGTTGCTTCAACGCGTACTTACATGCTCAAAGTGTATATCAAGCTCTCTTCAAGTTGATGTGAATTCCCACAACTGGAAGGGGGGGGGGAAGTCCGTTGTTTTTGCTCTAATCATCAGTTGAAACGATTCTTGTATTTGGAAGGAAGCTAATACCTGCCTTACCCAACGGCTTCAAGCTGTCTCAAGTGAACAGCACTAATTCATGAATATAACTATTACAAGGCGATAGAAGCTCGGAGAATATTTGCATTCTATTTGAAGAACTCCTTATCTGGAGGGAAGCGCACACACACTCACTCACACACGACTCTTTCCCAGAAAACCTTTTTTCCTCCAAAGTATGTGTCAATGGAATGAACCATATACGCTATACATCTATAGATTTGCTGAAAAAACATTTTCTTGACTTTCCATTGTCATTTCAAACAAATTGTTTGAAAGTCGATTGATTAATTGAAATGCATTTAGTTTATTATAATAATAAGATGAAATAGCATGTTGACATTCATTATTAAAGATAATATCATATAATTAGCATAGCATTCAAGTTCATTTCATGCTTTCAGTATAAAGCTCATCAACGTTTGAGCGTTCTCTGTTTCTCGCCACACACACACACATGCACATGCAATCGTTTATCATCTGGATTCTCTTTTCTCAAACAGTTTTTCTAGATATAACGAGTCAAATATATTGAGATTATAAGAGGAATATGTGTTATCAGAGTAAAGGTTAGAAAGAGTGACAGAAATGAAAATAGGATTAGAGAAAGAGAGAAAGATAGAGAGAGAGAGAGAAAGGGATGGTAAGACAGAAAAAAACTCAAAGAAACAATCGATAACCTCGCGCTCTTCTCATCTCTTTTTATCATTTTCTTTCTTTCATAAATGATTTTAGGCTGATTGGCAAGTGTTTAAGAGAGTAGCTCATGCATTCGTTTTGTTAGCATTTTTGAGTATTTCAAATACAAAACTGTTAGCGGTTGTTTTTTCTTGAAATGACCAAAACGTAATCAAAGCATATCATCTAGAGATGTTTCGTTGAAGTAACTCATTGAACCGTTTCCTTATTTGCTTAATTGATGTTCAAACGTCTTAACTTTCTTTCTTTCTTATTCATCTTTCTCTCTTTATTTCAATCGATATTTCATTTTTTTTTGTTTTTTTTGATCAAGTTCAGAGTACTTTGTATTGGATTGTATGAATGGATGTGTTGAAAGTGTTAAATCTCTTTGATTGCTTTCTCATTTCTCTCTTAAACGTTATAAGCTTCCTGTTTGAGCATTCTCTTATCAAATGGTCTTCTTATCAAAACTTCATTAAGGAATATCAAAATGAATTGTCTTATGCAGCATGCTCGTCCGTATGCTGCGTATGCAATCGTTCCAGCCGGCATATACGCTTTCTATAAGTAATATAATGAAATTGAATAGTTATTATAGTAAATGGTTAAAGATTACTCAATTGGTTCATCCCTGGTCCTCATCATCATCAAAAGTTAACATTTAAGGACAAGACTGTTCTCATTACTGGAGCCAGTTCAGGTGCATTGTTAGGTTGCCTCCTTCAAGGACTTGAATGTTGCAGGTCTTGGAAGGCAGTTGGCATTTGATTTGTACAAAAAAGGAGCGAAATTGATTTTGGTAGCAAGAAGTATAGATAAGCTGAAGAGGTTATGTGAAGAATTGAAGAGTAGCTATGCTGATAATCCATATGAGCCCGAATATGAGTAAGCATTGCTTTGAGCTTCTCACAAACATATACTCCGTTTATAGATATTTGGATATTGCTGATCCAACTATCGATGTGACCAATCTACGAAAACGAGCTATCAATAGAAAGAACATTGATATTCTTATTAATAATGCTGGAATTTCGATGAGAGGACGTATAGACGAGACTCCAATTGAACTTCATAGGTGAGACTCTGTGACTTGAGGGGGGGGGGGTGGAAGAAAAGCAAAGTAAACAGTGATAGTTCAGACAAGTGATGGATGTCAACTATTTCGGTCAAATAGATGTTACTATGCAGCTGCTTCCGTATATTCCTGACGATGGATGTATCATAGTAATCAGTAGTGTACAAGGAAAGATTCCAGTGCCGTATCGAAGTTCTTATGCCGCCAGTAAACATGCATTGCAGGTGAAACTCATTCAGATTCTGACTGCGAAGCAGTTCTTAATCTCATATATATCATGTTTATACAAGAATTTCAGGCATTCTTCGATACATTACGATCTGAGTCTCGTCCAAAATTACATATTTTGGTTGTATCAGCTGGTTACATGAATACCGGCTTTGGATCACGAGCTCTTGATGTTGATGGAAAACCAACAGGACAGGAAGATGAGAATCAGTTGAAGGTTAGTCGACATGAATTACTTTTAAGCTGAAAATTGTGAAAAAATGAAAACATATAAGAGTTGACAAAATAACTTTGACGCGGAAGTTGTTTTTGAGTAGTCCTAGAAGACTCAGATGGGAAAAAGCGAATGAGGGAGTACTGGCAAGTAGTATAGAGAAGGTAGCAATGGGGAATTTGTGAAGCTGAGAGGCTTGAATGTAAAAGTGCCAAATGCTTGAATATACTCTTTCTGATATAACAATCACATAGAACATGTTTATTTCATCTTTTACATACAAGAGATTATTTACATATTTTCTGAACAAATGCAATATTAAAATGAAAAAAAGGCAAATTTTTGAAAACCTTGCAAGAGGTCAAGGTTGTGTCATCGAGAAAAGAGATTTTCAAACTTTAAGATTAAGTGAGAGAATAATTCGTTACACTTCCTAATTTAGTAGTTTGAAACGACTGAATAAAGAAGGAATTGAAGCAGGTTGAGGTCATTTGGGTTAAAAAAAATGTTAAAGATTGTACAGAGAGAGAGAGAGAGAGAGAGAGAGAAAGAGAGTTGGTGATGATGCCTAGATTAGGCATTGCCACAGAAAGACATCAGTGTCGTTTTTTTGATGTTGAACGATGACGAACTAGACGATCACTTTCCAACTGTCTTGAAGTCATTTGACTCAGCCCAATACTATCTTCTCCGAGAATCTTTGGAATCTTCGTAGAATTGGTGTCGTCATCTACCTCTTTTTCTATTTTCTTCTCCTTAACATCAGGTGTTAATTGTGAGAATGGTCGAATTATTGGGGAAATTTCAGTTGATGAAGCTTCTGTAGTAAGCTCATCAATAGTTGATTCTTCGGGATCTGTAGAAGTAGTGGATGAAGCTTCTGTTGTTGATACGAAGATAGGTGCTGTAGGTGTGCTTGATTGTGTTAATAGTCTTCCTATATCACGTCCACCCCAACCAAGCTCACTGTTCCATGTATTACGTGGATCATTCCAATCGGGACCAATCGGCCACTGTCTTGGATCAGGAGCTGGGAAGTTTCCTCTTTCCAAATCGGGATTGGGCACATTCTCAATGGCTAACTGAGTTGTAGTAGGTGGTGTTGTCTGAATAGACAAGATGAAGCATTGATGATGGAAAAAATGAATTCAATTCACCTGAATCTGTTGGAAAGGTTGGAAAGGGTTCGAAAACAGATTAGCCCATGGATTTGGTGGAGGAGGGGGCTGTGGAAATCCGAAGCCAGGAAATAAGCCGAATTGAGCTTAATTAATGGTTGTTTAGAAGAATGAAGAAGACGGGAACGAAAGAATAAATTAGGAGAGAGAAAATACCTTGTGTCAGAGGAAAGAGAAAGACAAGAAGCAGGAAGGAAGCCATAACAAGCCTAAAAAATAAAAAAACGAAATGAGGCGAAGAATTATTGAAACATAACGGTTTAAAGGAATCAAATGGTGGCAATAGTGTTGTCGTTCTTGTTACAATGCCCTCCAAGCACTTCACCTTGGTAAGAGACAGAGGGTGGAGAAAGACAGTCAAGAAGTGAAAGTAAAAATAGGAGAGAGAGAGAGGAGTGCTGCTGGGGCAAATGGCATTCAATGTGATGTGACAAGCTGCCCGATTGTTGTTTAATCATAACCATTAACGGCAGAGCTTCTCGACTAACACAAAAAGGAAAAAGAAAACAAAGAAAACAAGAAGAATAGAAGAAGTGTTAAGGGGCAAAAGGTGACCAGCCATCTTTCATAATACGAAACGTCTTCTCGAAGCTCTAAAAAAACATTTTCTATGATTTTCTGAGAAAAAAAAAAAGGAAAAAGAGGACGAAGAACCGGCTATTCGCCATATTTCCTTCTGATATTGCTGTTTGAACTTGAGAAACTAATTGAAAATTGTTGATCATGATGTTATTTGAGTTTTTGGTTGAGAAAGTTGCAGACTATTTGTCTTTCAATACTCATAAGGCTGTTGTTGACCTTTTGAAAAAAAGCTTTTTATATGAGCTTTGTTACAGGGCATGCCGGTGGATGAAGCTTCGACAGAAATCATCAAGGCAGCTACACGTCGTCAAACAGACTTCATCATGGCCCCGCTTGGAGTTCGTTTTGCTGTATTCCTTAGATGGGCCTGTCCAACCCTATACTTCTATGCATTGTATAAACGCGGATTGAAAGATCCATTCTCGAAGAAACAAAAATCAAATTAAAGCTTTATTTGTCTTTTGTAAAATAAAGGAAACAGTAAGAGAAAGTAAGATAATACGACTGCCACTATAGAGGAACAGAGAGAGATAGAGAGAGAGATTCCTCGTTATCTGCATTTTGTGAATAAAAGAAAGTTCTTTCAGTGTTTTGTCTTTTCTGTTACATAGACTATTGAAAAGAGTATTTAATCATTCGCAATGGGTAAATGAACAATTTTCTGATATAAAATGAATCCAATTATGAAAAAACTTAGAGCGATGAGGAACGTTGAGCCGCAAAGCAGGAAGGAGCGAAGTCTTGGCCCATTGCCGCAAATGCCTAAGCCTTAAAGAGCGCATAATTAGCATATTATATGCGATAACATTCTGCATTTTACCAAGTTCACTACGTTGCATTGTAGACTCCAAATCAGATTTTGGTCTTCGGACGTTAAGCATTCTGATGAGAAGGGGAGAGAAGAAGAACTATGAATTCGAAAAGCCGTTTCTGTATTTGGGGTGTATGTATGAGGAGGAGAGAAATTACAAAAATATTATTTGGAACACACAATTAAATGTTTGTTGGAGAAGAAAAAATAAAAATTAAAACAATAGAAGAGAGAGAGAGAGAGAGTGAGAGGAGAAGCTTAACGTGTTGAGAGAGGATGCAGCTGTGATATGCTCTCAACATCTTCTGACTCTCACACTGTCATATCACTGTTAGAACATATATAGTGCATAAGATTGATCAGCAAGAATCATTGGTTTTAAAATATTCTCCAAAATTATCACCAAGACAACGCTTATAAGGAATTCTATTGCAGGATTTGAAAAATTTTCTTTTTCATCTCCTCTCTTCATCTTTTTTTTCCTCTTCCTTCAGCTTCATTTGAACAGATTATAAAGAGAAGGATAAGAGATGAGAGCTGCAATGAATGAGATAGAGAGAGAGAGAGAGAGAGAGAGAGAGAGAGAGAGATTGACAATGATATCAAGAACATAGAGAGGGAATGGATTAACATCTTGTGATGATGATGGTTATAAGCGATTTGTGATGATTTGCCAAAGACAACACACAGGGCGTCACCCGCTTCACATCATTCCTCACAAGGATTTGAGGAGCAAAAACTGATTAAAATGAAAAAATGTTGTGAGAAAATGATTGAAAAGATTAAGAAGAGAGAGACGAATGGAAAACTGATTTGGTGCAAAGCGAAACAAGTAAAATGAGCTCAACCGGTCGGCTTGCATGCGGCAACGAAAAATGAACTCTCATTTAGTATATCACGTAGTTCACGTGAAATGCTAATGAGCTGCACAGAATAATTGAAATACACGAGCAAGCTACATGTGTTTTGTGTAAGTGTATAGAGCTTTTGCCATCTATCAGCTACAACATACCTCTTACTACTTCTCTCTCTCTCTCTCTCTCTCTCTCTCTCTCTCTCTCTCTTTCACTTGTGTTATACATTAGGAGGCAAAGAATTATTTTATTTTCATAAGATCATCGATCAGATTTTTATTTAATTTATTCGATCACTTTCATGGAAAGGAAGCCGTACATGGACAGTTAATGACCGGTTTTTCTCTTCAGAAGATGGTGGAGAAGGCAGAAAACCTTTTTTCTTCTTCGCCGCTTGAATATAGAGTTTTCCATTTACTTTTTCGCCTTCGAAATATTCATTGAAATGAATTTGGCGTCCGTTGTGTTGTTTCGCTTTCCTTCATCATCTGTGTGTATTCTCAGTTTCTACTCATCATGAGTCTCGCTCACTCTCTTCATCTCTCATGTGGAACGCTTAAGGAACAACACGAAGGGAGGGACGAAAGGTGAACTGAGCTTATGCACAACTGCGTGATCAGATTTAATTGAATCAAAACATCAAAAACCATCTTCAAAATCAATCAGTTCAAGTATGATGAGTCAAATCTCTTTTGATTCTATCGTTTTCAAAGTTTTTGCACAACTTTGACGAATTTCAATTAAATGTTTGATTTTTAAAAGGAAAATTGGTATCAGCCATTGCAGTTCTAGTATGGCCATCCATGGACAGACGGACACATAAGTTGATGTATGTAGCCTGTAGTACTCTCTCTCTCTCTCTCTCTCTCTCTCTCTGCAACCCCTGCCGCTCGTCCCTTGTCTCCAGCCAACTACTTACCATAACCAACGCAAATGCAAATATGAGAAAGCAAAAGCTTAAACGTTGTAAATCATTTGAAAGTCGTTTCGTTTACGTAAATCTGACCAGTCCGATGCCAATCGTAAACGAAGATTTTTATCTTTTTTACAGATCCTTTTCCCTTTCTCTTTGCCATCTGGACATTGGAGACTGTTGATTGTTTGGCGCCCCCCCCCCCCCTTCTCCTGCTTAGCTTCCCTCCAGACTTTCATATTTTCACTTTCTGTTTCCTTGTTCGAACATACAAATATCAAAACGCATTTTTTACTTCATTTCCGTCGACCGGACAGACAGATATTTCTGTCCAATCGACGATGAAACGTAAACATTCCTTCATTCGATACATTTATGAAAAGAAGCCGAAAATGGAATCTGAAGTGACAAGACGAGGTCTCCAGCAACAAGCTCAATTGACAACTATTTTATTTCTTTTTTTCTCAACCCTTTCTGTCGCTTAAATGTCTAATTTCTGGATTTGAAAGGTTTTCAAGAAAATGGTCGAAACAACTATTCTTTCACTCTCTCTCTCTCTCTCTCTCTCTCTCTCTCTCTCTCTCTCTCTCTCTCTCTATCCTTCTTAAGTCATATTTTGTATTTATCTTTAATGAATAACATGATTTGATCAAACTACGCCATTGACTGCAATCGGTGAGTTTGTAGAAGAGTAAGATTGACCTTTTCTTTTAAGTACATTATAGGAATCCTTAAAATGTATTTTGGAGAAATCTAGCGATTCTCTGAATGCACGCAATGATCCAAATTTAGAAATTTTTTTTTTCCTTGAACAGAGAGAGAGAGAGAGAAGCAGAGTTGTTGAAACTGCAATGAAAGTATTGAGATAAAGAGAGAATAGGAGACAAATGCTGAAAGTATGTGAAAGAGAGATTGAGAAAGACGCTAATTAATGGAAGCGTACAGTTCTTGTGACGTCATGACAATTGACTGTTCAAATCATCGTTGATTATCATCATTGGCCATGTACAAATTCTTTCGCTTGACCCCATTCACCAACCCTCTACCCCTCGCATACGAAAAGCTCTCGTACGCTAAGTAGAAGAAGTTCATAGGATTAAGTCTCAATCAATATAGACATTTATTTATTTGAAAATCATATTTTACTTTTCATCGTATACATGACTTTGCAATACGCTCGTGATCTATAATTGGTCAATATTGATATGCTTTTTTCAATTTTATCGTTCAAATGCTATTGCCTGCGGCAATCCATACTTCTCTTTTGGTCATCTTACTGAGACTTTTACTCTGTTCCTTCGTTTGAAAAACATGTTAAAGTGACGAATGATTTCCTCACAAATAAGCTCAAATTTCCCCCCCCCCCCTGAACATGGCCCTCTGTTCGATAAATCGGAAATGAAAAGAAAAACTGAAAATAAATTAAAAGAAGAAGAACGCAGAGAATGTTTCTCTCCCCTACTTGCCTGATTTCCAACTGATCTTATCCAGAGAGGTTCGTAAATGCTTCATATCCTTGTCTCCTATCACCATGTTTTTCAAGGAGATGGGAAGGGGGGGGGGGGAGATCCTTGACTTCCGCCACTCGTCATATTGTATTTTCTAGTTTGAACAGTCATCAACATCATCACAACATTTCGTTTTTTTCAAATTGCAAAGTTCAGTATGGCAAATGGAACCAATTTCCCTCGAGGCTTTCGTACAAAACGGGAAATGTTCCGGGGCACACAATTATTAGCAAAAGATTAAGAAGAGAAGAGAGAAAGCTACGTCGTCATCACGTGGAGGACATGCTTGTCTTCTTTATTTTTGTTTGTTTTCGCTCAATTTCTTCTTATTCTTCTTCTTTACTTTATTTTTATAAAATGACTCAAAAGCTAAAATGAACAAGAAGAAGCTTATTGTTTGATTGAAATATTCTGATTGTTCCATCTCTTAGAAAACCGCCGTAGATTGTCCTATTGTTGAAATGTTCCTTCTGATGACCTTCTGCTGCTATCGGAGCTAGTCATAGAGCTCGTGAGGCTCACTCTCTGCACTCATTATAATCTCTAACAACAACTACAAGAGACAGGAAAAAAGAGAGGCTATAGATCAAGTGATCAAACTATAGAGATTGACCTATACCATTCTCTACATGAGATGTTCAAAACAGATACAGACAGGTCAGTCAAAGAATCGGCGGACCAGCTCTTTCTAGCGCTCTCTTTCGATTTCTCTCTGTCTAGTTAACCAGCTCGACCTTTAGTATTAGCCATAGAACCTCCAATCATCTATTGGTCTGACAATATTCTCTAACAAGCCTTGAGCTCTCATAATACTATATAGTCTCTATTCATACCTATGTTATGGTTGCGGTCAAGACCCCGAGGTAGCATCCATCTATCCATTCATCCATTCATTCATCGATTGTCGCCTTTCAGCTCTCTCTGAATTCAGTTTCAAAGGCAATTTTCCTATCAATTTTTCTGTGTTAAAAGCCCATTTTATGTTTTTCTAATTACGAACTCTCCTCCTCTCCTGCATCGAATAATTTATGTCAATTTCAATCAATTTGAATATTATATTTGAAGCTTTAGCTATTCTTATAAACTGATTGCTTAATAGAATCGTCATAACTGTCATGACAGCTTGTGATCTGCATCGATGCTCCTTTACTCGCAACACACAGTTTCATATGCTTACAATCAGTATTATTCCAAGTGTCTCATCAGCAAGTATCATAGAGTCATAGGAATTGGATTGAGCTTCATCTAGTCTGTCTACGTGTCTCCATACTTTCACAAATCTGTGACGATGCTAACGATTTTCGAAACTTTGTATTTGCCTTAAACTTCAGAACAACATTGGATTTTCAAGTTTTTTTTTCTTTTTGGCTTATTATTTGTATTTCTGTCCGATGTCAACCACTTTTTTCGCCTTTTTTACAGTCTTCTCTTGTGTCATTTGAAATGCTTTGAAAGTTCATTCAAGGTTTTTGCTCTTTAACCTATTAACTATTAGGAATTATTCAAAGCTTTTCTATAGTTGCCAGCTTCACTTGGCCCTTCCTTCTCACCTTAAGCTTGTGCAGCATTTCTCTTCAAACTCAATCTCTTTCATCTCTTCAACTCATATGCTATTCTGAAGCTCTTTTTTTCCGGTGGAAAGAGCCTTTGAGCCTATTCTTCAGCTTTGCCACTCAGCATGCACTAAAACAGCCTCAGGCAGCAGATGTTGGTTTTCTCGTCCTTCTTTTCATTTATTTTCTTTGACACTCATCACGTACCTCTTGAAAAGCATTGAAAAACCTAATTTTTCATCATCTCTCCATGTTTTTACTTCCAAAAATTGCCTATATAGATGGTCAGTTGACATGGAGCACTCCATGTCTTGAAGAAGATGATTCTTGCAAGCATAAGCTGCCTTCATTTCCATTCATCCACACCTACTAGCGTACCTTCACGAACGATACTTTGCATTTCGCTCTGATGAACTCGAGATGTTGCCTTCAAACAGTTGTCTACCGGCATTTTTGATCTTATTTTTCGTTATTATTTGACCTTTCGTTGTGAAACGCTTATAAACACAACGTCTGCTAGTTTTTGATATTCTAGAATAGAGAATGATTACTATGACTCACGTAATATCACCTTATTAACTCTTAATTCCCAATAATCATGATGATGACTGTTGGTGAAGAAGAGAATTGTTAGCGTGAGAGATAGAGTATGTCTGGATGAGAGTCAGAAAAGAAAACACACGTTAACCGGATCCGGATATTTGTCTGTCATCTTTAATATCCACAGACAGTCTTGAGCTTCTACCACTCCAGAAATCTCTTATTCTTCTTATACTCTTCAATGCTTAGCTTCTTAGTTTTGCCAGCTATTTCTTATCAAATTTGCAACCTTCTTAACGATCATTTGACTTGAAAGTTCCGGTCACCGTCTGATGAGAATCACGTTTTTTCGGTCTAAATCAAGTTGAGAATAGAAGATGTTCGTTCATTTTCAAGATCATAACGTCATCAGTAGAAGCTCAGCTTTGAACTCACGTGCATGGTTAAGAACAAGAAACGTTTTTTTTTGTCTTCTTCTTCACAATTCAATGCAAAGTTGTGTTTGGCCTGTAATTTGATCTGCATAAGGCGTCAAGCCTACGTCTCCTTGACTGCTTCAAACAATTCTATGATTTTTGATTTTTACCCACGGAAATTGAAGATTTCGAACTTCCGATTCCTTCTTCTATTTCAAGAAGAAGAAGATGAAGAAGAAACACAAAAAATTTCTTTTGTTTTCTTTTTGAATTTATAATTTCTGACGTCTGACTCTTAAGAGATTTGAACGACAGCGACCACACCATTGTGGGCGATTTTTTTTGAAAAAAAAAAGGATTCCGAACTGCAGTTGACCTTTTTGATCATCATTTCATGTTTTTTGACCATTTTTGGTCAAAAAAATATTTGTCTTTCTCTTCATTTCCTCATAATTACGAGTCCATGTGGCGGCTGTCGCATTGAGTTGAGAATGGCAATTACTTGTTAGACCTTGAGGACAATTGCTTCAATGATCTGGGCTATATGGAAAGAGCAGAATGCCAATAGCTTTCCCTTCATTATTATCACACAGAATAGCTGTTAACTTGACACTTTTTTTCCATTTTAAGAATTTCATTAGATATGTCATGAAATAGCCTGAGGCGATAAACGAATGAAGCTTATTTACTGGCATTTCAATTCTCATTATTATACTTCTTTTCTTCCTTTTTTTTGTTTTACTTAAAAGTTTTATCCATTCATCTCATCTTCCTTCTTCACTCAATCCACTTTTCGCATTGTTTTTGCTCTTTTTCTTCTTTTCTCACATTTTTTTATTACAATTTGCGAATACGGAAAGATTTGAGTGAGCGAGGGGGAGATGAAGATGGTAAGGTCATGTTCATTTTCTCTCTCTCTGACTCACGGACCTTCCTTTCCTTTACTTTTCTTCAGAACTCACATTGACCTTAACCCTCTACTCAAGATACCGGCTACCTCAATATGAACTGTATTAACAAATTATTTTTTTCTTTTTTTTTATCTTTGAATTGAATTGTGTCGTCGTCATCTCTCGTCTTCTCTCTATCTCATTCTTCTTGGTCGTCTTCTTGTTTATTGGAGCTTTGAATAAACTGCACGTCGAGCTCAAAACCAACAGCAGATGCTCATAAATCTGGTCTGAAATCCTGTTCCGTCTTTGCTCTCTGAAACAGTACGTCGTTACCCCTTTCGCCCCCACTTTTTCCTTCTCATTATAATTCATATGTTGCCGTCTCTATTCTGTCATAATCATTTAGTAAAGTGTTGACTTTGGTCTCCTCCAATTTCAAGGCATTCGCTCTCGCCCTCCTCCTGGCCCTTCCTATCCATCTCACTCTGGAATCCTAACAGACTTTCCTTTTTTTGGTCATATTTTATTACAATTTGAATGAAAAAAATATTTTTTGAACAAAAGAGTTTTGTTTTTTTCATTTCAATTCCGTAACATAATGCTTTTGTCTTCGTGGATCTATCAAATTCGAATGCTTTTTTGTCCTTTTTCGGTCATTTTAGGGGATCTGTTCGATCACATCATTCGTTCTATCTCTCATTCTCTCTCGTTCTCTTCATTTTTTGTTGTCATGTTGCTCATTTTGATCAATTTCACATAGCTTGAGGCTGATTCACCGTTCACGTCCTTCTTGTCTAGTTCTCTTCTTTACAATTTCCATAGCGCCCTGCTTGCCTATCTGTTGCCTTGTTATCTATTAGAGCTTTCACACCTTCTAACAAAACCTTTACGAACACGTAGATTTCTAAACGATTGTAAATCCACTTGCTGGGTCATTACTTTCGATGTTGAACAGCCTCGATGGCCATCATCATCTTCTTCTTCTTCTTTTTCGATTAAAAGACACACATTATACTTCTTTCGGTTGCGTATATCATTGGTTTATCTTATGATGGTCACTATCTATCCATTTCCTTCTTTACATTCATTGCCTTACATTCTTCATTCATCACATAGTTCAGCCTATCTGAATTCTCTTGTACAACACAACCGCCTGAAGATTCGGTAGTTCTCCATCTTCTGCTTCCTCATTCATCTTCTATTTCGTATTTTTTGTGGTCAATGAACATCTCTCTCTCTCTCTCTCTTTCTGATGAATTATCTTACTTAATTGTTTTCAAACATTTGTTAATTTAACTCTGAGCTCTCCATTTCTTACAAAGGATTCTCCTCTTGCATACACTTCTCTCTTTCTCTCTCAGTTTTTCATTTTACCATCCTTCATTGCATGCAATTTTCGTTTAATTCACACCTGCTCAACTTTATAATCAACCGTTCCACGCAACAAACATAAACTCAAAATGAAAATGAACGCTCACGTGACTACTTCACGTGAGAATACATATCTGGCCTACAGTTAACGTTGGAGCATGCTTTGTGACATTCTCAATCAAACCATTACGTCTTCCAATGCATTTTCCTTAAGAGGGATAAGAGGAGGAGAAAAAAAAAATTTTTTTTTCGTTTCCTCTTCTTATAATTGTGTTTTCAACTGTGTAGACTGTTCTGTCCTCTTTACATTTTCATTTGTTTTTATTTAAAAAAGGCAGCAAAGAAAGAAAAAACAATTGTTGAGCTGAACATGCTAGTGTATGAGCTGAGACTTCTAAACAAACATTTCAATGATTTTCTTTGAACTATATCAGACAATTCTTGTCTTTTCTCCTTTTATTCTTTGCTTGGACAGGAACGATTAGTTGGAAGCAAAAAAAAAGGTTTTTTGACGCTGCTCGCTCATGCCGTATCGTCTTCATCGTGTCTTCTTCTCTTTCTCTTCCTCTCTATCTTTCTATATATCCATTCCCTCGTTCTCTTCTTAATTTTCAACTTTAGAGCAAAATCTGTCGTATTGATATCAACAAATCTGGTTAGAATATAGAAATTTCTTTTGCTGCCATCAGTTTTTGTGTTTTTCTCTCTCTCTCTTTCTCTCTCTCTCTCTCTCTTTCGTAGTTTGTTCATCTGCTCAGAAGTTTTTTAATGTTTTCATTACGATTACGAGATGATGTAGGAAGAAGTGATGAAGGACTTTCCAGCTTTAGTCATCCTTTTCTCATTTGAAACCATAATTAGCTTTGTCTTCTTCTAGTATTCAGCCATTTGTTCTTTGTCATTCATCATAATCTGTTCTCATCACCTTTGCTCGTACAATACCACTCGTGTCGCTTGTAACTCTGTCAGTCGTGTATGTAGCATAACATGAAAACAATTTTGAAATGCTTGCTCTTTAAGGTCAAAACCGATCCCGTAAACTCAGCCGGTTTATCCTGAAAGTACCATATAAGGTAGGTAGAAGTTTTCATATCTTGAAAGTAGAAAAATAAGAAGATGAGCAACAACATTGTCTTTCTTTAACTTTGTCAAATCATTTCCTCATGAATCTGTTTACTTGCAATAACACTAAGAGAGAGAGAGAGAGAGAGAGAGAGAGAGAAAGAGATATTGACAGTCAGAAGTTGAAGGAAGTTTTTTCCATAAAACTTGTGACATCTCTCATTTTTCATAATTCCTTGTATGTATGGTAGACAAGTCGTCTACATGAAACTGCACTAATTATAAAATCAATACATATCTATAGCATATGGCTTTACTTCATTTTTCTTTAACGTCACTCATCGGCAAAAATCACATTGGCTATAGAAATGCAAAGGAAAAGTTGTCCATATATGGACTAAACTAGCCACACAGTTTCTTCTTCATCTCTCTTTCGGTCTTCCAACTGCTATGTCACCCTTTGGAACCTTCGGCAACAAGCCTCTTCGTCTGCATCTTCTTCCCTCCTACTACATACTGCCATTCCATACTTGATACCTTTCTCTCAACATGCTTTGCAATTTTTATTTTTTTGTTTTCAAACTTCAAAAATCAAAATTATTCTGAGAAATGTCGTCATTTCCATCTTCTGTTCCATCTTAACCTCTTCTCAGTTCATTATTCGTAACTTCCTGTTCTTTAATCATCAGCCAGTTTCTATCATCACTTCTCAAATCCTATAAATGAGTTTTTTTGAGAAAAAAAAAACAAATTTGAGCTCAGCCCTCTCCTCTACGACCCCTTCTCATGCTTTCTGTCTTGATTTGTCTCTCTTTCTCTCTCTATACTCTTTATATTTCTCTTCGATCAAAATTCAACAAAATAGTTTCTTCATTTTTCTGTTTTTGAAGACGACCACGACATTCGAATCAAATCTGTTCCTAAAAAAGCGAAAAAAGAAAATGTTGAAATAGAAGAGGAATTGTTTTGGAAGAGAGATGAAAGTCATATGAATCGTTGGATATTCATACTCATTGTCACATACAATTTGACTCATAGGGAGAGTAACCGAAAAAAATCCGGAAAATTGACTTTAAAGGTCTCTGCATTCTCGCCTAGCTTCTGCTTACATCTCACCTCACCTCTTCACTAGTGTATGTACTAGAAAGGGTTATGAGAGATATTGGAGAGTAACAACACAGTCAACTGGACGTGTCTGTATCAGCCTTTCCATTATCTAATTCTCGATTTGCGTCAACTTTTTGCTGGATTTTCAATCGTCAAACAAACAACAATCCGGCATTTCGCTTTTGTGACAGCCGGAAAACCTTCTGTAACGCTGTCATTCTCCCTTTTGCTTTTCACACAACTTTCCTTATCATCTAAGAAAGGCTTCTAATCGAAAAATAGAATAATGAGATTGAAATAGCATTTCCGTAGATGAGTTGTGAGAGTGATGACTGAGATACAAAGATATCATCTGAATGCTCTCACTAACTCCCTCTCTCTCTTTCTCTTATTCTGTTTTTTTCTTTTCTCCTCAAAAAGATACTAGCAAAAGCTGATTATAATTTCATATTAAAGTTTTACAACTTTGTTTTTCACACTAGTGAGGGTAGTTGTTGAATATCTTGAAAATGCATTTCATGTTTCTCTTCAAAGTTCTTTTAGATACATGCAAATGAAAGAGAAAACAGCATGTTCTTTGTTTATCTATCTCTTTCTGCCTCAAATTAAAATGTTTATTATTTATTGTTCCAATATGACATATGAAGCTGATTTGGCTTCTTCTCCTCATATAGACGTCTAGATGTCTCATACACACATACTCTCTCTCCTTATTCGTCTCAATCATTTCTTACAAAAACCAAAATCATCTGAAGCTTCCGCTTCTTTTAACCAATTTTCAAATCATTCATTGTTTTCTTTTTTACTTCATTTCCGCCTTTTTTTTTGCCACAGGCACATCCTCCCACTTCTCTCTTTCTCTCTCTTTCTCTCCCTTATGCGACTCATCGCAGTTACTCAATACAACTCTGTAGCCATATCATCAATTTGCCTTTCTCTCTATAATCATCTCTAATCATTGGTAACTGTATTCTTCCTATTTGGAAATTGCACCTACAAGCCGCCTTCTTCTTCAATCATCTTCAGTGTGTGCAACCGCTTTACAACGTCATTTTAACCAAAACTGCATTTCACATCAGGCAACTGTTTCATTTGCATTTACACGTCTTTCACGTGAAAGTTCATTTGGCTACTAATTTACATTATATTTGCATATGATCAAGAGAAGTTTGTTGTTTGCCCCTTGTTTGCAATAGAGGGGTCATTTGATTCCGTTCTTTACCAAAAAGGTATTCTTCTCACTTCAGTATCACACTGAGCTTACACTTAATCGTCACTTACAGCTTTTACTTTATTACACTTACAACACACTACATTCAATATTATTTTTATTTTTCTTTACAATAAACAAGCCTGTTAAACATACAGTCGTCTTGTGGCATCTTCCTTCTCACCATTTACTACATCTCTTCCTCCTCCTCCTCCTATCCCTCCATTAATTATTCAATACAACATTTTTTGTTATTTTTTCTTTTAAGAGCCCCATTAGTCGTTCAGCTCAAGCCAACAAAATCAAATTTTTAATTCTCCACACCCATGATGTCATTTGTTTAAAAAATGGGAGAAACAGGAGAGTATAAGAGTTGAAGAAAAGAAATGACCAATGCTTTTCTCTCTCTCTCTCTCTCTCTGTCTCTCTCTCTCTCTCTCTCTCTATCTCTCTCTCTCTCTTGCTAAGAGCTTGCACAAAGTTCATATTGATAGCATCTTATATATTCATTCTTATACTACTTTTTATATCAAAAATCATGAACATGCAACCAATGGCAATCAATCACACCTCTTATAGGTCTAAATCAATCTGACCTCTGGTAAGGTTCATTTTTTCCCATTTTTACTTTATTTGGATTGAACGACCTAACACATACAAACATTAGACTACAACTTCTTTTCTCATCTCACCAGCGTCATTCTCATCATCCAATTATGCTTTTTTTGTATTTCGCTTTCTTTTTTTTTCTCTTTTCTTGACTTCTTATATTTGCTCTTTGCATCTTGCTGACCATCTCATCAACAAATTATTTTATAATTAGATGAAAGGGAATGGAAGAAAAGGTTAAAGAGAGACAGATTCTCTCTGTTTTTTTATTAAACAGATTTCGTTGAGAACGATTAAGACTGTAAGATGGCTGATGCTTTCGTTCTCGCACATAACAGTCTCCTCATTCCCTCCATGTGGTCCACGAATTCTTCGTGCTCTGTAAGCCATTTCTTCTTGTGCATCTATCTCTTCATCTTTCTCTCTTCATTTAACATTTTTCTGATGATTTTAATGATTTACGGATGTCTTCTCATGTGCCCCCAGTGAAATACGACGACCAAAAGTATTCGTTTGTACAGTCTTGCAATTCATCATTCAAAGTTTTTTATTTTCATTTCTTCTAAATTCCTTTTCTTATTTATGATTCTGCCTTAACGTTCTATCCACAACTTCTTTTCTTTTTACAAAAAAAAAAGAGAAAAAATGCTTCTTGCATGCTGCTTACAGCACTTGCCCCCCCCCCCTCCCACCGCTCTCTATCTGCCCCACGCACTGCGCTCTCCCATCATTCTCGCATATCGGCCTGTCGACATTTTTTTCCATAATTCAGCTTTTCGATCTTGGCATTTCCTCCTTGTTTAGTCATCCAATAAAACAGATTTCTCATTAGTCTCATGCTTTTGTTTTTGTAATTGAAATGACTAGAAATATGAACAGAAATTTTGGAAAAAAAACGAGAAGAATCAGCATTCTCTTGGCACAGATAACGACCGGTTTCTTTGGTTGTTGGACACAGTCTTGAGGTTGTCCTCTCTCCCTCGATATTAACTAGCTCTCGTCGCTTCTCTCTGTCTCCTCTAAATTCCCTCTCTATCCCCACTTTTAATTTCTTTTTCGCTTCATAAACATCTCTTTCTCTCTTCCATAAGAATTCCGTAATGTTAATCCTTTTGCTTTTCCTAAATCATTTCTACCTGTTTCTGCTCAAAAAATGCTTCAAGTTCTTACAAGAGACTATCTCTATATCACCATTAGTTTCCCTTTCTGTTCAACTTTCGTTATACGCGTCTTGTTAAGTGTAGTTTGACCTCTTGAAAGTGATTCCCTTTCATCTAAAAACTTTCCTCACTGACCGATATAACTGGAGGTCTCATAAACTGTGAAAAAAAAGAAAAAATGTTAAGTCGGCTTTTTCATGAACAGTCGGTACGTTCAAAGCAGCTTCTTTAGAGAATGGCTCCATCTTAAGCCTTTGAACTCATTAAGTTGTCTAAGTCACTAATTCGGTAAATTTGCTTTCATTCCTTTTCTTAGTAACGTTCTTGCACGATCCAAGTTGAACTTGTTGCTCCCGAGAGAACTTGTCAAATTCGTTTGAGCTTGTGTCTCCATCGACTTTTTATTTTCGCACTTTTGAAATTGAACGGCTAAAGTCTAGGTGCATGTTGGACGTTACTCTGAATCTTTTTCCTTCGCTTTCCGTTTTCTCATACATTTTGTTTGAATTTGCTCTTTTTTTCTTCAAAATGTCAATTAAATGAAGAAATTTTTGACAACAACGCTGTCAAAAATTTAGCAGAGGAGGGCTGGACCGTACCACTATTGACGGTGAAGCTGTCAAAATCGTAAACGAGCAGTCTCGTTGGTAACGATATTGCAAGAAATTAATGAGAGAAGAGAATGTTTCAAAGAGGATCCATTGATGAGAGAAATAGAAAGATGTGATATTTACATGGAAAAGGTTTAAAGAGAGAGAGAGAGAGAGAGAGATAGAGAGAAAGAGAGAGAAGGACTGTCAATAGCTGCTGCTCAATGATCGTGTACAATCTCACACCCCGGAAAAGAAGTTGAGGGAGTGGGGGAGGAGGGTGGAGCATTCGAAGAGAACAACATGAACGATTTAGAATGATGTTGTACTCACTACATTCAACGAGATATCATTTACATCCTTGCATGTTTTCAACTTCTTCTGATGTTCTTAAGTCACTACCCATCATCATCGTACTATCACATTTCCCAATTAAAATGACATTTGATGTTTTTGGTCAAAGACGATTCTATTTCATTTTGAATTCTGAAATGCTTTTTTCAATCATTTTGCTATCTATCTATCGTCTCTTTTTGCTTAACTATCTCTTTCTCATGTGAATCTTCAACTACGAAACAACTTAGTTGACAAGCTTCATCACAGACTTGTCACAAGCGACTAACGTACTTACCAGTTCTACACTTTTTCATTCACAAATATGTTTGAGATTAAACTAACGATAGTAAAACACATAGAAGGGAGAACATAGACCGCTCATGAGTTAATCGTCCACAGATGATCCGTTAATGGTCATCTACTGTGTACTTTCTCGTAATTTCATGTCATTTGGGCAAACAGTTTTGAATATTGGAATAACCATTATGAAAGACTTGCAATCAATCGGTTACTTCCAACCTCCACCTATCCTCCTATATGGTCATTCCATCGAACATTCCAATAAAACGTTATTAACTGAACATTAATGTTTTTTTTTTTCGCACAAACTTCGTCAGTGATGTTTCAATCTGGTTCTGATTTGATCTTTTTTTACTTGGAACCATAACATTTTCAGGGTTTCTATCATTTTATTTGCTTTTTCCTTATTTGAACCTCGAAATCGACCGGTTTGCTCTCAATCAGCCTTCCATCACTCGTCACTGCTCGTCTTCAGCATTTTCATCTCATTCTCTATTCATTCAAATATTTTTTGTGTGTTTTCTACTCATTCGAATGATGTTAGCCATCTCTCTTTATTGTCTTGCCATTTGTTTTAATTTTGTTTGTCTGATTAGGAAATTTCATTTTAATTCAATTGCAGATGCCACTTCTCACTTCTTCCTCTTCTTCCAATTTCTTCACATTACCTTTCCGCAAGAAGAAACAAAGGTACTTGATATATACATTTGCGAAGTATATGGCATATCTTGATTCAGATATACCATTAATCCACCAGATGAATCAGTTAATGTAATTTATCTTGGAAATGTCTTGACAGTCATGGCTAGGGGTGAGAATTGCTTTGAAAAGCCATTATCCCTCATATGGAAAGCTTACTGTCAACGGAATCGCAATGATTTACACATGAATCTGGAGGTTCAAAACAGATTATAGTTCAATATTTATAACAGAGAGCATTTGTTTAGATTACCCGATCAGGATTGAAAGCTGAAACGAAACAACAAGGATTAACAGAGTACTGGGCACATAGAATAACCTTCTCCGTCGCACCACCTCAATACCCCAAAGTTTTTTGTTGGATTTATAAGCACGACGGCAAAAGGTTCGCTTTACTTAGCTATTCTTCTAAAATTCATTTTGAAATTTAAGGTTGAAACCTGAATTGCGATGTCATGCAGTTTTGTGCAAAAAAAGCAGTGAACCAGCTGTGATTCATAAGAAGTTACAAGAATTTCTGTTTGCTGCTTTACAGGTTTGTATGATTTGATCATTTTTGTGTTATTTCAAAACCTGGAATTTGGTTCTTTGAGAAGAGAATGAGAAAGAAAGAAATCATGCAAATTTGGCCATGTTATTCATGCGTGGTATCACTCAGCATTGTTTGACATCATTTTGTCTTTTTGTAGACGTTGAGTGCGGTTGTTTTCATATTTTACACGCTTATATTAAACATTCTTGATTGTCACATGTGAAAGTAACATCTGACAAAAGCATAAGTCTGTTCTATGATTAATATGAGGTCAACATATCATCCACTCTAAGCTGAGTGTCAAGCTTCTCTAATAGCTTTCATACATCCTTCTATGTGTTCTTGACCAACTATGGGGACAATGTGACAATGCTTCATTTAATATTTTCAGGAATATAAACGGGAAAAACTTGCTCTCCAAAATGCTCGATTAACTGGTTCAGCTGGCTGTCCGCGAAGAAAGCTTTTACTTCAAACTGGAAGTTTGAACTTCAGGCCTCCAGTCAGCCGAAGTAAAAGCGCCCCAAGGCTAGGAAGTATCGACGAAGAGCAAGAGGTATGTTCACGTGATGTAACAAAAACATTTAACAAAATCTTTTTCTTACAGGAAGAAGAACTATCAGATTCCGAATCTGTTTGTTATCGAGTGGCTCCAGACGTGGAATCGCAAGCATCGTTTTCAGTATCGGATTCAGCACCTTCGACATCATCTTGCGTTGATCATGGTCGAGACCAGCAATGTGAGCAAGAATCAGCGAAAAATATTTAAACAGAAAATGTTTTCTTCAGATTCGCATAGCTTATGCAATTCTACAGCATCTGGTCCATCGAGCGTTTGTTCAGAAGATGAACGAAGAAGAAGTCAGAACGTAACAGATGCTGACACAATTTCCGATGAGAGTGGTAAGAAATGAAATATCATGATAATGAGATTAATTCTGAAAACATTGGCAGGGTATCATGAGGACAAATTAGGACGTGATCCATCTGAGGATTTATACTATTCCGATGGAGAGCTTGTAATTTTAGAAGATGATTATGATGACGATGAAGTACTAGTGACAGCACTGTAGTAGATCTCATCAAAACTTCTCCTTATCTGTTCTTAAGTAGAAAAGAAAAAGCACATCATGGCTTCAATACTCAGTCTCAAACCGTCTCAGGTCTATGCATCTCCGATTCGTGTAAACCATATACCCCCGGCTGCCCTACTCAACATTTTCACTTTTTCATTCTTTTTTTCAGTAATTAATTAATCGTCTTATACTAATCTCCTTGTTTTGCCTTTCTTCCGTAACAACTGGAAGAAAGAAAAATGAGCGGGAAAAGGTTTTTTTTTTTTTAAAAAAAAAAATCTTCCAACACATACGCTAGAGCTCTTCGTCGATCGAAGAAACAACAAACATGATTTTCGCTTACAAATACGGTTTAACCATTATCTGCTTATGCTTTTGTCTTCCATGATTGTTGTTGGACCAACTTGGTCGCTAATACGGATTCAGAGGTGTTTGAAACTTCTGAAATCTATATCCAAGGCCCCTATTCTCTCTGAAACTTACACGTTTCTTAGATTCCCATGTTGTTTGTAAAATTTGGTGTACGCATGTCAATATATAATATTTTAATTATTGTGAGCTGTTAAGAGTTTTTCTGAATTATCCTGTGAAGGAAAAAAAAATTTTGTTTGTTAACGTTTTCATTGTTCTCCCACATAGGAGAAACTTGCTGTATTTTAATTCAAAGCCCATCTTTTCCTCCTTGTGCCATTTGTGATTACAGAGAAATCGAAAATAATTTGCAAATAAAGATATTATATTAGAATTTGTTTTGTGCATTCTGGTTTTCCAAATTAAGATATTCGATGTAGTTGTCATGCTCTCTGAGCTAATGATCATTCATCGCTCTCATGATCATTGATAGAGATTTTTGATCGTTCATAACTCACTCAAAGCAGAAAGAGAATAAAATTTTATTAGATAGAGAGAAAACACATCTAGCAGAAGTCCATTTCCTTGCAGGACTTGGCTGGATCAGCCTTGGTGGTAATGAAGTGATCAAACTCGTTTTCCTTCTAAAATATTTTGTCAATGATACATTTATAATGTTTAACCAACAGATTTGAAATAAGATTTGCATTCTCCCTTCAAGATTCCAAGTCCTCCACAGACTTTGTTGGTCTCCTTATCGAACCATTGGTTGAAGTTTCCGATCTCGCTGCTTTCTCCATTCTGTAACAGAAAATGGTAATTAAACTTCTTAACATAGCTAAAAGAAAGATTTTTGAGAGAAGAATGTGTCAAACAAACCTTAGTTTACCACAAATGAGGAAGATATTTCTGTGAAAGTTGAGAAAATGAAATCGAAAGTCAGCAGAAGCCCTACTGATTGATATTATACGAGAAAATACAAAAAATGAAAACGCTGGTACGTTAACTGATGCGTAAACATCATGTTTTTGAAATCCGGGAGACACAAAACTCGAACGAACCGAATGGATTCGGGCGGGCCCTTGGTTGAAAATAAGCTGTGGAAGGCAATAACCATGAAGAAAAGATTAAAGGAATAAGGCTTACACAGCACAAAGTACCAGGGGACGTATTTTGACGGGAATAGTTAACATATCACCTTGGACCCGCAAGAGACCAAGGCTAGCGCTTTCCGGAGGGACTCACTGCGGTTAGTTGTGTCATAAACTCAAACTCCCCTATTAGACTACAGTTTGTATGTAGTTAGTCCAAAGTACAAGTCCTTTACCGGCGCGATGATATTTTTTAAAATTCAACTTTATATGATTCAAACAAAAAAAGAAAGATTGAAAGCGATTAGTGTTTCTACGAGTTAGCTTTGTTTTTATCTTTTCACGTATACTTATTGATGCACGACCGATTCACTGTTAATGCGCATTCGAGAAATGAAAGTATGTGAACGACCGCAACATACGCGTCAGATGAGGAAAATGAAAATGAACCACCGCTTCAAGCGCGTCAGATGAAGAAAATGAATTTGTTTCATTTTTCAAGCACGCCTCAGCGGTGTAAGCGGTGGGTCTACCTACTTTACGATTATGAATAGCAAGGTTTGCGTACGTGCGTATAAACCAATTTTCAGTAGCATTTTTAAAAGTACAAGAATATCCTTGTATAAGTTAGTGAAGTAAATACTATCATATGGTATATGAAGTCATGAAATCTTAATATATTTAGACAACCTTGATCAGTTCTTCACATGGGAGGCAGAGAGCTCCTCCTAGCATGGAAGGCTTCTTAAGATCCAATGGAGTAGCAAAAGTGGCCACAACAAGGATTGCAGCAAGAACAACGGCTCTCATTCTATTATAAAAGTTTATAGGTAAAGTAATGAAACACAAAAAAAAGAGAAAGTTTAGTAGATTGCAACTGAAAAGATTCGCTCGAATGAGCTTTTAGCCTCTTTTATCAGTAGTGCTTATCAAATTTTATCAAACGAACCATACTGCCTCAGGTGAAATTAAAAGCAAGGTTCCATTCGGAAACGTGAATGGTTCATCACATAAATCAAACAGTATGAATCAAAGAAAAATTTATGAAATAAAAAAGAACAAAGCAAAAACGTTGAGTTCGGATGAACTTATGGGTAAAGCTATCTGGTATAATGGAATAAACAATAATAGTAAGCAAGAGATAGTTGCAATATCAAAGCCACAGTTAAAAAAAAAACTGTTAACTAAAGCTGTTTTCAAAACAAAAGTTTGCTCAGATCAAGATAGACAGTGGAGTACATTCATTCTCAATAATTGACTAATGAGCTAGAATGGTTGGAATATTCTCCAGATCCAAATCCACGAGCAGGAAAGACTTGGAACTGGTTGTGCTATTCTTCCGACAACTCTCCTTTGGAGCAACGTTTTCAAGATGTTTTAGCATGGACGAAGCACATTTTTCCTGTTGAGCGTTCTTCAACTTCATTTGTTCGCATTTCCTGGAAGAAGGTTTGATCGTTTTGCTGATGAAGAACCCACTCACTTGTACCATAAACCTCCGTCAAATTGGCCGACAGGTTTTGAAATTTCCGTAGCAATAGATGATTGAACTCGGGCTGCAAATGCAGTGTTGTCCTCTTCTTCATATTTACGAGTTTTCTCTGAATTGTAATGTTCTTTGATTCCTTGTAATTATTTAATTTCTTACCCAAATAAGTCACATTGTACACGGTTGCCCAACTAATCATTAATCGCAATAAATACATGTAGAATTGATCTTCAAACCAATAAGCATCGGAAAATCTTCCCTCCTGCCTAAAACCGAATATTAAAACTGTAAACTCGTAGCCTAACGACTTCATAGCAACTGGATAAATGTCAATTTCGTCTACGAAAGCAGCCTTTCTGAATTGCAAAACTTGTGAATTATTAGAACAATAGCCCTCAGGGAAAAGCAAAATAGGACCGGTCGTCTGAATATCTAGTGTAGTTTGCAATAATTATATCTTTGTTCCACAGTATAACAAAAAAAATACCTTGGCTAATGATAGAACACCGTTCAAGAAGTCATTTCTTTCTTGAGCGCTGGCTCTTTCCAACCATAGAGAAGGGCATATTCTACTTGTTAACATTTCAAGAGAACCTAATATTTGAAAGTTATGTGAATCAAGCTACACATTTCAAAATACCTATTATGCCTTTGTGTTTTTGACCGGTTACAATATAACCATCAGAATTTTCATGATCAGCTCCCGCCCATATGATTTGAACATCATTGGGAGTTATATGATTTGCAACAACCAGGCCTGCATCAGAAAGTACATGAATGAACATTAAAAGTAGAAATCATTTTGAACAACTTTTTCAAAGAAAGCGGTTGCTGATGCTGTGATTCCGGTATTACATCAATCATTGATGATCAAAAGATCTTTTGAAAGTGTAAGAAATATAAAGAAGTGCGTTCACCTGGTCTGCGAGGAGCGTTTTCTTTTTTATCATAAGTCGCCACAACACCTAGACTGGCAGAAAATATGCGACAGTACAGAATAGAAATCCAGCGGCGTTCACGCTCAGACAAATCCTACATTATAATATCCAATTATGGAAAATATACAGAAAGTTGATACCTTAACCATAGTCAATAAAGCACAAACTGCAACAAAAACAAAAGAGAAAATGAAAAGACTCAAACGAACGGGGAATAAAAAAAATAATCTAAGAAAGGAAAGATGAAAGGAAGTTCAGCTCTATAAGTTCACGTACCTAAACGAAAGAGTGACGTAGAAAAGGACTTTTTGCGGAATATTCCAGAAAGGCAACGGTTGGAAGCGTAATAAGCTTTCCGCATAAGTAGGTGCATGATCAAATGCTGATGAGAAGTCATCCTGGATTGGACGTTGAGGAGAAAAGTTATGTGAATCACCTGAATGATAGACTCGATTCCGGATCTCACAGCATCTCCAGCCATCGACCAGGGACCCGCAGTATCACTTGTGAACTCAAATCGTGGTGGCAACGATGTAGTTGGCTTCACTAGACGATCTTTCTCATCCTGACAAATAAACGTTTGGGAAAACCGTTTCGTCAGTACTATGCTATGAACACCGAATGGGTTCAGTAAGAAATACGAGCTACTCACTCTGTGGATGATCGACGGCCAAGCCTCACCAACATCATCTTTTGGATAGTTAGGCGGAAATAGACTCTGGACCTTTTGTATAAATTGTAAGTATATAAATGGTAATTTGTTCCATGATTTCCCTGTAAGTATGAGAGCAAGAGTTGACAAAAAACATCCTAATAAGACTGTGAAGTATATCAAGATGAGGTCTAACAGCATGTCTAAAATCAAAGACAATCGGTGATAACAATACTAAACATAGAAGTAAAAAACGAGATCGCTAAGCGATTACGACAGAGCAAAAACGTCTCATATGAAAATTTCATTGTCAAACAAGCTGCAAAAGCCTTGAAAGTAAATATTTAACAGATCGAACCTTATGAAAAATTAGAGATCATTCAGTTTTCGATTGAAAAAAATCAATGACTGATAATAGAAAAATGTTTTACGTTATCATTGCACTTCAAAGATTTGAGAATATTAATTGAGAAGGTGAAAGGTGATAAAAAATGATTACATTGTATTTTCTGCCAGTTATGGTAGATAATCATAAACAGGTTGCCGTTAGAATAATAATCTTGTAATCGGCAATCACAGAAAGATTTAAGAAGTGAGTAAGTAACCCGTCACGAAAGGAATCCCACTTATGACTTTATCTTGATATTCCATATAATCCTGTCCGAAAAACTGAATCAGATCACGTTCCTCTTCGAATATTCTGTCATGGAAGAACTTCCACGATACATAAGCATACGCTAATGCACAAAACGGATTACATAAGATTAATTGAGTTCCAACGCTCCACAAAAACCAACCTGAACTCTATTGTTCAGAAGGCAGATTAGGAGGGTTTACACAAACCACAATAGCCAGGATGTCTGATATAAGCATAGACACCTGTTGTTACGAGGACATGATCTTCTCGTTTCCGCATTGCCAATTTATGGGTGAAACCAACACCAGCCTGCACCATCGCCGATTTGCGAATTACTTCGCCTGAACAACATAAGACACAGCCCAGGAAGCACACCCATCCTCCTTTCAAAGACGGCACATAGTAAGCCTAAAATTCAGAACAGATCAATGGGAAGTCATTAATCAATTACCTCGATGAAAAATTCGAACCAACTGCTGATCGCGGCAATCCAATACGCGTGTGAATGATTCAGAAGAAATGAATCAGGCTGAAGCGATCGCCTACAAATGAAAATGTCTGATTTTTGAACAGACCAGCTAGACGACAGACCTATTTGTTATAGCGGTGAAGACAAACTCAGAAAAATGGAAAACAGAGAGAATGAAGGAGTAGGCGAAAAATGTCGAGAAGGATGGTCGATTCAATATGAAGAATAATAAGGCTGATGATCCAGTCGTCTGTTACTCTTTTTTTTAGTTTTTTGATTACTTTTAGTCTTACCCAGCCAAGGAAAGCTGCTTGCATGGTGAACGCATGTTTCAGTCCTAGTTTCGTTGTTTTATTATACAAAACTGGAAAATACAGTAACTTAGTTCTATGTCACTGTAACTTACTATAAAAACAGATAGCAGATATAGGAAGGCATAGGAAATAAGGTAACCATATTAGCACGAGTGAAATAGCTAAGAAATATGAAAAACACTGCAAAGATGATCTAAACTCCGAATCTAATCGATACTGGTTGCATAAGTTGGAGTATGTGAGCATGAAACCTCTGAAATTAATGATTAAGCTGCAATGATAAGGTTCAAGTAAGTTTCTGAATCAGAAAGTGTCTTCAAATTCTTCGAGGATTTGACATTTTTAGTCTCACGTCTGCGTGCTATTTTCAATTTAACGGCGGTAAAATTTAAATAAGTCGTTGGGTTAAGTTAGTTCAGACGCTTTCGTGAGAAACTTAAAGTGTTCAAAGATTTCATTTGGAATGTAAAATCTATAACTGAATGTTCATAGGCTGACATGGATAACAGAACACTAACGCCTTTAAGTTGTGTGTCGAACAGTCGAGTTCCACTTCGGCATTTTACCCCTCGAACTCAACCTCAACAACCTTTACGAATGGATTTTGATGAAGACTCGTGAGTATATTCCAGTATTCAGCTTTTCCTATATGGTTTTTAAGTTTTGATATGGATTCGACGTTTATGTCGAGTGAAAATTTGACTTCAGTTGAAGACGCTATACGGTAAGTGCTACTATATTTATCCAGTATAACGTTTGAGCAGACGATTCACTAACATTGGAGATTTTTCCACAGCTGTTCTTTTTATTGACGCTAGTTATGCTAAGCAATGTGAAGGTGACACAAGTTTAGACATCGTTAAGTTTGCTCGTCATATCCAAGTTAGTCCCTCCAGTTTTTCTGTATATCATACCTCTGTCAGGCCCTTGCAAGTGTGCATGAATGGATGCGGATAAGAGCGATGTTAGAAGAAACAAAGCTTTTCAGAAGACATATATTTTTTGCGTACTTCTATATTAGTGCTCTATTCCATTTACGACTCTACTCAGAAATACGTTCCGCTCCTCTAGGACCTGTGGTAAGGTTCAATGCTACTTGTAACCTCTTGAATATGAGTTTAAGCTTGAACAAGCTGGTGTGCCCACAAAATATTTTCAATTAGTAGAAGGGGTTGAATGTGGCGGATATGTTGGAGAGTGCACACCTTTGAACGCTGAAGATGCCAGAATTTTACAAGGAATGGTTGATGACTATAAAGTAGATTAATAGATTTTCCATTTTATTTTATCTTTCTGCATTTCTCAGTTGAACTCGGGCATGTTATTAATCTATGGACGTACTTTCTTGATTTTGGAATATCGTGAAGCAGCCTGTCGTTGCTTGAGCCTGGCTTTCATGAAGGATAGAGACTGTTTGTTAGCCCAACAGCTATTAACTCGTTATAAGTTATTAGAAACTATCCAGGAAAATAAACTGAAACGATTGGTTTGAAAAAAGACATCACGAAAAATAAAATACAATCATTCTCTTAGGTGTCTGAACGATCCAGTTTGAACTTACCTCTGGACCCCCGTGTTAGATCTGTTCACGCTGAAGAATTGTTGGGACGTGGTGATGCCGCGGCTGCTTGCAAAATAACAAACGATATAATTAAAAAACATGGAATTTACATGGTAATTAATAAGTTTAGAATTTATACAATCTAATGTTTTTGAAGGATTGCATTCTCACACATATTGGCGCTTTAACACAATTGGAAAATGCAGAGGAGTTGTTCCTGCTGGCTCATCGACTTGTAGATACAATGCCTGATCATGAGTATGCTTGGTATGCTGTCTCTATGTATTATTTTGCTTGTAAAAACATTCCTGCTGCTAAAAATTTCATGAGTAAGTGGATCCACGTAGTAGCATTGCATTGTAATGTTACAGACAAAGCCACCATGATGAATACGGGTTTCGGTGAGGGTTGGCTTGCATATGGTCATATTCTATCTGCAGATTCAGAAAATGATCAGGCTCTCAACTGTTATTATAGGGTAGGAAGGTTTATAGCGTATGCTTCCATGAGTTGATTATTTCAGGCGTCACGTATTCTGGAACGTCACTTTGAGCCTCTCCTGTATGTGGCCAAGCAATATTGTAAAAGCGGAGTGAAGCTAGCTGATCAATTCCTAGAAGACGCTGCTAAGCTTTCCCCAACAAACCCTATTGTCATACATGAACAAGGAACCCTGGCCTTTAACAAGTGTGATTTCCCTGGTGAATTGAGGTCTATTATCCAGATAATGTATTACTTCTAGCTGCTATCAAACTCTTGCATAAGGCTCTAAGTTTAGTTATTTTCGAAGACCCAGAGGTTGCTCAGAATAATACCAAACCTCTTGTACAAATAATCAGGTACATTAAGCTGATATTTTCTCTTGATATGATCTCAAGTTATAGAAACGCACCTATCAATGAGTTCTGGGAACCTTTAATTAATAACTTGGGCCATTGTTCCCGAAGACTTGGTGCCAACGAAGATGCCATTGCTTATCATCAGTAAGTACAACAATTCAATTGTCAAAGTAATATTTTCTACCAGGAGAGCGCTTTTGATGAACCCACGTAATGTGCAAGCACTGACCTCAATTGCGATGGCATACGCAGCTTTAGGAGAGATAGAAGACTCTGCTATTTTCTTCCATAAATCTTTGGCCATTTGTCCTTATGATGAGGTGCTTTCGGTAGTGTTATTTTTATATAGTTAGTTTCTAGTTGACAAGAGCTGCTTTGGAAGCCATCACATCAACCCATGCTGACTTTGTAGTTCCTAAACAGGAGGTCTGTGCGCTTCATCAAGTAAAACAATTATTTATTCATTTATAGCAAACTGTAGATGACAAGCTGATGAGTTCTGAAGAGCTCGAGAAACTCTTGGCTCGTACTACACCTGTACAAAGAAAAGTCTGATAATACTGGTCTTAAATAACGGCTCATTTCTCGCATGTCTCAATGCATATAAATAACATGTTGTCAACTTTAATTTATTATAAATGTTCGTAATATCTGGCAAGTTTTTCAATTAAAAAAGTGAAAACTCGTATAAAGCAGAACAAGGCAAGTAAGTGAGGATAACCTGGGTGTGATATCACTTTAATAACTATAGAAATGTCTGGTATTCTGTTGGAATTCGCCTCTAGGAGATCGTGCTGGTGGAATATATTCGCCATGAGTAACGTTCAGTGGAGGCATCTAAAACATTAAACTGCTCAATGCAAATGGTAGGAAGTATTACCTGTGACATGGGCGTCATGGATCTGAGAGGAGTTTGAGATTCGGCGGCGAAAGAGTCTCGGAGGGAGGGAGATAGAAGCTATTGAAAATCTATACTGACAGAATAATAATGTTCACTCACCACTTTAGGCTGATCTTGATAGTAAAGAGATGCTCGATAATCATCCCTGATACCGGCTCTTTCTTCGCTGTCCGTTTGAACAAAAAAGGTGAACGTTGTTAGAACAACTCCAGCTAACATCGCGAAGCTCATGATGAAGAGAGCTAAGCACGCCAAGTAGAAGGAGTATCCATAGGTTTTCTATCAGCAGTTTTGATAAAATTTCATAAAGAAGGGTGATTTACTTCAAACGTGTTTTTTGTTCCAATCAAGTATTTTGACTCCAGCATCTCTGCGTTCACCACAAAAACGATGAGTGAGATAGTGAGAAACAGAGCTGAAACCATTATGCTTTTTAGAGCGTTTCCTATAAGAATAGTAGATATATTCACCTGATACAACCACAAAGACATCGTAGACGATTGTAGCTATTCTCCTTTTTTCCTTCTTGAAATAAGCTAGAGCAGCAGCTACCAAAGCTATAGTCAAGAAGCTCATAGTAACCATATTCAGAATGAGAACCGCATAATGCCAGCCTGGATGATTCTGTATTTTCCATTGCGTATATAAACTCACCAAAAAAGTATGGTGTACGCAGAAGCTTTTTCCTACAGTCCCCAATGAGGAAGAACCTGCAGACATCCACCTGTGAAAGTCAAAATAGTGCGTTGATATCAGGTGATGTTCGAACGTACCTTTTCATAGTAGTTAATTAAGTTATCACTGAAGATGTACCAACACTGGGCAGCTCCTGGACAGTAAAGCCAGAGGCCAGACTGAACGTACCGTCCTACATCCAAGTCTTCTGCAACCTAATCATAATATATATTTTTAATATCATTGGGCATTCTACCTGCCAAGCCGGTGTTACTGTTCCTATGAATAGAAAAAAAGTACTAAGAGCCACTAAAACAGCTGATATTATCTGGCATTGAGCCAGTGATAACTTAAGCATACGATCTATGAGAACAAATATTTTAAAAAGAAAAAAAATAAAGCGATAGGTATATGAGTGTCAACTAACACCTTGACAGATATGAAAAAAGGTCATCTATACACAACTTTATCGGAAATAGGAAATATAACTTTTTTCTTTTCATAATAAGTACCGGTGATTTCGAATGAATTTTTTAAAGAAAGAACTTCTTTGAGTACGATACAACAATTTGGAAGGAACTCAGTAGATTTGAACCCGTACATGAATGGAACTCGAGAGGAGTTGCTGAGACTTCACTAGATGATATAATACTTAAGTCCACTTTCGAGGTACGTCAGGAAGTGCACGCATAGCGAATTGATCTTCTCGAGAGAAGGAAGAGCTCGATAATTCTGTTTCCGCATAGGGATATCGACGAACCGGTACCTTAAGGAGTTAAATATTGAATCTTCTTTTTTTAGTGACAAACCTGAAAAGCATTTATGCTCTCCATGCTTCCTCCAACCCATCGTCCTTTGCGAACTAAAATGACTGTATAGCCAATCGAAGTTATAGCAGAAGCTAAGATGAAAAGGCATCCAATTAAACAAATATAAAAGGAATATCCTTTGTGTTTCTAGAAATAGGAAAAGCTCAGATTGGTTTGGTTCTCTATGTTTACCTCGTAAATTCCACTTACAGACACATAGTAGAAACGATATTCAACCATGTGAGAGAGAATAGCGAACGCCAGAACGCATCCAATTCCCATAAATGCTTAAACGGAATGTTTGTGAACATTATTTTATATTTTTTGTTTACCTGAGATGGTTATGAAAACGTTATAAGCTATGCTTGTTTTCAAATGGACCGTTTGAGTGTTAGAAATACAGAAAGTTATGAAAGATAGAAGAGTCAATACTTGAGAGACGAGGATTAGATGCAGAAGAGTTCTTTGCCAACCTGAAGGATTGTTCATGATCAAAATTGTACTGGTTTGATTCAGAAACTTACGAAAGAAGGTTGGAGTCCGGAAATTGATGTTATCAGCTGATGTATAGAAGCTGTAGTCCGTTTCTGAGAACTGGTATGTGCATGTGTACATCCCTGCCGGTCTAGAAGAATTCAGATGTAAATGTGCATGGTTTGTAGGAAAAAGGAATCTTACCTTGTAAGACAACTTAGCCATAAACCACTTTGAATCCATTGCTGTAACTCTCGAGCATAAACAACTTGCCATGCTGGAGTGCCAAGAGCAACAAAAATGAGGATAAAGCCTAATAAGGCCAGAACAAACGAGGGAATCTGGAGATATACTCGTGCTGATGTCATGGCTGAAACATAATGGAAGTATTTGGAAAATCGTGACCAACGAAAGTATAAAGAAAAACAACTTCAGTGCTCGTGAGCGCATTGAGATGAAGAAGAACTTTTTGATGTAAAAATATATAAATTCATATAGAAAATTGTGTGTGGAACAATGTAACTTGAACAAACAGATGATCGAAGGAAAAAACTAAAAAATGGAGCAAAATTGAGAGTAAACAGAAGGAATTTTCCATGAAAATGATGGTTTTCATGATTTGCATAAAAGGAAACCTAGCCTCTAACTCGAATTCCATAACCAAATGGATACTTTAATCCATAATAAACATGGAAAAGCTTTTGTTCGTATATGTTTATTGCCTTTATGAATGTATGAATGAAACGTGAAGATCAGTAATACTAAGTAGTTTGAGTAACGAACACGTGACTTTCAACATCGCTACCTTTCCTAAGAAACAAAGAAAGATGGAGACAAGAAAAGATATAAAAAGAGTTAGAGAAAGAGAGAAAGTGTACCATAGACGCTAACAGGTTTGGCCATGGACTTGTGAGGTATAAGACGTATAGGACATATACAGAATAGCTGTTTTCTCTTATGAAATCGGCAAACTGAAACGGAATGACCTCAATCGAAATTCTCTTGTTCACACTTCTTACAGATAAAAAGAATAAGTAACAAAATTATAATTAAATGCTCTAATTTTTATTAATTTCAATAATCTCACTGAAATAAAGCCACGCTGAAAGAGAACAGTGAGGCAGACGGGTGCTGAATAGAGATGTAAGTAGATGAGGTGGTATGGAGGAGAGCAAAGGTAATTATGAAGGGGAGAACAACACAAATCGGATCGATCGAAAGCAATTGACCATCAAAGGCGAAACAACCTTTTTGACAAAGCGGACAGTGTGAAGAATAAGAGAAAGAAGTTATTTATTTTCAGAAGTCTCTCATAAATGGTTATTTCTTAGTTGTTTTCACAAATTCATGGTATTTGGTAAAGCTCAAAAATCTCGCAGTCAGCAGGATTCGAACCTACGCGGGCAGAGCCCAATTGATTTCTAGTCAATCTCCTTAACCACTCGGACATGACTGCTTGTTTTTCACTGATAGAATTATTCCCAACCAGAACAAACACATAGATATTCTGCAAAATTTCACAAAAACGCTTATGTCTTTGGATCCGTCAACCTTATTTTTTCGAATTTTTCGGGGGACACAAGGACTCGAACGTACCCAATGGATTCGAGCGAGCCCTTGACAGGAAATAACCTGTGCGGGGAAATAACCATATTAGAAAGATGAGAGAGAACGAGGTTTACGAATCACAAGACACCGGGGGACGTATTATGTTAGGAACCCCAAACCTATCACCTTGCGAACAAGGCTTGCCCCCCGGGGGACGCAACTTTAGTGACTTGTTTCATAAACCAGCACTCTACCATTAGACTATGCAGTTATATAATTAATAGAATATATGATAAACAAGTAATAGTAGTATGGCCAGACTACAAGCCGTATCAAGGATTATAGTTTAGTGTTAAGGAGAAAGGATGATCTCCTTAACCACTCGGACATGACTGCTTGCATTGCCATAGGCTTGTACATTTAGGCATATTGTACACAGACTGTACAATATCGTGAAGATGCAAGAAGGACGGAAGCCAAAAGCAATTCCAAAAGCAAGAAGTTTACCCCTTTATAGCTTATAAATTTTTATAAAATAACAAGTGTCTTGTTGAACTATCTGGACAAAACATAGTTAACTCAAACTACAAATCCCAAATACATATTGTTGTATTCGAAGAGGTTGGGGTAGTGCGAAGTACCGGAGTTTATATACAATTGCATGTACCATTTTCAACTTCCATTCAAATCTCATTTTTAAAAGTGCGAGTGATGACAGCGGTTGTTCACAGCTTCGCGACTGTTCTCCAATATGTTCGAAAAGTAATTTCGGGGGAGAACTCTCATAGCTCAAAGAAATCACTGTAAGGATAACTCCAAACCTTTATAATTTCATTCTTTTTCATTGACAATAATTTTAAGCAAAACTTTGGAAATAAATCTGAATGGAGAACAGTTTGAAGAAATAAGTCGAAACTGCTGTGCTGGTGACCTCAAA
The DNA here is from genome assembly GCA_030370435.1 of Auanema freiburgensis. Classification (NCBI taxonomy): domain Eukaryota; kingdom Metazoa; phylum Nematoda; class Chromadorea; order Rhabditida; family Rhabditidae; genus Auanema; species Auanema freiburgense. The sequence goes on from CM059367.1 coordinate 1,144,415, forward strand.
CGAAAGAAATCAAATGTTTTCTCCGAAAGCACTGAAGATTACGGGAATGTATCAGTATTTGAAGAAGCTGATGAATACTATGAGCAAAGCTCGCATAATGAAAACTCTTCGAAATTGAGTTCAACTGATACCATGTTCGATGTACCATCGTTACCTTATACAGAATCAGAAGGAACTGTTGAGTCTTCTCGTCTACTTCGAAAACAACAAAGAAGTTAAAAGAGAGAAGTGTTCAAATGACTAATACTAGCTTTCTAGGAGAATTCTTAAGAAGAAGATATATGAGGGATTCAGAGTTCCGTGAGAGGTGTAAGGTGATAACATATCTTACTTAGAAAGTACAATTAACATTCTGCTGTTTTAGCGAGTAAGAGTTGTAAGAAAGTTGCAAATTCGGCCAACTTGCCTAACACGAGTAGCTGCTATCCAGAAAAAAGTTTGCTCATTACAAAAAGAGTCTATATAATGATTAGTACAGGCTATATACTACAATCGATACTTAGGAGAAGACATGAGCTCATACGAATCTTGGACATGGTCAGAATGAAATCGATAGTTAAGTAATTGTAGAATATAGCATAATTAAACATAATTAAACAAAAATAAAATCTGAATAACGGTTTATAAAGGAAATGAGTCTTAAAGTGAGAATCGAACTGACTGCAGTCCTTGTTGTCATCGGTATTATATTGGAGATCGATCGATATGCATCTAGTGTGTCCTTGACGGGGAAGTAATAACATAGTGAATACGTGAAGGAGTGCGAAATCATGGAGAAACAGTAAAAAAGGGGAAAGAAAGAGAAGATGCAGAGAAGTATCCATTCTATCGTTCATCATCTGTATCTGCAATACCTACAATCCCTCCACCCCCACCCTAAAATAGGATTTTCCCCTTTTATAGATGACTATCAAAAATCATTCAACCGCAGAAAAAGAAAAAAAACAAATGTTGCAAATAGAGTATGAAAACAAGAATACAGTTTTCATATTGTTGTTGACATCTATTTGGTCAATCAATTTTGAGATTGAAGAACGGTGTTACTCAGTGAACACTATAAGCCAATAAAAGGACATACTGCTTAATCTCTTAATCTCTGTGACCATTGGGTCTCTTCTTTCATGAATCGCATAGTTGAATATGATGACAGTAATTATAACTCATAGCTATATCACACTTGTATTGTATGTCTTGAACGATTCCAAATTGCTCGTCAATAATGAGAACACACGTGTGATTTGCAAGTGAAATGTCCTTGATTGACGTCAGCTCATAACGTACCAGCCTCATCTACTTGGATAAACAAACTATTATCAGATGGTTATGTCCATTTATGCAAATATTGCATATTAACCGACAGATATAAAGCGACTAGCCAGATATAGGTTCAAGTATCCCACTTAATACTCAATATTACAGATGTTTTTTCAAAGAATTAGCTTTGAGTTATTTTAGCCGCCTCAACGAAATGTTTATTCGACGTCATTCATAAGTATTAGCATATTATGCAAATTACGTAAATAACTTCATTGAAAAATGAAATGCAACCGCTCTGTGCGAACAACAAGAAGAAAATAAGTTTTTGATCATAGTCAACGTCATAGCATTCACGTGTATTATTGTGATTTTGACGTAGATTTGACGTGATCTCTCAGATGGCGTGGCAAAATCGTTTGGGTTGATCAGTACGTTTCTTCCCTGGATAGATAAGACGAGAAGGTTTATTGTGAGTAAAGATGAACTCTAGATACTATCTCCCATTCATTATCTTCAAGTTATGAATTAGTGGCTCTTTCATGTATCCCAAACGAACTTACATTTCATCATCGGTTAATTCATAAATTCATTTCGCCGATGTTTGAACTTACCTTTAAGTGACTTCTTATGAATGATGGGCTTCAAAAGGAAGAAATGAAGATTGTGGATGTGTGGATTCATAAACAATTCATCTGAAGAGATCATTGCGTGTTTCCTTTGACGAAAAGCCCAGCGACCGACGAATCCGAAAGAAGAAGCAAAAGCTTTTCTGAATGAAATGCGGAAAGGATATGGTAAGAGTATAAGGATAATTCTCAAAATATTCTGTTACTATGAAGAAAGATAAGAGAAAACAGAATTATTTGTCTAATTAGCCCAATATTCGTGTGAATCTTCGTCACAGGTAATCTTCGTGCCGTCTATCCTTCGTCCCTTCCTCTCTTTTTGTTTTTACTCATCCCTACTTTCTATTTCTCAATTACTTTTTCAATTGTGAATGATTCTTTCAATGTAAGGTTCAAATAAAGGTAACAGATGGGAAAAACGTTTGATTGTCAGCAAAACGAAGTTTAGCATCCCAATTAGCTACTTGGCCACATTTAATCCCTAATGCTCTATTATAGTCAAGTAAGTTATATGAGTGACGTCATACATATAGTTTGAGGACAAGATAAGTGAGTGACAGATATGAATAGAACAACACAGGTGACTTTAAGTTATGCAATAGTCTTATAATTAACTTAAGTATAGTTATTGCAACAGTATGAGTTAGAGGCTTCTCCTCATGTCTGTTTCCAACGAAAGTTCTTCAATCATAGATCATATGTTTGAAATGGTTTTTCGTAGTGATGCAGAGTTGTTGTATCATGGTATCTTTAATTACCAAATAAAGTTATCTCAATAATATCTGGAATACGTTTGTTTAAGCATCTCATATCTCTTATGTCATCTCTTAATCCTTGTGTATTTCAAACTCATCTTAGGTCAACTAAATTGAGTTCTCAGCTAACTGTCATATATGGTGCTTGTCCCTTATCTCATCTCAGCATCATGTTTTCCCATGTAATTAGAAGAACTTCATTCAAGATGATCTGTTAACGGATTTTTCCCTATTTGCTTTACCTCTCCATTTTGTAACAGCTTGATCTGAGATTCTCGCTCGACTATTCGCTTTATTTTCTTGGAAGCAAAATATTTTAAGAAAATTGTCTTTTAATGAATGTCATACTAATAATTTATTCAATATGGCTGGATATGATCGTCTGAATACCTGAGACCATAAGATGTGCTTGAGGATGATTCGTCTCCCATATGTGGAGCCAACTGGATGAGTACATCTGTTGCTAAAATTGAAGGTAGGAGAGTGACAGCGTGAATTCGGTGCTTGAACGGAAACGAGAGACATAATGAATGAAAGAGAGGAAGGTAGAAGCATTGAGAGAGGATTACACTACCAAAAGAGAGAGAGAGAGAGAATATGATAGAGAGAAAAAGAATTGATTGCGTGTTCATAAACTCTACTAAGCGACACATGTAAGAATTGACAAGAAAAGTCGTCAAATCAACAGACGATCCTATTATTTAACAGGTTGATGATGGAAATTTCAATGATTTATTGGAATCAGCTGGGCTAATAAGGAGAAAGCTTCTTCATCCTTCTTGAGCTTCTTCATATAATTTCCTTTTGTTATATTAATAACGAATTGCGCGAAAAGTGAAACAATCTGTCATTGTTCACAGCCTGTTAACCTCGTCGTAATCCTATAAGGATGGTATCGAATTCAAGTACTTCTTCGCATTCTGAATTCTCACTATGTCTCTATCTCTTCATCATTCTCCTCTTCTGAATTCTTTAGTACTTTTTGCTCTCAAGTGAATCATCTTACTTGACCATCATCATATCAACAACCAATTGGCAGATGACTCGCACATGACTCTCCTCCTCTTCCCTTAGATCCATTTCTTTGCAGTTCCAGAATAAATTTACCTCTTTTTTTATTATATTGAATGAAGCCAACTCTTGAGCAAATCTTGGAGCATGTTAGGTTAGGCTTATTCCATTGAATAGTGTAACTATACTTGCGACTTCCACTCACCGACTGTTACAAAAGCAGTACTCAGTCAGAAGAGAGAGATTACTGTAAATGAATTAGGAAGCTGTTACGGTTTTGATAAACGGATGTAAGTCTAAGAATGGCTTACAGTGTTTTTCAATAGTATTAAACAAGAAGTGAAGTCGTTATTGTATTTTATAGAATCTTTAATGAAACAAAGCTTCCATCACCCCTTCTTTACTCTCTATCTCGTTTGAAGGGGAGGGCATTGAAAATTCTAAATATGAGAAGAGAAGAGGAGACATTCCTCTTCAGCGGTAAGTCTACTAGTGTCTTCTTCATCATCTTTTTCTTTATCGTTGTCGTCTGAAAGCCGTCTGTCACTCCAGATACACACGCATATCCATTAATTATGCTCTAATCGAGTGCCCATGAGCTGCTGCCAACAACGGAAAGTCATGGCTTCAGCCCATCTGAAGATGACGATAGCTTCCATATGAACCGAATAGAAACGAGAATTAGCATTATACAATAATAACAAAAAGAGACGAAAAAAAATTTTTCTGTTGAGTAAAAGTATTGCTCATTGACAAAATGAAGAGGGGACGTGACGGACGTGTGAAATTCCACAAAATCTTGCTAGCAGTCAATAGAAGAAAATGGTGCCCATATTTGGGTATGTGTGAGACAATGGATTAGCTGAGAAGGAAGTTTACTGAGCTTACTCAAATGGCTTAAATGAATTTGATAAAGTTCAAATAAGGAATATCTTTCACCTCTCAAGGAAAATACATAACATCGCGTGTAATAGCAAGTTTGAACGACAAAAAATATTTTGAAAATCATCGTTCATCAGCTGTGCCAAACTAAACTTCCATTAGGTCCTCCTTGTACTTCTACTTTTTATCCCAAATTTTCACTCGTCCTCTAGATCTCTATATTTCAATCATCCTACTTCTCTCTTTCTCCCTTAATGTCTTACCTGATTTTTGTTTTTCAGATTTCTCAACTTCGTTTGGAGGGAAGATTCGGACTTGATGTTTCTATTCATCAACTTGCAGCTTCATTTCAATTACCGTATAGCCATGAATGGAATAAGTTCAAATCAGCGTCACCTGGCTCATCTACAAAGCTTCTTTTGTCTTTTCTTCATCATGAAAATCCTCTCCTGGCATACGGTAACCTCATTTTGATCAAAGCAACATCTCTTCTTACAGCTGGTCCTCTTATTTCTTTTTTTCACCAATCCTGATGTTCAACTAGCAAGATGATCTCATATGGACATGTTGGCTGACAAAGTAAACACCCAAGATCTCTTTGATGTTTTACCTCTTAGTTCAGAAGCTTCCTATTCATTCCTTCTCATCTCTTCGTCTCTCATTTTGTCTTATATGTCGTACCCTCCTCCTCACATCGTTTCCTTCAAAATTCATTCAATCTCTTCCTGATTTTCCAGAATATATTTTCACCTGATCTCCTTAGCTAACTATTTATTTCTAACTTCATATTCTTCCTCCACATCCATATTTAGTTCTTTTCCATATCTTGAAGCCAGATGAGCACCAGAGATGAGCCTGCATGCAACTAAGCTCCGCCTACTTCAGAGGTTACGGTAGCAGCATTTCTCCCAGCAACTCCTCCGTCCACCCACCGACAGATCCTTGAGCAGTTCATTCGTGTTACATCCGGTCCCAAACCTCTGTGCACATCGTTTTTCTTATCTCAATTAACACAATTATCGTTTCACTCATCCATTTATCGCGCATGGCTCGCATTTCAAATGGAATAAGTAGATTAACCATTTTTTTCTTTTCTCGCAGATAATTTCTGAAAATGAGGACAGAACTGATTCTATTCTGCAACCTTTACCTCTTTCTTGTGAATTTTAAGAGAAGACCCCCACACAGCTACGATTGCAAATGAAAAGCATCTTTTGCAACTCGAATTCAGTAATAAAAAACTGCGCATCCATAATTTTTTTGATTAGAAAGCCTCATCTCTCATATTTCTCTACAAGTTATGACTATCATTCATTCATAGTTCATACGCTCTTTTACTGTTTCTCCTTTTAATATCGAAGACTTCGTAGTAAACGAGAAGCATTTTTATTGACCATAAAAAGCTTCGGACAACTACCCTCACCACCTTTTTGCATTCTATCTCGAGCTTCATCTCCCCCTTCCTCTTCATTCTACTTTTTCATTTCTTAAGTTCATGCTTACTATTTCTTTTCTCTCTTCTCAACTTTTACCTTTTGAGGAAAGGCTTACAAGTCGTATTAAACGAATAATAATAGCAAAGCATATTTTTGTGTCTCATTCTTCTATTCGGTTTGCGTGCTTCAGCACTTTACCTTAGAAGCCGTTAAGCTTAACTTTTCAATTTTTTCATTTTCTTCTCAGCCTTTCTCACCATCACAACGTCCTATCATTATAGAAATCTTGTTTGAAATAGATGAGCAAATGAACGGCTTTTCACTATTCCCATTAGGCTTTTCATTTTTGACAAACATTTCCATAATTGGAACCAAAAATGGCATCTAATTCAGCAAGCAGCTCCTTTCTTTAAATAAACTTCTCATTCCTATAATTCTTGTAATTTAATTTCATTATTTTACTTCATTTTAATCATTCATTTAATATATATTTCTTCTTTAACGTTTTTTTCTGCTGATTTAGAGATGATAATTTGATTTTTTTGGTTTTTCTTCAGATCCGTCAATGTCCGTCAAGACTCGGCAATGCTTCCTCATAGATTCGCTTCTGGAAAAGCCGGAGGATACGACCAAAGATGAATCCATGGAACTTCTGAAGAGGTAAGATAGCACAGTAACACTGCACTCATTACACTTCTCCCAACATGAGTTGATACCAAGTTAGTTCTTCTGACAGAAGGAAATATAAATATTCTTGACTTGGTAGATGTACCTACGAAGAAGAAGAAGAAGTAGCTTCTATGGTCATAACAAAAGCAAAAAAGCTTTGAATATCGAACACCTTTGAATTGTTCTTGGCTTTATGAAGCTGTAACTTGCTTTGGATGGCATTTAAAGGAGAATTTTGAACAAATGAAAAGCTTGTTGAGTTTAAAAGCTGGAACGCTGAAGACCAACTTAAATATTTTTACTTTTTTTCATTCTTCTTTTTTTTTTGTCACCTCTTCTTTAAAACTTCGTTCTTGAGTTATGATCTATCCTCCTTTTAACTCGTTTCCTTTCTTTTATCTTATTTCTTTTTAAGCTGCCAGCTTTTATTTGTCTGCCATGTCGCCAAAATATTTTTCTATTCGTTCGCCTTGACACTTCGTTCAAAGCAGACCGTCTTCTTCAATAATAGGGAATACTTTCATTTTCTCACTTTTCTATCTTCCTCTTTCTTTCTCTCTCTATTCCTTTTGCTCTCCTTTCTTTCTCTTCTTTCATTTTCTCTTGTCATTCTCTCCGGATTCTCTCATTCTCATTCTTCCTAAGGATACTGTAAATTCATGAAAAAAAGGGTTCAGAACATCATTACACCAACAAAACTTCAGAAGGTGAAAAAAACACACGCCTGACGTGTATGCTTCGGCTCTCTCAAACCGTTTTTCGCTAAATCCTAAGCTTGAACATACTATTCGAAGCTTATGAGTTATAGTTTCAGATCTCCATCTACCAGCATCCCAGCTGATTGCTCATCCCCATCACAAGAAGTTGAAGAAGATAAAGACGAAGAGAAACCATCACGACTATCACAACTAATAAGCAGCATGATGGAGCAGGAAGCACAAGAAGCAGCAGCCACCGCAGAACGTTCCCGTCCTATTCCGCCTTCAATTGAACCGTCTCTATTGGTAATTTAATAAGAATTATAATTTTAAAAATCAAAAAGACAATATGATTACGTGTCGGTTGACGAAAATCTTCATACGTGCGATTTCCACGTGGAATTCTCATGTGCGTCTAATGAAGTTGCTTCATTTAGAGAGAAGTCGTATCGAGAAGGCGGTCGCATTCCGCACAGACATATTGCATTTATCTGAAATATCAACAAATAAAAGATATTTCATTATATACATTCAATCTATCTGAAATTAATTTGCATATTTGTCAACGCCAACATGTTTCATCAAAGAAAAGCCTTTTTGGGTAAAGCTTTAAGAGCATTGTTTGATAAATTCAAAATATTAATACAAAGACATTTGTAATAAGAATATGCTAAAACTGAAAATAATAATTTGAATGTTTTCAGAGACCCCCTCTTCCATTTACAAATCCAATCGAATATTTGTCAAAGCTACATCTGATGCAACAGGCTTTCAATCTGTCAAGTATGTCAGCTTTAGCTGTACGGCAACAATTTTCTCAGCCAATACTGCCTCCACTCATTCGCAAAGGTTCATTAGATATCATTTTTTGTTGTTCTTATAACAATACTCATTAGATGCCATATTCAATCGTCCATTGCCATTTCTACGAACAGGTCGATCATCAGAAGCTACAACGTCACGAACGACCATCAAAAAGTACAGATGCGATGTATGCGACAAAACTTTCAGCCGAAGCAATACTCTAATAACACATAAGGTGGGCATACTTCATTTTTCGTTGATAGCATTGAAATCTTTGGTTCCGTGTCTGAGGTGTTTCGTCGCTTCTTAGGCTTAAGCTCTCGAGATGCTTAGATTTTTCTCGCCTTTCTTCTTGTTTCGCAAAAGATCTCTAAATAGCAAATGAAGATAACCGTTGCCTGGGGCAATGAAAGAATACAAGAATAGCCTGTCTCGGTCTCTCAATTTCGTTGTCGCCCAAGGATGAGCAACGCCAGTTCAATAGCTACACTAACCTTTCATTCATTAATTTGCGATGAGTAGTAGTATGTCTCTCAACGGTGAACATCCTAAAGCATTCTTTTCATTTAACGAATTACATATTCAAAAGCTCTTAGTTTCGCCTCTCATTCCGCACTTTGACGCTTTTCAAACAATTTCTAAACATTACCCCTTCTTTCTCTTCTTTTCCACATCTCTCTTCCTATCCTTTTCCTGAAAATTTGACTAATCTTGGCTTCATTCCAGCGAATTCATACCGGGGAAAAACCATTTAAATGCGATCACTGCGGACGTGCATTCCGTCAACCAGGAAATTTGACAAGGCATAGACTTACCCATACAACGGTAACAGCTCTCATACATCCTTTTGCCAACTGAATTGTTCATATTAACAGGTCAAACCATATGTTTGTGCTCATTGTGACAAAGCTTTCAATCGAGCATCCAATCTCCATACCCATATGAGAACTCATGTTGGCAAATAGGTAGAATTCAAAGTCAGAACACACAAGTCAACCAGCATCTCAAATAGTCTTCTCAATCCTGTCTGTCAATTCTTACTACTTCCTGTATTGTTTTTATTTGTAAAAAAAGGAAAAAAAACATCAAATTTTTAAAAAAATAAATTCATTTAATTGAACAAAAACATGACAAAACCCGGAATCACATTGGAGCTTAGAATTAGAAATTATGGAAAATAACAAGAAAAATCTTCTGAAACTCTATTCGCAGAACAGACGATATATCAGAATCGAAGATGGAGAGATATGACTAGAAAAAATACACAAACAAAGGTTTTTCTTTCCATAAAAGGAATTGTGCGCAGTGCAATCAATCAATACCTATATTTTTTTTTTAAAAAAATAGCATTATTGATTGATTTGATCTTTGTATTTTTTTTTCCAACAAAATTCAATGAGATTAGTTTCTGAGTTGATTTGTTTCAAGACGAAGATTATAGTACGAAAGATGGAAGAGAGAGAGACAGAGAGAGAGAGAGAGAGAGAGAGAGAGAAAAGAATGGTATTGACAGATAGGAACGGCTACAAACATCTCTGATAGTTCCAGCTTATGCAAAGATGGAACGGAAAACTAAACTGCAGAGTGGTCTGATCCATAAAGTGTAATGGAAGTAATAGAGTCCCATCCAGAATAACTGAAATTCACCAAAATATTATTATAATCAAGTTTTTTATTTTCTAAAACCTGAGAAATGAGCATAGTCATTTGTGGTACAACGACTGGCTTGCCTTCTCCAGGAAACTTTCCTGTCCGATAGAAATCCTTCAACAACTTGTCCTGAAGATAGTTACTTTGTGTTAATGAGATACGAATGAAACTATCTTACTTTCTTCTCATAGCGCTCATAAAGGAACGTTTTCAATTTTTCTTCATCAGCCCATTCAGGATTCACAGGAATAACATCATAGTGGATAGAGATATGACTGGAATTAGCGTTGGTCCATTCTCCCATCATAGCACTTGCTGCAAATGGAAGAAATGAAACGATGATATTCCCATTCTGCAATCAAGAAACTTACAAATGTCTGGAACCTCTCCATGAGGATATCCAAGAGTAGCATCAATGATATATTCAACTGGAGGACCTCCACCACATCTAGCTACATCAGAATTATCTGAAAATCAAATAGGATTTCCTAAATGCAGACAAGACTCTGTGGTTACCATGGGAAGGAGCCATTACGTCAAGGACTGCATGTGCAGCTCCTGTACGAGGATGAGCACAGTGTTCTAAGATCTTCAAACCATTTTTTTCAGCAAATCGCTTGGAACTCTCAGTAATTAAGAATAATCGAGATCCTAGGCAATAGATGCTTAAGACAGAAACAGAAATCAATGAAATTACCCTCAGGGTACATGACGACCCATCCGTAGTTATGCTTCATGAAGTATCTTTCCAAATGTTTTTTGAAATTTTGTAAAACAGCATCCCTGCAAAGAAAAGAAATTACTTCAATCAATCAATTTCCTTCAAAGGTCATTCATCTGTTATCATATTTGAGTGAAAAAACAAGTGAGCGATTACATTTGCTCAAAAAAAGAAAAATGAGATGAAGAAGTGTGCAACGACTGAAAAGTTGTTCCAACATAAACAAACCTTTTAGAAGCACCACCATTAACAAAAAAATTTCCGTGTGCAGTCCACATAAGGCCGAGCGGTGTATATTTCCAAATATTATAAATAACCCACAGCCACTGAATAGAGGAAGAAGAAGGAAAAATAATGTTGATCAAGCTCATGCTCTCTTACTCTTCCTGGAACAGATCCTTTATCATGCAAGCTTTGCATGACAACAAAATGATCCAATAATCCCAAATGATTAGCCAAATATAAACATTTCTTTTCAGATATCTTATATAAATCTTTTCCATACTCAATAACTGAAAAAGGGAATCAATACAGTATTCGAACAGTCTGCCCTCTTCTTGTGTTACCATTTAAGCCGGAGTAAACAGAACCAGCAACCCAATGATCATTTACAAAACGACATAAACGGTTTTCTAATTTACTGAATAACGGCATACTCAAAAACAATCATGTTGAGTATTATTCATTATATTACACATAATACCTTATCCAGGTGAGTGGCAACAACAATGCGACAGTTGAAACACATGCAATCGGCACTATGAATGTTGTCATCAGAAGGAAGTATGTAGCTCCTTAATTATATAAACATTTTACTATATATATATATGAATATATTAAGAACCTAAGAATGTCATCATCTTGCGGATGTCTGTTGATTGTGGCTCTTCTGCTGCTCCACTGAGCTTTGTGACAGTCGCCACTTGCTCACCGCCAGGAGTCTCAATTAGGCTTCCACCCAGCATCTAAAACAGTTTCAAAAAAATTAAAAGCTCCATATATAGAAAGAGGAAAAGAAAGAAGGAAAGAGAGGGAGAAAGAGACAGAGAGAGATGGCAAAATAACATTATGAATACAGAGATAACAGAGAAATAAATGATTTGAAGAGAATATATTTGACAAAACATTTTAAAGAACGATCGGAAGTAAACTGATTGAGAATGATAACAAGGTTGTTATCAAATCTGGACTTTCTTATTATACGTGCGCAGAAACATGAAAGCATCGTTAATACTTTCCATTTTAAAAATAAAAAATTTTGAAATTATAAGAATTATCAAACAGCTGTTGCGATACAGGTTAGACAGATATGAGCAACTCTTTCTCTTAGAGATAATAAAGAATATAAAAATAAAAAAATAATTTATCAAAGCGTGGTGTGATCAGTTGAGGATATTATGAGATGATATCGATTGGATGAACTTTGCTCTTCCGAATAGAGAGAGAGAGAGAGAGGGAGGAAAGTAAGATAGAGAGTTAGAGCGAGCAGTATAAGAGTTGTTTATCGAGAATGGATGAGTGAATAGGAATATGTAATTTCCAATTAGAAACTTACTTTCTATGAAAGAGAAAATAAATAGCAGAACACATAGTGAGATAGATAGTTATAGAGTGAGAGAGATTAAGAGATTTAGAGACAAAAAGAGATGTTTTTCAAGTTCAAATACCACTTGGTGAGGACGAGGTAAGATTAAGAGAAAAGGAAATAAACAAATGCAACCAAGTTTTAAACAAGAAAATGTTGCCAATGGCATAAACTTCGACAATTTTTTGTTTGCACAATTGAATTTCGAGAAGGAAAAAAAAAATTTCTCTTCTGCTGAGAAGAAATATGAAAGGAGTGTATGAGACATATCAATCGGTCTAGAGCACGTAGTGGAGTTGATTTGCTTCAGAAGAGTCGCAAATGGATGATGAGAGAGACAGAGACATATAATAATGACAAAAGATAAGAAAATTCAGAGAACAAGTGATAATTGACAAGTATGGGTGGGGTGGAGTGGACGAAATGAAAAAAAAAAAGTTTTTTTATGTCAAATATGTGGAAATATGCAAGCTGTGGTGATGTTTGATAATCGATGAATGAAATATAATTAGAATAAAACCATATTAGGCGATCGCTGTATGGAAAAATACAGAAGAGATGAGAAAAGAGTTCATGAAGAGCATCCGGCCCGATGAGCAGATGTTACGGTCACAACAACAATTGCTAATAAGAGAGAGGGAGAGGAAGAGGAAGATAGAAATGAAGTAAAACAGAGGAAGAGATAGGAGATTTATATGAAAAGGAAATGAAAATAGGAAGAGGGAAAGAGAGAGGGAGAGGGTATTAGAGTAAGAGAGAGGGAAGTAGTAGTAAAGAGTAAAAAGAATAAAAAATTCAAAAAGAAACATGTGGCCGTCGAAACGATTATGCCATCAAGAGTGTTGAAGTAAAAAACAATATTTTACAAGAAAAAGAAAAAGTAATAAAATGAAATAAAGAGATGAAGAAAGAGAGAGAGAGAGAGAGAGAGAGAGAGAGAGAGAGAGAGAGGAATGATTGCTAATCGTTGAATCTTACAAGAAACGAGAATTTGAGAAAAAATAAGCGTCATGAGCTGTCTTCTATTCTAAAATGTCCTTGTGTGGGGACAATCTGAGAACAACAAAAATGAGAAGGAATGGCCGAAGAGCGAAAACAGAACCAACCGCTCACTGCGTACGCATGGCATGCAATGATTCTCTCTAACAACGTGCAAATGTCACGTAGATATTACGTAAACGAGAAGAAATAGCTATTCGAATATAAACGTGGAAGTAAAACCAACTTATTTATCATAAAATAAGAAAATGTGACTCATGATCGTCTACATTGGTCGCCCATCCGTACGATGAAAGATTTTGTTCGGCAATGCGGAGACTGAATGAGTCAAACGGACTATTCAACCGGAGGAACATGAGGCTGATGCATTTAGCAGAGAACATTGAACTGTTTCTAAGTTTTATAAAGAAAATTACGTTAAAAAGGATTTTCAGTTGATGTTTCAGCGTATTTCAGGAAAAGAAGGATGATGACGGACATTTGGAAATGTGATATTCTCAAACTTCTTTTTTTCCTCTCCTATCCTCTTTCGTTTTCTCTTTCTCTTTTTCTTTCTATCTCTACGTCTCTTTCCTTATCTTTCTGTCTCTTCCTTTTTATTATTTTTTTCTTTCTTCTCAAAGGATGTCTGAAATAAAAAGATAATTTCAAATGAAAAACAAGATGGAAGCTGTCTAGAAAGGAATTAAGATTCATGTAAATCCTTATGTTAAAAACTATTTGAAACCATACAATGTTATGTTCTAGATGAACTATCACAAAATTATAAATGATCGTTCGACGCAATGACAGGACATTCGACCAGATTTACTGTCATTCAGGCCTTTTTCTATTTCTATCGCTCATGTTCCTGCACTCTCTTCAGATCATCTCTTGCCTTTCGCAACCTATCAAACGAGCGCATATCGTTTTTTGCCTCTAATATCTATTCCATACTAAAACCATTTTTGCAGCCACGGAAATTACAGCAAAATGTGTTGAATTGAAAGAGATGTGTTTGACTTTATTCAACAACCGCAAAGGAAAAAAATCAACAAACAGGTTGATTGGGCAAGGCATCTTCTCGGAAACATGTATTGTCAGTGACGTTGACTGATCAACAACGATGAAAAGGTTAAAAGAACATAGAGAAGAGACGAAAATGAAAAGAACAGACAGAGAGAGAATGGACCAAAGAAATATATAACGAAATGGCTATCAGCTAACAAACTTTTTGGCTGAAAAAGTCGTCCTATAAAACTAATTTTTGAATCAAAATGAAGTTGAAAAACGGTTTGTCAATCAAGTTTTTATCCGTTTCGCTCTGATGGAACAAATGGAATGAAACTTCAAAGTTGCTAGCAAGGTTACAAAAAATGCAGGAGAAAAAGAAAAAAAAAACGAATTTTCCCATCAATCAGTCGAAAAAAAATGTGTTGTTGTTGTTATAAGCTAGAGAATAGGTAGTGAACAGCTTAACTATACGTTGAGGATTGGGAGATGTAATGCGGAAAGATGAAATGAATGTGTTCTTGAATGAGAACGCTGATGAAGATGATATGATTAATGGCATCAACTGAATCCATGCATAGCCACATCTATCAGCTTTTCACATTTTCTGTATTCCGAGATCATAATAGATAAGATGTTATTTCGAAATAAGAAAAACATGAGAATGCATTTGAATATATATATATACACATAACTGATATACAGGGGTTCAAAAAACTTTGTAATGATAAGAAACTTGACACGAACAGAACGAAGAAGAAGATAAAGAAATAAAAAAAAAGATGTGACACAACCCAAAATCTGATTCGTTTCAATGGACTCAAAGAAGAAACGAAGGAAATGGTCGACTGATGGATGGTGAGATTGATGTTCAGACAGCTGTTAAGGAAGCCTGGGATGTGGCAAAAGAAACGAAGAGACGGATAAAAGGACAGATGCGCAGAGAAAGAGAGAAATAGAAAGAGAGAGAAACAAAAAAACAAGGTGGATGAATCGAGGAGCACAGTCGTGCAGCAAGAGTCAATTTATAGTAATAATAGTCTTGTGGATTGTTCCTCGTCGTAGAAGAAAAGGAAGAAAAAACAACGTCAACTGAGCTATTTATACGAGAAAGCTTGAATAGCTCTGAAGAGTTTGTTTTTTTTTTCATACAGAAAAAAAACAACAGAAAAGTTCAAATGAAGTTCAGATGAGGAGATAGACGAGTCAGAGAGCTGCTGCTGGAGCAGTTTTGACTTTAAAAAGTATGTTTGAACAAATGAGAATTAAAAGGAAATTATTCAATGAAAATGGTATGGTAAAGTAAACAAAGAGAGAGAGATATCCGTCCCCTCATCTTTCTAACCATTATCCTCTCTTCTGTCAATGTTTTTTTCAAGCTTTCTCCTTTTTTATTTATCAAAAAGTATGTGAAGAGAATAAAAGAAAAATTCTAAGAAATGTTGTCATGGAATGTTTGGATTTTTCACTCATTCTCTCTCCCTCTCTATATGCATAAACAAAAGAACTATGAAACCATGGAGATTACAAGGCCATAAAAGGTTGGAAAATAATTTTTTTCTGCTCGGATGAAACACAAATGAAATTAAAATGTTGAAGAAGAAAGAATAAAAAAAGCAAAACAACGAATAAAAAAAGAAAAAAAAAACACAACCGCTCTAGTGATGTTTGGTAATTGTCGAATGAATTCTGTCCCTCCCCGGAAAAGATATTGTCGCTCACGTATGTACGTAACTTTACGTGTATTCATTATACAAATGGAATATATGGTTATGCTGAGATGTGGATAAGATATAACAAACGTTGAGATTTCAATCATATTATGCAAATTGATAATAATACCAAATTATATAAATGTGAATGAAGGTTGTTTAATAAATAATGAAAATGGGTAAAGTCGTTGGACAAACATTAGCTTTCCAAAGTGTTTTTTTCTCTTTTTTTTCACAAATTTTTTGAGGGTTTTATTCATCTGTTTGTCGTTCAATTAGCATTTTCTAAAATGAATTAGTGTGAAAAGATAAAGTTGAGAGTGTTGTTTCAGACAAATATCAAGTTGTTGATTGTCTGTCTCAGCGAACAAACCAGATTTGGATTATCCATTGATTACAATGTTTTTTTTTTTTTAATTTTTCAATCCAGTCTTTGTTCATATTTCTACTATTTCGTTGTATCTAATGCTACTACTGCTTCTGCAACAAGCAGTTATACTTTCTCTTCAGTTCTGCAGCTAATGAAGCAAGCAGTATATCCAGCTCTCTCTCTTTCTCTCTCTTCCTTTCTCGCTTTTTTTTTTCGATTTTTTTTGTACTCGTCAGTTTATATGTGAATGTTGAGTTATGGAATGAATGTTGTATATCCTAACTATTATCGCGCTCACTCTTCTTCTCCCAATAGCTTACTTACAGCAGTTCTACATTACTTGAGAAACTAAGCTTCAACCCACCACTTCAATTTTGTCAACTTGGATTTTAATTCCGACGCGACCATGTTGCCATCGGGAAAAGCAGTGAGATAAGTTGAAAACAAACAATATTGTTTAGACATCCGTTTTCAATTTTAAGTTGAAAACTGCTGTTGTCAAATGTTCTCATAAACAGATGAAGGCGTAGTAAAGGAGTTAAAGAGAGGAATGGGAATAGAGATCCAATGGAGACATAATAAGATAAAGAGGCAGAGAAGCGGAGATAGAGAGAGAGAGAAAAGAGAGGATTGGGAGTAGGGAAGGGTAGATAAGAAGGAATAAGAGTAAGAAAGCTAAAAAAAGAGTTATATACACCAACAATGTTTGCCGAAACGAATAGTGATTCACAAAAGAGGCATAAAGAGAGAGAGTTTCATTCTATTTTCCGAACGTTTGATAAAAGAAACTCATATACAATTTGAGTTGCGGATACCTTTCATATGAACTGGAAATGAACATAAATCCTTCGATAAATCTTTTAATTTAGTCCGAATGTGTGTAAATAGCATTTATCGGATGAGAATTGTGATGATGGTATAGTCTAAAGAGCGTATGGAAATATGGTAAAGCTTCATATGGAAATATGGATGATTGAAGTATATGATATGCTCTAAGTCAAAGACAATAAAGACTAAATCAAGTGCAGAAACAAATGATAGCTGAGCGTCGTATAACATATGGGTGTGTTCAATAGTTATATTCATTAAAAGAATTGAATATTAAATAAGCTTATGTGAAAAAAAGGAATCATAATGTGCCTTCTCATCACAGATCAAGCTCAAATTGAAATTTCTTTTTCCTTCCACCAACAACTCGAGCGAAAACACGCTTCGATGTTCAGAAGAAGCTTTAGTTGTGACGGCTTATGTTCATTCATCTGAAGAAAATTTGAATGACAAGCTTAAAAATCTGGAAAGATTACAGGTTTGATTTTGAAGAGAAAAAGCCTTTAAGGAACTTGATTTGTGCTTTCTTCCCTCAGAATTAAAAGTGTCAAAAAACAAAAATTTTGAAGAAAGAAGAAAGTCTGGAAAGATGGGTGTGCGTTACTTTTGGCTTCTAGAATATGAGAAAGTAGGAAAAGCAAGAGAATTTTAATTTATTCTTCCCAAAATATTGTTTGAGTTTGAAGAATGCTAAACAAGAAGCGCTCCGGGCTGTTCATCGAAGATTTGCAAAAGATAGTCAAGCTTCGAAAACAGAGTTCGATTGAAACTTAAAAGGTAAATGCACATTCGCCTTGTACCTTCTCTAAAGTGGAGAAAGAAGGGACAAGACGCTATTGAGAGTAAGAGACATACAAGTTGTATAAGCTCAACAGAGACTACGAGAAGCTGACGAAAGAGGAAGCAGATGATAGAGAAGCAGGGTATGCATTCTCTCCAAATTTCATGCAAATGAAGAGAACCAGGAATGAAAGGAAAAAAGAAAACGAGTTGGAACTCAGAGAGAGAGTACGAAAAAGATAATGGTAAAAGCAGAGATTTCGGAAAAAGTGAGGGTGGAACGGGAAACCCTGAAAAATTTCGAAATGAGTTGGGCTGTAAAATCTTGAAGAATGGAAGTAACGAAATTGAGGATGTCCTATAAGAGAGCAGAAAATCAAAGATAATTTAAATGGCTTTGTAATAAAACAGATGGAAATGAAAGGCAGACTTTCGTGTAGAGGGTCAAATAGAGGACGGCTATGAAAGCCTTTCATGCCAGAGGTATGAAGCTCATATGTGGCTGACGTTCACGGCTGGCTTGAGAAAAAAAAGTCTTTATTGAAGTCAACAGCTTGAAGAAAATAAAAAATGAAATTCGAGAATAATTTCCTTAATATTGCCATCAATAATGAACAAAAAAAGAGTGGTTGGAAGTGAACGAAAAAATCTGTAATAAAGTAATAATTAGTAGGAGAAGGAGAGTTTGAGAGAATGAGAGAGACAAAGATGAAGAGGAAAAGAGAGGATGGGAGATATTGAAAGTAATGAAGATGGAAACAGATACAAATAGAGAGAGGTTATTTCGTGATAACACCGGCTGTGTCCGTGTTGACATTTGCATAAATTCCTTCTTTGAAATTGGCTGGCGTGTCCAATAAATCCGCAATGATTCTCTTCTGTTTCAGAAAATCGAAGACGGCTCGTTCATGAAGACTGAATTGCAGACCACGAGGATCACCTGCAAGTTGAATTATTCTGATTATTACTTTTCAGGCTTGATATCGAACCTTTACGAAGAGCATAGAAGACAGGTGCTGATACGAAAAATGTGTGAACTCTACCGCTTAACTCAGGAGCACTAACAGCTAAAGCTCGATCAAATCGTGCAATTCCTATATACATATAGAGTTATAGAATCAGTTTTCAATGCTTATGAAACCTTTATCGACAAATCTCTGCTTTAACAAATCACAAACTGGAATTTCGTCACTCCGGCTTCTGGCTGATAGCTTTTTATCACTTTTTGAGGACAAAAATACAACAGAAGCATTTCGTCTGAAAGTATATGTTATTCAAACGCTATTATATGACTTTATAATCTATGCACTTGATATATAAGTGTTATGTAGTCTTTCACGTGAAATAGATATCGACAATTAAAATATTTGACAAAAATGGATATGCAGCCATCGATAGAGTACATGAATCTATCTGCCCCCTCCCTTATAGGCGGCACTCATCTACTCACCTATGAGCTATTTTTGAGAAAGATAAGTCTTGATCCGAGGGTATACCATTGATAAGCACAAATATGGCTGTGAATGTTGAAAAGTTATTTCGACTATAAGATATTGAATTATACATGTGACTTTAGAATATAAAGCTTATTTCTTACTCGATGAACTCAAAATATGAGTTAATTTTCTTCGGATAGTGCAATTCCCATAAAGTTACATTGTATTTGAGTAATTCATCTTCGAACTCAAAACGTTCACAGCTTCCAGCTTTCGATCTTGTCTGATTAGCAAATATCATTAATAATCTTATTCTCTTTCACCCACTTTTCCAGCTGCTAAAGGATGTCGTGAGGTCATTCCACGAAGAGCATTTATGATAGCTGACTTGCCAACCCCGCTACCACCAATAAACCCATAGTTAAATGCTGTCTAAAAATTAAATAATTGACAGATAATGAAGGGATTTTGTAATTTTTCAAAGTGGTTTTGTTTACTTTTCCTGCTCTTCGGACGGTTGTCTGTGGTTCCATGTTGCCAAACACACGATCATCAGTTCCGTACAGAATTTCAAATCCCGCATCCACGAGTGTTGTTGACTTCTTTATGAAAATATAAAATAATTAAATACTTCCACTCGTCCTGTGCGAATCGTCTTTTGTACATCCGATCTCTCTCTCTCTCTCTCTCTATCTCTCTCTCTCTCTCTGTTTCTCTATCGACGTAATATGCATCTCTTACCTCTGGAGCTTTAACTAGACCAATTGGTGAAGAGGAAGGAGCAAATGAAGACGATTTATAGATATTATCCGGCTGTAACAAAACGTCGTTTATATTAAAAATAATAAAAATAATCACTCTTCTGGCTATATAAATATCAGTTTCTTCATAATGAGATGATGAAGATGATAACTCTTCTTTCTGATAATGATACATGTTATAAGAGACAGGTAAAGTGTATGTTACTTCTCTACGACGTTTTTGTTCCAAAGAAAAGTGACATGAAGGTCTTAATTTGACTTCTTTAATCAAATCCATCTCATCCATTTTATAATGTAGGTTACTGTAACAGAATATAGTTATATACTCGTATTGATTGTTCTTACTCAGATGTTCCACACAGAATATTCTGGATGACAGGACTCGAAACAAAAATCATATCTATATCTCTTAAAATTTGGCCACGTTGAAGTACATTCCTAACGAAGACGGAACGTGCTATGATTTGAGGTGACAGTTTTCAAAATAGTCTTCAACTTTCCTCACCTCTCGTTTCATACTCTTTTTTCAGCTTGACATCGATCTGCCGGTTTTGTTCTCTTCCCTCTGCATCTAGGTCTTCGTCAGTTTTGGCAAAAATAAAAGTTATTGGAGTTCGTCTAATCAAGTAATTCAAAAATCAAACTAGTTAATGAGAAATACCTAGAATGAACAATTCTTGTGAAAGAAATGTCATCGTTGCTCGGAGACCCATCAGGAATCATTACGAATATGTGATTAAACAGATGAAGCTTGTGAGTTCTTGAAGTTTGAAAATATTTTTGAGAAAGTCAACTAACAGAATGAAAGAAGGTTAACCAAATACTCACTCGTACATTTTGTCGAAACTCATGTTGCGATCATAAACATCGACTACATTTTTTGTGAAAGTTGGATAGGGGATTTCCCACAGAACGACCGTATGGAACTCAGCTTGAGCAAATCTGTGTAACAATGTTCGATTTCATTTTGTTCGCTGTAGTTTACTTAAATGGTTCCATAGTTGTAGATGACAACTTTCCTGCTGCTTGACTCTCTCCTCTCTCCATTCCACGCAAAGCATTGATGATAGAAGACTTTCCAGAATTTTTCCTTCCAAAGAAGCCGATGTTTATGCGGTTCTTAAAAGAATGGTATTTAGTGAAAACTCAATGACTGATATAGTTACAGATTCAACAGGATGAGTTGTACGCTGGAACGTTTGCCCGCTTTTGAATGTGAAGTCCGTCACAGGGTTGTAGACAGGATAGTTGTCCAACTGAAGTTCTCTTATATGATTTTTACTCTCAGAATCGTTAACCTTTTTGCTTATAGCAGGAGTAGACGCACTGATTGGAGGAGGAGGAGGCGTTTCAGCCGAGTTGAAAGGTTTGAATCGGGGGTTTTGTTCTGTGACTTCGCCATTGCTCTGTTTCACAGAGTAGTATTTGGACGTTTGATCGGTCGGAGTTGTATAGCCGTTTTCTTTTTTCCGATCAGTCGTGTTCAGAGCTTCAAATTGAGCAATTTTATCCTTAAATTGATTTTATAGAGTACTTTCTCGAAATATCAACATACTTTGGCATATATAATATTTCTTTTAATTGTTGGTAAGCCAGTTCGTGGAGTAGGTACGGGAACGGCTGTTTCTGTCAATTTTGGGAACGGCGAGGGCTGTAAACATAATTCTTACAGGATGAAGATGATAATATATGATTAGAATGGTACAGAATATTAAATTATTTAATTTAAACAATACATGTGCCGGAGGTTCATCATCTTCTACAGGAGGAGGTGGTGGTGGTCTATCAGGTGGCCTATCAAGCGGTGGGGTTCCAGCTAAAATTGCCGTCTCAACAAAGGCTAAATCCATCGAACTATAAAACACGAAAGAACTGAATGAATCAAATATATGTGGAATGTTGAAAACCTGATGTGCAAAGGAGTGGGAGGAGGTGCTCTGTGAGGTGGTTGTTCGGGGTAGTAGTAACTAAAAGGAACGTGCCTAAGTATATGAGGTTCAGATATTAAGATGTGAACAGCAAGTGATATATGATAGAATTAACAAAAAACTTACTTTGTTGTTGGTGAAGGCGGTGGAGCAAAAGGTTTTGGACTTTCAGGGCTGTTTAAGGGCGTCGGTTTTGTGATGACAATGTTCGGAAGAGGATTCGGATTCGTAGAAAAGGCCACGTGATCCGTCACCCGGCCTTTCGATGACTTACTTCCCATTTGATTAACTGTAATAGCTTAATTACCAAAAAAAATGAGAAAAAAAGGCAGCGGCCAGCATGAATGAGAAGAGAAAGAGCAAAAAGTAAACAAAAGTAAGATTTATGAGAATATGATATAGAATGGATTAGCTATGATGGAGAAATGTGTGATTGGAGAGATTAGGCTAAGCTTTATCTCTTCTTTCTTCCTTCATTTGTGAAAAAAGGAAATATTGAGGTGTCATAGCCAAGAGTATCAATTGCCAAATAAGGACTGAAGTTTGAATCTCAATTTTTATCGATTTCGAATGCAATTTCTAGATTTTCAGGTTTCAAATTATGCTAAGCCTTTCAGTTGACGTATTATTATTCAATTTTTGAAACTTAGGGTTTTGATGGTTTTTGTAACTCTCGAATATCTCTTAGTCATCATTTATGAAGAGAGAAGAGAACCACAAACAATAGGAAGAGGAAGAGAGTAGAAGAGGAAGAGAGAAGGAAAGATTTCAATTACGAATCATTTATGTAAAAATGGTACGAAACAACTCTTATAAGAGTTCCCTCATATCTCTCTCTCTCTCTCTCTCTCTCTCTCTCTCACTCACCTTCATTTCATCTATCTTCCATCTCCACTGACTAAAAAGGAAGGTTTCGGCTCTCAAGATATCTTCCAACATGTACATCGAGGAACTCCCAAACTATATATATATATAACATATAATATACATACATATATACATATATGTGAACAGCTAGAAAAAGGTTTTGAATAACTTTTCGAGTTTTCATCAAAAAGCTCAGATGAAACGATTCGTATGAGATAGCTCATGGTCATACCATAAATGCGAACAAGAACACCTTGATAAGTTTATGCAGAAGTATATGCTACTGAATGATTCTTAGCATAGTAATGTGATAAGCTTCTCAGCTAATCTTTTCATTCATAGAAATGTATTATTCTTCAAATAAAAATAAAAATGAGTCTAATTAGAATAAGATGACGTAAACGTTAACATCAACATCATCTGCTCAGTCATATTCCTTTGCAGAATAGTGAACAGAGAGGTTGTGACACATTTATTTTGCAAATAGAATACATGAAAGAAGAGACAAAGTGCTAGACTTCTCAGCTTATAGAACATGATCTTGATTTTGTTAATTTGACTTCATCTTTCTCAGTCAAACCATCATGCAGCTCTGTATATCCATCAATGGTGTTTATATTTTCATCTGAAAACAGAAAGATTAAGCGATTGTCGGTTAACAGACAACACCAAACGCTCTATCGCTGATGTGAATCGTACCTCTCTTCTTCTGAATTATTTCCCAAATTGATTTTTTCAAACTTTTTTGCAGAAAATATGTATTCATTTCGCCCTTCCCTTTTATTTGAACCTTTCCACGGAGCTCAAATTCGAATCTTCCACTTTGAGCAGCACACCTTCAGATAAGGTTGTAAAAGAAAAATAAGAGAAAATCTATCTCACTCAACAGCCTTTTCACTACAATGAATTTTTCCTATGGGACTGTGACTTTCCATTCGAGAAGCTGTGTTAACTGTATCGCCGAACAGGCAGTATCTTCAAATAATCTTATTCATAATAGGTTTAGGGCACTTTTTTTATATTTTTGTATACAATAATTTGTTTGAATTCACAACTACCTTGGCATTTTGGCTCCAACAACGCCAGCGACAACTGGTCCTGAATGGATTCCGGCGCGGATTTGCAGAGGCTCGCCAGTGATCGGATTTTGAACGCTTAAGGCTTCCATTAACATTCCTTTAATAATACTGCTCTTGTAACAAATGTCTTAAATACATACCCAATGCTAGATGACAAATGATGGCACAATGGCTATCAGATTGTTCAGGGACCCCTCCAACAGACATGTAGCTGTCACCAACTGTTTCTACCTTATACGCGTTCTGGATAACAATCAAACGATCAAAGCGAGTAAACAAGTTATTGAGTAAGAGAACGACATCCTTTGGTTGAGAATATGGAACGATTTGCTGGAAAACAGGGACATCCGAAAACATAACTGTTGCTTCAGCATATTCTTCTGAAATTAGTGCAAGAATTAAGGGAACTCTAAGCATGACAAACTGGCATCTACGCTCAGTCCACTTTTCAATTGGTTCGCCACGGTTGGAGGAAGCATTTCACTTAGTAAAGCATCTGTTTTGCCTTTTTCGACCTTAATGCTTCTTGAATTCGAATTTGCTCATCACTTTCATACCTCCAAATCCTTTGCCATCATCTCTAACTGCTCGTTACTTGCTTCTAATTGCATACTTCAAATCAAAATTATAAAACAGTTCATGTTAAGTTGAAACAACTTCATTTCCACATCCGATAACCGTTGTTGGTTTAAGAGGATCAAATCTCTAGTTGTATCATGTAGAGGTATAGCAGTCAGTCGCATTCCGAACTGCAGCAGTTCGGGAATAGATGTTACATAAGGAGAGCACAAATATATGATATGCTGTCCTTAAAGAAAAAGAAAAGGATTCATAACATTACAATGTCTATCCAACCTGTTGACATCAAAAACATTTGTCCTTTTAACTTCAAATGCTGACTTTGCGTAAGAATATTATCGTTTGCCACACTGTGCTCGCTGTCTGACACCGACCTATCTCTACACTTAGTTCAATTCTTAACTATTCTGTTCAGACTCACCCAA
Source organism: Auanema freiburgensis (assembly GCA_030370435.1). NCBI lineage: Eukaryota > Metazoa > Nematoda > Chromadorea > Rhabditida > Rhabditidae > Auanema > Auanema freiburgense. The sequence continues at coordinate 1,169,263 of CM059367.1, forward strand.
TCGTTTCAGTCTGGCTGTTCCTCTTAGTTTTCAAGAATTCCATTGGCGTTGTTTTGACTTGTAACACAAAGACAGCGTTGATGAAATTACATATTGTCTCAAAATCTAAAGGAATTTGTGGTCGAGTCACTTCAAAAACTCGAATCAATAAAGTTCCTGGAGCTAATAAATCTTTTGGTATATGATTGCTGGAAACCAAACAATCATAATAAGAGACTGTTAGGAACGAACTCACTAAAGTTCATTTCCAACTTGTACAAGCTTACAATCCTGATCAATCACAAAGTGATATGGAAACGTTTGTATGAAGTCATCACTAGTCAGTCGGATGTTGTAGTTACTCGCGGCGTTAGTTACAATCCTCTTGGATCCGAAAACGTCGATATCTCTTTCCCCTTCTGATTTCACAGCCTATAAAGTAATTTGGGACCCATATCAATGATTTAACGCTACTTTGATTTCAAAAACGACATGCTCTTCAATTCTCTCTCCAATCGCCATTTGAACAGATCGTTGAGTTCTTCCGGTTATTGTTAAGGACACATCAATCTTGAACACACGTTTTGCAGCTTCACGTATAACTCCTGAACACGTTATTTGTGAGCATGTGAGCTAATACAACTGTAAACAGGGAAACCTTTTACTATGGGATATAAGCCAGGTCTGCCAGTATAATAATGTAAAGTTATATTTCCTTCCTTGTTCTCTTCACATCGAAACGACGGGCCTCGTAAGTTGGCTTTGTAAACTACGTGATCAATGAAATAGTGGAGAGAATCCAAATTATCGAGAAAACCCTGAAATATCGAGTTTTTCAAAAATAAATAGTTACTCAAAGAAAGCTTCTAACTGTGAAAATGATGTCATAATGGCATTCTTGGCTTGACATATTATTTCAGTTGCCTTCATTCCCTTCGACATGCTAAGTAGTGTCGAGAGAGTCTCTCGCTCAGCTCTCACCTTCAAGTTCGGACTCATTGATCTGATAAGATCATCCCATCCAATTTCCATAGTGTATTCAATAAGGAAAGCTCCGTACATTTCCCAGACTTGTTCTCTGGGCATTTCTGAAGAGTATTCAAGGAATGCACGAACTAATCAGAAGCCTACTGGAAACCACGCTGACAGCATCAATAAGAAGATACGTGTCGCTATCCGAATAATAATGATTTACAATATTCTCTTTGCCAGCTTCAAAACCTGCTCGAACACTACAATTTTCTTCAAACAATATGCAAATGAGAAAGGAAACTCACAGAACTTTAGACCAAAACTCTTCACCATATTTTCGAATCATCAGCTGACGAATACTTTCATGAATGAAACCAAACTGTAACAATTGATATTTACAAAATTAAAAGTTATAAAGGAAATAGAAGGAAAACTGACCATGATGTTGGATGTGAGGGCACACGAAGAATATGAAGATGAGGTAGGAAGGTTTCGCGTTTTCTCAGATAAATAATGATGAATAAATAAAAGACATGCGATGAAGCTTCTATGAAGCTCTTTAACTACATGTCATTCACCTTATATTGAATATTTGAGGTCCATCATTAGACATCTGCCGAGAACATGTCTCTCTTTTCGTATTTTCATTTCACTATCTTAGCACCCTCTTGTCATTTCTCTTACACCCTCCCACTTTCTCTTCATCATGCTTTCTCTTTCATTTTTCAAAACTCATGAATTCTCATAAAAGATCATTGGGATCTTTACGTTCAAATAATGAAAGCATGGCTCAGCTATCGTTCTCAAGAAGACCGATTCTCTCATCCTTGTTTTACGTGTTAAAGCTCTTACCACATGTCTGCCATTTTCTCAATCAACACAATTCATATTAATGAGAACGCTTACAACTGGTTCACTAACTGATGCGCAAACCTTATTTCAATGAAATTCGTGAGATAGAAGGGCTCAAGCGAATACGGTGCTTTCATGGAAAGCTTTCGACAGAAAATAACCTCAAAATGATAATGACCACGTTACTTCGGTATGTCGCGTCATAAGTGAGGACAAATCGATAAATCTTTCCAGCCTTTGCAAAGACTAAACTACAATCAGTGATTCACTTGGAACTTTGATCAGCTATCATTTGCTTATTATATATTATATTAATTGTAATAACACTAAAGTTCAATGATTCACGTATCAGTTAACGTACCAGCGTTTTCATTGTATTTTCTCGTATAATATCAATCAGTAGGGCTTCTGCTGACTTATCGATTTCATTTTCTCAACTTTCACAGAAATATCTTCCTCATTTGTGGTAAACTAAGGTTTGTTGGAAAGAGACACATTCTTCTCTCAAAAATCTTTCCTTTTATTGAGAGTTTAACACGTTAGGAGAGAGTTCCTGTAAGAATCTACATATGGGAGGCTTATAGGAACGAGATCGCAAACTTCAACCAAAAGTTATACAAACTAACTTACTATACAAATAGTTAAGAAAAAACAAGTCATCAGAGTTACAATATCTACACGATGTTTAAGACAGGGATAATTATATCTTCATTTGACATTATTGAACCAGGAACCGTCTCTTATAGTTAACTATCAGAGCAATACACCAAACATCACTTGAAAACAGATTAAAGAAAGTCGATCGACCGCTAGCTGATCACCTAGTTTTGGGTAGAAGACGAAAATACTTGAGCAAAGTATAATTGAACAAATTGTAGTTTGAACTATCCTCAAACGCTCCAGTACCCCATACCATCTTATAACTCAATTTTATGTTAGAACGTTGGCCTTTTCTGGTAATTTTACTTTCTTTAAACGATGTATATGTATCCTAACTTCTGACTCACAATTGATTCTTTTCATTGTAGATACTTGTTTAGAGAATTCTCTGATGTTTACTCTTAATAGAGCCTCATCATTTTCATTTGATCATTCTACTCTACAGAGTTGTCGAAAGCGATTAGTGTTTCTACGAGTTAGCTTTGTTTTTATCTTTTCACGTATACTAATTGATGCTCGTGCACGACCGATTCACTGTTAATGCGCATTCGAGAAATGAAAGTATGTGAACGACCGCAACATACGCGTCAGTTGAGGAAAATGAAAATGAACCACCGCTTCAAGCGCGTCAGATGAAGAAAATGAATTTGTTTCATTTTTCATTTTCTCGAACACGCACCCAAGTGACCGGTGGGTCGTGGTTTCTAACTTTCGAGTCGTCGTAACTCAATGGAAACTCATCCGTTTTCGGAGATTTTTTTTTCATTCTGATCCAAACAAAACCTGAAGCTTGTTTATTCATATTTTGTGCATTTCCTTTCAATTATTTTCCAACGTTCTTGAGTGGATTGATTACATTTCTCTATCAAGATCCAGGAAAAATTAAAAGCGAAGTGGAACGAACGAACAGGTTGACCTAACAACTGTCTTTCGTTAACTAACTGAGTTATATAGTAAGGATCTGTGACGTTTCAAGAGATGAAAACCATTCTTGATTCAACTTTTTTGCTGAAAATCCTTTATGATATCTCACATATTTCTTTTCATTCTTCGTTGTTCAGTGGTAGTAAACGCTTTTATGTATGTTGAAAGTGTTGATTAGGACAAATTCATCAGCTGCACCCCTTTTCTTTCCACAGTGTTTTCGATTTCACTTCTCCTTCTGCTCTTGTTCATCAATATTCTCTGTCACAAGAGATGTATGTATAGAATCTATTTTCTCAAACTTGGACATTTTTTTGACTCAAAGAACATTCACTTTCACCTAGAGATGTGATTTTTCATGTGCAATTGTCCTCTAAGAGAAGTTAATGATTGAAATGAATTGAATAACACGGATGAAAACCTGGATAAACATGAGTTGAGCAGTAGAGGGATGTGGTGAGAGAGAGAGAGATAAGCAATAAGCTTCATTACAGGTTTTCACTCATTTAAAACACTCGTTCGAACAATTCTTTCAGTGTTCTCTATCAAATTATGAAAATAAGTTGAGAAAAACGGTCATCTTATACGTATATATCCTATTTGTATGTCTTTTCTCTCTTTTAATTCTTTTGTTTCAATCAACATGCATGATTTTAAAAATAATTATCGGCGAATTTGTAAGGATTTCTTAGTGTCACTCATTTGTTGGAGCTCTTGCTCTCTTGTTCGCATCATCTTTCCTTCTTTTCAATGTTTTGCTCTCTTTCATCAACTTTTTCCGTTTTCACAAAACCGTTTTGTTGCTAGTGATTTGAGCTTCGTATACTTTATTTGATCCTATGCTTTTCTGTGTCTCTTTTTCGTCCAACACATACACATTTATTGGAAATATTCCTCTCTATCCACTCTTTTAATTCATTTGATCCTGCCTCTTCCTCTCATCCTTCTTTCCTCTTTGTTCCTTCTTTTACTCCGATTGCTTTTAAACTTGATCTCTCGATATTGTTTTCAATTTCAATCTTCAACAATCATTTTCTTACCCTTACTTTGGCTATTCCAAATGATCGTACGCCATTTCATGTGTGTTAACTCGAAAATATTTGAATACAAAAAGCTTTTATTGTTGATATATCTCTGAACAAATCTTCTGGGAATATTCACTGTATCAGTGTCGTGTTTGATTTCATTTTTCATTTCTAATTGTTGTTTTTTTTTTTTTCTTTGAACTATAATCATTCGACTTGTTTTCTATTGAAAATTGCTTTTGATAACTGCAAGAAAAACATTTTTTTTTTGTTCATTCAAAGAAGGTTCAAGCTATTCACACATAGGCTTGGTAAATCGTTCTATTCACATGCTGCTGAAAGATTAAAAGTGAAAAAGATGATTTGTGAGAATATTGAAAGTTAAGGAATGCTTTGATTGCTCATCTCTATTCATGCTTACTTCTTCAATTCGTATTTTGAATTTTGTTTTTCTATCAGTACTATACTACTGTGGTAGTCTGAAGCATTAGTATGATACATCTGATTTCTCAAGGTCTGAGCTTACATGTGAGTTTACTTCTCTTTTCTCTCTCTTTCTCGCTCTCTCTCTCTCTCTCTGACTCTTTCATGACAGTATGCATTGTAGATGTGAGAAAGTCGTTTTCGTTTCATCAAATTACTTTTTACATCATACAATTTTTATATTTTTGCAAGCAGTACGAAGGATAGATGTGAATATGAGATGTAGCAGAGATTGAGAGATACTAACAACGAGAACGACTTTTGTCTATTTTGTTAGAAAGAAGACACCTAATATAGAGTAATCAGAGCATTCATAGAAAGCTTTTTTGACAACGACGTCGACAATTCTTGATAAACACATCTATTTCTTGAAATAATGATCAAGCTTATAAGTTAATTATGCTAAATTTGAGCTTAAAACTCAAAACGATAACAGATGAAAACTCAGATCAACTTTGTTAGTTAAGCTAATTTCTGAATAGAACTGGAGTAATTTTCTGCACATATATGAGAGAAGAGAGATGGTAATAGAAATAGAGAGAGAGATAGATAGAGAGAAGTACATGAGAGGGAATATGAGAGAGTGAAACAGAAATTGAGAATGAATGAGAAAGTGAAAGGAGCTCAAAGAGACATGGAAGAAGAACAAATATGAGAGAAAGAGAGTGAGAAGGAGGAGTTGAGCTGGCAACACAGAGGCCGAGTGAAGCATATAGCTTCGGGAAAACTCGTGATTCTAGTTTTTCCAGATTCTCATACTTAATGACCCCTGAATCTGTAATCGTTCGAATCAATAACTGATTCCATTATTGAAAGTTCTTTTGAGCCAAAGGCTTATTAGGCTCAATGAGATTTGCTGTTTTTTGTGTCAATTACTCCTTTTCTGCAACAAAGCTTTCTATTTTCAACTCAAGCTCATTAACATCAAAGACAAAATGCTTTTAGCAATATGAGACATCCGTTAAAAATAGACAATGACGTCGAAGCACAGACGGATTCTGAAATAAAATTGAGAGACTTTGAAGATAAAACTTGTCAGGTTCTACATACACACACATACACACACCCCTCGCCAATCTGCGCTTGCTGCGTGAAATTATAGTTTCTTCTCTCACTTCTACATGTCCCCTCTTGAAAGTTCTCATTTTTTAAACAAGTACTTCACGCCCATTTTCTTGTCAGAAAAAAAAAATTTTTTTTTTTTCCTGTTGTCATCCTTGTTCGACTGCTCCATTTCATTCTTTTTGCTTTTCGTTCATTTGATTTCATCTCATTAACTCTTTCTTTCATCTTGAAGAAGCTTGAAAGAGAAGAGGAAAAAGAAGATGATAGTTAACAAGTAATTAGACATAACAGGCTAGCGGTCTGATGGATAACATTGACACTTCGGCTTCTCTCTGACATTCTGCTTCTGAATCTTCCAGCTTTCCATGCCAATTTGAACCTTTCAGCAAGTTCTTTGCTGCCGAATCGTTTTTTTCTTCTTCTTCTTCATTCTTCCCCATTTCATTTTTTCTTCTGCTTCTCTAATTGAAAATTGCCAATTTGATACTTTAAATATCTCTCTATGGAGCAACTATGCATCAAACGTATTCAAAAATCATTTACAGACTTTGATGTGCTTATTGCGACATATAGCTGTCTGTTCCGGAATTTTTAACTTAGTCCTTTTTGTTATAGGTAAACAGATTTTATATATAAGAAGAGAGAGAGAGAGAGTGAGAGAGAAAGAGAGAGAGAGATTCATAACGGTATTTGATTGCTCATTATTATTCTCTGCTCTTGTTAAGGAATGCTTCTCGGAATAACATCAACTGAAATGCTCGTACTCGGAATATGTTTGACCATAATAGGCTTAGTTGGCATGATAATATTCGCCATTACTTGGTTTATACGGCCGAGAGTAGGTTTTACAAAGAATATCCGAGCGTGCATGTGTCCTTTTAGATTCTGCGTCGACCTCTGTACATGGTAAAACATTGGAGATCGGAAAAGAAGACGGCTGAAACACAAATTAATCCTGATACAACAGAAGCTATCATGAAGAACATCAGAGGAATACCATTTTTGATTCAAGTAAGTTGAACATATGATATGATGAGTGTAATGCTGCTGTTGGCGAATGAAGAGAGGGGGGGGGGGGAAGTTCCACATCATCGACTCTTTCATAATTATTAAATGAAAATATTCTTTTTCTTCTCCCATAATATATTCGTAAATAATTACTATTTTGGGCTATTCAATATTCAATGGAAACGTCGTACTATCGGGATGTGCTGACGGAAATGGGTGAAGGAGTTGTTCGTACATCCGTCATCCATACTGCTCCTGCATGTACTTCAGTCTTGGACTCTGATGATGAAGATATTCGACAACCATCACATAGTACACCACGGTAAGATTACTTTATAATTGGTTAAATGAGAAGTTAATTCTCAAATTTAGACATTCAGCTGAAGAGCAATGGTTGCCGATCGGTGAGAGCTGGCAGAACGAACAATTACGTTTATCATTAGAGCGCGGAAGCAGCAATCTATTGGTAATCTATAAACATATATAAATGGCATGAAGGTGTTTTTTGAATGAAATGAATATGAGAATGATGTTCAAACATACAAGTATTCATTGTATTGTATTGAAAATTAATCTTCTTATAGGTTTTTCCATACTCGGAATCGTCGCCGCATAGGGATTCAATGAACAAAGAGAAAATAGAGCACGAGTTCTCAAGAATTGAAAGTATCAAGAGATCTCATGGGTGCGTTGGCTATATATAGTAGTATATGTATATATATCTACCTATATAGATATGCAAATTAATGCAAAATGATCATTTACAGGAAGCCAGCTCAACTTAGCCATAATACGTTTCAAGTTCGGTGCATTGGTATGTCAGCTTCATTCATTGAACGTTTCAATAATTCCTTCAGAACCCAAGCGTTCGAGCCGTGAATGATTAGCTGAAGTTGTTAGGAAATAAATTGAGAGAGAATGTATAAGAAATGATAGATTGTTGTTTCTCTTTATCCAAACATTGTTGTTGTCAAGAGACATCAGCTTAAAAGCATGGCTTGTCGACGTTGTCGTCCTCTGTTTCATCTTCTTCTCCGATTCTTACCGGTTCATTATACGTTTTTGATTCTTCATACTCAGTTTGTGTAGAATCTATTTTGTAATCATGATCTCTCAAACTATAACATTCACACATAATATCTCCAATAATTATCATTTACAGTTATCTATAAGCTTGTACAGCTATATCATTGTCAGTCTCATGTTGTGATCTCTCTTTTCTCATTTTTTTTTTTATTCCTGTGAGCCCATCGAGATGCATATTATCCATCTTTGACCTTATTCTGTTCTATATGAAGACTATAATTAACTATTTAGATAACAATCAAATAAGATAAATAACAAATTGTGATTCGTAACAAAGGCTGTTTTACATCAGAATCAAGCTCAGAAGTTCAAGTTGACTGGCAGACAGAGACACGCACCCCACAAGAATTGTCGTCTGCAACACATGCTGCTCATTCTGTTGCAAACAAAAGCATTGAGAAATAAAATTTATATTTTGGCTGCTCTCATGTACTTTCTACTCATTTGGGAAGAAGAAAGTTTCATAAAACGAAACAAGAGATATAGAACATTCGCCTGTTGTTGAACACCAAATGTCCTCACAAGAGCCCGAATTTCAAAAATTTTTCTTTTTTTTTAGGAAAAAAAAAAAGGAAATAAAGGGAAAGAGAAGAAAGATTAGGTGAGATATATGGAGATTGTAATCATTTCATATTTAGAAGATCGTATTCATCCCTCTCTGACAACAAACAATAGATGGCACAGTTGATAATCATGAAGATTTGCCTATCGGCTGTCATTTGACTCTTTTTTTTCGCAACCAGACAGTTGAACATCCTTTTTTGAATAATTTTTTGTTTCAGAAGAATTTCAGTTTATCTCCATTTCAGGCAATTGCCATACAACAACACTCATTGTCTAATCCAAGCTGCTCCCGTCTCTTCTTGACGATAGTTGATCTATACTGATTGAAGCTTGATTCTTTAAAAAGAAAACATGCTTCTGAGGATATTTTTTGTTTCATTTGTTACATTTCGTTCAGCTATCTGCAAGTTTCCCATTGACAATGAAATAGTTGGCGAGCCAACGGTAGATATTATGGAAAACGAATTTTTCTGTGAAAATTGACTGAAATACAGATTGATTGTGAAGATTCGATGGTTGGCATGACGTTCAAAACAAAAAAGCCTTTCACTGGCAGAATTTATGTTCAAGGATTATCAGATGATTCGACATGTAGCCAAGCTTTCGTTGATAACCGTAACTTGAGCAGGTAAGAAGCTCCACCTTCTGCTATTATGTGCTTCTTTCGTGTCATAGGATGAGTATGGTCGTTAAGAATGGAGATTGTACAATGCAACGACACAGAGTAACGGGAAAGCTCGAAGTATGATCGAGGATTCTTTGTTTCATTTGAATTCTTTGCTTAAGGGTTTAATGTATTCTTTAACTATGATCGTTTCATTCCACGGAACATTCGTAACACGTGCTGACAGAGCTTACAAATGTATTTGTTTCTTCAGAAGTCAAAAAACCGTGTCAAATTCCATTCGTGAGTGTCTTCATCAAAAACATATGCTCATTCAAATTAAAATTCAGAGATTGGACCTATTGGACCGACGGAGCTTCTCAATACGGGAGTCATGCCCACATGTTCATATTCTATTCGAAGTGGCTCTCCAGATGGTCCACCAGTCGCGTAAGATATTCAATTGTCTTCAAAAAGCATCAATTGTTATTGAAGATATGGAGAAGTAGGAGAACGCATTTATCACATTTGGCAATGTGATATGATGGATAAAGGGTTCCTAGTTCATTCGTGCAAGGTTACTGATGGACGCGGCTTCGAATTTGATTTGGTATGCGAACGAATCTGAATAACGACAGTAAGACCTAATAATTCAAGTTAGACATCGATGGATGTGCGATTGACCCCGTGATTCAGCCCGATATTGTCTATGATGAAGATAAAAATATGGTAACAGGAGGATATTCAGAAATGATTTGAATATGCTTTGCTTCAGGCAATTGCCGAGACGTATGGCTACAAGTTCAGCGATACCAATAACCTTAACTATGAGTGTGTGCTCGAGGTATTTCTATTTGTAATCTTGTGATTCATGAAACTTCTCATAATTTGAGATTTGTTCACGAACCAGCGGAGAATGTAAAGGATTAACTCCACCCATGTGTGATGGATCTGATGATTCTGATTCATCAGGAATTCTGCTACGTCGTCGGCGAAGAGCCGTCAGAGGTTTGAAATCTTCATTGAAATGAAAGATGAATGAGAAAGGCATTCAGAAGCATTACCTCGCGGAGGATCAATTGATGTTGTAGCTTCAATCAGTATGATAGATTCAATGAACGAAAGCCAAGTAATAGAAGAAATGGCTGTCGTGAATGAGACGACAACGGCATTAGTGACAATCAAGCCATTCATGGAAAGCTTGCAATACCTTTGGAATGAAGTTTGCTTCACATTACTCATCCAATTAATACATTCATTTATAGGAAACAGTCTGTTTATCACCTTTGTCATTGTCCGTTCTTGCTGCCGGAATGACAATATTCTCTGTCGTATGCATCGTCATAGTTCTTCATCTCTCTCGCATTCACACCTATGTGTTGAACACACAAAATTTGAGCAAATCAATGATGAAAATACCTCAACAACCATAACTATACAAGTTATTCTTAATAATTTATAATAAATCGGGGATTATACAATATGTATATATCAATAAGCATATAATTATGCAAATTATGTGAGAAATGAGAAGAAAAACATCAAAAAATCTTATATTATTCATAATATGTTTAAAGCAAACTAAAAAAACATTAAATTATTCAAATGAAACGCCAAATGTGCCTTCATCTGAGCATTTTCATGACGTTGAAAAGCTTAAATGTAGGAGTACTTTTCATTGTTTCTTTTGTTTTTCTTGTTCTTGTAGCATTGAATACACGATCCTCAAATGTTAGAATGGCTTCTCTAGCTTTATCCCATTTATCTGGCCCCTTCAAAATAATTAATTAAAGCATGATTGTAAGCTTCAAATATCATACTTCCAGTCTGTATTGATAGGGAACGAGACCATGAAAGACGAGATGATAAGCCAATATTGGATCATAGAACCATTTAAAGAAAATGGATGGCTTACATCCCAGTAGTTGCGCTAATTCATCCATATATTCTACGTAATAGACCTAAGCAACTCAGATTATAACTGGAATGGACTTGAATACCGCCATCTGTACCTGAATTGTGTGTCGACGGCTAGCTACAAACTCCTTTTTCATGACATCACTTTTATCTTTGATATTCTTAAGCATTCTCTCTTTCGTTGGCAGCTTGATATCACCCTAATCATATTAATTATCTTATTTGGCTTATAAAGGATGTAACCTTTAGCGCAGCCATGAAGACTCTCGTTTGCATTTCTGAGATTGGCATAATTGAACCAGTTGGTTGGATTAAGCCAATAACCGCCAAACTATTCTGGATATTCAAGCAATATGAATACAATGTGAGGATGACAAACGAAACCTGGGGCGATAATGAAGGCGGATACATATATTCATACAATTCCACATAATTATCTTTGACGGGAATCAAATTTCCCTCTTCAACTAAAGGAAAGCCAAATGAAAATCCAGTAGCGAATATAACCTATAAATGATGATGATCGTTTCATTCAAATTAATATAATTACCGTATCAACTTTCTCAATGATAGAACCATCATCGAAGACAATACCATTTTGTGTAAAAGATCCAACATTCGGCTTTATCTAATGCGATTGTTAAGAAAGAAGAGAACGTATGAACTGACCACAATGGTTCCAGAGATTACTCTGTTAGGTAACTCATCGTTGATGGTAACATGAGCCGCTAAAGCTCGATGATTTGGTTTCAAGCCGAATCTTCCATGATCGAATCTTCAAACAAACATTATGATCAATGTATTCATGAACAGCCGTTCATCATCTTTTTGTTCTTTCAAATAACATTCTTATCGTTTTCATTTTCCCACGTGAGCTTGTCACGTGTGTTGTTTACATTTAATTAGCATATACCTTGAGTTTAGCTTCCGTTCAAGAGCCCAGTTGCGTATACTCCAGGGCGTAGTATGCTTCAAGCCGAACATAAATCTGCAGAATAACAGTTTTGATAGTCTGTTTACTATTATATGAGGATACCTGCTTAGATAAATGAGATCAGTTGGCTCTCCTTCATCCCATACTCTATTCATAACCCATGATCCAGATCGTGTTGAAAGATAAACCTTTATGTATTAAATTACAATTTCATCAAACTCATTCATTCTTTGAACCTTTTTACTAATTTTACTTAATTCAACAGCAATATCAGCTCCACTATTACCGATGCCAATCACAACAACAACCTGATCTTCAAAGCCCTTCAAACTATTGTAAAGTCATTTGAAAACATTGAATATTACTCTATGATCTTTGTAATCATGGCTGTGCATAACTTTCCCTTGAAAATCGTCTTGTCCTGGAAATGGTTTTGGCCAGAATGGTTCAGTATGATGTCCAGTGCAGACTAATACAGCATCAAACACTTCTGTTGCACCATTGTTTGTTCTACAATCGCAAAGTCTTTGATTAGAATCTGATAATGATTGGCACTAACGTGAGATCCAGCCATTCGACCTCCCATTGTCCAGTTTTCTCAAAGTCAGCATGCCTCTTGATTGACTTAACTTGATGTTGAAAACGAATATGCTTTTTTAAGTCGAAGCTTAATAATGAATATCAAATGAAGATGAATTCGTATCGTATCTTACTGATCAGCATAAGCTCTAAAGTATCTTAGAAGTTCAGAGTTGTGCATGAAGTTAGCAGCTTCTTCTGGAGGTGGAAAGTCGCTGAAGCATGAAACAGATAGATGCTAAACGATGTATTGAAACATACCTGTATGCAGTCATTTCTTTAGAAGTATTGATTACAGTAGTCTTCATAACAGTACCCTCTCCTACAAAAGAATTATATTGTATTCACACACATAGTTAAGCTTCATTATGCAGTGTGAGATGTATTATGAATGGCGGGTGGGGGCGAAGAAGAAAGTTCAAATCTTGTCATCATTCAATAGAATTAGGAAAACATGGGTCAACCAGTTTTTAACAAAAGTTTGAATCAATTTGAATGTGAATTACCAAACAATCATATATTCCAATGATAATTTGTTATTAACCATTCATTTTATAAGTACATATAACTGTAACATATTTTGATCGTTTCACCTACATCATCAATGTCCTAAATGAAACTTGAGTTTGTTTTTCTTATAACGAAGCTCAACGTTAATCGAGTTTTCGAATGATTGTTCTTCAATCACATACAAGCTATAGTTGATCTCATCATCTCCTATCTCTCTCTCTCTCTCTCTCTCTCTATCTCTTTCTTTGTCTCAAATGAAATATTTTTGGTCAGAAAGATCAAATTCTTACCTGGACAAGGATTTGGTTTGAATCTCCATAAGCCACCAATGTCATTACTTTTCTCAAAGCAAACAGCCTATACAGAGATCATACAAATATTCTAAAACCAAATGTTTATTAGACAACCTCAAAACCTTTTTCCAATGCAGATTTGATAGATGGCAGTCCACTTGCTCCAGCTCCAATTATGGCGACTCGTCGCGGTTTTGTAGATTCCGAATTCATTTCTTCAAAGGCGATTCTCACAAGTTAGACAGATATAAGAAGGAATAAGAAAAAGAATGAAACGACGATATGTAGTGCGGAGGAGGAAGAAAACAGGGAGGGCTAACTGTAAAATCAGAGGAAGAAAAGCTCAATGGATCAAAGTTATAAGAAGAATTGGAAAGCAAAAGTAAATTTTGTGTGAAAAGTTCTGAGATGGATGCTGATTGAAGTAAATGATAAGAAGAAATAGATCTTGGAAAAGCTGAAACAGCTATGAATGAAGTATGAAATGAAACTGGAACATTAAAATAGGCAGCTTAGTCAGAATGTTCAATGCACAACCGCTCTCAACAGTCAATAACAAAAATGAAATCATACGGTTATGTAACGTTTACGTGAACGACGTGAGAATGAAATTCTTTCATGTAAGAAACTTGTTAGCTCCTATTCTCAGGCAGAGAAAAAAAGCGTCAAAGTACAAGCAGGCATATGAAGAAGAGAGAACTGCATTCAATAGAGTTTGTTCGAACTACGAAAAACGACTGAAACGTTCTGGTTAATATTATGGAATGTGACGTCAGAACGTGATAACAGAATGAAAAAAAGAAGACGAGAAAAAGAAAGACTTAATAAGGGTAAAGAGAGTACGAGAGGAAGTAAGTCTTTCTAAACTAAGACAATGATTGAAACTTGTGTACTTGGAAGAGTTGACTCTTGTATTGACACTTATGCAGTAGAAGAATAAGAAAATAAAGAGAGAAACTTATTTTCGCATCAACAATAAGATTAAGTTCTAGTCACCTTCAAAGATACTTTTTGAAACTGTATATGTGAGGGGTGGTTTTCATTCGCCTTTATCCTCTCTCTCTAAGTAGATTTTCCAAGATGGATATTGTGCCGAAGAACTAATCCTTCTCAATGAAAGGACGTATGCAGAGATATAGTCACTGTGTTTAAAATAAAACTGAGTCTAAGCTGTGACCAGTGTGAGTTCATACCACCTCATATCTTGAATTCTAGATCGAGGTGACGTAAGAACCGTCAACAACCAGTAAATTCTTAATTTTTGGAATGAGAATGAAAGAAACGTTGACACAAGTTTCTTTATCGAAACTATGTGTAACTTATTGACCAAGAGAACCGATATAATTTTGATGAAGAACATTATGTTTATAAACGATGTTTCGTTCAACATTTGAGAGGAACTTGAACAAGAAGTATCTCTGTCTACAACTGATTGATGATGCTTACATGTAGCTTTCATACATGGATATCATGAACAATTCAAACGACAGATTGTTCCAATTTGAAAACTATGGAAGGAATATTGAAAAAAAACGAGATGAGAAAGCTTTGAAGACAACAGTTCAGACGCCCACGAGTTGTGAACGATGATGATCTGAAGATGAAACAAATCAAAACATCCGAAAGCCAAAAGATAAAGGAAAAAGCGATGATGATAATGCTTGACAAAATCCTCACATGTCACGTAGCAAATCAGGTTCGATCAAGCAATTCTAAATCAGCGTTCCAATGGTCATCAGGTGAAACTATACATTTTTTCAAATCACCACAAGACTGCAAGGGAGCATGATCCTTGAAGAGTCTAAAACGTTATTCCGCAAAGGTGGATCATCTGATGAATTGAGAACAGAATGAAATAGTACATGTTTCTTGAAGAATGTAGGACGAGAAGCTTATTAATGTCATGCAAATCACTCACATGGCTAGCTGACTACCTCATAGAATGTATATGGTAGAAAGGACTACTGCATGCTGAGGACACATCCAAACTAGTTATATAAAAGTATTTAAAGCAACTTTTGTTACAATAACCCCTAGGTATAGGAAAAGAAAAGATCGTAAATGTTACTTTTTGACAATTATCCCAACTGAAACGCCTTAGGGGGTCCGAAAAGTAGACATTTGCAGAATCTGTGAAACTTTCTTACAGATTATTTGATTTCAATGCGCTCTCATTCAAGAGAATGGAACAGATAGAGAGAGAGAGAGAGAGGGGTATGAAATGATGAGATATTTCATATATTTTAACTCGATTAGCCATGTAGTCATTAAAATGGTGTTCCAACACAACAGGTTAACACTCGTTTTGCTTCAGATAATCCTTTCTCATCATATATGCTTTCATTACAAATATCTCAGCTAGTTCAGACGATGAAAAGGGAAAAAGCTTATATAACAATAAATAATTACATTCATATACATTGTAAGTATTATATATATATAATTAACCATGGCATTCCTGATCATTCCCTATCTGTTTGAGGTCAAAACATCCGAGCATTCCGTCTAACATCTCTGACCTCTCTCAACACCACAACGCATATGGATGTTCTCTAGACTTATCGATTGTTAGTTCAGTTTGTTATTGACTGCTTGTGTTCTTTTCATTTTTGTGTTTTTAATTGCTTCAAAGAAAAAAAGCTTTAAAACTTCTTTTCTTCTTTCACTTTTTGATTCATTTTCTATCAAACAATAATATTATTAAATATAAAATTATAGTTATAAACTCCTCTCTCTTCGTTAACAATGGAAGAAGCTGTTCCATTGAATAATAAGAATGCTAGACAGGTTTGATTATATTTGTTTCTTTCAAAGGTATTAACTCTATCTTTATCTTTATTGATTAGTTTTCGGATTTCGCTCTTGTTTTTTTTATAAAAAAATCGAGAAATACTTGATTTTGTTTTCATTCGACATCGGCAACTCGTCAGTTGGCATCATTCCCCATTGAAAACTTTCTATTTCTTTTCTTCAAAAGTTTCCTTTCAATAATAGCATATCAGATTGAAGCTGGTACGAAAAGAGATGGAAAGTATTAAAAACAAATATTGTTTCTTTGACTTACGTTAAAGACGATTGTTCTAACCATTTAAGTTCAGTACTTTCGAGCATGTCGTATTTTAACTTGAGCTGACACAATCGCATATGACCTAGCTGATTGTCAAAATGATACAGTTCACGTATAACTCACGTTCAACATATTCATTTTCCTTTTATATATGAAATCCCCTCAGACTCAAATGAAATAGCTAATGAGCTAATGATACATTGCAGTCAAGAACGAGAATGTCATTATCAATATGGATATCTGCGTTGGCCACCATCATTTCTATAACTTCTTGTTTAATCTTCAGCGTTTTGTTTAACAGAGCCCTGAACGGGTTTTCACGACAAGTAAGCAGTTTCCTCCTCGCATTTTTTCGTTTCCGCCTTAATATTTAAGATTAATGCTTTTGTGAAGGTAGGAGACTTTGGTTCTATTTCCTTGCAAGTTGTGGTTTTCCTCATAGTTCTAATTTTCATTAGCTATCTATTCATATCATATTTGAGCTCAGGTATGTATATCATTACATTATCATTACTTAGTGTTTCTATTCAGCTAAAGTTATCAAGAAGACTTCATGTCTCGGCACTTTTTGCATGCTCTTGTTATCGAGCTTTTCTTCCCAAGCGTTCATGCTTTGCTGGGTTCTTCTTTCGTGTTTTGTTTCAGCTGTAAGCATTGGTAAGTCGTCTGCACCATCTGCATATTTACATAACTATTTTACAGTATATTTCGTTTTCATTGGAGGTATTTATTCATTTTGTAGCCTACTAGATCAGCAATGCTTCGACTTCAAAGTTCTCATTCCGGCTATTATCAATCGGATCAGCAACAAAGTATACAGTTTCACGAATAGAGTTCATTCTCTTCTCTATTTCAGAAAATTGATCTTGTGTTCTGTGAAGAGAAAAAAGAGCTTCTCTGTTCTGCAGCTAACAATCAGATTTGGAACTTTATTACTGCTTTTATATGCTGTCTAGTAACATTTTTCGGTTTTTTTTTTCGGTATTCTAGTTCTTTAAACAAAATATATTTTATAGGCCTCATGCTCATCCAGAACTGTATCCTTTTTGGAATTGGAAAAAAAAGTGGGAAAACATCAGCACAAGCACAAATGGAAGAAGAAATAGGATTGAAAAGGCTTTGAATGAATGATTTCTTCTTTTCGCTGGGAGAGAGCACTTCACTTATATCCTTCGCTTCTTTAGTTCCTGTGAGATCATTTTCTCATCCAAGCAAAGATGAGAAGATGGTCAACTAAAGATTTCTCTTTTTCACTTTGCCTGCTTTCAATATGTTCCTTCATCCTTCTTCCTACAAAATACTTCTTTCCTCTTATTTTACCCATATTTACAGACCGTTAATTTGCATAAAAAGACCTTATTTAAGCTTTAAAATTCATTTACAAACTTAATTAGTTATTTGCATGTTTAATTGGTCCTGCAGCGATCGGAACGTGCGCACATGTATCTTCGCGTACCATGTACGGCGCGCAAGTACATCATACTCCAGAAAATTTGTTTCAATTTGCAGTCGTGACTTAGTCACTGCCTACCAGCATACGTTGGTACGTCTACGCTTTTGGCGTGATTTTGGCAGACGTTGCGTCTCTCTCAGAGGGACAAAACTCTTCCAAGATCTTCGCTCAAATTTGTTAAAAGTGTTCCCTTGTGGGAGGCTAAGTTATGCCAGTTTGAGTCAGATTTCATTGAATTTATTTTGTAATTTTTGATTTTATTTTCTTTGTTTTTCTCTGCGTTTTCTCTCTATTTCTTCGCTCACTAACTGTTAATTATACCCAGATTGTTAGTTAAATAGTAGTTATGTTGGAAATAATAATTTAATCGTTTGAAAACTTCTTTTTTGTTCTAATCAATCCACTTTTGCTATTTCAACTATCATTCGTATTGTATCGATGAGAGCTCCAAATTACCTTTCGATGAAAAAAAAGATTATCGAAATTGGTTCATTTTGAGCTGAGTTAGAACGCTTTTACCTTTTCATCTCAATGCCTATGCACCACCGCTTTTCATTATACACGCGCTGTAAGAATGAAACGCGTGAACGACCGTTTAAGCGCGTCAGATAGTTGAAAATGAATAAACGACCTCATCGTTAAGCTTTTTTGTTAAAAATGATTTTCTTCTTAGCTTTTCATTTTCCATTTAACGTTATTGAGTGAGCGGCGTCCTCGGTCCACTCTTCTAACTGTCATAACTTTCTTGAAAACCGTCCGTTTTCAGATATCTTTCGAATGGTTTACTCCTCTGATTGTGATATTGAACATGCTCGTACTCTTTCTATTCAATTCTGATTACTCATGTTGCTCTTTTTCCCAAATCTATGTTTTCATTTCAAAATTACGAAATATCATACTGTGTGCGCGTTGCACAAGTTCGTTGCTTTGTTTTACTTTTAATTGATTGTTTACTTGTGATTCGTTGACTTCTGACTTCCTTTTACTTTTCCTCGTTTGTGTTTTATCGTTCTTATGTCTTGAGTAGATGTGTTTCTATATATTCTAGTTGTTATAGATAGAAACTTTGGTAATTGTTGAACGATGGCTCTCTTAAGATTATGAGATGATTGGAATGCAAGATTACAGGTGAGTTCTTATAGCTTTACTCATGTTCGTTTGTTTCAGAGAGCCGTTTATTAGTCATTGATAGTAGAATGAAGGGAGAGGCAGTTTCCCAGGGCTACAGATGCCTGGGATGACTCTTGCGGCTGTCAAACAGTTCGCTTATGTTCGCTGGCTCTTTGAAATAGAACATATGGAAACACGGTGCTGCTCATGATGTAAACATGTGAGTTATACTTGTGCAACGTCTTAAATCCTTTTCCAGGAATATAAGTGACTCTGACTGGTTTATTGATTAAACATGATGATCATTCAACACTCAGAGATTGAAAGGAAAGTTCGGGATGGTTCACGATAGTTTCAAGTTGAACAGGATGTTGCTCTGTAAGTTGTTTCTCTTCAAACGTTCCTCTCAATTGTTCCATTATCAGAATACAGCGTATCCTTTGAACTCCCTGTTGCTGATGTGATTATGTAGGTTTTACTTTTGAAATCTTTCCACGATTATGGTTAAGTCTTTCGCTCTGTACGTTTTGTATTCTTTTCAAAGTTTCTTCACATTGTTTCTTTAGTTTTGATTGTTGTGTTCACTGCTTTCATGAGGTATCTCAGGGTTTGTTCCTTCGTAATGTACTTCGAAATAAAAAGTTTTGTTGCTTTCACTGTTGAGAGACGATTCAAAAGGTTGCCCACCTCCTATACTGTTCTGAATTAATACTATGACTGGCTTCTTTACAGCCTTTAACGTTCAGTTATGCCATAACTGATTGCTATATCCCCAACTATGTTTGTGTCTGCAGAGGAATGCAACCGTCTGTGAGTCATACACAATGTGGGACTGACGTGTGATGGCTTCTACAACTCCACGTAATTGACGTAGCTAGCGCATCCTGGATCTTTCCCTCAAGTAAATTCCCATATCTTTATTCATATTGGTTGATTACAGAGAGCCGTACGTTAATCTTCGGTTATACAGCTATCTTCTAACACTTAAACAAGTAAGTTGATTTTTGAAAAATTCAAAGTTAACAAAAACTCTTCTCAGTTCAATGAATCCCGCGAGTTACTCATCGATTGATCTAGTGAAGCTCGTTTGTGTATGAACTATGAGAATCCAATGAACTTCTTGATGTAATAAGGGTTTGGTTCTAGTTCTGCAACCAGTCAACGAATATGGTTTTGTTCAGGTTTATCAGCGAATGGTTTCTTTCTCCTTCTCAGCTTGGAATAACGTGTTTTGTCCAGTGTGCGTTCTTCTGATCAACTCAGGAGCTACTCCTGAAGTTCGCTACTTACATTATCTCTTTTCAGGAATATGGATGACTCTGATTGGTTCTTTGATAAGCCATGTGTTTGCGGTTGAAGCTGCATGAATAGTATCACATCGAAGAGCAAGAACATCCAGGTGACTTTGTTGATTTTGGTTTCTACGCTTCTCTCTTCCTTTCAGGTGTAGTAGTTTGTAATGCGTCAGCTAGTTAGAGTTTAAACGACTCGTTCTCCTTCAGATTCCAAAGGAAATAAGTTTCTCATGACTGTTGACTCCTCTGAATACTGAGAGAATTGAGGTATTTGACGATTCGTATGAACACACAGTTCAGCTATGTACCCTTATTAGGTCTGTCATTCGTTATCATAACCATCTTCATTCATTGTTGTAGATGGCTTCATAAGAAAAGCCTGTGAGGTCTAGTCTGTCCGAAAATGGATTTTATCGTTCCTAGGGCTATGAAATGCATTTTAGTGATCAGGACGCCAGTATTAGGAATTAGGGTCTATCCTACCTACTCTTATTTGTAAACAACATGAACCAAGCACTTTCTGGTCAATACACCTGGCTGAGGCTTGTTTGTCACTTTTAAGCGAGAAAGAAAAGGACCCGGTCGTTCTCTTTTCAAAGATTGCGTACGTCCGTCGTAGAAAGGATGATTCAGGTTAGTTCTCACTCGTTCGGTTTCAGTTTATCGTTGCAGACCTTTCTGAGTATTCATATCAAGTGATACCCCAGTTGTTCGACTCATCTTCATTACTTCCTCTTCCATTTCATCACTTGTTCCTAAAAGTTGTTCGAAAACTCTATTATCCACGTTTGATAACTCTATGCTTCTCATCCAAGCAAAGATGAGAAGATGGTCAACTAAAGATTTCTCTTTTTCACTTTGCCTGCTTTCAATCTGATCCTTCTTCCTCCCTCATGAAGCTTACTTCTTTCCTAATATTTTACCCATATTTATAGACAACTAATTAGCATAAAACCACATATATTAAGCTTTAAAACTCATTTACAAGTTTAATTAGGGGTTTGCATGTTTTAATTGGTCCTACAGCGATTGGAACGTGCGCACATGCATCTTCGCGAACCATGTACGGCGCGCAAAGTACATGATACTCCAGAAAATTTGTTTCAATTTGCAGTCGTGACTTAGTCACTGACTACCAGCGTACGTTGGTACGTCTACGCTTATGGCGTGATTTTGGCAGACGTTGCGTCTCTTTCAGAGGGACAAAACTCTTCCAAGATCTTCGCTCAATTTTGTTAAAAGTGTTCCCTTGTGGGAGGCTAAGTTATGCCAGTTTGAGTCAGATTTTATTGAATTTATTTTGTAATTTTTGATTTTATTTTCTTTGTTTTTCTCTTCGTATTCTCTTCATTCCTTGGTTGAGGAAGTTCTATTTATGCCTAGATTGTTAGTTAAACACTCGTTGTATGAGAAATGATAGTTTAGTCGTGAAAAAATTTTCCTTTAACTTTTAATTGATCTACTTTTGTTATTTTAATTCTAATTCTCATTTTATCAATTAGAGCTCCAAATTACCTTTCGATGAAAAAAAAGATCATCGAAATTGGTTCATTTTGAGCTGAGTTAGAACGCTTTTACCTTTTGATCCTAATGCCTATGCACCACCGCTTTACTTTTTACACGCGCCGCAGGAATGAAACTCGTGAACGACCGTTTAAGCGCGTCAGATAGTTGAAAATGAATGAACGACCGCATCGTTAAGCTTTTCTGTTAAAAATGATTTTCTTGTTAGCTTTTCATTTTCCATTTAGCGTTATTGAGTGAGCGGTGTCCTTAGTCCAGTCTTCTAACTGTCATAACTTTCTTGAAAATCGTCCGTTTCCCGATATCTTTCGAATGGTTTACTCCTCTGATTGTGATATTGAACATGCTCGTACTCTTTCTATTCAATTCTGATTACTCATGTTGCTCTTTTTCCCAAATCTATGTTTTCATTTCAAAATTACGAAATATCATACTGTGTGCGCGTTGCACAAGTTCGTTGCTTTGTTTTACTTTTAATTGATTGTTTACTTGTGATTCGTTGACTTCTGACTTCCTTTTACTTTTCCTCGTTTGTGTTTTATCGTTCTTATGTCGTGAGTAGATGTGTTTCTATATATTCTAGTTGTTATAGATAGAAACTTTGGTAACTGTTGGTTGATGGCTCTCTTAAGATTATGAGATGATTGGAATGCAAGATTACAGGTGAGTTCTTATAGATTTATTCATGTTCGTTTGTTTCAGAGAGCCGTTTATTAGTCATTGATAGTAGAATGAAGTGAGAAGCAGTTTCCCAGGGCTACAGATGCCTGGGATGACTCTTGCGAACTGTTCAACAGTTCGCTTGTGTTCGCTGGCTCTTTGAAATAGAACATATGGAAACTCCGTGCTGTTCGCAATGTAAAGATGTGAGTTATACTTGTGCAACTTCTTGAATCCTTTTTCAGCAATATAATTGACTCTGACTGGTTTATTGATTATACATGATGATCATTCAATACTCAGAGATTGAAAGGAAAGTTCGGGATGGTTCACGATAGTTTCAAGTTGGAAAGGATGTTGCTCTGTAAGTTGTTTCTATTCAAACTCGTTTCTCTCAATTGTTCCATTA
Source organism: Auanema freiburgensis (assembly GCA_030370435.1). Taxonomy (NCBI): domain Eukaryota; kingdom Metazoa; phylum Nematoda; class Chromadorea; order Rhabditida; family Rhabditidae; genus Auanema; species Auanema freiburgense. The sequence continues at coordinate 1,192,236 of CM059367.1, forward strand.
TCAGAATACTGCGTATCCTTTGAACTCCCTGTAACTGATGTGATGATGTAGGTTTCGCTTTTGAAATCTTTCGACGATTATGCTTAAGTCTATCGCTCTGTACGTTTTGTATTCTTTTCAGAGTTTCTTCACATTGTTTCTTGATCAGAATTTCAAGGTGGATTCGATCATGTCGTTAGTTTTCTTTTTCAGCCGACAAACATTCCTGACGATAGGAGTCATGTACGTAGTCGCCCAGAGTTCTATTTGCAACTCCATAAGCGACCTCTTGTTTGTATATTTTTTATGTTTTTCTAATAAAAATAGTTTTGTTCTCTATTCGTTCATCATATTATGAGGTTGTATATCTTCTTCACTCTCCTTACAGAGTTTCCTGATCCATTTGTTTCGAACAAGTAGCGCGTTAGTTGACTCAGTTACATACTTACGCGCTCTATTGATACTTCATGGTTCTCATTCGAGAGTTCATCCATTTCCTATTCGTTTTCTGCTCAGTTTCCCTTTCTTTCCCGAATCTTCTCCCCCATCTTACTTATCATGGATCGTTAATATGAGTTGAATAAGACGGTTAGTGCAGAGCCAGTGGTCCTTTCCTTGATTACCAAGCGATGCAGTATACCGAGAACTAGCTATGAAATACGTTTTGATCAAAAAAGATCTCAGGAGAGATTTGAAACGCTTTCCAGATGCTAAGCGCGTTTGTCAGTTGAAAAGGAATGAACAACCGAATTATTGAGCTTTCTTGTTTAATGTTTCATTTTTTCCCCAAGTTATCCATTTTTTGGTTCGCGCAGCAGATCGAATCGCTTTCAACGTGATCTGTCAACTCCTTGTTCACAATGGTTGTTGTCATGTCATTTCGAAACTAAGCGATATCTTTCAAAGTATGAGCGTTGCTTGTGTTCTTTGTTTTCATTTCGACTTTTCCCTTCTCAAATACTTTCTGATTTACTTTCTTTCGATATTTGGATGGAAGGTTCACCAATGTTTGAAACCAATTTCTGGTTGTGAAGGTCTTGTGTCTTCTTCGTTGAATACTCAGTTTATGAACTCTTCTACTTCCTCTTGTTGATTGTTGTTCTTCAGTGACTTCCATCCATCCATCGATTACCCAGTCATCTTGAAGAGAACTCTCTTATGATATTTCATATGCTTATCTCCTTGTTTTGTTCTGAGTATTCGGAATGCTTCTGTTAATGCTCCTTGTTGTCATTTCGAAACTGTGAGATATCATGCAGTGTGTGCGCTGTCTGTGTTTGTCGCTTGATTTCATTAGTCAGATTGTTATATTAGCTCTTTCCTATCACTTTCCTCCGACATATTCTGGTTCTAAAACGCATAATCAACGATTTCAAATGATTTCTTTTCTCATAATTCGCGCAGTCACTTATATCCTTCGCTTCTTTAGTTCTTGCGATCTCCTAACTTCTGGTATTGTACTCCTGCTTATCGTATTCTTTTTGTGCTCTTTACTGAATAGAAAATATCTTCTCTTACAAGATAAGCTACGAATAGTTTTTTTGTACTCGCTATAGTTTTGATAAGGCGTCTTGCCTTCCTGCATTCCTACTTAATCCTGAATCTGGCTCTGATGTTTTTGATTGTTGTGCATTCACCAATCATTTAGCTGCTAATGAGGACGAACACAACCGTCTGTGGGTCGTACACAACGTAAGACTGACTTTCAGAAGCTTTCTTGACTCCACGTGACTTCAAAGTCATTTTCACGTGGGAAGGAAAATGGCTGGGTCGTAGGTAGCCACACATTCAACTTCGTCATTTTGTTCGTTGTTGTCATGTCATTTCGAAACTAAGCGATATCTTTCATAGTATGAGCGTTGCTTGTGTTCTTTGTTTTCATTTCGACTTTTCCCTTCTCAAATACTTTCTAAATTACTTTCTTTCGATATTTGGATAGAAGGTTCACCGATGTTTGAAACCAATTTCTGGTTGTGAAGGTCTTGTGTCTTCTTCGTTGAATACTCAGTTTATAGACTCTACTACTTCCTCTTGTTGATTGTTGTTCTTCATTCATATGAGTTAATGATTACGTATATTTCCATGTTACTATACATTCCACTTGTTATAGGGAGGATCAAGGGAATGTGAAGTAGGAATTCTTGGACGAGAAAGTCGCGGGTGCAGATAACAGATAAGTTCTCATATCTTTGTTCATATTGGTTAGTTACAGAAAGCCGTATGTTAGTCTTTGGAAATACAATGAAGTGTCGCAATACCTTCTTCTCAGTGCTACAAGTGCCTGAGATAGAGTGAACCTTGCGATTGTGTTCACTCTATCTCAGGCACTTGTAGCACTGAGAAGAAGGTATTGCGACACCCCTTGTCCCAGAAATTTTCTCTTTTTTTTTGGCCATTTTTTCCAATTTCATCCTCCATATATATCCAATGATATGGAGTAAATGTGGAAGGATAGCCAAGAGGTTAGTTGGTCATTCATACTAGGAAGTGGTTGGTTCAATTCCCGGCCCTGTCAAGGATCCTTCTACGAGAGTGCAAAAAGTAAGTTCCGGTCACCCCCGTTTCCAAAGGGGGGTGACCCTGATATATATTTCTACCATACTCATTCTTTCTACTTTCAGGTACCAATCATCGGAGATCTGAGTCAGCGTGTTATATACCCTGACCGTCCATGAGTTGCCAGACTCTTGACTCAGATCTCCATCGGAAGGGCAGTGTGAGTGAGAGAAAGAGTCTGGCACAGGGACGGGGGGGTTTTGGAGAAATTTTTAAAAATTTTTTGAAAAAAATGGCGATGCCCGCCTGTGTCAACCTTTTCTGTATCTACCCCCTGATTGTGGGGAGGATCACTCCTCCACCTTGGGAGAGGAAAACTTCAAAAAAAGGAAGTTTTCCCCTCCCCTTCTCCTAACGATACTTGGCTCTTGGTAGCCTCCGAGTACGTTAGGAGGATGATGTAGTTGGAACTCCTTGTTCTTGGTGTACTTGTACTGTAAATAAATAATTAATATAATAAAACTGTTTTTAAAATTTACCTGATATTGTTATCAGCTTCATCCACCATTTGAATGGATCAGCCGACGTTGTCCTCGGGTATCGCCCTGTAATGTGAAAGATCAGTACTTGCGAGTAACTTGGAGAACAAGAAGACAAAGTAAACGATAAACGAAACAACGAATGAGAAATATCATGTACATACATACGAGTTGTTCAAAAGGATTGCTACTCTTAACAACTCATTAAGAGAGAACAGGAGAAAGGTTCTAAGAGTTCGAGCTCATAGCAAAGGCTGTTCAGGACATTCAAAGAACATTGAGATGAACGACGATACAAGAAGCGACAATACACATCTCTCGTAAAGCTACTTAACGACAGAGGACGAACAACTATCTCATAAACTCTCAGCTAAGGGACTCATCGTTCAAGAAACAGCCGAGACTGAAACTCTCTACAAGAGAAACATTGGTTAAGAATCAACAGAACAAAGCAACTAAACAAGGTATCCCAAACAACTCTCTCAGAACCTTACAAGGAATTAGCTGTAACTATATGGCTCGAATATAACATGATCAATTCAAATCACCTTAACTAAAGCGCGGTCAAGTGGGGACGACGATCAAACAAGGAAATGAAACTCCTTGGAACAGCAAGTATCGCTTACAGAAACAGCATAGTAAAGCTACTTAAGAACAAAGCACGAACAACTATTTCATACATTCTCAGCTAAAAGACTGATCGTCTAACGAACAGCGAGTTCATTATGAACAAATGAAAAGATGAAATCATTCAAGTTAACAGTCCTCTAAACATCCGAACTAAACTATCTCAATTCACAATCAAATGACTCAAACTAGGGTCTCAAGCTTAACAAACAATGAAATTAAGTAAACGGCTATCAAACAAGGGAATAGAAAGGGAATTAAAAAAATATCAAATGTAAGTTATATCTACCACACTTCCGCACTCAAAAGAGATGAGAGACTGATCACTCACAGCACACACTATATCACTGACAAGAAATCAATAATCGTGTAAGTTGCCATTAAGGGCTAAAATGGCAAAAGATCAATTGACAAACAACAACAACAAAGTACAACTCAAAGAACGATCAAGTAGACTCGCCATTCTCTCATTGGACATATCTTTCTTTCTGGGTAAGGATGCGCAGTGACACTTTCAAGTAATAGTGAGAACAGAAGACTTAACTCAGGTAACATACATGTCTTCAAAGAGTTTATTCCAGAATGAAAGTGTAAATGATTATTACAATCGAATGTTATATCAAAATGTTATATGAAATAGTAAAAGAACAAATCAATTGCTTTTGAGCACAATCAAAGTAGTTCCACCTCACATCCGAGAATCCCAAACGGTTGCATTCACGGACTGTTCCTTCATTTGCAACCACGGAAGGCGCTTTCTTAGCAGTTGACAGACATCAAGTTGAACATAACGGGAATGACAACGAGACCATGGATCATTCCAATAACAACAACTAACAGCATACACTTTGCGAAAACCTGAAAATATCAATTGGAAATAGGAAAAGCGTTGGTTATATCACCTGTGACAACTGCAGGTCCACGTTTCGTTCTCAGCAAAAGCTAAGGACATTTCTTCAAAGGTTCGATTACGAAGTGGCTCCTCTTCTTGTTCCATTTCTTCCTTCTCTTCCTCCTCTATCAACTCGCTTTGACGTAAGAACTCCTCATAATCCCTCATCCAAAACTTTGTTGAATAACTGTAATATATTAATATGAAACAAGTTTGGAAATTGAAAAAGCTTAAGAATGCAACCGGATTGCGCGTCAGAGGGTTTTGAAATGAATTAGTAAATCTCATACTACGTACCGTCCAACCGATCCCGGTAATGCTTCGAAGCTCTCAATGAGTTGATGTAGAGGCACTTTTCTAAACATTCTCCGAGTAAAAGAAGGGAGGCAAAGTCTTACTGAGATTCTTGTGTTATGTCACCAGGAGCTCTGACCAGTACCCAACAAACTCCATGATAAGGAGTTGTATGTTCCTTTCGCTCCTCAAATATCTGAAGCGTATACTATCTGAAGCTCAAATTATGCTAATATAATAAAGAAAACAACGAATACAAATCATAAGTATAATATAGAACAATCAGATAAAGCAAGGAAGAGAGAAGCGTAGAAACCAACATCTACAAAGTCACCTGTATGTTCTTGTTCTTTGCTGTGATACTAATCATGCAGCTTCAACCGCAAACACATGACCCATCAAAGAGCCAATCAGAGTCATCCACATTCCTGAATAGAGATAATGTGAGTAGCGAGCTTCAGGAGTAGCTCCTGAGTTGATCAGAAGAACGCACACTGGACAAAACACGTTATTCCGAGCGGAGAAGGAAGAAGAAACCATTCGCAGATAAACCTGAACAAAACCATATTCGTTGACTGGTTGCAGAACTAGAACCAAACCCTTATTACATCAAGAAGTTCATTGGATTCACATAGTTCATACACAAACGAGCTTCACTAGATCAATCGATGAGTAACTCGCGGGATTCATTGAACTGAGAAGAGTTTTTGTTAACTTTGAATTTTTGGAAAGTCAACTTACTTGTTTAAGTGTTAGAAGATAGCTGTATAACCGAAGATTAACGTACGGCTCTCTGTAATCAACCAATATGAATAAAGATATGGGAATTTACTTGAGGGAAAGATCCAGGATGCGCTAGCTACGTCAATTACGTGGAGTTGTAGAAGCCATCACACGTCAGTCCCACATTGTGTATGAGTCACAGACGGTTGCATTCCTCTGCAGACACAAACATAGTTGGGGATATAGCAATCAGTTATGGCATAACTGAACGTTAAAGGCTGTAAAGAAGCCAGTCATAGTATTAATTCAGAACAGTATACAAGGTGTGCAACCTTTTGAATCGTCTCTCAACAGTGAAAGCAACAAAACTTTTTATTTCGAAGTACATTACGAAGAAACAAACTCTGAGATACCTCATGAAAGCAGTGAACACAACAATCAAAACTAAAGAAACAATGTGAAGAAACTCTGAAAAGAATACAAAACGTACAGAGCGAAAGACTTAACCATAATCGTGGAAAGATTTCAAAAGCGAAACCTACATAATCACATCAGCAACAGGGAGTTCAAAGGATACGCAGTATTCAGATAATGGAACAATTGAGAGGAATGAGTTTGAAGAGAGACAACTTACAGAGCAATATCCTTGTCCAACTTGAAACTATCGTGCATCATCCCGAACTTTCCTTTCAATCTCTGAGTGTTGAATGATCATCAGGTATAATCAATAAACCAGCCAGAGTCACTTATATTCCTGAAAGAGGATTTAAGACGTTGCACAAGTATAACTCACATGTTTACATCATGAGCAGCACCGTGTTTCCATATGTTCTATTTCAAAGAGCCAGCGAACATAAGCGAACTGTTTGACAGTTCGCAAGAGTCATCCCAGGCATCTGTAGCCCTGGGAAACTGCTTCTCACTTCATTCTATTATCAATGACTAATAAACGGCTCTCTGAAACAAACGAACATGAGTAAAGCTATAAGAACTCACCTGTAATCTTGCATTCCAATCATCTCATAATCTTAAGAGAGCCATCGTTCAACAGTTACCAAAGTTTCTATCTATAACAAGTAGAATATATAGAAACACATCTACTCAAGACATAAGAACGATAAAACACAAACGAGGAAAAGTAAAAGGAAGTCAGAAGTCAACGAATCACAAGTTAACAATCAATTAAAAGTAAAACAAAGCAACGAACTTATGCAACGCGCACACAGTATGATATTTCGTAATTTTGAAATGAAAACATAGATTTGGGAAAAAGAGCAACATGAGTAATCAGAATTGAATAGAAAGAGTACGAGCATGTTCAATATCACAATCAGAGGAGTAAACCATTCGAAAGATATCGGGAAACGGACGATTTTCAAGAAAGTTATGACAGTTAGAAGACTGGACTAAGGACACCGCTCACTCAATAACGCTAAATGGAAAATGAAAAGCTAACAAGAAAATCATTTTTAACAGAAAAGCTTAACGATGCGGTCGTTCATTCATTTTCAACTATCTGACGCGCTTAAACGGTCGTTCACGAGTTTCATTCCTGCGGCGCGTGTAAAAAGTAAAGCGGTGGTGCATAGGCATTAGGATCAAAAGGTAAAAGCGTTCTAACTCAGCTCAAAATGAACCAATTTCGATGATCTTTTTTTTCATCGAAAGGTAATTTGGAGCTCTAATTGATAAAATGAGAATTAGAATTAAAATAACAAAAGTAGATCAATTTAAAGTTAAAGGAAAATTTTTTCACGACTAAACTATCATTTCTCATACAACGAGTGTTTAACTAACAATCTAGGCATAAATAGAACTTCCTCAACCAAGGAATGAAAAGAATACGAAGAGAAAAACAAAGAAAATAAAATCAAAAATTACAAAATAAATTCAATAAAATCTGACTCAAACTGGCATAACTTAGCCTCCCACAAGGGAACACTTTTAACAAAATTGAGCGAAGATCTTGAAAGAGTTTTGTCCCTCTGAGAGAGACGCAACGTCTGCCAAAATCACGCCAAAAGCGTAGACGTACCGACGTACGCTGGTAGTCAGTGACTAAGTCACGACTGCAAATTGAAGCAAATTTTCTGGACTATGATGTACTTTGCGCGCCGTACATGGTTCGCGAAGATGCATGTGCGCACGTTCCAATCGCTGCAGGACCAATTAAAACATGCAAATCCCTAATTAAACTTGTAAATGAGTTTTAAAGCTTAATATATGTGGTTTTATGCTAATTAGTTGTCTATAAATATGGGTAAAATATTAGGAAAGAAGTAAGCTTCATGAGGGAGGAAGAAGGATCAGATTGAAAGCAGGCAAAGTGGAAAAGAGAAATCTTTAGTTGACCATCTTCTCATCTTTGCTTGGATGAGAAGCATAGAGTTATCAAACGTGGATAATAGAGTTTTCGAACAACTTTTTAGGAACAACTGATGAAATGGAAGAGGAAGTAATGAAGATGAGTCGAACAACTGGGGTATCACTTGATATGAATACTCAGAAAGATCAGTACATGTGAGTAACCTGTAAGACATCGAATGAATGAAACATAGAAGTATAAGTTATCAACAACAAGTAACAAGTAGTAATAGAGTTCAGTAACTGGCAATTCAACGAACAGTAAAGTGATGTTAGTTAATCATCAATTAAACTCTGTTTAGAGATGAGAAACAGTACAACAAGGGATATCTAGCTGAGAACGAAGGTTTTCATTTTTGATTGGAAATAGAACTATCCAAGAATGACACAAATACGATAAGCAGGAGTACAATACCACAAGTTAGGAGCTCACAGGAACTAAAGAAGCGAAGGATATAAGTGACTGCGCGAATTATGAGAAAAGAAATCTTTTGAAATCGTTAATTAAAAGAGATAAGTGAATCGTTGAAATGCTTTCTCATTCTTTTACTCAATCTTCTTATACAGTTCTCTCTCAGGGACACTACTTGAACGAAAGAAGATCACACAGGAGTTCATGAACGAAGACTTTGATGAACTTGAACATGAGCTGATTGATACTTCAGGTAGGTTGAAGACTGGGAATGGTTTCAAAGAGTATAGGAAAAGCCATTGAAATAAAGAGAAAGTATGAAACTTAAGGTTAAATGAGAGTTGCAGAGTATTTAAAGACTTCTGGAAGAAGGAGCTATTGACAAACGAGCGACAAATGATGAAAGTCATACATGATCATCGTTACACCACAAAACCGTGAAATTATTCTAGATTATAGGATTCCAGGAGGAATATGAAGGATATGACAAGTTCGTTATGGCGAGAACTTGTGGTGAATGAATAGAGTTGATGCTCTCCAAGCATTCCACAAGTGTAATATAAACAACTGAAAACGAAAAAAGACAAAGCACGACGAGTGAAAAGGAGAAAGTGAAATGAAACTTATCTGCAATCATTATGGCAAAGGTCAACTAGAGAAGCAGACTGTCTATATACACGTGCGGGCTCTACTCCGATATCTGCTATGGTACGTGATCACACACACACGAACAACGAACTTTGCAGGCAAAGGAGTTCTCTTGCATAGAACCGCGAAAGGCTATGCTCGTGATGTGAGAGAAAAGATAGGTGATTCTATTTTAAATATCAATCATATTTATATATAAACATTCTAAATTGTATGCTACAGGTTTAGAGTCGATAACAACAGTTAATTTCTCTCTTTTTGCTCTGAGCTTCTCCTAAGCGTACATTGCCATCTCTGTTGAAAAAAAAACCAGTTTTTAACAAAAGTTTGAATCAATTTGAATGTGAATTACCAAACAATCATATATTCCAATGATAATTTGTTATTAACCATTCATTTTATAAGTACATATAACTGTAACATATTTTGATCGTTTCACCTACATCATCAATGTCCTAAATGAAACTTGAGTTTGTTTTTCTTATAACGAAGCTCAATAAAAGTTATTCGTAAACTCTATTATTCACGTTTGATACCTCTATGCTTCTTTTCCAAGTCAAGAGGAGAAGATGTTCAAAGAAAGATTTCTCTTTTCCACTTTACCTGCTTTCAATCCGTTCCTTGATCCTTCTTCCTACAACATACTTCCTTCCTCTTATTCAACACATATATTCAGACTCCTTAAGTAGCATAAAAACACCTTAATTAGGCTTTAAGTATGCAACTTCTGTCGTTAAAGGTATGAGAATTTTCGGTACAAATACGTACTTGTTCGCGTGCAAGCTCCGCCCATTAAAGGATAAAACTGTTTTGTACAAATACGTTTTTGCTGGCGTGCAAGCTCCGCCTATTAAAGGATAAAACTGTTTTGTACAAATACGTTTTTGCTGGCGTGCAAGCTCCGCCTATTAAAGGATAAAACTGTTTTGTACAAATACGTTTTTGCTGGCGTGCAAGTTCCGCCTATTAAAGGATAAAACTGTTTTGTACAAATACGTTTTTGCTGGCGTGCAAGTTCCGCCTATTAAAGGATGAAATCGTCGTGTACGGAGGTAATATTTATTACTAATTGGAGTTTTTCATCTGAATGTTTCAGGTATCGCCATCAAATCACATAAATCTTTGGCTTACTTCTGCGATTTCGCGATCAGCTGTGCCGTTCAAAACGTCGGAATAGCTAACTAAACATAATAACCGAGGAAGAAATAAAGAAATACAATCAATTACAGAACAAAAACGGAATAAGAACACTTGAAAGGAGTACCACCAAGAATAATAGTATTATTTACTTTTTTGATATTAACCTTTGGATCAGTTCCAGCAATAAAAGCCTTATTGAATTCAGCCTTAAAATTTTTGATATCAAATGTTGCAAATGTATTAACAAACTTTTCAATATCAGTTATGAATACTTCATATTCACTCGGCTTGAAATAAGTGGAACCATAAACGCTCGAGTGCAACCTAAATTCATTTATTAGTTTTAAGAGAAATAACTATGTATAAAACATATGAACTTAAACTGCTTACTTTTCAGCTGTTGTCCAGTAATTTTTCATTTCTATTGCTATTCCGACGTTTTGAACGGCACAGCTGATTGCGAAATCGCAGAAGTAAGCCAAAGATTTATGTGACTTGATGGCGATACCTGAAACCTTTAGATAAAAAACTCCAATTAGCAATAAATATTACCTCCGGACAATAGGAACAGCTTTTTCACAGCATAGACCGCGGCAAACCACAACTTTTCGGCTGCTTGAATGATGTCTGGCGGCGACAACAGAGATAGAAGTTCCCTAGAAACGGCAAGGGACCTGAACCAGTAGCGTGAGAAACTGATTCTATACCAACTCTCTCCAAACATGCTCCACATTGCGTGTGAGACTATACATTGTAACTTCGATAGTTACATCCTGTCTTTTTGGATGAGTAACTCGTGGAATTCAAAGTTAATCAAAATTCTTTTGTTAACTATGAACTCTTGGAAAATTTTTCAAAAATCAACTTACTTGTTTGAGTCTTAGAAGAGCTGTATAAGGTAGCTGTATAACCGAAGACTAACGTACGGCTATCTGTAATTAACCAATATGAATAGAGATATGGGAATTTACCTTACGGAAAGATCAAAGTTGTGCTCGCTACGTCAATTATGTGAAGTTGTAGAAGCCTTCACACGTCAGTCCCACATTGTGTATGACTCACAGACGGTTGCATTCTTTGCAGACATGAACATAGTTCAGGATACAGCAATCAGTTATGGCATAACTGAACGTTAAAGGTTGTAAAGAAGCCAGTAATAGTATTAATTCAGAACAGTATACAAGGTGGGCAACCTTTTGAATCGTCTATCAACAGTGAAAGCAACAAAACTTTTTATTTCGAAATACATAACGAAGGAACAAACCCTGAGCCACCTCATGAAAGCAGTGGAAACAACAATCAAAACTAAAGAAACAATGTGAAGAAACTCTGAAAAGAATACGAAACGTACAGAGTGAAAGACTTACCTCATAATGATTTATAGCTGCACTCAGTGTTCATATGAATATTCACTCGAACATTCACATCAACAACAAGGAGTTCGAAGAATCCGCAATATTCTGATAATGGAACAATTGAGAGGAACGAGTTTGAAGAGAAACAACTTACAGAGCAATATCCTTTTCAACTTGAAACTATCGTGAACCATCCCGAACTTCCCTTTCAATCTCTGAGTGTTGAATGTTCATCAGGTATAATCAATAAACCAGTCAGAGTCACTTATATTCATGGAAAAAGGATTTAAGACGTTGCACAAGTATAACTCACATCATTACATCATGAACAGCACCGTGTTTCCATATATTCTATTTCAAAGAGCCAGCGAACACAAGCGAACTGTTTCACAGTTGCAAGAGTCAACCCAGGCATCTGTAGCCCTGGGAAACTGCTTCTCCCTTCATTCTACTTTCAATGACTAATTAACGGCTCTCTGAAACAAACGAACATGAGTAAAGCTATAAGAACTCACCTGTAATCTTGCATTCCAATCATCTCATAACCTTCAGAGAGCTATCGTTCAACAATTACCAAAGTTTCTATCTATAACAAGTAGAATATATAGAAACACATCTACTCAAGACATAAGAACGATAAAACACAAACGAGGAAAAGTAAAAAGAAGTCAGAAGTCAACGAACACCGAACACAACGAACCAATTACAAGGATTACGTCCAGAAAGAAATGTATCGAAATTCAAATAGCAAAGCTTGATATAACTACTTGCTTGAGCTATTGAATCGGAAAACATACACAAAAAACGCGGCCACTGCATGATATTTCCCAATAACGAAAAGACAACAAGGAATATGAAGAAGAGCATTGCCAAAACTCAGAATGGAACATCAGGGAGATAAGCATGTTTATAATCACAATCAGAGGATTAATTCATTGAAAAGATATTTGAAAACGAACGGTTTTCAAGAAAGTTATGATAGTTAGAAGACTGGACTGAGGACGCCGAACTCGTGGAATTCAAAGTTAATCAAAATTCTTTTGTTAACTATGAACTCTTGGAAAATCAACTTACTTGTTTGAGTCTTAGAAGAGCTGTATAAGGTAGCTGTATAACCGAAGACTAACGTACGGCTATCTGTAATTAACCAATATGAATAGAGATATGGGAATTTACCTTACGGAAAGATCAAAGTTGTGCTCGCTACGTCAATTATGTGAAGTTGTAGAAGCCTTCACACGTCAGTCCCACATTGTGTATGACTCACAGACGGTTGCATTCTTTGCAGACATGAACATAGTTCAGGATACAGCAATCAGTTATGGCATAACTGAACGTTAAAGGCTGTAACGAAGCCAGTAATAGTATTAATTCAGAACAGTATACAAGGTGGGCAACCTTTTGAATCGTCTATCAACAGTGAAAGCAACAAAACTTTTTATTTCGAAATACATAACGAAGGAACAAACCCTGAGCCACCTCATGAAAGCAGTGGAAACAACAATCAAAACTAAAGAAACAATGTGAAGAAACTCTGAAAAGAATACAAAACGTACAGAGCGATAGACTTACCTCATAATGATTTATAGCTGCACTCAGTGTTCATATGAATATTCACTCGAACATTCACATCAACAACAAGGAGTTCGAAGAATCCGCAATATTCTGATAATGGAACAATTGAGAGGAACGAGTTTGAAGAGAAACAACTTACAGAGCAATATCCTTTTCAACTTGAAACTATCGTGAACCATCCCGAACTTCCCTTTCAATCTCTGAGTGTTGAATGATCATCAGGTATAATCAATAAACCAGTCAGAGTCACTTATATTCCTGAAAAAGGATTTAAGACGTTGCACAAGTATAACTCACATCTTAACCTCATGAACAGCACGGAGTTTCCATATATTCTATTTCAAAGAGCCAGCGAACACAAGCGAACTGTTTCACAGTTGCAAGAGTCATCCCAGGCATCTGTAGCCCTGGGAAACTGCTTCTCCCTTCATTCTACTTTCAATGACTAATAAACGGCTCTCTGAAACAAACGAACATGAGTAAAGCTATAAGAACTCACCTGTAATCTTGCATTCCAATCATCTCATAACCTTCAGAGAGCTATCGTTCAACAATTACCAAAGTTTCTATCTATAACAAGTAGAATATATAGAAACACATCTACTCAAGACATAAGAACGATAAAACACAAACGAGGAAAAGTAAAAAGAAGTCAGAAGTCAACGAACACCGAACACAACGAACCAATTACAAGGATTACGTCCAGAAAGAAATGTATCGAAATTCAAATAGCAAAGCTTGATATAACTACTTGCTTGAGCTATTGAATCGGAAAACATACACAAAAAACGCGGCCACTGCATGATATTTCGCAAAAAAAACGAAAAGACAACAAGGAATATGAAAAAGAGCATTGCCAAAACTCAGAATGGAACATCAGGGAGATAAGCATGTTTATAATCACAATCAGAGGATTAATTCATTGAAAAGATATTTGAAAACGAACGGTTTTCAAGAAAGTTATGATAGTTAGAAGACTGGACTGAGGACGCCGCTCACTCAACAACACTGAATGGAGAATGAAAAGCTAAAAGGAGAATCTTTTTAACGAAAGAAGCTTAATGATGCGGTCGTTCATTCATTTTCAACTAGCTGACGCGCTTAAACGGTCGTTCACGTGTTTCATTCCTGCGGCGCGTGTAAAATGTAAAGCGGAAAGAAAAAAGGAATCTAACAACGTTCAAACTATTATTTCTCATACAACGAGTGTTCAACTAACAATCTAGGCATACATAACAGTTACTAGGCAAAGAAAAACTTTGACTGAGCACATCACACAATTTCCCCAGTTGAACTAAACACATGCGACGCGACACGCAAGCGCGTTGAGCTAGAGTGAGAGGCAGAGACGCGTCTGTGACCAGACACGCAGAGGAAGGAGAGAACCTGCCAACATCGCGCTCTTTCATTTGTATTTTTGTTTCACCCTCAATAACAATGATATTCATCCGCACAAACAAGGGGCGATTATCATTCTCAATAACTATAATTTTGTTTTCAGACATGCCTAAGGAGTTTTTCGTAAATGGCGATCGTTTGACATGCGATGACCAAGAGACTTTTGACCGTCTGCGCGATCAATTCAAAGAAAACGTGCTTGTTGATGACCTTGGTTTTAAGTCTATGGTATGATTCATTTTATTTTTTTCTAATAGGTGCTAATAAGTTTTCTAAAAAAAAGTTACGAGTTAACAAACACTTTTCTTTAAATCATTTTGTTTTTCAGAAAGAAATTGAGGTTTATGACGCGAAAACGTTTATCGAAAAGGCTCGATTCTATCACAGTCAATCACCGCCAGACATCATTCAAGCAGCCGAAAAGTTGTGGTTTGCCGCGGTCTATGCTGTGAAAAAGCTGTTCCTATTGTCCGGAGGTAATATTTATTGCTAATTGGAGTTTTTCATCTGAAGGTTTCAGGTATCGCCATCAAGTCACATAAATCTTTGGCTTACTTCTGCGATTTCGCAATCAGCTGTGCCGTTCAAAACGTCGGAATAGCAATAGAAATGAAAAATTACTGGACAACAGCTGAAAAGTAAGCAGTTTAAGTTCATATGTTTTATACATAGTTATTTCTCTTAAAACTAATAAATGAATTTAGGTTGCACTCGAGCGTTTATGGTTCCACTTATTTCAAGCCGAGTGAATATGAAGTATTCATAACTGATATTGAAAAATTTGTTAATACATTTGCAACATTTGATATCAAAAATTTTAAGGCTGAATTCAATAAGGCTTTTATTGCTGGAACTGATCCAAAGGTTAATATCAAAAAAGTAAATAATACTATTATTCTTGGTGGTACTCCTTTCAAGTGTTCTTATTCCGTTTTTGTTCTGTAATTGATTGTATTTCTTTATTTCTTCCTCGGTTATTATGTTTAGTTAGCTATTCCGACGTTTTGAACGGCACAGCTGATCGCGAAATCGCAGAAGTAAGCCAAAGATTTATGTGACTTGATGGCGATACCTGAAACCTTCAGATGAAAAACTCCAATTAGTAATAAATATTACCTCCGTACACGACGATTTCATCCTTTAATAGGCGGAACTTGCACGCCAGCAAAAACGATGGGCGGAGCTTGCACGCCAGCAAAAACGTATTTGTACAAAACAGTTTTATCCTTTAATAGGCGGAGCTTGCACGCCAGCAAAAACGTATTTGTACAAAACAGTTTTATCCTTTAATGGGCGGAGCTTGCACGCGAACAAGTGCGTATTTGTACCGAAAATTCTCCTACCTTTAACGACAGAAGTTGCATACTTAAAGCCTAATTAAGGTGTTTTTATGCTACTTAAGGAGTCTGAATATATGTGTTGAATAAGAGGAAGGAAGTATGTTGTAGGAAGAAGGATCAAGGAACGGATTGAAAGCAGGTAAAGTGTAAAAGAGAAATCTTTCTTTGAACATCTTCTCCTCTTGACTTGGAAAAGAAGCATAGAGGTATCAAACGTGAATAATAGAGTTTACGAATAACTTTTATAAGCAACTGATGGAAGGGAAAAGAAGAAATGAATTTGAGGGTATTAGTTCATATGAATACTCAGAGCAACATTTGATATCAAAAATTTTAAGGCTGAATTCAATAAGGTTTTTATTGCTGGAACTGATCCAAAGGTTAATATCAAAAAAGTAAATAATACTATTATTCTTGGTGGTACTCCTTTCAAGTGTTCTTATTCCGTTTTTGTTCTGTAATTGATTGTATTTCTTTATTTCTTCCTCGGTTATTATGTTTAGTTAGCTATTCCGACGTTTTGAACGGCACAGCTGATCGCGAAATCGCAGAAGTAAGCCAAAGATTTATGTGATTTGATGGCGATACCTGAAACATTCAGATGAAAAACTCCAATAAGTAATAAATATTACCTCCGTACACGACGATTTCATCCTTTAATAGGCGGAACTTGCACGCCAGCAAAAACGTATTTGTACAAAACAGTTTTATCCTTTAATAGGCGGAGCTTGCACGCCAGCAAAAACGTATTTGTACAAAACAGTTTTATCCTTTAATGGGCGGAGCTTGCACGCGAACAAGTACGTATTTGTACCGAAAATTCTCATACCTTTAACGACAGAAGTTGCATACTTAAAGCCTAATTAAGGTGTTTTTATGCTACCTAAGGAGTCTGAATATATGTGTTGAATAAGAGGAAGGAAGTATGTTGTAGGAAGAAGGATCAAGGAACGGATTGAAAGCAGGTAAAGTGGAAAAGAGAAATCTTTCTTTGAACATCTTCTCCTCTTGACTTGGAAAAGAAGCATAGAGGTATCAAACGTGAATAATAGAGTTTACGAATAACTTTTATAAGCAACTGATGGAAGGGAGAAGAAGAAATGAAGTTGAGGGTATTAGTTCATATGAATACTCAGAGAGGTCTTAAACGACTTAACCTCCAACTTTTAACCTCAGAGATGCTTCATGATCAAATAGAGTAACTGCACTAGAGCATTTCTCTCTGTCCGGAACAATATGTCTGATTAATCACTGATAGCTGATCATAATCAACATCTCCTATTCCTGTCCAATATCATGATACCATCCACAGAATTTCAACAATAAGGACTTCTGGAAGAAGGAGCTATTGACGTTTAAAACGATTGACTAATGATGAAAGGCATTCATGGTCATCCATCACGGCAAAGAGCGAAGATATTCTGGATCATGAGATTCCAGAAGGAATACAAAGGATATGACAAGTTCGTTATGGCGAGAACTTGTGGTGAATGAATAGAGTTGATGCTCTCCAAGCATTCCACAATTGTAATATAAACAACTGAAAACGAAAAAAGACAAAGCACGACGAGTGAAAAGGAGAAAGTGGAATGAAACTTATCTGCAATCATTATGGCAAAGGTCAACTAGAGAAGCAGACTGTCTATATACACGTGCGGGCTCTACTCCGATATCTGCTATGGTACGTGATCACACACACACGAACAACGAACTTTGCAGGCAAAGGAGTTCTCTTGCATAGAACCGCGAAAGGCTATGCTCGTGATGTGAGAGAAAAGATAGGTGATTCTATTTTAAATATCAATCATATTTATATATAAACATTCTAAATTGTATGCTACAGGTTTAGAGTCGATAACAACAGTTAATTTCTCTCTTTTTGCTCTGAGCTTCTCCTAAGCGTACATTGCCATCTCTGTTGAAAAGAACTGAACTGTAGAAACCATTGTTCTCTTTAGTTTGAATCTAGAAATGCATCAATCAAATAATGATTCCAACAACACAATCTCACCACATCCACTAATTTCGAGAAAGCATCATCAATTCCAAGATTTGTTTTTGCTGAAGCTCTCACTACGGAAACGAATCCATGTTCTTTCTGAATTTCCTCTAATTTTTCATCCGATATACTGTTTGGCAAATCATTCTAATATAGAATATTATTGATTATCACACCTTTTACGTACTTTATTAGCCAATAGTATCGTTGGGATCGGTTCGCCATTAGTGAGGTTGATTTTCTGATCCAAATCTGCCTTCCACCGTAAAGCGCCTTCAATCGTTTGTTCTCTGTCATATTCATAGTTAAATAAAAATTACATTACAATCCTCACCTAGTGCAATCCATAACTATAACAGCAGCATGAGCATCTTTATAGTAAACTCTGGTCATTACACCATACCGATCTTGTCCTATAAGACGCTAATATACATTTCTTTCACTTTTTCTAATCTCAATCACTTGAACTACTTTTGTGACATTACAAAAAGAAAAGGTAAATATATGATACTTCATGCTTCTCCAAATATTTAGTAATTACGCTCAAACCATAAGAATTCTACAATCTTCCGCTATTGTTTGCCAAATGGTGTTCGAAACAGTTTTACAACTGATACTTGAACATGAGGACATCTCTCTTGTTCAACAAAATAGTTGATTAAGTTATGATATTAATGACGGCATCATATTCATTGTAGTTTGAGCCTTACACGATATCGATCAATCAACTTGTTCATCTACTAATTAGACACTTGACAGCATATACTAAATGCATCCAAAGTTGGCAATATGCCAACATCGAGTTCTTTCACGCCTTTTCATTCTATTCTGCTTCATGTTATCTCTTGTTTCTACAACACAAAGTGTCATTCAGAGTTTTCAACATGTTTCGTACAATACCAACATCTACGCCAGGTTTCTTCGCACAACTTTCATGCTAAGCCGGCAGACGTACTCATGTGCATCCGCATAGAACGAGCGCCTACTTCTTTCTAACATATGACTTGAAAACTAGCGTCTTTTGCTATTTAACATTGTATTATTTCTTATATTTTAATCTCTATAACCCATACATCTCATCTCAAACGATATAAATACACGACAAGTTTATTATTACAGTAACAAGGTTGTAGGCTTTGAATGTTTCTCTGAAACATCTCAAGGATTATCGTCATACCGTATATGTTTAGATTTGGAAACAATCACATGATTTCACTATTTCCTTCTGGACTGTAAATCCCATTCTTGTTTGCTTTCGTGCCATACAGCTCTCTTATGTCTTTTTTCGTGTAATTCGTCGATTTAGCCTTCGGGCATACATGAGTTTTCCTATCCTCCTATTGACGTGATTCGTATTCTGGCTTTTCGAAGAAGATTGAAACCGGTTTTGATAGGCTCTTTTGCAGACCAGGATACCATTATCAGTTCCATTCGTTGCTCGCTCAGCTTCGTGCGCAAACTCATATACTGTCCTCATCATCATCAAGTCGGTCGGTGTTTCCATGCTCATGCCGCGTTTGAGAACTCCGACATTATCTGCACTTGAAAATTCCGTTATCGCGCTTTTTTTATGTTGTTCTTATCCTTCACATTCTTACTTTTTCAATCGTGTGCTCAACGCCCTCAGGCTTTTTCTCTTCCGGTTAGAATTTTGTGTGCTTGGGGGAATGGTCGGCAGACGACAAGGACGTACCGCCTTCAGATGATGTGCGAGCACCTTGATGACGCGATCAAGCCTCATGTAAACAAGCTAGAAGACGACTGTGGAATGTAGTTCCGGTTTTTTGTCGTTTGTGAGCCACTTCCGACAAATTTCATATCATAATAATTTGATTAATCACAGAAATTTCATCTTAGAGTCATGTTGAGTCAGTTTCTTGATAACGAGATTTGCTTGTGTATCATCTAATCATCATCAACAAATCCTCATAGATAGAGTACTATTACTTGGAATATTCTCTTTACTTCTCTACTCATTTCTCTCATTCTGTGTAGAAACACTCTGACAAACCTTTCTTCATTTACTCATTCGCAGTGTGTGACCACGAGGGGTTGCCTCATTGAAAGCCTCTTTTTTTTCTGACAAAAAGCATTTTTCTTTAATAACACTTTTTATGATGCTCTGAACTCTATTGTTGCAAAGAGAGCCTATTTCTGTGAAGTTGATTGATATCTCTCTCATTCTCACTTGTTCTTTCTATGGTGTAACTCGAGCAAAAACTGACCATAGCTTAATGTCAGCAAATAGATGACAACATTCCTTTTTTGACCATTCAATTTGCAAATTTTCATAAAATGAAAGATGATGGAAACGATTGCGCAAAATCATTCAGCTGTCACATTTTTGTTTCAACTTGAAGATATTGTATTTATTCTGAGAATATATACAAAGCTGGTGCTTGAATCAAAGAGGATTTCATTTTCCTAGCAATGTTATCTTCAATTTTAAATTTTCTTTTTTGACTTCTCCTAGTATTATAATGGAACGTTCAATCAGAAGTCAATGCTATCTAAGTAAATAAAAGCATTTTTCCGGTCCTGAGGTTAATGCCATCTGACTGGTCAGTTGAAATGAGGTTTGCTTCTCTAAGTAGAGAGGGAAGTATCTTATTCTTCCGAATTATCTATGTTCTACTTCTATAATCAAACTTTTCAAGTACAATCTATCTGTATACTGAGTTGAGTGAATAGACAACTGGCGAACAGATGAAACAGTTTGTGTTTCTTTTCCTGTTTTCCTTCTTTCTGAACTCTCTCACTCTTTCTTTCAATCCGTCATTCTCATCTCTACATGACTCTTTTCATGCTTGTCATTCACTTCAACTACCATATTAACTATATCATATAGCTGATTTTGAATACTATTTTTTATATTATTAGTACTATTCCCTCCGTTTTAGTTTTCATAATCCTCTTAGCTATTTGGACATTGAATGTAACGAAGGTTCATCGAACTCTCGCAGTATTTCAAATGCTATGGAGACCTGAGTCACCCCTCATTCGACTCAAATTATCCATTTTTCCGAACGAACACTTTCATTCTTACATTCATATTGCATCTCATTATGATATTTATGTGTTTATATAATTATGATTAAGGTATACGCAAAGAACTATAGTGCCGGTATAGCCTTTTTCCATTGTCTTGTACAACAAAACAAAGTTTGAGAGCTTTCTCCAACTATACAATCCATCGGGATGAGCGCTCGCTCAGCCTATGTTTGCCAAATTCAGGTTGGAAAGTTTTGATTCATTTTCAGCATAATGACTGACTGTTCCATCTTTTAAGGCATGTAATGCCGTTCTAATCTTCTGTGGTCTTGGTTCTGTCGGCTTAGCCGGTAGTCAGTTCTCTGATGTCAACATATTCAATTTTCGCGACATTGACTTAAGGTTATTGAATTGGATTCACGCGTTGACAGGGCTCATAGGTACAGAAAGTTTCTTGATTGTTGGTGCTTTTACTCATGAAATTGTATGCTCTCTTATTTGTTGCCCACAGGCATATAATCAATTGACGCTACGCTACGTCAGATTCCAGCCTGTTCTGAGACACACAGTCCGGAACTTTACGTGAGAGCATTCTTTCTAGATGCTTGTCTCTCCCTCTCTTCTTTTTGCCTCCTATCTCAATATCTCTTTTCTTCTCTCTCTATCTCTTTCTCTCTCATCTCCACTTTCAATCTAGTTCACTATTTGTTAAGTCGGTTTTGTGCAACCAAAGAATGGGAAAAGCACAGAAATAATGAGATGCTGTAGAAGAAATGGACAAAAAGAGATAAAAGGGAACAGAAATTCATCTTTTCGAGTCCAAAACCATGTTAAGGTTCAGAAAACTGTTTTAAAATACTAAAACCTTTGAAAATCAAACAAATGCACTGCAAAACTAAGACAAATACAAATATTTCAGGAATCTACTCTCTTCTACGGAGTCATGGTAGTATAGTAACGAAAACCTTGTACTTTGTATCATTGGTCATTGGAATAGCCACAGGAGTGTTTTATGGATTTACAACATACAGAGTTTCTCTATATTCCATAATAGTTTATTATAACATGATGTTCTAGATAGTTGAAGCTCATGATAATTTGCGTCAAGTTCAACAAGTTCCTGGCTTTCAGGTGAGATTATACTGATCAAAGCAGAGACTATAAGAGTATTACTAGGCTTCTCTGGGCCAAGAAGATCGTAACTATGCTGCAAGGATTGTTATCTCCTCTATCATGATAGGTACTAGTTCTAGCTAACAACTGAGCAACGAGAGTTTTGCGAATTTCAGCTTTGGGAGCGTTGGCCGGTTTGGTATCTTTGATAGCACTATATCTGCTGGAAAAATTGGTTGTTGTCACATCGCCAATTTATCCTTTGCAATCAGTAAAATATAGAAATGATTGAGAAAAAGGTTAAAATTCGAAATATTCAGAGAGAACAGGAAATGGCCATGTACAACTCTCGTAAAGCTTTAGCCTCAGTTGGAATTATAAAAACAGTTTTTGCTTTGGGAGTATTGGGCTTAGCCGTATTTGTTGAATATGAGCATGAAAAGGTAAAATCTCGTTCATAAAAAGGATTTGAAAGACAAAAAAAAAACGAGAGAAAATGAAATTATAAACATGTGACGCTATGTTTAGGTTTCGGGGACAGATAAGTACATCAAAATAGCTTTGGATCATATATCTGCAATGTTGGCAGTATGTAGTGGAGTTATGGATTTGTACGCCTCTCGAGGAAAGACACAAGAGCAACTCAACCTCAAAGTATAAACTGTTGTTGAGAAAGATGATGTAAAAGCTTTATTGAAGGTAGCTTTGGCTCTTTCTGTCGTTGCAGCAGTTTGGTGCATAAAGACGGTCGATCACAACACGATGCCGTTTTATAAATACGACTTGAAATACTATTATGAGACAAGATCTACCATGTGTAAGCTATACTCAATTGGATGAAACTGAGATTATACCTTTCAGTGACAACAAGTACATCTCCTCGATACATCTTAGCTGTAGCTCATGGAGTTCTCATCGGCTGTTTCGGTAGACAAACAAGAACTGAACTAATGAACTTGTACACATTACAGGCATTCTCTTCTTCATCTGCACTCTTTCTTGTGTATTCATTGGAAACTTTTTACAATTAGATTTTTTAAGTATGCATCTTCGGATCGAAAAAGGATTACGCATTCAAAGCAGGTAACTGTCAATACAATACTAGAATGTATATACTTCTATCATAGACTGTTATCTTTCTTGCACGTGTTGTGGGGAGCATGTCTTTTGGCTCTCACTATTTTGGGATTATTAGATGTTAAGTGGAGAGGAGAGTTTATAGGAGGAGATCTACTATGGATGAGTTTCTTGTTTGCAACAACAGGAATCCTTGGCAGCAGTAACTATGGGTAAAGATACAAAACAGTTTGAAGATTTGAATGTTATTAAAGAACAATGATAACGTTACGATTCATTCTTAACATTTGCTGTTTGGGAATTTCTTTGGAGAAGATGTGTGCATCTGTAAATCTCATTTACCAGTACAGCTCTTATGACGTTTATGTGAACGGAGAGAGAAAAACGTTCGTTGGACAGATTGTTCTCATTTCCTGCGCAACAGCTGTGAGCTCATTATCATAAATAACATGCTTAAGAATGAATTTTGTTTTTTATAGGTTTTTGCTGCCGAATTATTAACTTCTCTCATATCTTCCATCATTTATGGACGCGAAGTTGCCCGTCAATCAGCTCCTTCATACCGCCACAGCACAAGTAATGATATAGCCTAATCGATATTGATCTATATATGATCTCTTACAGGATTACATCAACTATTCAGTCTAGGAACATTATTCTATGCTATTGTGATAACTGGAGATTATGTTGTTTTCGAATTAGGTAAATGGAGATATAGCGAAGTAAGAGCAATCATAGTTTACAAGTAGATCAATGTCTGTTAAGGTTCCATTGGATGTACCATTCTTCCGATTGGGTAATGGACCTCTCGCTCTTGCAGTTTTCATTGTGCAAGTATGATTGAGATATGTCTCTACGAGAATCATCATTTACTTATTTAGCTCGGATGTACATGTTATCCACGACTGTTGGCAGCTTCTTCACTTCTCCATGTCGTGATTGCCGCACTGGCTCTTTTCACCATTTCACCGGCGATCACGAACGTCTATTACTTGGTAGTTTCTGAGCACAATATATTGACAATGATTGGATAACTTTAGCAAAATCTTATTTCATTGAATGACGTTTTGCGACCGACAACTGATCAGGAGACAATCTATGAGATTGCTCTTATCCTTGCAGCTGGAGCTGCCTTAGCATGTGTTATTGCTACCTTCTGTGGAGTGATTTGTTCATTGAGGTAAGATAATGATCATTTCCAATTAACATTATTATGTTTAGATCTTCTTATATTCTGCATCATCGTTCTACCTCTCCTGACTCAACAATCGTTGCGCCTTTAGGTGAAGAGCATTTCGGGACAGGGCAGTTTAGAAACCGGGAGCAGAGTCCAGTCGTCATCAGTCAGGCTAGCCCGGTAAGAAAATTGACATTTTTTGAACAAAAATTCCTGTATTCGCTCAGTGTACTTGAATATTCAAAATAAATAGACAATTGAATGATTGTTTTGGAGAAAAGCAATGGTTCATGATCCTTTGACTAATTGAGATGTATAAGATGACTAAAGAAGCACTGAGCGATGACAGGAAGACTATCCACAAGAGAGTCCGAGTCATTTTACTAAAGAATATAACCCAATTAAACTGAATAACTTGGATTTCTCGCACATATTAATTATAAATAATCTCTCTCTCTCTCTCTCTATCTTTATCTTAAAGTTTATAACAATGCACAAGAGAAGGATGCCTAACCGCAAGCAAAGTTTAATTCAAAATGAACCAAGCGTATACTTATCTCTAATCCATTATAATAATAATCAAAAAATTGTAGAGATATATAACAAATATAAATGTTTAAAGCATCTCAAATTCTATAGATATCCATACAAGCGCGAGAAGAGCAATCGGTCTATTGGTCAGCCGATGAGAATCCATTCTACTACCATACATCAAAACGGTTTTATGGACAACCATATCAAATCGAATCAGGGTAAGATACAAGCACTCAGTTATCTGCACTCATCCCTAGTTATATACACTAACATCATGACACAATCTTTGAGCAAAACACTTATGATCAGAAAAGAAAGGTTCGAAGATGTTTTCTCTAATTAACCAACCATAACATGAACCATTTCATCTAATACATTATCTATCAACTTACTGTTTAGTTCTTACTTTCAAAACATTTCATTTTCTCAATTCTAACGTTCATTTTCAGGTTCTACGGGTATGCACTAGCTAATCCTAATGGCCAAGAGCATCATCATCATCGACGAGTACAATCAAGCGCAGCACAAACTCAAATAGGTCATGTCTTTACATAAGACTCTCCTTCACCCTCTTATTATACAATTAGTTAGAATATCAGTTCATAATCTTTTGAATATCTTCTAAACATACCATTCTTATTATCTTTACACAACAACTACAATCTTTCAATATCTTCTTCAAAAAACACGTAAAAGATACCGTTTTGTCTGAACCTTGCCACTTGGAATAGAAACGGATGTTATTCTTATACTTTGCTCAAAACATTTAAAGATTGATTCTTATTCTGAAAGTTCTACTGCCCTATGATGTCAACAGTCTGCACTGAATGATGATTGTAATGCGTAACTTCTAGCCTCCTGATACAAAAATAACGATAAACCCTTTTAAGAATTGCTAATTTTCGAAATAAAACGTCATTGTTTAACTCCGCCCCCTTCTCTCTCTCAATCTATCCCGTGTGTTTTCTATATGGCTCAAGAAATGTTTGTAAATATGAAATTGTTCGATGGTAGCTTAAGTTTACCCCCCAGCCCCCCCCCCCCCCCATTACTCTCTGGTGCTTCCACAATATAGGAACATATCACTGTATCTCTCCTTAATAAAACTCTCACACATATTGTTATTGCTCAACATCAAACACTCAATATGCAAATGATGTAAGATATATGATAATTCCAAGATAATCAATGAATCAACGAAATTCTACGTACCTGATATATCCCACATTTGTAGATGTACTATCTCTGTAGTATTAACAACTAATATTTTGACAGCAAAATCTACTCCTATCTGAAATTGAATATGATTACATAATGTACACTATAGTTGTGCAACCGCTTCTTCTAAAGTTATGATTGAAAATGGTTTTTTTTCGGTTCATGCGGTTGCATCAGGCGATTACAACAAGCTCACAGAATAGGTGAGAAGATAGAGATGAGAAATGCTTTTGAGACTTACAGTAGCTTTATAATTAGTATTATATATATTATGGACATATCGACGGATTATTGATGTTTTGCCTGTTCCACAATCACCAATGACTAATACTTTGAAAGTGGTCTGACTTCTGACGATCTTTCCAACTTCCTACAAATACCATATAATCAAACTGTTATTTTGATCAATGAATCAATGAGTTAGAAAACACTCACCTCCATTGTTAAATTGAGATATTTATGCCAAACAACCAAAACTATGCGTTGTCCAATGCGACTGTATCGAAAATAGCCTGAAGCGACTACTGATGAAGACAGCAAATGAAATGTTAAACAGTCTGATAAAAAGCAGAGCAATTCATAAGCAATATGTACAAATTGAATTTATAAATTATGCTGATTATAATAACAAAAGTAAAACGTATGGAATTCACATACTCATTAGGCGCTAACCGAGACATGTCAGTAGAATACCTGCGGTCTTTCTGATGGGACTTGATTACAAAGTCAAATGACATAAGATCTCTGTCATTTCAACCGTTTTGATATTGATAAAAATAAAAAAAAAAACTTTTGCCTTAGGCAAGATAGGACATGATTACATGCACAATAGCACATTTCAGGAAAAAAAAAACTTTTTTTTTGATGATCAAAAGCATTTTCATCAGATTACATTCAGCCTGATAAAGCACACGAACAGAGGGGGGGGGTTGGGGGTGAATTAAGGAAAAGACTATGCTTCTCTAATACACACAGTACTGATTACGCTTTTTAACATTCGCTTTGAAAACTGTTATCAACGCCTAAACCGTTCATGGATTGCAGAAACTTTACCATTCATCCCTTTTTTCTGTCTTATTTATATGCAGAACATGATGTTTGATTTTATATATTTTTATCATGTAGTTTTGTTTTTTGTTTGAACACTACCAGGGTCTGAAGGTAGAATGCTCTGCACGCCCCCCCCCCCTGACACTCTAAGCAAGCTTATCGTTTATCTCTTTGTGAAGCTTTTATGATCAAAATGTGTGGCAAAAAATGAATTAGAAATTTATTTTAAAACAACTGACTGAACGGGTTACAAGAAATGAATTCATTAATGAAATGCTCATAGACACCAAACTACAAAAGGATAGTGAGAGAGTACGACCATTCCATGAACTCAAAGCAGAGAAAGATAAAGAGTTGTTTTCGTACAACATTGATGTGTTGAATAGCAAAACAAGTTGTATACAAGTAAAGAAACAATAAACTTTCATTTTGGACATAATAGGCAAGAGCAGTTGTGGAGGAGAGTAGGTTATCATTCAAATTTCTGCATCATCCCATTGTTTGTTATATGAGATATGTATCTTTTCATAATTACTTTGCATATCGTATCATGTGACCAGAAGGTCAGAACCTCGTCTAATTCCATTAAGAAAAGCTTTGATTATCTTTCAACTCAATCACCACATGGCATGCTTTGTGTTTCTTTTACCTCACATGATGTATTTGTCAATAGCTTTTATCAAAAGCAACTTGTGATAAGATCATCGTTCATTATTATCTATAAATATAACTAAATTCGGAATTAGACTTCTATACTTTCTGAAATAAGCTTTGGAAAGGACAAACTTCCAAGTTTCTTTGTATGTCAGTAGCGGATTTCCTTATCAGTCCAGTTCAACAATTTTCGCTGTCTCCCCCCCCCCCTTCATGAATTATCGCCAATTTAATAGACGTTTTGATTTTTCTCTTTTTTTTTTCATTCAACTTTACAAAGTTTTTTGTTTAAAAAATAATTTTAAAATGTGAGAGATGTTGTGTTTGAAATTGATTTTGTATAGTTACAGTAATATGTTTAAGGCTTATAGTTTCGTCTAGTAAACAGATCAGTGTTGATCAGTTCGTAGATCATTTGAGATGTTGGCTGATACTATGTGTGAGCATGGCCATTTAGGCGCCAAGATGTTTGTAGACTGTTGTTGGTATGGATAAATCCATCTAATTATCTTAATTGTTATATCGTTAACTTATATATGTTGATATCGTTAATTTGATTACTTTTAATATTTTCTTGATGTTACATATTGAGAAAATGCTTGTGAATGTTTGATATTAATAGTTGATAAGCGAAGAAATTGAAACTATTTTTCAGCTCTTATAACAAGGACTAAATCTTCTCTAATGCAATATTGATTTAACAACAAATTATAACAAACTTAGCTGAAATAATATTGGCAGATATATAGTTAATGGAACCAACTCTTTATTCGGATCATCTTAAAGGGTTAGATGCCTTTTGCGGCCAAAAATTCTGGGTTAGTCGCTTTTCATTTGTCCAAGACGTTTGAAATTGTTGTATTTGATGTTGCCATTGAATTCATTCAAACGAAATGTCTATTATAGGATGATAATATATGGAATTCAACTTATATTCCAACATTGAATCAATGCTTTCATCATACGGTACTCGTATGGATTCCATGTTTATTCACTTTTTTTTGTGCGCCCGTTCTTACTGGCCAAATCTTTTATCGAAATGAAAATCCTTTGCCATGGACACGTCTCTTGCTGTCTAAAGTGGTTAGTTGTTATATTCCAGAAGGAGAGAAGTATCATATTGTATAATCTTAGACACTTGCTATTACTCTCGTCATATTATCCTTTTTACTTTTTGCTATGGCCTTCTATCAAGCGGTTGTCTCTGATTTTCCGAATGCCGTTGAATTTGTCTATCCATTAATGCTCTGTCTAGCAATGGTTAGTCTACAATACTCGTGATAATGAAATATGCTTATTCGATATATTTTTTTGTTTTAGATCATTCTGTCCATATTTGGATATTCTTGTCGAGTCTATGGAAAAGTCACATCGGGCGGATTATTCCTATCGTGGGTTCTGTTCGCCGTATGTGGTATTCCAGAGTTATACTACTGGTTTCATAGATTGAGTAGCTCTCAGGTTTGTGTTCTCTGGTTTGTATTTTAAGCTTGGATTCTTATCTTTCAGAAAATGGGGTTCTATGATCATGCTCGCTGTTTTGCTTACTTGGTGTGGTGGCCAATAACTGCTATCGAGGCAGTAATGTATGCTTTCTCGGATAGTCCCGCTTCCAATTACAAGCCACTTAACGAAGATGGGGTAGGATTTTCTTTATCTTTTTTTGGAAATGATTGTTGATACAGATTACCTCGCCTGAAATGACTTCGTCATTCTTGAACCGTTTGACGATGTGCTGGTTCAACAAGATTTGTTCGGTCGGAATGGAAAGGCCATTAGAAGTTCATGATCTTTATGCTTTGAATGATGATGATTCTTCGACTGTTTTAGTTCCTAAATGGTTCAAGCTTTGGGACAAAGCCTTAAAAGGTATTACTGCGTGTTTAATTAGCATTTCGAACGCTTATCAGATTATAATGGAAGGCGATCTCGCGCTAACTCACTGCGATCTCGATCAAGCACAAGAAGGTCTAGATCTGCCAGCACTGATCAGACACCTCTTCTGCAAACTGAAGAAACTGTAAGTATCATGTCGTAAATAGCTTTGAGCTCAATATTTCAGGACGACTACGGCTCTTTGCCAATCAAAGCTCCAATTTTAAAACCACCGTCCATCCTTTGGTGTTTATTCAAATTATTCAAATGGGATGTCATTACAGCTATGTTTGTTAAGCTAATATCTGATCTTCTTATATTTTGTAATCCTGTACTACTTAAGTAAGTTCGGGAACTATCCGATGAGTACAGAGTTGAGCGTTTCAGATCACTTATAGAATTTGTTGAACATCCCGAGTCTCCTTTATGGCAGGGTATTGTTCTTGCACTAACAATGTTTGGTTGCTCACAACTATCATCACTATTACAATCGCATTATTTTTACCTCATGTATCGTGTAGGTACAAGAGTTCAAACGTGTCTTACGGCTGCTGTTTACAAAAAAGTAGGGTCTCGTGTTTCTTAACTAATCCATTTATCCTTCACACTAGACTTTACGTCTCTCGAATTCTGCCAGAAGAGAACGAACTGTTGGGGAAATTGTTAATCTCATGTCCATAGATATAGACAGATTCCAACAAATCTCTCCACAAACCATGCAGTATTGGAGTAATCCGCTACAAGTAAAGTGGAATGGTGAAACTCTCATTAAGATCTTTTGTCAGATTGGACTATCACTATTCTTCTTATGGCGCCAGATCGGAGTTTCAGTCATGTCTGGTGTAGCTGTTATGCTTGCACTATTCCCCATCAACTTCTTTATAACAATGGTGGTTAGAAAATGGCAAGTGCAACAAATGAAATACAAGGACGAGCGTACCAAGATGGTCAATGAGGTTTTAAACGGAATAAAAGTAAAGCTTACTTTATACTATTGTGACTGTATACTTGGCCATTTTTAGGTTATCAAACTTTATGCTTGGGAACCTCCAATGGAGAGTGTCATTGTTTCTCTTCGTGAAAAAGAACTGAAACTGATAAAGAAAGCTTCTTTCCTCCGAACTGTCTCGGACATGCTCAACACAGCTTCACCCTTCCTGGTAATGGTTGTTCCTCCACCCTTGATTAAAGTTGTTTTACTAGGTCGCCTTATTTACATTCGCTACTTTCATTTTCATTGATCCTAGGAACGTTCTCACACCTAACATAGCATTCGTTTCTCTAGCGCTTTTCAATCAAATGCGATCACCTATGTCACAAGTTGCCGAACTTATAACACAAACTGTTCAAGTATCTTTATTCTTTTTGAAACGTACTATTACTGGATTCAGGTGTTCGTCTCGAACAAAAGATTAAAAGCTTTCCTTGTTGCCGAAGAGCTTTCACCTGAGTGTATTGATACTCAAGCACGGGACAGTTAGTTGAACTTCATTTTGATAAATTATTTTTATTTTTAGATGACGATTGTATCAATGTTACTGATGCTAATCTATCTTGGGAACCAGAAGACCAAAGCTCCTCTTCTCTTGCCGAACTTAATTTTTCTGTACAGAAAGGTCAGCTCATCACTGTGGTTGGTCGTGTTGGAGCTGGTAAAAGTTCTTTATTACAAGCTTTATTAGGTAAAGAAATTGTACAGAGAAAATAGAATAATGTGAGTTTCAGGAGAGATGGAGAAGCTCAGAGGTTACATAGGCATGAGTGGAAGAGTTTCTTACGTTCCCCAGCAAGCATGGATGCAAAACAATAGCATGCGACAAAACATCACTTTCGGAAAGAAGTAGTTGTTTCTAAATCTTTTTAGCCAATACTGATGGTTTAGGTTCGATGAATATTTCTATAATCGTGTGCTGGATGCTTGTGCTCTTTACCCCGATCTTCAAATGCTACCACTCGGAGACATGACAGAAATCGGAGAAAAAGGAATCAACTTGTCTGGAGGTCAGAAAGCTCGTATTTCGCTTGCCCGTGCAGTCTATCAAAATCATGATGTATATCTTTTGGATGATCCTATGAGTGCTGTTGATTCACATGTCGGTGCTCAGGTAATGTTTTTAATGACTCATAAATAGCTATCTTTCTTTCCAGCTTTTTTCTGCCGTCATAGGCCCGGAAGGAATGCTAAGAAATAAAACTAGAATTTTGGTTACTAACGAACTCTCTTTCTTGAAGCATTCCAACCTAATCCTGATTATGAATGGTAAGTAGTAAACTGATATAGCAGTCAAATTGATGTATCTTTAGATGGCAAAATTGAGCATGAGGGTAGCTATGCCGAGCTCATGCAACAAGGAGCACTTGCTCCTCTATTAGAGGAATGCGAAAAAGAAGAACGGGACCGTAGGAAAAAGGAAGAGGAGGAAGCGATGGAAGAAGCTGGTTATGAAGACTGCAGCGACATTGATTATGAAAACGAACTTGTGGCGGAATCTCCTCTTATTGACTCTGTAATTTTTTTAAATCATATTCAGGTTCAAATACAACTGATTTTAGGTTCTGGGCTCATCTCACATGTCAACGGTTTCGGGTATTCTAGCAAAGAGAAGAATGAGTACATCCACTGCTCGGAAGCGTAGACGGTTATCCACCGTGAAACCTAGCGTAGTATCGTCTGGAACCGGCGGAGCTGGTGGACAGCTCACTCAAGTAGAGAGAGTTGAAACTGGTCGAGTGAGTTTAGAAGCAATCTTGCGCTTTCATGTACTCATATCAGGTCAAATTGGATACTTACTCAATTTATTTTGGAGCAATGGGCTTCACTCTAGCCGTTCTGTTTTTCGGTGGATTGACAGCCAATACCATGTTGTCTATGTCCAGGAGTTTGTGGTTAACAGATTGGTCCAATGATAATAAGCGAAATGGAACTCGCCAGAGTGTCTCCACCCGGCTAGGAGTTTACGCAGCTCTTGGCATTGCTGAGAGTAAGGATTGCATTATATTAATAGATGTGTTTCTATTTTTCATTTAAGTTATTTCTGTATTCATCGGCATGCTCTCTCTTCTTTTCGGTGGAGTTCTTGCATCGAGAAATCTTCACGCTCCACTTTTGCATTCGATTTTCCGTGCTCCTATGTCTTTCTTCGATACGACTCCCTTTGGACGAATATTGAACAGAATTGGAAAAGTAAGTTGGGAACTCGATGATAACACTTTTGTAACTTGTTATAGGATATTGAAACTGTTGATTTATTGTTGCCATTGAATGTTCAATTCTTCGTCCAATGCTTGATGCAAGTAGCTTCAACGATTCTAATGATTATGATCTCCACTCCAGTCTTCGGTTTAGCTGTTATTCCTCTAGGAATAATCTATCTGCAAGTTATGGTTAGTCATTATTATCACACATCGTCATCAAGTTCTTTCTTCCTCGTTCAGCGGTATTATATTGCCACATCGCGACAACTCAAAAGATTAGAGTCCATCACTAGATCTCCAATTTATAGTCATCTCAGTGAAAGTATACAAGTATGTAATGAAAATCTGAGAAGATTCGTTATTTGAATGATGATCAATCATTCTAATACTTCAGGGTGCATCAACTATCCGAGCTTACAGATTAGTAGATCGGTTCTGTAAAATTTCCGATAACAAAGTAGATGCTCATGTTCAAGTATTTGCGTTCTGTTCTTCAATTTTTTTTTACATTTTTTTTAGTGTCGTTATTTAAGTTACGTAGCTAACAGATGGATGTCTGTACGGTTAGAATTTGTGGGTAACACAATTGTTTTGTTTGCCGCTCTTTCTGCAGCACTTATGAGAGACACAACATCATCTGGTGACATAGGTCTATCCGTATCATATGCTCTTAACGTAATACGAAATACTGAAATGTTTTTTGATATGTCAATGATTACAGATAACTACCGTTCTCAACTTTGCTGTTAGACAGATTAGTAAACTAGAGACGAATATAGTGTCCGTTGAGCGAGTGAAAGAGTATTCTGAGACTATAACAGAAGCTGAATGGAAGTCTCTGGATGGAGATGAGCCACCAACAGGCTGGCCAAGCTCTGGGAAAATCACTCTCAGCAATTATTCAACAAGGTTTGCTTTCACTTATTCTAGTTTGTTTTTAAAGTTCTGTTCAAGATATCGCCCTGGTCTTGATCTCGTTGTCAAAGATATAAATGCTGAAATAGGTCCACATGAGAAGATTGGAATTGTTGGAAGAACAGGCGCAGGTTATCAATGTTTGATAAGATCGTTGTTTAATCTAAATAATCTCAGGAAAGTCATCAATCACTCTAGCTCTGTTCCGAATGATTGAAGCTGCCGAAGGAAGCATAGTAATTGATGGGATTAATATATCAAAGCTTGGTCTCCATGATTTACGTAGCAACATCACTATCATTCCTCAAGATCCAGTTCTCTTCTCGGGAACATTAAGGTACTTGCGACCCATCGTCTTAACTTTTTAGAGAAAAACACTATACAGATTCAATCTTGATCCGTTCGGACGTCATAGTGATAATGAAATTTGGCATGCTCTAGAAATGGCCAACTTGAAACCTTTTGCTATGTTGCAATCTGCCAAGTTGGAGCATGAAATAACAGAGGGTGGAGAGAATATTAGGTTTTAATTGTTTCTCATTTTCTTCGTCTAACTGGAATTCTATTCAGTGTCGGTCAACGTCAATTAGTGTGCTTAGCAAGAGCTTTATTGAGAAAATCTAAAGTATTGGTACTTGATGAGGCTACTGCTGCTGTTGATGTAAGCACCGATGCTTTGATTCAAAGAACCATCCGGGAGGAGTTTGCCGACTCTACTGTTCTCACGATTGCTCACCGATTGAATACTATTTTGGATTATGACAGGTCAACAGCTTGTCTAATGCAAATTTTGTTTACTTTTAATGCTTTCAGAATTATTGTCCTGAGCGAGGGTAGAGTCGCTGAATTTGACAGCCCCAGGAACCTTCTGGCAGACAGAAAATCTGATTTCTATAGTATGGCTAAGAAGGCTGGAGTAGTTGCCTAAGCGTTTGCTGTGTCTTATTCGATTTTTCGTGCTATCATTAATCTGGTGAATGCGTTTTCTGTGTATATGCAAGCTGATTTGACAGTTTCTTTCACATGTTTTAGCTTGTTTTAACCACTACTCTAAAAGATCCCCTTACTTAGGTCTCATTTTCATTACTTTTCGAATTTTAATCAGTGATCGATACTATTTGTAGAGTTTTTATAGATTTCTATTTAATAATTTCTAATAAATATTTTAATTTCTCATATGCTTTTCGTGAATTACAAATGATGGCAATACAAACGAATCAGGCATTAATCTAATATGAGCGAAATTGCCAATTAGAAGCAGTCATAAAATGTATTTCAAATATAGAAAGAAAGGGGCGGAGCCTGACCTTTTGTTTGCGGTGTAGTCTGATGGCACATATACCCATGAGCTCTCACTCGGCCACTCTCGTTTTTCAATGTTTGTGTCTGGAAAATTTTGTATTTTGTATGTTATACTTTAGATGTTACTTGGCGGCAATTTCAAATAAACTACGTGATATGACGTTCTGTTGCTTTTCAAGCACGATAGCTTACGGATTTCCTTTAAAAGGCATTTTAGTTCATGGAAGTGGGGAGCGTAGCCCCACAGCTCCCAGTCATAGTCTGCTACATTCGCAGAATGCGGCTGCTAACAAGAGGCGTTCAGCGTCAAATGTCGTATTCCTTCGCAACGTTTTTTTATTATTTTGTTTATGATTGTTGCGATTCTGATCAAGACCACATGGTCATCTATGTTGCGATTTTAAACATTTCTTTTATCTCCCTGCAATCCAATCGTTCATTCCATTTCGTTAAAAAAACATCCGATTATATAATCTTTACTCATTTTCATTCTCATTTATAGATGTTAATTTGGTGTCCAACACTGTAGTTTTTGGTAATGCGACTTCAAAAGGTATTCGCTGTTTTCCTTTTCATTCACTTTTGTGACAAAGGTGAGCTTGTTTCTAATATTCATCATCTCACGGTCATTTTAGTCAACTCTGATCCTGATTACGACGATTTACTTGAAGAGATACGATCACAATCTTTACCTGATCATGTTTTACATGATGATAAAGTTGATATTAATAAGGTTCCAATGGTTACCTACTAGTTTCAATAGCTTTGCTCTGTTTAAGAAACTAGCCCTCGCGGTGCTTACTGGTAGAAGTTGCGAAAACAATATTTGGAAATGCAATTCTGCTTGTAAACTCGAGTTCCCATCTAATGGTACAGATTTCCCCAGAATGTGTGAGTTTTTCTAAATGTAGAAATGAGACCCGGAAACCTATTGTTAGCAAGGCGTATTGATTTTTATGGGGCTCTCTTTAACAGGAGCGTCAAAGTGAAGAAACCTTCTACAGTTGAAATATGTGGTGACTAAAGTGATTCATTCATTTTAAGGCAATGCTCCCGATCCAGGATTGAAATGTTTCGGGATTCCAATAAACTACTCTTATGTTCACGAACCGTTCGAAGTTCGATTTCCCGCTGAATATTCTATCCTGCAATCGTTTCCAAAGTAAGCTTCAGCCTCTGTCTTGTGAAATGTTCTGTTTTCAGATGTTGGAAGAAATTGGCTCCTTTGATATGCGTTCGAATGTTTCGTCCTTGTGCTTATCACAAATTCTATCATAAAACCACAGAGGGAAATTTGGAGGTTTGTATCACTTGAACCTCTAAAATTTAAAAACCATATTTAAAGACTGGTACAATCGAAATTTGGGCTCGAGTTCGTCGGCAGAACTGTCTGCTTGCCAAGAAAGCTTGCTATGAAATTGAAAGAGAGGGGTATTTTCCCAAGTGGTTGGATTGCAATGATGATACTTATGGACTCCTTGCTAAAAGTAGCAAGAATAAAACATTGTCCAAGAAATTTTTCTCCGATTCATGTTCCGTATGTTTTCTTTTCTGTTGGCTCGTTTTCTTAACTGTATCATTTGAGGTGGGAGTTCTACCTATCAATAGTGAATTTCCTGGTAAATGCATAGCGCCTCTTGTCGAGAAATCCTATGGTGATAATCACGCTGTCAGACCTGTAATAGATTCATGCTTTTTGCCGTGCCGGTAGCATAATTATGTTAGTTCTTTGTTTTAAAAATCTTTTCAGAAGTAAACAAATACCTGATTTCTATAGAGAACATCAAGTTTTTGCACAACTCATTCTGAGCGTGTTTTTCTTTGTTTTGTTCTTCCTGATATGGGTCAGTCTCATCTTACTTTTCTCCTTTATCATTTTTTTTTCAGATTTATCTTTTTTTCTTCTCGCATATATACATAAAAAGCGTTGTTGCTTATTGTTTCACTCAGTCTCTGCTTTCTGCTAGTATATACTTCTTTATTTGGTGTTCTACTGGGATTCCATATATCGCCGATGCCGCTGAATGCACTGGAGGCGTTCGACGAAGTCCTGAGTTCAGAGCTTTTGACTGGTAATGTTAAGATTTATCACCGTATTGTATTTTTTTTCACAGGTGTGTATGGCAATCTGTTTTCCTACACTACAGTTACCTTTCGTCTCTATTGTGGCTCTTGGCGCATTACGCTTTCAATATTTGGTCTCCATGTTTCCAAGATCAAAAGAAAGTGTATGTTAGGTTTACCGATATTTGTTATTTTTTTTCGGTTCAGGAAAGGGGTTAGGATAAGGGGAGGGTTGATGCTCTCCATCAATGTTCCGTGTATAATACTTCCTATTGTACTTGCTTTCATTAACGTGGTATGATATTTCTGGTTATTTCATATGTTTTATGATTATATTTAGCAAGCATTTGATGGTATTACAGGAGTTTGTCATACAGGTCTCCTTTCTACAGGAAAGCTCTCATCATTCTTCTTGGTTCCTATATTTGCATTATATGTAGTAATAGGAAGTCTTTGCTTTGCATTTGCATCTGTCCGCGATGGTAGTTATTATTTGTTCTTTTTATAAAAATGTCAAAAGTTCAGATAATATCCTTGAGGACATCATCAAAGAGACGCGTGGTCGTTACGCGAAGATTGAAGATTATTACAGGCTTCGAGCTTATCGCTATCTTTGGGTATGAATCGTTTGATCAACGAGTCTGAAAAAGGTATTATAGTGGGTCGACGACGCAAAAGCTTACGGGATCGATGACTTGAAAACCGTGAACTTCAAGGAAGTGGACATAGCTGAAAAAGATGAAACTCTTGGTCCTACTGATTATCCGGATGAGTTGAATCTCAACTTGAAAGAAATCGATGATAGGTAAGCCCAGTAGTACTACAAAGTACATCTCCTTACAGAGATCGGAAACCCGGGAGTATTTATACGAGGAAAATGAAGGAATTCGAAATGAAGTCATTTGTCGATTTGAAAAGTACTATTGCTCCAGAAGGTAGGTGAAATGAAACTATTTTTCTTGCGAAGGAGGAAGATCGTGGATAAGCAAAACTTTTCCAATAATATACTTCAGGCGAAGCCCAAGACATTCTCGCGGAGCAGTTTGCCTTTCTATACACACGTACGATGAAAAGTTTCAGAGAAAGACATAGGAATGGTATATATCCTCGTTGGTCTTGTAAGTCCTCGCTTCCCTGTATACTTGCAAATATAATTTTTTTCAAGTTGCGATATTGATATCGGTCGTTCTCACCATTACGGCTAGCTGGGTAACCCATTCCTCCTTCATATCTGTTGATCCTGATCAGGAAGTTAATCGAGTGAAGGAACACATCAAGTAATATTTTTGTCTTGTTCAAATTAATGAAAGTGTTCAGATGCAAAGTTACTGCAATTATGCAAAATGGAACTAGCGATTGGTTTCAAGTTGAAGATTCGGATTATGTCAGTTCTCATTGTGTGTTAGATAACGTTTACATGCCTTATCGAGCTGATGCTATCGTTGCCGTGTTTTTGATATTCCCAGCAATTCCTTTCTTCATCTTGTCTGTGGCTTTCATAGCTGGCTGGTTTTCGACCGGTGGAATACCGCGGGTGAGAAACGTGAGATAACATACTGTATAACAGTTTTCCATAGGCTCGTGTCTTGAGAGAGAATGGCTCTAACTGTTGGGCCTCAACGAGAGGTAACGATATTGAGTTGGAGCTTCTAAACAAAAACGGTATTTACCGCCTGGTTTCTCACTGTACTGATTTCTACTTTTATATCGTTCAGATACTGAGAATCAAAGTTTTCCTGCAGGCGATTGTCAAAGGTTTTCTTCATTGGAGAAACTTCCCGCGGATGCTAATGTTGGTTTGCACATAGTTCATAACTATGAAAGATGTTTTAGAGTCCTGATTTGAGCGTCGCAATTAGCGAACCTATGGATCACAAAGAACTTGAAAACAGAGGGTTTAGTGGACGAACGTGAGTTCGATGCTTTTTATTTTGTAAATACTGTAAAACGTATAGGTTAGAATCGATCGGCAAGAACAGAAGAAAAAATTCCGTCTGTTCGGATGTTCAACCTTTGAAGTTCGATCCCAAAATGGAAGCAGATATAGCCAATCTGATCCGTCTTATCCGTAGCTCTGCTGCTCGTGATGGAGTTTGGTCAGAGAGGCAACGGAATTTATTAGACATGATGAATGATCTTTCTGTTCATTTAACGTACACTAAACGTAAGTTAGCGGAGAGTTTCAAAACTTACTATGATTCCTAATAGGTATGGTCACCAACGATTCTGTCGCTTGGAATATGGCCTTAGGTATTTTGAAACGGATAGAAATGCTTTTACAAGTTGCTGTCCGACCTGATGCATCGCCTGAAGTTCTTTTAGGTAACTTGTGCGCTGGGTGCATATACTTATTATGCCTATTAAGATTTCCAAGGTTTACTTTCTGAGCTACTAATCGTCATACCATCGCTGAATGATCACACTTCGAACATGAATACTTGGTGTTCTGCTGTGCAGGAAGCTATCGCAACTCTCCGTTGTGCTACTACTGGTTTGTCGGGCAAACTTCCGAGTAGTAATAACATGAACGGAGAAGGTATTTTTCTTTATGTGAAATTCTTACTATTTTTAAATACTAGGACCAAGCAAAGTTGATGTTGATAATGTAAGATCTGGATCTGTTGCTCAAAATGCGTTAGCAATTATTGCTGAGAATGCTATACGGATGGAGTTGAATCCTACGTTTAAATCTCCGGAGAGGACTGCACAGTTCGTTAAAGCTCCGACCGGTTTGTTCAATACAAATGGATCTGCCGTTCCTTCCACATCTGGTATGAATGGATCTCGAAATCTTGGCGGAGGTGAAATGAGACGTCAAAATACGGACCAAACTACTAGAGGAGGACAAGGGCAAGGTCATCGATTAACCATGAAGCGCAGACATTAGACTTCATTTTTTTTTAGGATTAATAAGAAACGGAGATCAGAATCGTAATTCATCTTCGAATGAACCTCTCTCAAGAACTACTGCTCAGCCTCTCGCTGCTGCTCCTCGAAATGTTCCAATAGCTGCCGCAGATCCCGTTGTGGCTCCAGTAGCCGCTCCAGTTGTTCCACTTGTTGTTCCTGGCGTTGCTCCAGCAATAGCTTCTCCTGCCAATATCAACAATAATGCTGTTGCTGGTCCAAGTAGGAATGGCGCCCCACAACCAAATGTTCAAAACCAGCAAGTGAATAATACTATGCCCGCCAGAGGTAATTTTTTCGTTAAGTAGTCAATTAACTATTTATTTCCAGTCGGTCCCACTAATGTCATCAGCGCGTATACTGAATCTTATTCAGGTTCTCATTAAAGTTTCTTATTTAGTTCAACTTTTTCTGTTGTTTTCAGCCGTTCCTCGAGGGTTCTTGACTATTCTTTCTGATGATGAATTGAGACTTCGTGTCTCTCGCTTAAGAGAAATATGTCACGAACGTTTATATCCGCAGGAGGTAAGTTCAAAGTATGAATCTGTTTGTATTTGTATGCTTGAGATAATATACATGCTAATCCTATCGGGAGACGTGAGACCTATAGTACCTAACACAAAAACGGGTGAAAGAATAGTGAAGGTTGCTGCGTATCGTGGACTGTTTGGAGACTCGCCTTGTATCAACGTTTCCATATCACCTCAAACATTCTTGAGGTTTATGCGCAGGCGGGCTATCACCGTTGTAGGAGCAATCGGTTTCCATTTCTCGAGAAGTGATCGGCCCTTCAGAGAGTAAGTCTTGTACCGATAAAATTGACTTTTTCTTTATTGTCAGATATCATCCACCTGTTCTTCCACCACTTGGTTTGGCCGAGTTAGAAAATGAACTCACTTTAGGAAGAATTCTTGGAGTTGAATCTCTTCTACCTATCCGCGATTTCTTGAGATTATTCAATAATGGAGAGTGAGTAGAAATATGAGTTTTTTGAATAAATTATGCAATTACAGGGCAATGGTCATTCATAACCCTGAATTAGCTATTCTTCGTTCATTCACCAATTATCTCGACGCGTTTGCGGAAGCTAGAGGATTCCCAGTGCAAAGAGTCAGTTGAAATTGTCTCAATTTTTATATCCAATGATTAGGATGAGTACGTTCCTGACCCTCAACCTAATGTACGACTTGAAGTACCAATGGCCGATGAGAGTGCCGAACAGGCAGCTAATGGCGGTGAGTGTGAAAGAATAAATCGGAAGTCATACAAGATTTTCAGAAATTGAAATCGCTGATCCCCAGGAAAATAATAATTAAACTTAATAATTAACGGGTTATTACAACATTCGAACTCATTTACTGTTACGGCTTTCATTCAGCGATATCAATACTTTGATCAATCGCTTACTATTTAATCTACTTTGTCGTATGCCTAATCAACATTTCATATATGCTTATTTATTTCATATCTTAAAAAGTTGACCATCTATTAATACTAATTTATTCCTTAATGTTAATTCCTATAATCGTTCGATTATGTTCTCACCACCTCACTATTCCCGATGAAGAATTAACATTGTTTCCATGATTTGATCTAAACTAATGTTTAATATCTTGAAATAAAGGAATTCGTCTTTCAGAGGATTAGTTTTAAAGTGATTTACTGAAAAAGGGAGAAGCAACCGTTCTTTACGCGCGATTAGGATAAAATAAAAAGTCCACGTAATGACGTCGGTGACGTTGCGTCCAGTCGCTCTGGATGCGTTATGAGATTATCTTGGAAACTTGTTTGATATGCAGATATGGTAGGTAGAGTGCTGTGAGTTGATTGGAAGCAAAAAGGTGCTGAAAGGAAGTAATTCTTTGATCAAGTCTATTCCATCTAGAATTCATTTTTCGGTCAAGATAAACGGCTGAAAAATGCTATTAGTTTTAACGATATAGGTGACGGCGTTTTTAAGCGAACCTCCTACTATAGTTTCGAACGTGAGAAAGTAGATTGAATAATAAGATATGTAATACGTAATGATTAGCTAAAAGAGGCATTCAAAAGCTTTGCTGTGAAAAAGATTGGAATCCCGGACAATCATGTCACATACATTTCATAAGTTCAGGTTTGACGAACAGCCTGTGACGTCAGGAATGGGATACGAAAAATCAGATGATGATGCGAATTTGAGCTATAGTTTCGAAACGGTTCCAGAAGTCGCAAACGAAAGCAAGACTGTTAGAGAGATGAAATGGAATAAGGAGAGATGGATATGTTATCTTGAGACAGCTTAAGCTTTCTTTATAGAACTTCTTATACTTTATAAGCATATTGAAATGACAATGAAATGTTTCATTGCAAACAGAAAACTGCAAAACAACGAACGAGTATACTCCCGGACAGGGTCTTAATCATTCAATTTTCGGTTTTTTTGATTCTCCACTTTAAAGAAGGTTGCCATTTCAATTGTTCGAATGAATGTATAAAATCAACTGCCGCCATATCATTGCTGCATTATGCGATTTTTGGTCATTAGGAATATCCCGATAGGGTGATGACTTCCGTCTTATTCCATTCTCTCACAGGTAGATGATTATTGGATGAAACAAAAATTTTTGAAGCAAAAAACAGACAAATGAAAGATACTTGAATAAGATTATGTGACACTTTCTTTGATAATTAACTGTTGTAAAAGAGTATCCGGACCACAGAAGCAATAAAGTCATTGACGTGATTCAGCTCCGCTATTCCGGGAAGATGGTTAATGAGGGTTTTTTATGTCCGGTCAATATTGCTGCTCTATGTCGAATACAATATTCTGTTGCCTCTCCTGTAGTGCAGGATTTCGGATGTTGTATACTTTCACCTACATTCCGTGGAGACTATACGGAAAGGGATTAAATAAGTTTCGTAAGATGCAATTAAATTTATCAAACATATGCAAATACTGTTTATAATGAATTTCTGGAACCTGCATTCGGTGGAGGAAATGCTTCGACAGAAAATGATCGTTACCCAGAGTTTCCAACTTTTTTCTTTCATCTTCTCTTTCTTTGACCAAACTTCAACTATCAAAATCTCCGGTTCAATTATCTAAGACCGTTTTTAATTGAGCTTGAGAGAGATTTCAGTTCATTTTTGTCGCTGAAACTAATCGGCGAGGTATTTCTTCTCCAAACCTAGGATATGTTTTGCGATTCATGTCATTTTGAGAGTTTTATGTTCGTTTTCTGAAAAAATTAAATGGCCAATTAAGGGGAGGGCGGTAGAAAATCGCAAAAAACGACAACTGATTCCATTTCAGTCAGTCAAGACCAGTGGGAGGAGATCTATGCATTTCGGTGGTGAAGCCGTTCAGGTGAGTCGCTTGATAAAACACTCGGGGTAGATCATTCGCTTCATTTTAAGACTGACGACTGTTCGAGGTATGCCTTCGTTATTAATTACTCTGTTCGTTCATTTTTGTTTCATTGAATATGTTTTTATTTCAAAGTTTCTCAGTTTTCTCTCTGTGTGGTCAGAATTATGACCATTGCGACTGGGAAAATCTATGTCTCATTAGTCTTGTATCTATCTTCATCACCTTCTCAGATTTCTATCGCCAACCTGCACCTTATTCGTCTTCTTCTCCATTCCCATACAGCTGTTGCGAAGTTCCAATACAATAGACAAACCCGTTTTAGGAATAAGCTATCGTTAAGCTATCCACCTGGCTTCTCATTTTTCAAGAATACGATCCGTTCATCATTCTCTCCTATATATTGAAAAGGATAAGTATATAA
Source organism: Auanema freiburgensis (assembly GCA_030370435.1). Taxonomy (NCBI): domain Eukaryota; kingdom Metazoa; phylum Nematoda; class Chromadorea; order Rhabditida; family Rhabditidae; genus Auanema; species Auanema freiburgense. The sequence goes on from CM059367.1 coordinate 1,235,859, forward strand.
TCATAGATAAAAGAATTCCTGATATCTCGACTAGATATCTTATTCCTGTATTTTAATGTTCTTTCTTTGATCCAGAGCAATGTGAAATGTTATTTTTGTGTTTGAGACCATATCGTTCACATTGATACTTGCCCTGTCGTACATGCGTTCATTCTAAAGCATAGTTAAGAAACATATTTCAGTTAACTATGCAAGCATTAATAATCTTTACTATCCTCATCCAGCTTACTTCTTCATGTATGCGAACAGATCCTGGAGGAGAAACAAGTACTCTTATACATTCATTTTACATCATAACGAACCTTCTCACTTTCTTATTCTTTCAGCGACGGCCACTCCTGTAACAACGACTGTTGCCACAGGTAAGCTTTCTCTAACTTGATCTTTTCCTCACAGATTAATACTTTTCAGAAACAACCACAGTTAGCGAAGGTAAACATCAATTATCATTGAAGGTTTTTGAAATATTCTAAAAGCAGACAAAGTTTCTTCAAGAGTCCACCATTTTTGTAAACAAAAACTGATAATGAGATAATAGAAGTCTCACTGAGAAAAAAACCTGGAAACTTGCTTCGTCAGAGTATTTCTTAGAGAGAACTTGCAAAAATGAAAATCAAACTAACTTGATGGGATACTAAGTACGCGAATATATCCTGATCTAGGTTTTCTCAAAATTCCCCAATCTAAGAATAGCTTACATCACTGAAACAAACTTAATCTAATAATAACCTTATACAGTTCATCAGAAGCTTCTAACTTACAACAAGCACTGCAAAACCCACACACTTTTTAGTCACAACAACATCATCTGAACTCACAACAACATCATCTGATCTCACTACAACTTCATCTGATCTCACGACAACAGTAGCGGACACAACTACTACGGTTGAGGTGGAAAGTAAGACACAAAGCTTTTTAATTACCTTTCCAGTTTTCTATTCCTGATAACTCCTTTATCATAATTGACGAACCTTTCATGCCTCTAATTATGTTTTCTGCTCTCACTACTTATATTAATCACATCACGAGCTTCACTTGGCGTTATTGCAAGTAGTTGCAAAATCAAGGAGATTGCTTTCTTGAGAGACCATGTTTCATACCAGGTTCTCCAGTTTCTTGTTGCTTCTGCAAAAAAAAGAAAAAAACTCTCAAATAAACTTAAACTTTGAAAATCTCACAAAGATCTTCATAACTCGCTTGCAGGTCACATTGATCTCGTGAGCGAAACGAACGATGATTTGATTCGAATCAAAAAAAGTTGAAACGAAACGAAAAACTTCTGAGAATTAATCAACAATTGTTTATCTTCAGAAACTTGATTATTATTTTGCCCGTCCATCTTTCTTTCCCATTTTTTCGGACAGGAGCTCGTTTCTGAATTTTCATACGTTCAAGTCCAGACCGAAAAACGTTTTTATCTGGTACATAGTTTTCGAAAGCAATACATCTGCAATGCTTCCTTTGAAACTAATAACACTTTTGAACCTTACATCTCTTCAGCAACAGCTCAAGACAACTGTCCTTATAATATTAGCCCAAGTTTGTGAGGAGTCACTCTATTTGTGATTTTGTTCCAATCTCAGGCTTGCTCTACCAGCAGGGCGATAGCCTCTTCTCTTCCTTATTCTTTTTTTTTTAAATCATGCTTGCGACTCTTCACTCTGCTCTCTTTAAGCTACAACCCAATCCGAGACTACCACTCAAATAGCAAGCACAACGGAAGCTCAAGAAAGTAAGGTATTTAGCGCGCTTTCTGTACTAGCTCAGTCCCATTCGTTTAAAAACTGAGTGTGCGCAGCATATCCATCATTCCTCCATCATATCACGAAAATTCCACTTATAGCCACTACCCAAACAGAGTCAACCACTCAAATTGCAACCACAACGGAAGCCCAAGAAAGTAAGGCATTTCCTTTCTCCGCGTATTACCTCATCCCAACCTGCTCGAAAACTGAGAGCTCACAGTAGCTTTATTAACGTTCACTTATCCACAATATCACAATCATTTCACTTTTAGCCACAACTCAGACTGAGTCAACCACCCAAATAGCAACCACAACAGAAGTAGCAGAAAGTAAGGGTTTTCCCTGACTACTCACTAACATCAGCTTTCTCTATTAACTTGGGTATTCACATCTTTCTTCAACTTCTATGTCTATAACAACGCTCAACATTAACTCTTATTGTTCTTCTACCGTTTTAGCGACGACAGAAGTTGTAACAACCACTGAAGCTGCAACAACGACAGCCATGTCGGAAGAAAGTAAGAGAAAAGCTTTCTTCCAGTCAGCACTATCTTTTCAATTTTTGTTGCAGCAGTAACACTGCTTTCATGATATAATCTTAATATTTTCTCTAAAAATTGAAGGAATAGAACTCTGAACTGAAAAAGCTCACCACCACCTTCTAATTCCTATTAATTACTTTTAGCCACTACTGTAATGGAAACGACAACTGAAATGTCAACAACAACTTTAGCTGAGGAAGAAAGTAAGCACCGTAGATTCACATATTCACTAAATGAACTTACACTTTCACCAAATCTCACAGACAACCTTAAATCTATCAGTCATCTTAATGAGAAGAACTTTGACATGCTATCATAGAACTTTCATTTGTTGAACGTAGCAGCGTTCACTTTGAAACTTGATGAGAGCGATGATCTTGTTCACTAAACAAAGCTTAACATTATTTCCCTCTTCCAACTTTTAGCCACAACACAAATGGAGACAACAACAGAGATGGTAACAACCACTGAAATGATAACAACAACAGAAGGTCAGACTTCAATGTATTGTAGCATTGCACCCTTTTCTATTTTCAGTCGAAACAACTACTGTGGCGGCAGTGGGTCAGTTTTGTCTTTATTTGTCTGAGTTCTCTCACTTTACTTCTTCTTGGCACCTTTAGTTAGAATAACTCGTTTTTGTTACTTCTTCCTTGCTTGATACTGACTATAAGCAACGCTTTCATTAATCGGCATAAGTTCCGAAACCACACATGACTCACGTAATTCAAGTAGTCTCTTCAAGTTCATCATTGCATACAGTATAGAGATTGAGAGCGGTTGTAATCTATGAAAAGAAAAATGAGAAAGTTGAGAACAAATGAGTATAAAGAATAGGAAGAAGAAAAAGGAACTTATCAAAGTCCATTTAATCAAAAATTCTATGCAGCTTGTACCTCTTGTCCCGAAAACATTCCAACATATACGGTGCCAGTAGAACCAGACTCAGGATTCGAAAATGGAGTCCTAGAAATTTTGTAAGCAACTCATCGAATTGGAATGAATCTGTTATCTATGCTTTAGCGATCCTACAATAGTTGATGGTTGTTCCGCTAGACAAGCTACATGTACGGGTCCAGATGGTGTCGCCGGCTTAGCATTCATGGAGGTAAGCCTTAATACACATTTCATAATGGATACCGCATGGATGTTATTTAAATTCTGAATTATAGTTCAATGAGCAACAAAATGCCTCACCAGATATTGAACAAATCGTTACTGTCGAGTTGGTCTGCAACTCGGATGGAGATTGGACATACACAGGTCCAGATCAAGCTGGAAATCCTGTAACAACTGTAGTTAACGATATTTCATGTATATTCGGAAGAACTTAGAATATCTATTAATTAATCCAATTAATATGCACATAATATAATATTTATTTATTACGAATTAAACATTTGTTATTTGTTACTAGACAGTACAAAGGAATAATCATGGCTCCATCCATACTCAGCTTCAAGCCCACGTAGGTGTCGACAATCAAGAGGGTGGATATAGATTTTTGAAGAAATAATCATCCTTTTGTGATAACAAACCATCAATTAATACGAACAACAATGCTATATTTGAATGAGGTTCAAAGGGAACGTGATCAAGGAACATGTCAACCAGCCTCACACTTGGAGTACAAACTACAAGAACCTAGGCAGTTGAACTCATTCACAATGTGATCAGAGCAGATTTTGTTTTTTTATCTGGCCATTAAGACTCTTCAATTTAATCAATCTTTCCTGTTTGAGCATGTTTTATGATAATATCTGATTATCTATAAAATGTAGTCAATACATAGCGCGAGAGATTAACGACTACCTGCTCTTCTTTTCATCAACTTCATCCTGACAGCACAATTGATAGACTTTGGAGTGTTCTTGAAATTGTTCTGCAACTCTCTATGTGTTTCTCTTTGCCTCTCTGAATATCTCCCGGATGAGTTTTCTATCAGTTCGTTCAGCTAATTAATGACCCCACCGACAATCAAAGTCTCAGCTTCATTTCCTACAACCTCACCTTCATCATCTTCTTCTCTTCTTTAATCCTCTTTATGTGTCTATAGTATTCTTTTTCTTATTTTTATGTTGCTCATCTTCCATTTTTCACACGTCTTTTATCAAACGTCTATTTTCATTGAAATAATGCTCAACCAAAATCTATTTCTATATTCTCTCTCTCTTACAAATTATCTTTCTCAGCACTCTTCCCTCTTTTTCTGTTTCTCTCTTTCTCTCCTTTATGTTCCATTTGTTCACCTTGTCTATTTCATATTTCTTTTTTCTTTCCTTCTTTCATTCTCTCTAAAAACGTTTACAATTTTCTTCCTTACCTTCTTCTTCTTCTTCTTCTTCTCCTCACCAACACCTCAAGACTTCTGAACGAATATGCCCCGCCCATTTTTCTACGATCATTTATTCTGAGGATCATCGCGTCATATCTACAACTACTTCTTATGCGATTTGATCTTTATCATTGAATTATTGAATTGTATCTCATCACATTACTTTCTTCATCTTCTGCTTCTTAACTCAAACTTGTTTAAGCTCAGTGATTCTTTTTCAAAAGAAACAATGAACGAACTAACTAAAAATTCTCAACTGATATTCAATCCTTCAACAGATATTTCGAAATCAGCAGAGATTTTCTAATTTTTTTCTGAAATTTCTCTATTCCAACTTCTTTTTGCGCTTCACAGCACTTTAAACCAGGAAACATAATCTTTGTCTCATTATGAATACGGTTTGTGTTGAAAAAGAAAAAAAGAATGAATGTCTCTCTCTCTCGAGTTCTGTTCATCTTTCTAAGGTCATCGTTGAAAGTAAAGAAACATCTCAAGATATTCACTCTTGTCATTTGAAACTCATCATTTTTCTTGGTTCCAACTTACTTTGCTTTCCTTGTTCTTAGTGTCCTCAGCAACTTGATGTCTCATTTTATGACGATTCTTGAAGCTGAGCTATAATATATTAGCTAAGAATGAATTTTCTAAACTGTTCTCTGTTGATTAAACTATGTAGGCGAAGTATGCCAACGATCTGTCGAGAACTCATGCATGAGTCGGAAAGCCATCTCATCTGAGGTTGTGAGATGTCGTCCAGTTCCAGTCATGTGTTGTAGTCTTTTCACTTTGTGTCATCATATAAAAGTCCTTGTGGAAGGATCATAAATAATGCTTTTATCTACAGCAACAGGCGCTGTTCGTCTCGAATCGTTGTTTCTTCAGCTTTTGCTTCTGCCGCCGTCCATCTAATACCGGAGCCAATCACCTTTTGAGATGACCCTCATTGTTTCAATCTTTCATTCCTTTTTTTTTTTCTTCAGTGCTCATCATTTTCATTGGGTAGTGAGAGACATCGTTCTGCTATCGATAATCTCAAAACTTTAGTTAACTTCCTCTGTTCACCATTTGATTTCGGAGCTGCGGTTAAGCTCATCCTTCATGCCTGTCCACCTCAAAAAGTTTTTTTTCTCTCTCTCTCTCTCTCTACATTCTATAATCTATTGTAACATTATTGAACTGTTACTATATTATCTCTTCAGTTTTTGTCTTAACAACAAACTGATCTGTTATCATTTCGTTTCAACCATTTTTTTTAAATTAATTGACAACATATATATATATATCTATAGTCTGACCTCTGCTTGAACTTCTACAATGAAGTTTGACCTGCGACTGCTCCTATTTTTGGGGCTGGTGCAATGGTCATCAACTCATTATGACGTCGGACGTCTACCTATAGACGAAACAGCAGGAAAAGTAACTAAGAAAACAATAAAAACTGAATAACTAACTATATGCTCATATTATAGAGCTCTTTAACATTTGTATTTGATATCACCGGAAGTATGTTCGATGATTTGGTTCAAGTTCGAGAAGGAGCTCGTAAAATCTTTCAAACTGTCATGGCTCAAAGAGAAAAATTGATTTACAATTACATAATGGTGCCGTTCCACGATCCACGTATGTTTCACTTGAAATCCAATAGACTCTAACAGCACAATAGCCGAAAATATAAAAAAACAAAAAAATATATTTCAAACTACTGTGTTTTGCAACAATGCACTGTCTTGGATGACACTGTATAAGAGAGTGACTAATAGAGTTGTGTCTTATTTGTCAGCTATAATTCATTGAAGAAGATTTGCATCTTTCTATGTTTCATCATAAGTTTTTTGTGAAAAGGAAAGAAAAAAAGATAAAAAAAAAAGTAAAATCTCAATTTTTGGAGAGAAGAGAATAACGATTTACAAGCTGTTACACTCCCATGCAGACACTTAATCTTTTCAACCATTAATTAGATTTTAGACAAGAAGCTAGGTGGTAATTTGAAATTAAATGATTTATTTATTCTTTTTATCTTTATATTGATAGTTTATGTTGTAGATTTGGGTGAAATCATTAATACAACTGATTCAACCTACTTCTTGAGACAACTCAATAAGGTATATGTGCACGGTGGAGGTGACTGTCCAGAGAAAACGTTAACAGGTAATGCTCTTATCCTTATATACAGTTGGGCTTTCTTATATCATTTAACTTTCATTTTAATACTTATTTTTTGTGTTGCGAATTTACGTGGGACATGTCCTAATTCGAGATGATGATTCATTCCTTAAAAGGTCGTAGCTACGGACCGTTAAGCACATCTTATTCTTCTGAGACGGAACACAGCAAATGTTGCGATTTCAAAGAATATTTGTCCAGTTTTTACTGTCTGATTTCTGAAACTTGTGTGAATTTATTAAAGTTATGAAGACGTCAGAGGGATGAAACTGAAAATTGTAAGAAAGAAGTAGTAAGATGACGAAAGATAGAATTGATGAACGAGTGCCAGAGTAATAGAGGGATAGAAGAGGAAGTAAGGATGATTGCGAAGTTTACAAGTTAAACTAAAGGTTAAAGGCAAAAGCGGTATAGTCTTTTGGAATTTGATATGCATTTGCCATCTCTCAGTACCAATAATAAAATGAAATTAGCTTTGTAAAGTGATTGTTCTCATCCACAATTTCTAGACAGATCAATTTGTCTGAAACTGATGAAGTGTGTTTCCCGATTGATCTTCCCTTCAGCAGTTAGAACGAAAAAAACTTTTAAGCTTAATCCTTCGAGAAAGAATGATAAAAGCAGGATGTTGGAAGGGAAGAAAATAATTGAAAAGTAATCTTCGTTCTGTGTGGTACCGTATAGCTCTTCATTTCACCATTTTCTTTTGAATTTGATTGTCTGCAACGACGCATCAAAACTACAAGGAGGGAAGTCAGTTTTGGTTGAATTGACGATTATAAGAGAGATTGGCTAGAAGAATGTTATAGCTTTGTTTGATTTATTTTGGATTATGTGATTTTTCCCTACTACAGACAAAAAGCTCGAGTAATAAAGGTGTGAGAGATGCGAGAGGAAAGAGGTAACAGAGAGAATGCTTTCAGTCAGACAGAATATGAGACAGACGGTAGAAACACGAGATTCCATCATTGACTTCAAGAGAATAGAGAGAAGGAGAGAGACGAAAGATAAAATGAAATAAAATAAATTAAAAAGAATAGAGAGAAGAGGAAATGTTTTGATAACCTGTGAATAGCAGGGCATTGTATCCGACTCGTTCAGCTAAACTGCGCAGAGGTTGTAAAATCGTAACCGGAGTGTTCTACTAGGGTGTCACTTTTGTTAACAACGTCTCACATACTTTCTATCTTTCTCTCTTATTTTCTGAAACTCAAAGTTCTCGATTGAAGATGCTTCAGCAGAGAGAAGGACAGCAAAATAGAAAGAGGGATTAATAAGTAACAAAAGGAGATAAAGCACATAGTATCAAGTATATCGGATGAAACTTACACCGTTGAGTAAAAGTTGAAATATCCATCGTTGCAAGATTTCAAGAAAGTTTTCAAATGGAATTAATTCTCAGCTCAGAGAGGGGATGATTTTGTACTTCTTTAAGGTATTCTGACGGCTCTGAACATATCATTGCCATCTTCTTTCATCTATGTATTCACTGACGCACGGTCAAAAGATTATCATTTGGAAGATGAAGTCTTGAATATGATTCAAGAGAAACAAAGTTCTGTATGTCTTAAACTTTGAATACAAAATGGTTAGATGTACTTCTAGGTGGTTTTCGTAATGACAGGAGATTGTGGTAATAGAACTCATCCAGGATTTCGAACTTATGAAAAGATAGCTGCAGCGTCGTTTGGACAGGTTTGTTCAAAATTAAAAGAGTAATTAAATCAAAATAATATTCTTCTAACATGTCTATTTTCCAATTTTCACCCTACACGTGAGTCACGTGACTTATGGATACGTGAACACGCTACTCCATTCCTTATTTATTATTTGTTGACTCGGTCGCATCTAATGCTAAAGAGATGACTCTGTCATTTTAATGTTATTCAAGTATTGTAATGACTTTTAAGGTTTTCCATTTATCCAAAAGTGATGTGAGCACTGTACTGGAATATGTAAGACATGCTGTTAAACAACGAAAAGTATGAATTATATTATAGTTTTTATAAATATCATTAATCATTAGATTCATATGATGTATGAAGTTCGTGATCGAGGAGGAACAGTCTCGAAGAAAATTCCTGTCGATAAGCATATGACAGAGCTGACGCTTTCTCTTTCTGGTGACAAAGATGATGAAGAGCAATTGGATATAACTCTTATTGATCCACAAGGTAATATATAAATTATGAATTTTGTACTTTTTTCGTCCTTGAATTTTGCAACTGCAAATAATTCAATTTCTGTCCGCCCTCGGCCAACTGGCAGTGATCTATCACTCAGCCACACGCACAATCAGAAACAAAAAAAACTTTTGAAAGTAAAAGTGTGAAAAAAGACAGTTGATCGTAGCTTCAGGACAATTCGTAATTACATACTGATGATTGATAAGAGAAGGATACTGTTAGTTCATTTCTATTCTTTAGGATATCATGTCGATAAGAATACGTATAACAAGGAAGGAGGAACGATAGATTTGAAAAATGTAAAACTTGTACGGTTAACAGACCCCAAACCTGGCCAATGGCAGGTTAGCTCCAATCATTACTTCATCGTTCATTAATCATGTTTTAGGTCGTTACTAACTCTAGGCTCAAACATACTATTCGTGTGTTTGGTCATGGATCTATTGATTTCAAATATGGTTTCGCTTCAAGAATTGTTGATGAAATTGAATTGGTTTGTTATAGCAAAAGAATCGTTAGATTAGGAAATATCGTTTAGGCTAGCCAACGTCCAGTTTCGAATCAAAATTCTTACCTACTTGTTAATATGACTGGAATGGTACCACCAGGAACTGTAACGGAAATAGCTCTATTAGATTATTATGGTGATCAACATATATGATGCTCTTCAACAAATACTCTTTAAGGAACATCTCTATACAAGAGTGAAGCTACACCTCATAGGAATAACCCTTATATGTATTTCGTCGGACCTCTTTTACCTCCTAAAGGATTATTTTTCGTTCGAGTTCGGGGAGTTGATGAAGAGGTATTCCATCCATGTTGTGAAGAAAATCAAGGATGTTCAGGATTATGAATTTCAACGTATTGCTCCCACAGCTATAGGTAGTGTTTCAGTTGGAGGTCCAAGAGCATATATCCATCCGAAAATAACAGCATTTGCTTCTTCCGTAAGAATAATTAATGTTTTCAAAAATATTAGTTTGATCATTGCAGGATGTAAATTTGACCTGCAAAGTTGAATCTCAATCCAAGTTTACTTTGTTTTGGTATAAAGGTAATGAGAAAATTGGGGGTCCACTGTTCTATCAAATGACTGACACCGCCATTTGGACTCTACACGAAGTTACAATCCGTGATCGTGGAGAGTATTCTTGTGTTGTAATCAGTGATAATGGCAATCATTCAGCCAAGACTTTCTTAGAAACTCGAGGTATGTATTCTTACAATCTCACAACTTCATATACTGGATTTAAGAATCTCCCCCACTGATTATTGGTCTTAGGAACGTATCTGTTCCTCTCGGACATCCAGCATTCCTTCATTGTCAAACGCAGTCTACTAGCAAGGTTGTGTATTAAGTTTTCTAGCACATAATTTTCAGTTTCAGGTGGAAATCCGATGGGTTCGTCACGGAGTATCTGTCCTTTCTGGACCAAATACAGTGATTTATCCAAATGGAACATTACGTATTCATCAAACCTCACGTGCTGATTCTGGAGGCTATGAGTGTCAAGCACGTAACACTGGTGGAATGATAAGTCAATCGTTAGCTGTGAAGGTTTCAATTTTACTATTATCCGTTTCTGAATACTATTATCAAGGTTCTCGAACTTCCCAAAGCATCAATATCCCCAACTTCTGTATACTTCGTGCCTCATACTCCTTTCAACATCTCTTGCTTTGTTCAAGGAGATCCAAAGCCTGAAACTCACTGGTTCCAAAATGGACGCAGAATCAGTGCAAATCATAAGTATTTTATGAACTTTAAAAGTGAAATGCTTTTCTTATTTCAAAATGCTCTACTCATTTCTTCAGACGATTTACTCGTGCGCGATCCAGATGACACAGACATTGGGCAATATGAATGTAGAGCTGTGTCGCCAGCTGGAGTCCACGCAGAGTCAGCACAAGTTATGAAAGCTAGTATGTCATTTGTAGTTCTCAATTCGATAAGTTCATGTATTATCAGTTCCTCCCAGAGTTGAACTTTCTCAGTCCAAATCGATGATTGGCAGAGGAGACAATATAACCTTTGAATGCAGAGTAAGCCCTTGCTGATTGAATATTAAAGTCTTTGCTGATTTTAAGGTGCTCGATGGTATGCCTGTTCCTTCATTACAATGGTTCAGGAACGGCAGAGAACTTTTACGCAGTAGTAATGAATACATTCGCATCGCAGGACGTCATTTAACAATACTGGTTTACTGAACTACGAACTGATTGGCAATTATATCTATCTTTCTGCAGGGTGTTCAAGAGAGTGATGGTGGTTCGTATTCCTGCGTAGCTGAAAACATGGCCGGAAGAGATATTGGAGTAGCTCAGTTGACTGTTGGAAGTATGCCATCTATTGCTTCTTCTCCTGAGACTGTTCGAGTCAATATTGAACGTGGAGTATGCTTTCGAATATAATCCTGTATGATTAACGCATTTATTAAAGACAACACTTCAATGCCGAGCTATCGGCAATCCTCGTCCTAGAATTGAATGGCAACGTGATGGTGTCTCTTTGCAGCAGCTCAATAACCCTAGATATGTTGTTGCAGACGATGGTAACTTAATGATTACTAGTAAGTGAAGTAAACGTTCTCTTACAATCTGAACTATGTTTTATCAGATGCTCAATTGGAAGATCAGAAGAGATTCACTTGTATTGCAAAGAATGAGTATGGTCAGCAGTCAAAAACTACTATGGTTATGGTAGTTGGATTAGGTAGTATCCAGTTAGGCTTTCCTCACTGAATTCGATTTTTAAAGTATCACCCGTATTGGGACACGTTCCACCAGAAGAGCAGTTGATAGAAGGAGAGGATTTGAGGCTTTCATGTGTTGTCGTGTTAGGAACTCCTAAGCCAACTATTCAATGGTTCAAGGACAATGAGCCTCTCAAAGAAACTGATTCTCTCGTGGTAAGTATCTTCTTGTTGTTTAAAGTCTGTGCTTCCCCTTATAGATTGAAGGTGGTGGATCCTCACTTCTTCTCCGAAATGGTAACCCTCGAGACGAAGGCCGATACACTTGCGCAGCAATCTCGCCAGCTGGAAACGCAACCATCAATGTTAACGTTCAGCTTATAAGTACGATTTTTTTCTTGCGTGACCAAGCATTTTTCCTTCTACAAAAATTCTCTTTGTTGTTGCTCTGTGTGTTTTTGAAGAGTGTGATAGATGGAAAAGTCAAATACGTATTCTTTTCTGTCGTTTTTTGTTTGGTTTTACATATTTTCGGCTTATATTACGTACGTACTTGTCTTTCACTCTGATCTGCTCTAACACACAACCGGCATAACTCATACCAAGGAGTACGTTAGCATCTCACTTGCTAACGTGTTCGGATGAGACAACAATACTTTTTTTTCATAGAAAAAGTTACTGTAGTAACTCTTCTCTTATTCATGTTTTGATCCTCCGAAACTCCTTTGTCTGTTTCTGTCTTCTGCATGGTTGTTTGATTGTTCAGAGAAGCCAGAATTCGAACAATTGGACGGTGAACCGTTCTTGGAGTCTGGAGAAATAGCCGTCAAAGAAGGATTACCAACCAGCATTCCATGTAGGGTTAAAGGAACACCTACACCAACTGTAACATGGTCGTATGACGGCCGTCCAATTAGCATCAACAATAAAGAATACACTATTACGGTAATGATAGGGCTGTTACAACACAGTCGGAACATCTTTTTCTCAACCATCAGTTGTTTTTAGCAAGATAATACTCTTATCATTCACTCTCCCAAGAAAATAAATCAAGGAAGATATACATGTACAGCTATGAACCCTGCGGGAGAAAGTGATCAGGTACTTCTTAAGCCGTTCGTGCTTTTATCTCATATCTCATTTATCATTTTGCAGTCGATTTCCTTGACTGTGATCGAGAAACCCGTTATTGCCCCTGGACAATCTTCCTTCAACCTCATCCAGGGAACTCCTGTTCGAATTCCTTGCAACATAAAAACAGATCCTATGCCAACAATCGTCTGGTATCTCAATGATAAGGAATTCGTTGGGGGAACAGTCGATTCTGATGGAGCCCTCATTATTGATGACGTTAACGAGATTCATAAGTTTTTATTGATTTTACATACAAAGCTAGAAAAATAGAGTTCAGGGGTAATCTTCGGTGTTTGGCTGAAAATGACGCTGGTTCTGACGAAAGAGTGATCAGTTTGACTGTGCACACAACGCCGATCATAGATGGAAGTGGCCAAGTTTAGCTTGTTTATATATAGTCGCACAATTTTTATTCTCTAGACAATACCCAAAGTAGCTCATGTAAACGATACTGTTGTACTTCCCTGTCCTGCACGAGCTCAACCACCTCCTATCAGGATTTGGAGTTATGAAGGACAAGATTTATCTGAATATGAAGTCATCCCAGTAAGTTATAAAATACTCCGCATGAAACACTGTTTTTTCTTAGCACACTGTCTCTGAAGACGGAGAACTCATACTCCCATCAGTGCAGTTAGACTTCGGAGGACATTTCACTTGCTTGGTTTCTAACTTGGCTGGAGATGATTCTGTGACATATAATTTAGATGTATGGTTTTACAGTTCAACATTTAGTTTTATACATTTTTCTTAAGGTTCAAGAGAAACCGAAAATTATTTCCGAAACACCAGGAACAATCGATGTAGTTAAAGGGCTAACACTAGAAATTCCTTGCAAAGCTATCGGCACTCCTGAACCCGAGAGAACTTGGGAGAAAGATGGAATTCAGATATCACCGGATGAATCATACAACATTGATTCGGCTGGTACTCTTCGCATAATGAATACACAGAAAATGCATGCTGGTCCATACACTTGCGTTGTGAAGAACGGAATGGGTACTGATAGTCGAGTAACTAATGTTGTTGTTCAAGGTTTGCTTTCGTACTGTTCAGTAATAAATGCTCACATTAGAACCACCACAAATACTTACAACCACGATTTCGAACTATACAGCCGTGGAAGGCGACATGGTATTGCTTGCAATTGTAATAAATGAATGTTCTTATAATTAACTTAGGTTGAGATTCGTTGTCATGTATCTGCCTATCCGCAAGCTATAATCCAATGGACTCGTAAAGGCGTCCCTGTAACTGAGCATACACCAGGAGTTCGAATTCTCAATGGTATTTAAGCTAACAGTATTATCATCATTCATTTTCCATCACAGGGGAAACTCTTGTTATTGATGAAGTGAACAAGGACGATGCTACTTTCTACACGTGCAAAGCGACGAATCCTGCTGGAAAGGCTGAAAAGGTGATTCGTTTATCAGTGATAGGTGCGTCGAAGCTTAGTTGTATTATCGCTCATTACATAATCTTTAGTTCCACCTGAGATCCCCGATCAAGATGAAATTATACACGAATCAGTGCGTATACAGACACCCTTTGCTCTCTACTGTCCTGTTATTAGCACCCCGCTACCCACAGTAAAATGGTCTTATCTTTTTTCCTTATTAAACTCTTCAACTCAGATTACTTGGCATCTGAATGACAAGCCCATTGCTGAGGGTGACTCAAACATTGTTTTATCCGAAGACAAACGTAGGATGCATGTTGTTGAAGCTAGAGAAACAGATGCTGGTGTTTACAAATGCATAGCTCGAAATAGCGCCGGTGAAAGTAGCAAAACGTGGGATATTGAAGTCTTAGGTTGGTTATCTTTATTGTATTAGCATTTTCTTCTGTTTCATTCGAATTACCGACTCGGTTATTGATAACTTATAAGAATCCTTCTCGATACTTTGCATTTCAGTTCCATTGAACATTGACGAATCCGAATGGAAAAGAAAAGTTACTGTTCTTGCTGGAGATGAAGTAAGATTTATTGAATTTATTTCGATTGAATAACGAAGCATTTTGTCTAGGTTGAGCTAGGGTGCCCTGTAAGCGGACTGCCCACTCCAACAATCACGTGGGTTGTGGACGGCCACATGCTCGGGAAGGACGATGAGATACGGGGAATTCGCCTAGGTGAATCAGGAGACACTGTGAGTCATTAATCGCTCGATCTATAGTTTAGAAAAACCGAAACTTTTATTGTAGTTAGTAATCAACAGTGCTGATGTTGATCATGCTGGACAGTACTCTTGTTTAGCATCTAACAAGGCAGGAAACCTGGATGTGGATGTCTCTCTGACAGTATTGGGTAGGAAGAACTAGAATTGGCATGAATTAAAAATTTGCTCCTTTCAGCTCCTCCTCGACTAGGTGATGATGAAAAGATAGAAATTATATCTGGAAAAGCTGCCACGCTCTCTTGTGAGATGAAAGGGGAAACTGATGACAAAAACACAATTTCTTGGAGACTTGTACGATTCCTTATAGATGAAACAATTATCAAACATTTCAGAATAATACCAATATCAATCTCCCTAATGTTCAAGCACCTCAAGGAGGCCAAAAAATCTTCATTGTTGATGCTGTTCCATCCAATACTGGCGTTTACAGTTGTATTGTGCGAAATTCCGCTGGAGAGAGCCAAAAAAAAATTAACCTGACTGTGCTAGGTATGGTAGTGAGGAAACGCAGAATTGATTATGATTACAATTAAAGAGCCACCAGAGTTTCTTGAGGCCGAATATGATCAGAATGTTCAAATAATTGCTGGAAGTGCACTGGCTTTATCTTGCTATGTGAAAGGAAATCCTCGTCCGAACATTGAATGGAGAAAAGATAGTGAAACGATAGTTGAAAAAGTTTTCAGGTGAACATTTCTTTTTCAGTTGTCAAGTAGTAAAGAATTAAAAATATTTGCAGTGATTCTGGCCAGAAACTCAATATGGAGAGTGTAAAGCCAGGAACCAGTCGTTATACATGTTTAGCATCAAACAAAGCTGGCTCAATTGCTAGAGACTTTTTCGTGCAAAGCGTTTCTCCGCCAGAAATTGAAGATGCTGGAGATCGTAGACTCATCGAAGTTATGGAAGGTCAGACAGCTCGACTCGAATGCCCTGTCGTGGGTGAGGCAGAGGTCGAATGGAGAAGGCAAGGATCGAAAATAGATGTAAAAAAATATATTTTTTCTATAGATCTCTAACTCAATTTTCAGAGCTCTCAATCTAACATTGTTGTTGACAATAAAGTGCTGTTGCTTGTGAACGCTCAAAAATCGCATGAAGACACTTTCACTTGTATTGCTAAGAACAGTGCAGGAGAAGCTGCTCGAGATTTTGAAGTAACCATACTGGGTACATTTTTTCAAATTAAAGAACATTTCACTCAGTAACTTTTAGTTCCCCCCAAGATCAAAGGATCACTTGTTGACGACATGGACATTGTTGAAGCTTCTGAAATGAAACTAGACTGCGACTATGATGGTAGCCCAACTCCTAATGTTATTTGGACGAAGGACGGTATACCTATCCCAGACAAGTCAAAGGTATTGTACCATAGTTTCTATATTATCGTCACTTGTCCTTTATAGCTCTTAAATAATAACAAAACGTTGGCTCTCTCTGGTATTGAAGCTGAAGAGGCAGGCGTTTATAAGTGTTCGGTACAAAGCAAAGCAGGATCAGCCGAGAAGACTTTCAATGTTCATGTCATCGAACGGCCAGATATTGCTGGGAATCATGAAATCACTGAAATTAAGGTTCATTTCGAAGTTAACTTTTTCGAAAGATAAATTGTAGGTTAACATCACACGTCCGATTACTTTGGAGTGCCCTGTGAAGAATCCGATTGGTGTCGAAATCTCTTGGGCTAGACATCAGTTGCCAATTGTGCCTGGGACCGAAAATGTGCAGGTTGGATTGATTCAATCATGTTAGTTCGCATGACACGCTTCTGCAGATTTTATCTGGTGGAAGACATTTACATATTCCTGCTGCTCGTTTGGAAGACGAAGGAACCTTCACTTGTACGGCAAAGAACGAAGCCGGCGATACCTCTCGAACTTACAAGCTTATAGTTCAAGGTTTTTCTTAGTTTTTGTTTCAATATGACACGAATGCTATTAAGTTCCACCGACGATTATCAATGAAGGAGGCTCGTTCAATTTGATAGAAAATAATTCTTTAGTCCTCCCTTGCGAAGTCCAAGGAACTCCAAAACCCACAATTATTTGGACCAAGGTTACACTTTCAACCTTAACGTTTTTAACTGTTTATTCATAGGATGGAGAGCCAATAACCGACTTGAAATCAGTTGAAGTTCTCTCAGAAGGACAACAGTTCCGCATTATTCATGCTGAAACTGCCCACAGAGGTTCTTACATCTGTCAAGCCAAAAATGATGTTGGTAGTTCTGAAATAAGTTTCGACGTTGACGTGATAAGTAAGTTCTTAGCTGTTGACTTTTTCATTCGATTATTCTACAGCCCGTCCTGCTGTCGTGAAAGGCATTAAAGATACTGTGGAAGTAGTACAAGGAGAAACAGCTCTGTTCAAATGTCCTATAGCTGATAAAAACTTCAAGGGTGAAATTACTTGGTATACAGTCAATTTTCTTACGTCTATCAAGAGAATGTTCCAGGCTATATGATTTTAAGCCAATATCTTTTAATGACCGTATCTCGAAATCACAAAATGATCGTCGGTTGAATGTTCAAAAGTAATATAAAACAGTATCAGTGTGAATACTATTTCTTGATTGCAGAGCTGATACAAGCGATGAAGGAGGTTATAGTTGCCGCATCAAGAACGATGCAGGTGAAACACGTGTAGACTATAAATTGGTCGTCTTAGTTCCTCCTACCATCATAATGCTCGACAACAATAAGAACAGGTCAGGTTTTTTTAATATAATTGGCTTACATCACCTATTATTTAAGAACGATCGTTGAGAATAGTACCCTCACTCTGTCTTGTCCTGCAACAGGAAAACCCGAACCAACTATTGCATGGCTGAGAGATGGTCAAACCCTTTTCTCGAATAATATCAGCGACGTTCTCAGTTCAGCTGAATTAAATGGAAACGAAATCAAGATTCCTCGCGTCAAAGTAAAATATTTGTGTTCCACTATTACCAATTTCAATTTTTTTCTAGCTTTCAGATGCTGGAAGGTTCACATGTGAAGCTTCGAATAGAGCTGGTGAAGCTGAACAAGATGTTTTCCTCAACGTTATCAGTGAGCAAACCGTAATTTTGGTTTTTTAAAGTTTTTGACTTTGTAGCTCCTCCAAAGATTATTAAAGAAGGCATACCTTCCGATCACAGTGTGGCCCAACATCACAAAGATTTCACTATTTCCTGCCCGGTTTACGGGACACCAACTCCTGTTGTAACTTGGCTCAAGGTATGATATTCGTTTTTAGCAGCCTATTTATGAGAAACAATAATAAAAAAAATGAATGTTACAGGGAGGTCGTCCTCTGGCAGATGCTCATTTACGTGTGTCAGCCAATGGCCAGAAGTTGTATCTGAAAAACCCAGGAAAAGATGATGCAGACAGGTTTTGAATTAATGATACGGTTTTAGTACCGGATATTGTTTTCTAGGTATACTTGTGTTGCGAAAAATGCTGCCGGAGAAGACAAGAGAGATTTCAACATCAATATTCTTGGTATACTAAAATCGAATATGTCCAGCCACTAATTGTTCTTAAAGAGCCACCCCAATTTATCGGACCCAATATTATGAATAGACACATGGTCAATGAGGGTAAACCTGCTGTTATCAATTGTCCTGCTATTGGATCCCCCGCTCCTGAAATTACTTGGTTACGGGACGGCGAACCCTTGCAACCTTCTCCTCGCTTCGTTCTTCTCGATGGTGGACGTCAGCTACAGATTAGTAACACGCACGCAGATGATAAGGGAGGGTTAGTGTTTTTCCACACAGTAACGGTTACAATTTATCATTTAAGATATACTTGTATTGCAACCAATATCGTGGGGACTGCCGATTTAGAAACAAGTCTTGAGGTTGTACCAACGCCTCACATTCACGGCGATAAGTTTGAGAAGATCGAAGTTATCGAAAAAAATAGACAGGAACTGCATTGCGAGGTATAAAGATTTCATTTTGACAATTCATTTTGAAAAATTATTCAAGCTTAACGATACTAATTCAAATGTGGATATTGAATGGCAAAAAGCGGGTCAAACCATAACATTAGATGCCTTACGTGGGGATCGTTATCTTCAAGTATTCTTTAAGCTCTCAAAAATAACAAAAACTTCCTGTTCAGATTCAACAAAATGGACAGCGTCTTCATATTTTGTCAGCTCGTATTACTGACACAGGAAGGTTTCTACTTCTTCAATTCTGTATTGAAATTTATTGTATAGATACACGTGTATTGCGAGAAACCCTGCTGGTGAAGCGAGAAAAACGTTTGAACTGAAAGTACTAGGCAAGTTCAAGATCATTGAAGTTTTTCTATCGTTTTGGTTTAAGTTCCATCTGTTATCTTGGAAGAAACATCATCCGAAGTCTTACAAACAGTAATTCCTGGCTCGCGATTGTCATTGACTTGTGACGCGGAGGGAACTCCGACTCCCGAAGTACAGTAAATAACGAAGAAAACTTTTTCAAAATGATTCTTTGAGATTTCATGGACCAAAGCTGGAAAACCAATCAAGGAGAGCGATGAGAATAAATTTTTCAATCAGAGAGAAACGCTTATTCTCAATACTGTCGATGATAGTGACGCTGGGGAATACCAGTGCTTTGCTGTTAACAAAGCTGGAAATGCTTCGCGATCATATGTCGTTCGTCTGACAGGTGATAAAAACGAAGCTTTTGATGGAAATAACTCTTTCAGGTCCTCCTGTTCTTGACCAAGGCCATGACGCCATGGATGTTAAAGTTGATGATAGTTTAACATTAACATGTAATGTGGTTTCTGGTACTGGAAACTTGAGTTATTCATGGATGATCGATGGACAACCTGTTAATAATGGACAACATAGTTCTACTGTACAGGTGTTTTCTTATCTTCAATGTTCGACATGACCGTTCATTCAAGATATCAGACAGACGTGTTCAAGTAACTAACGCTCGTCTCAGTGACAGTGGTCAATACGTCTGTATTGTTCGGAACGAGGCTGGTGAAGCTCGTAAAACGTTTGATCTAGCTGTGTTAGGTAAAGAATATTTTCCTTAGAAAATGATTTTTTTACGCTTGATTTCAGAGATTCCTCGATTTTTGGATATGACAAACACAAATCCTTCCATAATCATCGGTCGTCCACAAACATTGGATTGTTCCGTGTCCGGAACTCCGAAACCGACAATTACATGGATGAAGGTTAGTTCATTTCGCTTTTGTTCAAGAATGATGTGGTGAAAGAAAAAATTTAAAAAGAAAATAGTATGAAAGAGTAAAGGTTGTTTAGTTAAGTGCTGAGAAAGAGTCAGGTTCTAATTTCCTGCATGTATACATCCGTGAATGAATGGAACTGAAAGTAAAGTTTTTGAAGTTTTATTAATAATCTTCATTAACAAAGTTCGAGGATGAAAAGAAAAAAGAGAGAAAGAGAGAGTGTCTCATATAGTTATAAATATAGTTCATAATCAATAGTAACCCGTAGTCATGTCCTCACAAGAGTTTCTTCAAAAGGCTTTAAGTACCACCAAATATGTAACGTTTGAGGAAAATCAGCTCATTATTTGATTTCTTTCCACAAATACAATAACTTAATAGGGGAAAATGAAAAAGACTGTGACTGAGTGAAAATAGTTTTTCTCATAACGAGGAAAAATGGTTTTCGTTGAATTTTCGATGTCTTTCATGACTCAATTAATCGAAATGGCTTTATGAAAATGTTGGACTGCAAAATTGAAAGGTTGAGATGCTCAGATTATTGAAGAACCTATTCATCTGCTCGCTTATCGCTTCATGCCTAATGTGGAAATTATATTAAATATATAAATAATAATGAGAAGCCAATAAAAAACGGATTAATAGATGTGGCTGAGCAGACGCCGTACTTATTACACGTTTTGCCTCCGGCACATTCTATCCCAACTCGGAAAATAGGCTTTTGAAATTGATCCATGATTTTATATTTACGGTATGCATTCTGACAACGGCGATTGGCGGGCTTCTGAAATAGAAATAGCAATAATACATGAAGATTCAACTGTGAGAATGTTTTTTATAACATCATCCGATTGGCTTCTTACAAAGCTCAAAAAGCGCTTATTGGCTCTTTCTGCATGCCTCACATAAGTTCAAGCTCAAGAATAGCGAAAGCTTCAAGCAAGAAGATATGAGATTCAATCTTCTCTCTTATTTTTGCGTTTTTCTCTCTACTTCTCTCTCTCTCATGCTATTACATTGCATACTTCCCTCTTCCTTGTTCCCCAGGCTCAAATGGCCAATGCTTTGAAAATTGATGGCGTTGCCTCATCTCCAAACATGGAAATGAGATGGGCCAGCTAATGGTTGACTGGATGAACGAACAAGCTGCTGTTTCCGACTAAATCGTCGCAGCTTTTTAGCTTTCTGACAGCTTAGTCTAGCTTAGCGATCGTTCATGAGCCGAATAAATCTGAGATTCAGATAAAAATTGCCAAAGCTGTGATAGCCATTTGTAGAAAATGGATGAACTTTTATTTTCACTGCTTTCTCCCATCCCGAACATACCTCATAACAAGCAAAGTGCAAATGAGAAGACTCAATCGCATAGTCGATTTCATAAGGACAAAAGCATATGAAAGTATTTGTTCAACATTCTGTTGGTCAGAGTGAAATAGTTGAAACGAAATTGGAAATTAGAGAAATCTGTGTCAAAAACACTGAATGATCACGAAAGTTCGTGTCTCTCTGTTTTCAAGTTGAAAGCTACCGTTGTATCAAATAGTTTTGTTCGCTCGCTCCGTCTTCTTCTTCTTCGTTTTCACAACAAAAAAAAGAGAAGAAGAACTCATTTCGTAATTCAGAAAGGCATCTTGTTGTTGTCTAACCAAAATGAATAATGATACCAAATAATTGGCCTTTACGAACGGAGGTGGGAAGAGACTAATTGAAAACTTTACTATTTCCTTGCTTTCCCATACAACCCATTCGAAAATAGATATCATTATATAGCTTCAAACGTACCAAATTGAAATCGTAACAGCATAATTGACACCGATCTTCTGACGCAAATCCTGTGTCCTGATCGATGGCAGCACAATCGCAAACCATCAGATGAGAAGCGAATCGAGCGCAGGGGTTTTCACATGTATTATCTACGCATAACTTTTCCAATCTGTAAATATTGAAAATGAGCTTGATGAAGCTTAAAATTTGCTCGGAATTTTTTTGTGAAAGTTTATTGGTTCCCAAATCATCCATGAGAATAGCTTGTTCGCTATCCATTTCAGCATCATCAGGATATTGCGTGTCTATCACCCATTTTTAGTTAACTCTCATTCCGAAATCATTTGGTACTTTATAAGCTGAGAAGATTATTTAAGATGACTTTTGAATTATTATGATATTCATGTCACACTCAATGACTGGATAGAGTTCAAACATCAATTTCATTTGATATTTCTAATATGTTTTAATGGGAATGAAGTACGAACACATGTTCTTCAGTTAAACATAGCACATTCACTTGAGAAACCTTACTGTTGTGTTTGAAGAGAGTCGTCTTCCTTAACTAGTAGTATGAAAATAGTAAGTCCCTCGGTGTTTAACTGGCAATGACAGGTTTGAAGGATAGATAATAGCTATGGACTCAGTGAATAGGGAAAGAAGACGAAGAGCAAACTTGGAAGAAAATGGAAAAAAAGGAGAAATTTCGCAGATATAGTACAGTAAAAAGGAGAGTATCAAAGAGAAAATAGAGAGAGGGGGAGAATCAGTAGAGAGAAATGTGTGAGAGAAAGAGGGCATGTAGGGTGTTCATGCCAAATGTGCACTTGAAGAACAACCTCACACATGCTTTTGCATGTAAAATTTATTCAGAAGATCTCTTTAACGTCTCTCTCTAGCTCCATTCTTAAATTCATTGAGTAGTTAAAAAATCCCGGGGAGAAAAGCTTACGATTCAGTACAATTGTTCATAAAAAAAATTTTTTTTTTTGGACTATAGACTTTATGAAATCCCGTTGAATACATCTAATTCCAAAGGAGAAGACAATTATCGGAAAATAATGGAATAGAAAAGAGAATAATTTTGAAAAGGAAATGCATAATTTGAGTTCAACCGTTCTCTCTCCCTTTTGCACTTCCCAAAAACTGAATTGAGCTAAAGAAGTTACGTGAGCAAATCACGCAATAACTCTTCGCCCACATGATGCTTTTGCCATCATGATATGGAAATCTGAGAGATCATACGCTCGGGTCGATTAAGGAAGCAGGAAAATACTTAAATAGCTGAACATTCCACAGTTATAATTCAGTTAAAACATCAGCAGAAGGACATTCGAGTCTGTTATTCATATTCAAAACAGATTACACAATATAGTATAGTTGAATGGCTAACTGAGGCTTAGACAATGATAGGTAGAATCTTGGTCGATTTCTTACGATGGTTGCTTTTTTTTGGGGTGAAAATAACGTTTTCCTCGTCCCCTTTAGAAAACTTCCTTCTTTGGTCATTTGGTATATTCTCTCTCGAATACTCTCTTCAACTCTAATAATTACCTCTCAAACGCCAATCGAGATTGATAATCCTTTTTTCTTTAACTGACTAGGGATTAAGACCAGACAAGCAGCTCAATTTTTAAGCAATCTGGCTAATTCATTAAAATCAATCTTCTTCTTTGCCCCTTTCTCTTCATTCAGTCCTTATTGTCTTTTTTGGCTGGGAGAATTGAAAAAAGTAAAAAAGTTTAATTGAACTTACTTTCTATCACAGTATGATCCTGCTTGCTTAGTATGACAGACAGAGTTTGAGCATTTCCCATTTATACATAAACGTGCGGAATCTGTGTCATCACATGGCAATCCTTCCAGTTCTTCTCCATGCATTCGACATCTGGAGCAAGCTTCACGTTCCCATCGTTCGCCATTCGGCCTTCAAAATGTTTATTCTTAGTCCAATTCTTGTGAAAATAAGTATTCCAAGGAATAACTATTAGGAACGGTTTAAGCTGCTTCCCTATTTCTATGAAAGAAATATTTGTTTAATTTTGCTATGGACGTGTCGGTCAGAACCTTTGGCTATCCATTCACTTTTCTCTCTTTTTCTTCTGTCTTCCTCTCGTTCTTTAACTGACTTGTACCACCCGCAGCTCTGTTCAACAGGCAACTGGCTCTAGCTCTTCCATTCTCTTTCTACTCTTAGACTCTCACAAAATGCCAAAGGGTGATGTATTGGCAGTATGTTAAGCGGAGACGAAGCCTAAATGATTCATTGGTCCATCACGTCGATAAAAAGATACGCTGTTCGTTCGTATTTCTGTTCCTCAGAACCTCATTGCCCATTTCTCATCTTGTGAGATAAGCTTAGCTTCACACATTTACAACTGTAGTGAACAGGCTGCTATCATCAACTAGATAACGGGAGTTGAGTATCACAATTGATAGAGGATTTCGTGCCAAAAGAATCATTGCGCCTTTGTTTGAGTTCTGGTCACTAAAAGGATAAACTGCATGGCAATAGGGGTGTTTATGTTTTGCTTGATCTTCCAAGGCGGAAATCCCTCCATTTTTCTCTCTATCTCTCTCAGTTCTACAGTTGGATGTTCTCAGAAGAGGGAATACATTACTTGCTTCTATAATCTCAGTAGTTAAATGACACATAAAATTAAATGGAAAATGGATGAAACAACGAATAAAAACGTCATTTTACACAGAGAGAGAAGAGAATAGAGAGAGGGCTCAAGTGAAAATTGGGCATCGAAAAGGAAAAGCTTAGTTCAATTACAAGACTTGACGTTAAAGATTAGAATTAGGAATGGTAATCCTTGACCTTTAACTCCCATAATCATATCCTATCCTTATATCCCCTCATTTTTCGTTTGCTTGCTACTGATATGAGTTTCTTTCTTAGCTTCTCTTTCATTCTTCCCAAAAATTGTCCTTGTTTTGTACGTGAAATGCTGAAGACACCTCTTTTTCAAATTTCAAAGTGCTGGCTTAATAACAAAAGCAGAGAAAGAAATACATCGATCAGCCATCCCAAATATATTCAGTAGAAAGATTGTTGCTTCACAATATTTCTCTAGAGCTCATTCTATCTCTATCTATTACTCCCTCCTATCAGCTTGACTCTCTCATCAAAGTAGACTGTCATAGCTTGAGCTGTATGGATATGCGTGAGAACAATCAGAAGCTCTGTTCATTCAGGACATGAAACCATGCGGAGGTTTAGAGATACTTCAAGTACAAGTTCACTTCCATTAATGGATAGCCCGATTTCATTGGTTTAAAGGAAAACTATAGAATGGAATAGGAGTTCAAAATTCAGGCGTTCCTTATAGTTATTCTCTACTATCCAAAGCGACATGAATTTGAAGTCAATGTCATATGTTGAATCAAAAAGAATGACATATTTGATTGCTTCGCCAGAAAAGGTCAAATAAGCTTGTGTACCTCAATATGTTATGATGATGAGCAGGGAAACACTGATGATTAGCATTTCCACAGCACAGGTAGCAATAATTGTCTTCTTCAACGTCACATTGACATTCCTTCATTCCTCCTAACGAGCAAGCTGAGACACATCTGCAATATTCAAGTTTTAGTTTAAAAAAAGCTTTGTTTTCCATTGTTTTGTCTCTATCCTCCTTTTGCTATGGAGAGGAGACGAAAAAGTATTAAAGTTTATTTCATTGTTTAGGGCATAGAGTAGGCAAAGCCAAAAACTTCTCTTAGAGAAAGTACAACGATTTATAAAAAAATTATAATTTTCCTTTGCCTTTTTTTATGAAAACACCTTCAAAAGTCGATCGTTGAGTTTTCGGGTTTTTTTCAACTGAAAACAACAATCAAAAGAGAGATTCCTGTCAAAGTATGCACTAGCTGTTAGTCGTGAAGCTCATACAGTCACAACAAACCAATGTGTGATGAGAATGACAACTACCCGAAAAAACAGTTATCAAGCATATGGCAATAGTAAATGAGTATGGAATGGGAAGAAGATCACAATGCTTGTATAATGAAAGGAAGTTCTCATAAGTGAGTATGGTGGAAAGTTTGGAATTTCAATCTTCCCAGATTTATGTTGGTAGAAGCTCTTGAATTTCAAGTTCTGTATGTTTCATGAGATCAACAAACGAATCAGAGAGAATGCCTGAGGCCTTGCAATGGAAAACATTGACTGCAAAGAATGTAGAGCAATGACAAGCATAATGTTTTTGTTTGTTGTTGTCCAGCAGTTTCATATCTCAGATTTCGAATGCACATTATCATCTTGTCATGATCTGGAAACTCAATTATTCCCCAGAGGTCGCTTTCTTCATCTAAGCACACTAATATGGATACAGACGTTTGAGCTTCTTGATCTCTAGAATGCAGCATGGTTTCGGGGGTAACAGCCAACTAGATAACTATTGTTTCTTCTATTCTCTTTCTGTTTTCTCTCAATTTTACTCTGATTCTCTGATTCTCTTTCTTATACTTATTCTGTTTCGATTCCCTCATTTTCATGGTAGTTGTCAACGTCTTCTTCTTATTCTTCTTTGTCTTCTTTTCGTCATTCTCGTAAAGCTGGCTATTGGACGTTTTCCCAGTCTGTCAAAAGCTCAGCAGTCCATGAATTGTAGTAGTTCAGGTGCTTTGGCAATATTAGTCACCGGAACATGAAGCCTTATTGCTCAGAAGACTCTTTTGTGTCACCTTTGCAGACTTTGAGCACGATTCATGTGATTCATCTCACCTTACTTCCCATATATCTCAAATTTACTCGCTTCATCTCATTCAAACCGAAACTGCGAAAAGACAGAATGATGGAAAGCGACAGCAATATGACGATGGAGCTTTTAAACAATTATTAATCGATGACAACAAAGAACAGAATTTATGAATTCAATGATAGACATTCTAATTGACTGCTTACTACGTGTTAAGCGTTTCAATGCGTCTCACGTTAGAAGCATTGTTTGAATGTTCTAAACGTAAATAGCTACTTCCGTATTAAAGACTGTTCTAAGTGTGATCTGACTCTCTTCGTCTCTCCAAGAACATGACGCGTATTATCGTTTTGGGCCAAAAAAAAAGTGAGAGCATAGAAGGCAAAAGAGCAAACATGGATATATGTATTTCATAACGGAAAAGAGAATGCTCATTCAGCTGTTTCAATGTTATAGAATCTTTAGCCAAAAAAAAGAATGCTTTGTTTCCCTTGGTAACCAAGAAGATTAGCCCCTTACTTACTCTGAAGCTGACTCGTTGTTCAATGCAATTTGTGTGTCTGCTATTCATACCGAATTCACCTCATGCTCTCACGCTTGTTTTTGACTTTAAATGAACAAAAAAACAAAAATAAAGAAAAGGAGAAGATGAAAGTATGGGTCGGAAGAGTAACTCGTAAGAAAGCTGAGAATTAGACTTGAAACACAACCGTTCAAAGCGATCTGCAATGTTTGAATGAGCTCTTGACGTGTTTCACATGAAATTACACGTAAATATCATAATGGGGGGAGGGTAAATATCATAATGGGGGGAAATTACACGTAAATATCATAATGAAGGCTTAAACAAAAAACAGAACGTCTTTACGTGGTTTGTTCACGTGAGAACATCATGCGGTCAACAATTGACTTCTTATGCTTATTATATATTTTTCAGTAACGGAAATCGTGAAAAATATATTTTCCAGTTTTGACTTATAACTAAGATTAATGCAAAT
This sequence comes from Auanema freiburgensis, assembly GCA_030370435.1. Taxonomy (NCBI): domain Eukaryota; kingdom Metazoa; phylum Nematoda; class Chromadorea; order Rhabditida; family Rhabditidae; genus Auanema; species Auanema freiburgense. Next base: position 1,263,503 of record CM059367.1, read on the forward strand.
CTGGAATTGCCCTCCTAGAGGAACTGAGCTTAACCATTTAGTCTCTCTAATTCTCAGCTTCGTTTGTCAGCAGGACGGCTAACCATAGTTATACGGATATCCGTTACGACCTGGAAAGCAAGAACGATGAAAAATGTTCCCCAGCTTGATGAGAAAAGAGAGAGAGGGAGAGAAAGATAGAGAGAAAGAGTGCCATAGACAGAATCACAAAGAGACTGAAAACTGAAGAGCGAATTACGAATAGAAGATAAGTCAACTTTTCGAGATTATGACTTCAATTCCCAGTGATATGTGGAACATTTCAAATTATTTTTGTCAAATTGTGCATATTGTCCTTTTCCACATTAACGGCCAAGCCATTTGTCCCCAAATGGCCTTTGCTTCATCGCCCCAAGAGTTCAAGTTCTCTTTCCCTTCTACTTTTCTTCTCTCATTTCGTTTCCAATATGAAGTAGTTTCTCTGTTCCTCTAGTTCACAAACTCTCTGACGAACTCTCCGTCACTATCACCATGTATTTTGATGAGTAAGCAATAGCGAATGCGCATAAAAGCAAGGTGTCAGCTTTCATGGCTTGCTTCTGCGCTTTGTGACGGATTTAATTCAATTTTTATGAGTGCATTGGCAGGAGAAATACTCATCCTCTTTACATACACATGACATTTCTCTGGCTGTCTCTTGCAATCATTTATTGTCTTTTCCAATTTTTTCATTCCTCCTCTATCTTTCTATTCTCTCTTTCTATTATTTCTCTCTCTCTCTCTCTCTCTCTCTTTCTATGTCTTTCTTTTTCTTTTTTTTTTCTGTTTTTTTTTGGAGACAGAGCTTTCCTGACCCTCAGTAGGCACCAGTTAGTTCACCCTGTTGGCTCGTGGGAAATTCGATAGCAGCTCCCCAGCGGATGGCTTCTACTATAGAGAAAGATTAACTGCTCATGTCAAGCTTTCATTCTGACCATTAGCTTCTTCAAATTTAAAATGGAAAAGATGTGACTGTTTTGAGCAAAAAAAAGTTATGAGAGGAATGTAAGAGAGAAAGAGAGAGAGGGAGAGACGACAGAGAGATAGGATTTAATGAGAAAATATGCTATTGATTATATAATTTTATGAAAAGAAAAGGAGGAAAAGCAATTGATTATCTATTATCCACGTTTTTCTCTCATTGTTCTCTTCGTAAATACTTTGAAATTTCCAATTTCTAACCGAAATCAAATTATTGCTTGAAACGAAAGACGAAAATGACGATGAAGAAAGACGTATAGGTCGCTTTCATCTTTTTGCTTAAAACCAGAGTTGGAAAGACAAAAATAAAATAAAATAAACAGAAAGTTAGGTATGATTGGTGTTGTTCTCCTTACTTTCCCAGTCTCACCCCTATCCCCCCCCCCCCTTTTCAATCATATTGAATGAGAGATTCATATCAAATGTTAAACAGATGGATGTTGTAGTTGGGCATTTCTACTCTAAGCAAAGAATCATGTGCTTTGAATACTAAGTCAAATGAGCTTTAGTTTATTCTTCGTACAAGGAAAAATTACGAATGAAACAGCATTTTGAAGCTTTGAACATGGAGAGAGAGAGAGAGAGAGAGAGAGAGAGAGAGAGAGAGAGAGAGAGAGAGAGAGAGAAAGAAGGATATCGAGTATAGAGAGATTTGCAATCTCTCAGCATCTATTGCTCTCCTCCAAAGTTACAAATTATTCTGATATGAATACATAATTTAAAAGTTATATCTAATCTAACTTGTATTGCTGGATAAGCATTACACTGAGGCAATGCAATCGTTTATCCTCTTTCTCTTGCCTACATCCTTCTTCTCCCTCTTGTTCAACTTCAATAATCTAATATTCAATTTCTGATGCCTATCAAATCATTTGAATAAGATAACGTCTTACACATCGTTCACTCACTCACTCGCTCACTCATACAAATCATTGGAAACTCATATTTATGAGAAAACGTAATTATTTTTTGCGTAGATCTTTTATTTTGCAGTAAATTACCTAAATTAGAGTATAGGAAAAGGCTTCTACATGTCTTTGTTGAGCTTTTCCTAGTCTTTCTCTTCTCTCTCTTGTTTCTTTCTCTCTTTCTCTTCATGTATCTCTTTCTTCATCCTCTATTGCTTTTTCTTTTATCCACAAACCATAAAGAGGAAATCTTTTTCTCTCTCTTTCTATGCCTCCCTCCCTTTTTCTCTTCGATGACTTGCTCATTTCTCTCATTTTCTTTTTCTCGTTGTATTCTGTTTGAAGGATTACTCTCCACTTTTCTCTTTCAATAGACATTGCAAGAGACATGGTTCAACAGCGAATTATTTCGTTTTTCTTTTCTTTTCAAAATGTATTCGACATCCCTCTCCCTTCATTCCCATTTTGATCATCATCTGCTGTCTTCAATCCATTTTTTCCCTTTTCTCTCTCTCTCTCTCTCTCTCTCTCTCTCTCTCTCTCTCTCTCTCTCTCTCTCTCTCTCTCTTTTTCATTCCTGCGTGTTCAGGATGTGGAATAAACCTTGTGGAAAGGTTGAGGAGATGTGAGTGAAGCTCCTCATTTTCTTATTTTCTCAATCTCTTGTGCAATTCTGCTTGAAAATAGCACTTATATTATAGTAAAACAAATGATTGAATAGTATTTCACCTTCAAGCTTTCAAAATGTTTTGAGGGGAGGGGGGGGTAGAGGAACAAAAAAAATTCAAATTTGGAAGAAAGGGAACATGGAATAGGAAGTTGCAAAACAACATAAAATGGAGCTATCAAATTAACAACATAAAAAGATAAATTGATGAGAAATCTTGAAAAGAAGGAGTGGAGAACATGGTCCTCCATTCTATCTTTGGGGGCCAATTGAATTGTTTGTTTGTTTTTCGTTCAAAAACATGAAGCTTGAAATGTGCAACTTACGTTCCGTTTCGACAGACAGTTGCAGCATTCTCAGAACAAATGCTATTCTCAACAGTACATGTTTGAGCATGTGCTGCCTGACGATGAAGATGATGAACAAGCTTTGAAGATTGTTCAGCCATTGATGAAGTTATTAAAATAGATAAATATATATAAAAATATGCAGCTAAAAGACGATTTGTTGATGTTGCATTGCTTGTTCGTCTCAATTTTAGCAAATTATTAGAAGAAGTAGTAGAAGTAGCAGAGAGAATATTCATGTCGTCTAATGATGATTTGTTTCTCCATTTTTGGCATAATCTTCTTTCAACTATGGATGATAGGCTAGATGGATAAGATGGCCATGATGAAGGCTTTAAGCTAGAGCTTGATAGCTTTTTCATCAATGAAATGTTATCATCGCTTTTAATAGTTTTAGCTTCAGCATCATCATCGCCACCAATATATGATTGTCGATGAGAGCTGTTGGTAGAAGAAATATTTGAAACGGTTGATGAATCAATCATGACTCTGTTAATCCCATGTGATAGATGACGATCTCGTCGACGATCCATGTCATTCCTATGTGGACGTGCTCGTCCGCTGCAGCAGAAGAAGCACGTGATGAATGGAAAAGCTAAACGCATATAACATTTTTTCATGAAAAAAATTATGAAAATGAGACGAACATAAGAAGAAATTCTTGTAATAAGCAGAAGAGAAGGAATGCAAAAGCTAAAAGAATCTGTTAGTTGACGCAAGAATTCAATATGAAAATAGAAGAAAACATTTTTGAATGTTGATCACATTATGTGGCTTCTGAAATGACCGTTAAAGAGTGAAAAATTAAATAAAACAACACATAAATAGAGGGGTTGAGGTCGTATTTCTATGCTGGGAGGGCAGCTGACTGGAGGACGTAAGGATGTGTGAGGAGGCTTGATGGTGCCGGGACACTCACACACAGACACACACGCACAGCCTTCTCTCTCACTTCCCTCTGGTTCCTCCTGGTCTCCTCATAGCCTATTGACTCCGCCCATATTTCTATGAAACTCCTCCCCCATTTGGATTCCTAGATGGATAGAGAGAGAAGGAGGGAAACTAGAGAAAGAGAAACAAAAATTGAAAGAGAGCATATGAGAAAGAGAGAAGAAACATATATAGAATTGAGAATTGAACAGAACAAGTCAAAGAGCTAAGACGATAGTCCTTATAGAGTTATGAGATAGAATGATGATTATGATGATGTGACTTCATTATATGCTGCTAAGTATAAAAAATGTATTGGATGTAAAGATGATATTGAAAATATAAAAAAGAGAAGAAGAGAGAGAGAGAGAGAGAGAGAGAGAGAGAGAGAGAGAGAGAGAGGGAAAGGAGAAGAAGCTCAAAGGCTCAGAAGACAAACTTACGAATGAAGAAAATTAATTTTTTCGAAGGAAAAAAAAAGAAGAAGAAGATGTCATTTCATCTGCTCATAAACATCATTTTATTTGTAATGTTTACACGAAATAGATTCTCTCTCTCTCTCTCTTAAGTTCTCTTTTTGGTTTTTTAAGTTTCAATTTGTCCTAAACATCAAAATATAAATAAGAGAGATTGTTTGAGTAAGTATTGTCCAGTGTTTGGAAACAGCTTTTTCGAGCCTTCGACAGTTAGTGTTTCGAATAGAAGAAGAAGAAGTAAGAAAAGGAAAAGATAAAGAGAGTAGCCTATTCAGCCGAACCATACGCGGTAGTAATGGAGTGGAAGGGAAAGTTTTTTTTTTCCTTTCCTCTCCCTCTCTCTCTTTTTGAAAATACACACAGAGATGATAATCTCTGTGTCTTTCTTTTGAACAGTCTCAATTCATGCTGTTCCTCTCTCTTTCTCTCTTTTCTTCTCTTTTCATGCGAAAACATCTGCTTCTTCAATGTCCTTTTTAACAATTTTTGTATAAATTTTCTTCAAAATGTAAACAATTTTCAAGATTTTTATGATGGCAGTTGACTGATTTACATGTCTCTTTCCTATACTTTCCCTAGTTTTTCTTTTTTGTTTGAAGCAGAAAAAACAAAAAGAAAGAGCTCTAAACTTGCAATGTTGTGATCAACCATTGCCTCAGGCAGAATGATAATCAGACTTTCTAATAGGAATTTGTTGTTTTTTTTTCTTCTACGACATGATCCAACTCATCTGAATACATTTCGAAAGCATGGAGAAGAGATGAGAGAAATAAGAGAGCGTAAGAGATCAAGGTAGAAGAGAAGAATCTTTGTTTTCTCTTTGAACAGTTATTGCTTCAAATGTATTTTAATTTTATATTGTTAGTCGACTAGATTTTCATATTTTTAAGATTCTGACTGATTTATGACAAATGTTTTTTGTTGTCTTTCGATATAAAACGTTCAGAAAGAGAGAAAGAGAGAGAGAAAGAGAGATGTGTATAGATAAAGAATGGATTAGGAAGAATTAGCTGGAGCATAGGTATGTGCATGAGGTGGAAGTGAGCCGAAAGAAGAGACGGAAAGCTGAGAGAGTGGGAGAACAAGATCTGCAGATAAATAGCAGAAGAACGGCTGAACGAACAATCGTATGAGGGAGTAACAAAATGATGATAGAGAGAGAGAGAGAGAGAGAGAGAGAGAGAGGGGGTGGGAATGGAAGAACATGAAAAAAGTTGATGGTCATTCGAAAAGAAATTTATAGTTCGTTTTCTGTATTCAGTTACCATTAACAATATTTTGTTTATCTGAATCTTTTATGAAAATGCATTAAAAGGAAACATAAAATCTAAGAAATATTTCAGAATGGAGTACGACTGAATGATACAGACCTTGTTTTCCATAATGATCGTCAACAATTGCTCATCGAAGATGCTCAGGTAAATATTGTTTTTGGCATCGTAGCTCAACTGGAAAAGTGAAATATTCAAAAATTCAATTTTTCATTTATTTTTCTCTTTTTCTTTCTTTCAAATAAGAGAGGTGACTAGTAATACTAAAGAAGAAGATGATTGTGAAGCACGGAGAAGGAGAAGGAAGCTTCATGAACTGTATGTATGGCTGACATGAAATACTTTTATTTGAAGCCATCTGATGCTGGACGTTATACATGCTTGGCTGAAAACAAGCCTGGACGAGCTGAAAAAGATTTGATCGTTGCCATACTAAGTAAGAAACAAAAATTATGATTTAAATTTATAATTTATTCAAATGTTCGCTTTAGAGCCACCACAGATGGCACAGAAGAACGTTGTAAAGGAAGTTCAACAATCGGAGCAGCTTACTATGGAATGTCCTATCGAAGTATGTTGACCATTTCATGGAAGAATATATTAGCATAATCACATTACTCTTATGATTGTTAAGGATCATACAGTTGAGTTCATGTGGACTAAGAATGGAGTTCCGATTACAACATCGGATCGTCTTCAAGTGTCTGTTCGTAGGGATAAGCTCTATCTCATGGGAGCAGAGCCATCTGATGCAGCTCAATATTCATGCATTGCTAAAAACAGTGCTGGAGAAGATCAAACCATTTTCGATACGGTTGTAAATGGTTTGTACAATCACCTTTTATAATAATTATAATCGTCTTGTTTTGCAATCTCATAGAAATCACACAAACTCCTACCTCCTGCATTGATAGCCTTACATTTCAGTTGCGCCCAAAATATCTGGAGCTTCATTCCGATCTGTAGATGCTATTCTCAATCAAACTGTTCAACTGTTATGTGATACAAGTGGTGTGCCAGCTCCTGAAATTGAATGGCTTCTTGATGGCCGTGTGCTTATTGAAAGTGAAAATGTCAAAGTAACAAATTTTTATTTTTCAACTTTTCAATTTTCATCCGTAGCTCATTGAAAATGGACGAGTTCTTATGTTGTCTGGAATACAAACTTCGCAAGAAGGACGATATACATGTAAAGCTGAAAACAAAGCTGGAAAAGCTGAAGCAGATACATATCTCCAAATAACAGGTTAATTCGGTTTCATAATGTATCATTGAGAAAACAATGCTACTCTTACGATTCATCCTATTCTACTGGATGAGTCTAATGAAAAAGCTTTGCCATCATACGGGAAAACTTGGTGTCAATCAATAAACGTGAACTTTCCACGTGAATGATAAATGCATACAAACATAGTTATTTGAAGCTTTTCATCTAACTAAAGCGGTTGTATTCCATCAGTTTAAAGTGAAAGCTTACATTTCTTATTCATTCTCTTTCAGCGCCACCTAGAGTGCAAATGCAAGCAGATGAAATGAAAGTTGTTGCCGGGCGTGGAGTGACGATTAGATGTGAGGTATGAAATACAAACCATATCACACAGCATTAATCAAACGTCATTCAACTGTTTTCAGGTGTTTGGAAATCCGGCACCTTCTGTGGAATGGCATAAGAATGGTCAACCATTCCGTTCCGATCTGTTGCAAAGCTCAACGAATCTTCGCTATCTTCATTTACGTGAAGCTCAAGTTGAAGATGCAGGAAGGTTTTTGATCATCTGAAGCTTATTTATTAATTATATTCGAAATTCAAGATATACTTGTATTGCCACTAACAGAGCCGGTGAACAGCGCACAAGTACTCAACTACATGTTCTCGGTAAGTGATCGAACAAAAACTTTACAATGTTATACATAAAAACTGAAATAATCTTTCAGTTATTCCCATAATAGAAGATGGAGAACGTATAATTCAAGTGAAGGAAGGAAATGATCTAAGCATTGACTGTAATGCTAATGGAATTCCTGCTCCAACCATCAGCTGGAAGAAAGATGGCATATTACTCGAAGGTATTGCTTTTTAATTATAAAATACAACGATAAACTATAAAACGATATAGATAAAACAAATTCACGTCTCATTGTGCCATCTGTTAATCTAACGGATGGAGGACGATACACCTGTGTGGCAAAGAATGAAGCAGGACAAGCTCAAACAGACTTTGCAGTGGATGTATTGAGCAAGCCGAAGTTCAAAGAAACGAATAGAGATATAAAAGTCTGTCTCACATTCACATACTATACATTATATATTATGATTAAGATTATTGATGGCGAGAGAGCACGAATTGAATGTAAAGTGGAAGGACACCCTACGCCAACCATCACGTAAGATATTCATTCAACATTTTAGTTTTAATATTAATTATTGAAACTTCATCAACTTTACACTTTGTTATTTTTCAGCTGGTTACGTGGTGGACGTCCTATTGAAGATATGTCTAATCTCATCCTCTCTCCACGAGGAGAAACCTTAATGATTCTGAAAGCACGGCGCGCTGATGCTGGTTCATACTCTTGTGTAGCTAAGAACGGTGCTGGAGAGTCTGAAGCAGATTATACTGTAAGCAATATAAAAATAGAAAACAATGTTCATTCGTACATTGATCTAGGTTTCTGTACTTACATCTCCACATATTGATGAATCGATCGATCAAAACCCACGAGTCGTACAAGGAAAACCTTTGAAATTCACTTGTCCTGTACTAGGAAACCCACTGCCTAAGGTTCATAAGTTTTCTATTCAATTTTCTTAATTATACTATTCATATTCAGGTTGAATGGAGGAAAGATGGAAACCCTCTACCCACTGATAGTCGAATTACCATTATTGACGAGAAGCATCTTGAAATCAATGACGCAACAGTTAGTTATTTTGAGACTTGCTTATTATTTGGCATCTTACTTAGACTGAAGACGAAGGAAGGTACACTTGTCACGCATCTAATGAAGCTGGTACTCTGGATACTCATTTCAAGCCAGAAGTCATTGGTTTGTTGCAAACGCTACTTTTGAGCAGAACTATGTGTTTTCCTTTCAGCTCCACCAAAGTTCCAACGTGAAGGAGAGTCTGTTTATGAAGTTATCGAGCATGCATCAATTACACTAGACTGTGCTGTATCAACTGATCCAAAACCAGAAATTAATTGGTATCGTGGTGATCAGCCATTATATTTGACGGAAAACATGGTAATCTCACCTGATGGAATGGTTAGTTCAGCTATCTTCTGTTAATGTTTTTCCCATTCTTTTTAGCAATTGACTATTCGATCTGCTTCACTTGCTGATGGTGGTAAATACATGTGCAAAGCTTCGAATGAAGCTGGATCTTCCGATATTGACTTGATTCTTAAGGTATCAATCAAAACAAAAGACAAATCAATTTTTTTTAATTTCTAGGTACTGATTCCTCCGAAAATTGATAAATCCAATATCATTGGAAATCCATTGGCTATCGTTGAGAGGGGAATCATTTTGGAATGCCCTGTCTTCGGTATACCTCAGCCAGTCGTTTCTTGGAGTAAAAACGGAGTTCCAATTGATTTGTCTGATAGCAGAATTGTTTTGACTCAGGTCTACTAGCTGATTCATATTGTTATAATTAATTTTTCTCTACAGAACAACCAAACTTTTGGAATTGAAGGTATTAAGGTATCTGATCAAGCTCGTTATACTTGTGTGGCAACCAACAAAGGAGGAACGGTTGAACAAGATTTTAACTTGGAAGTTCTATGTTTGTTCAAAATCAATCCTCGGGGGCTCTCATGTTAGTTTTCAGCTCCTCCTATGATGGACTACTCAGAGCAACAAGTCATAACAAAGAGAGAGAACGACTCTCTGACGATTACTTGTCCTGTTAGACCTAGCACGGATCCAGATTCACCAATATCAGATGTTTCATGGGTTAAAGATGGACGTCCTCTCGATCCTGAAACATTAGTTACGACAAAGGTAAGGAAAATCCTTATTTCATTGAAATAATTATGTTTCTCATACTTTCATTTAAAGTTTACTGCTGATGGCCGTCGTTTATCGATTGATCGCTCCCAACTTTCGGACGCTGGAACTTACACATGTGTGGCATCTAACCGTGCCGGTGAAACTACCATAGACTTCCAAGTGGAAATTCTTTGTATGAATCTTTCTAGCGACAAGTGCCGTGAATTAGAATATTCTCACATAAACAAAACGCGTGCTGATTATAATCGACGGAAAAACCTTCGAGAGCTCCAGATGAGAGCATCACGTCCCCAAAACTCTGAACCGTCGATAAATCAACGCGATTTGCCTAAAAAAACGTTATCATTTCAGTCCCAACATATAACAAAGCCTTCTAACTCAAAGTCTAATCCTGATGACAATGCTTCGTCTACTTATAGATCCCATAGTTCTTTGGCTACCACATTTTCAGATCTATCAAACAGTAGAAAGAGAATCTCCATAGCAGCTGTTGATCCTAAGAACATTAAAATTGTTATAAATAGCCCCCCAACCACTACTACTTCATCTCCTGATAGTTCTCTTTCTGTGTACGAGCAGTATCGCCGGAGGTATGACGAAGAACGTTCTCGTTATGAAGAACGACTCCGGCGTCGTTTAACCGAGCAGAGAAGACGGGAGCATGATCATCAAGTTCGAATTCAACGACATCGCTTGGAGGAAGAACGTCGATTAGCTCTGTATCAAATGCAACTTGAAGAGCAAAGACGACGCCAAAAAGAAGATGAAGAATTGACCGAAATGATACGTCAAAATCATCTTCTCCAGTTCTCTCTTCACCTTGTTGATGGTTCTGACGATAATGGCGTTGATAAAAAAGCTAGCTCAAGCCAAACGAGATTCAAATCTCATCAGGCCTCAACCACAATTGCCCCAACAACAACAACGTCTTCTTTCGATCCAATGTACCGTTGGATGAAAACCCGTTTCGATATTGTTGATCTCAAACCTGCAGAACCTGCAAAAAAAGTTCGTTCGATTCGCATTCGAGCAGCTCCTGATGTACGTCAACCTAAACGTCATCATCCATGTAGACCCAGAAACAAAAAATGTAAAAAGCATGGAATCACAGCTACTAGAAGCATATACTGATCAGTTCAGTTTGATGAACTTGATAGCTTCCCAAGTCAAAGATAGTTTGTGATCCTTCTTCACTTCATTTGACCAATAGTCTTCATAGTTTTTCTTCCTTTTTTTTTCTTTTTATTTTCAAAACGTTTCTCAAATTACATTCCGTTTTTTTCAGAGAAATCATTCATATCTGGCTTTGTCCCTCAACGTTGACTTGTTTGTGTTTTTGCTTACTAACGTTTGTTCACTAACCGATTTGCTGTGATTTTTAATAAAATAATTTAATTGTTTAACGCTTTTTGAAAGATTTTGATATGTTTCATTCTTTTATTACATACTTTCAATACATATTTTAGCTCCCCCCATGATTGACACAACACGCGACTCAAAACCATCTGTAGTTGAAGGGCATCCCGTTTTCCTTAACTGTCCTGTCAGCGGACATCCATTCCCGACACTGAAATGGCTCAAAGACGGATCATCCGTGGAAAGTATTATACAGATTAGGATAATTCATTGAATCATTCTATTTAGCAAATGATCAAATCAAAATAACTGATAATGGGCAAACGCTTGAGATTCTAGACGCAAGAAAGATTCACAGCGGACGTTGGGTTTGTATTGCCGAGAATGATGCTGGTGTGAAAGAGCTCGAAATCGATTTGAATGTTTGGAGTAATTCTTATTATAATCAAGCTGGAATTAGAATGAAATTATGTTACAGCTGCTCCAACCGTCTCAGTTACATCGGATTCACCTATCAAAGCGATTGGAGATACAGTAACTCTTATGTGCAACATAACTGGCAATCCCCAACCTAGCATCTCATGGAACAAGGCTGGGCAGCCAATTATTAACAGCCCTGAAGGAGCTAGAATTTCCCACAAGGTATCAACGTCGTACATTCATTTTCTTGATTATTTAATATTCAGGGAGCTAGATTGGATATCCCTCATCTGACGAAGGACGATGTTGGAGATTACACTTGTTTTGCACAAAACGAAGCTGGAACTGCAGAAGCTAGTATCCACGTGGATGTATTAGGTAAGTGAAAAGATTTTGAAAAGCAACCACTCTGCGCGAATTAAAAAAAAGATAATGGCAAAGATACACGAAAATGACGTGAAGCGCACGTGAAAACCAGTAAACAGTGTATGCTAATTTTGTTAAACTCAAGCTTCCAACTTGAGAAGTATCAAAGATCATGAAAACGTGGAAAATTACGTAATTTGAAAAACATAATCATACTAATCATGTTGAATTTCAGTCCCTCCCGTTATAAATAGAGATGATATTGATATGTCACCTCGATTACCTGCTGGTCAGACTTTAACATTGGTTTGTGATGCTGGCGGAAAGCCTCCACCAACCTATAAATGGCTAGTTAACGACACGGAAATAACAACAGAGACTGAAGGAATCACTCTTGGCTCAAATGGAAAATACATTCAAGTATGAGCTGATATTATAACCTGATTGACCATAAGAAATACTACAGATAAACAATGTAACATTACAAGATAAGGGAGTATACTCTTGTATTTCTTCCAATATTGCTGGAAATGACTCTTTAATCTACAATGTGGATGTTGTTCGTAAGTGTTTAACATTTTGAAATGACTGTCAGAGTTTTGTCTCCTAACCATTGTGCACAAACAATTCTCAACATCTGAATAGGAAGAAGTTGTATTGATCAAAATCATTATATAGAAGCACCAATCATCTCAAATGGAGGAGCTCAACAGGTTATCGAGGGAGAGTTGGCGAAAATTGAATGCTTAGCCGAGGGACATCCAGAGCCTCAGGTTAGTCATCATGGGATTTGGCCCCTGCAAAACATTTATTTCTAGATCTCTTGGCTCCGTAATGGAATACGCGTTGAAACAGGTGCACAGGGCTTGCGTTATACTGCAAGTGGAAAAGTAAACAAAACAAGAATCATGAAACCTTTCTATAATGTGTTCTTTTCAAGGTTTTGAATGTTTTTGAAGCACGTAGCTCTGATTCTGGTATTTACGTGTGTACGGCAACGAATGAAGCTGGAACTGCTCAACAAGCTTACACATTAGAAATTCTTGGTGAAACGGCTGTTTGAAAACTGTTTCATATTTTATTTGTTGTTCAGTATCACCAAAGATTGTGACTGTATCACCGCCAGAGTCTAATGTCGCAATGGGAAGTTCTTTCTCATTGAAGTGTGGAGTACGTGGATATCCAGAGCCAGATATAATCTGGACAGAAAATGAGAAAGCTATCAATGGAGAAGAAGGTTATACTATTGGTAAAAACATTTAGCTTGTTTGATTATAAAACGGTATATGTAACTCAGATGATGATGGAACTCTCCATGTACAAATGGCTAAAGGACGTGATTTGCATTACAGATGTATTGCCAAAAACGATGCTGGAACGGCAGATGTTGAATACAGTGTTAATACAATAAGTAACTAAATCACACTTGTTTGTATGAGAATTGTTGTGTGAATTCTAGGTGCACCTACGGCTACCGGAGAAGATGAAACATCTCTGAATGCTACAGAAGGCAATCCAGCTACTATTCGTTGTAATATTGACGGTGACATGCCTCAAATCTCTTGGCAAAAGGTTTTTATTCTTTCTCTCATATCAGAATAGCCAAACATTATCGCTTTTTAAGAATGGAATGGCTGTTTTGCCATCAACAACAATAGATTTTAGTGAAGATCGCATGGAATTAGTATTGAAATCAGTTCGTCTGAGTGATGAAGGAGTATACATCTGTACGGCAATTAATTCCGCTGGAAATGCTACTCATAATACAATTCTGTATGTTGGAGGTAAGCTGAATCTCAATCAAATCTGTATAATATATATATATAATAAGAGAAAGTGAGAGAGAAAATGAATGATAGCTAATGACCATACACAAACTCAACGAGATGACGTCAGTAGTATTGTACTAATGAATATTCAAATGAAAACAGGAAATGTTTAACAGAAGGAAAGATGCTGATAGTAAAAGATTCCAAAAGAGCCAGCGAAGATTTCCATTCTCTTTCACTAACTAATCATTATAATAATCAGTTTCGTAGACCTAGAAGATGTTTCGTATCTTTCATTGATTCCGATTGTTTGCAAGCAAACCTCTCTGGGCAGAAACTTTTTTCGAAAAACGTGCAGAAAGTTATTAAAAAGTTTTGGATCCACTTGATCGTCGTTATCTTCCAAATTCTAAAAAGTAACACCAAGTTTGATTATTTGAAGAAGAAAATTAATCTGAAGAACCTCTAGTTTCTCCAAATCCTTCATAATAGCATTGGGATCGAGAATATCTGAAGTTTTGATGAATACATGTTAACTGTATATAGTTAAACATACGTCTTGCTGATGCTATCCAGAATATGCTAATTGCCAGTAGTATAACGGAAACTAGTAATGATCTCATGAAGCTTGAAACAAATCATTTGTATATTTGAATGACGAAAGAATGAAATGAAGAAGAACACACAGACAGAGCAGATGAGCACAGATAATCATATGAGACTTGTTTTTTTCTGTTTCAAAATAAAATTACATTTCGTCAAATCGTTTCTATCTGTACAAAGAAGAAGAAGAGCAGCTAGAGTCTTTGTTTGTTTTTTTCATAAAAGTTGATTAAGAAAACATGGATTTTGAACAAAAACCAAATTTCAGTTCCTCCAAGAATATCGGAAGGATCACCTAAGGCTACATTCAAGAATGGAGAAGTTGCTACGTTATGGTAAATAGTTGAATTTAGATTATGCAAATGAAGATTAAGATGGATTAATGCTTTACATGGCAGATATTCATTTCAGGTGTGAGGCTGTTGGTGTTCCAACTCCAAATATAACTTGGTGGAAGGGTGATACATTACTCAACAACAGTATGTTAAACAATTCGTTTGAAGCTCAAAAACTGAAAAACGATTTTGCGTGCTGTTCGATGTTAACACTTTGTTTCAGCCGGAATAGATGATCACAGCAATTCACCGAAGAAATCCGCTATATTCAATGCTGTATCAATTGATGACGCTGGCATATATACTTGTAAAGTGGATAACTGGGCAGGAACATCAGAGAAAGACTTCGATCTGATTGTCCTAAGTGAGTTTGAGAGGAGAGGCAGTTATTAGATAAGATGCTATGTGAATGAACTTCTTCTTTTTTATTTGAAGTTATGCACAACAAGAAGAAGAAAAAGAAATGTCTTTTTCCATTTCAGTGAGAGCAAATGAAAATAACCTAATTAGCTTATCACGTGAGAATTAAGAGAGACGTGATTCTTCACGTAAAAAGTTTTATTTTCACACAGCAAAGCAGGCTGGTTGTTTTGACTGTGTGTGCTTTAAATGAAAAAAGATAATCTATAGAATCTTTCTTTTTTTCTTCTTCTGCTCCTTCACACCATCTATTCAGAAGTATTTTTGATGAAAAGATAGAGAGAGAGAGAGAGGAAGGCAAAACTAATATGAGCAAAGAGAAGGTGTAAGCTATAGAAATGGGAAGATTTCCTGTTTTTTTAAATTTCCACATCTTAATGTGTTGGAGGTTTTTAATAATTAATTTTTCTTTCACAAGATGTTTTTTTTTTTCTTTTAATCAATGATGAAGAGAAGGCAAAAACATTTTAATTTTCATTCAAAGTAGTTCTATGCAAATAGATATGACAGGACTTGATGTAGAAACGAAGGTAAAGATCATTAGAGGGTAGTGGTATATGTACCTGAGTAAAAGCAGCCAAGTGTGCAAGTCGACAAATGGAGAAGAGAGCGAGAACGGTTAAGAGAGGGAGGGAGATATGGGACGAGTGAGAGAGAGAGAGAGGGGTGTGTCCGAGACACAAATTTTAAAAAATAAAACAACAGAATGATGGCAAGTGGTGAAGGATATCTTATGATGAATGAAAGAAAGCGTTCATGAAGCTCGAATAGATCGGCTACTTGAATATGAAAACTTCTAAATGCGATTGAGTGAAGTAGACAGTGAGAAAGGAGAAAGGGGGGGGAGGAAACAAGCTCAGGTATCGAAATAAAAACAGTTTCTTGAAAAGATTAATGATATATTCACAATTTTTTGCTTTGTTTCAGCTCAACCACAAATATTCCCTGAACGAGAAAACGTGACTACAAATCCACGACAAGAAGTTATACTGAGATGTAATGCTACTGGAAATCCTGAGCCTGTTGTTACGTGGATTAAGGCTCCAAATGAGCCAATTGAAGTATCACAAAGTAATATTCATATTTTAATTGGAAATATTGTTATAAAAATTCTATAACATCAGAATATCAATTGTTGGGCACATCATTAGCTATTCGCAACGTTCTGCCTGAAGATGAAGGATTCTATCATTGTATTGCTAAGAGTGATGCTGGCCAAAAGATCGGATACCGTCATTTGGTTGTAAACAGTGATTAGCATATATTATATTTATCTCTTAATCAATCATTATTTATAGAAGTTGATCATGAGCAAAAAGTCATTTGGATGGATTGTGATGAGAACAATATGCCAATCAAGAATTCATATGTTCAAAGCCGAGGTGACGTGCCAGACGACAAGACGGAATTCCTACCTTGGGGTGAGATTCCGGACACTTCCTTAGAAGGCACAAATGTAACAATACGTTGTATTCCTGGTCCACGACAAATTTCTCAACGAAAGGTTCGGGCGCTTGTTTGAATGGCTCTATGAGTTGAACTCTTGAAGGTTGGCCTACAAGTTCCTCCGAAGTTCGTCATCACTCCTCAAGCAAACAAGGCTTCGTTAGGTTCATTTGTTGAACTGACATGCAGGTTTTGATAAAAACTTTGAAAACATATTTTGATTATCCTTGAAGCGCTACTGGACTTCCAATGCCTCAACTATTCTGGACTAAAGATGGAGATCTTGTACCAGGAAAAGAACCTGAAAGCCAATTGAGTCGTTTAGTTATTCATTTGGTCAATGACACAAATGCTGGCAAATATGCTTGTCACGCCCGAAATGGCGTCGGAATAATTTCTGTGAGTCAACGAAGGCAGAATATGTCCTTTATTTTCAAAACGGACTAATTATAGAGTGAAGCATTAGTTGAAGTTGATACTGACATTGATGCCTCACCATCTCCGCCATCTTCCGCGACACAACAAGTTGCTGTTCTAACTTGTTACGATCGGGGAATACCATTTACAAGAGGCGTATCTTGGGAATTCCACGCTTCTCCAGTCGATAGAAAACTCCTTGGGCATAATTTTATGAATAATGGAAGTCTTGTCATCTACGATAGAACTCCCAATGTTAGTTTTCGTTTCTTTCTTCGCCCTTCCTCATCTTTGTTTTTTTGCTTTGACATTAATATGTTCCAGGCTGAAGAACTCAAAGATTACTCTTGTAAGGTTCGCAACCGTCGCCGTCTTCATTCTGTTGATTTGGTATTTCATTACTACATCTTTATTTTAAAATAGTAAATTCGTTCAGGTTGATGTGGAAGATATTCCACCTGTAGTTGAAACAAATCCATCCAGTATTCAAGTTGCTCCAGGAGGGCAAATCACTTTGCACTGTAATATTTCATCAAATCCTCTAACAACCCATATCGAATGGACAAGAAATGATCAGTTAGTACATACAGATGAGATCACGCATATTCTGGTAACACCATTTGTTTTTAGACAAAGTAACGTATAATGTTTAGCCGAACAATTCTTTGATGATCTCAGAAATTGAAGAGTATGATAAAGGAATTTATAAATGTGTAGCTGCCAATTCGCTGGGAAAATCTTTTGATAGTGTAGATGTTGTTGTTCAAGGTATTTTCAATCATAACTCTGAAACCTTAGTTGTTTGTGTCAGAGGGCGCAGCAACAACCATCGGGTACATTGATGATGTTACTGAGAGCAGTTTAGCAGTTGAAGGTTCATATACAAACATAACATAAGACACTATTGTTAATTTTATTTCAGAGGTTTCAACTTCTTCAAGCACATCATCCACCTCAACATCAACTACCACAACTCCTATGCCAACAACTGAATCGACGACAACCTCCACTGCATTCACCACGACCACTAGCACGACAACCACGTCCACAACGACAACAACCACATCCCCGACAACCACAACTACTAGTAGTCCTTCAACAACGACTACATTATCACCTACGACTAGTACAAATGTTCCAAAAGTAATAACATCGGACACAACCGAATCTTCGTCGTCAGCAGAGATGTATGAAGATGAGTATGAGGAAGTAGAGGAAGAAGGTAGTGGGTACACGGATAATCAATTACCTAAAGCAAGTGTTACTATTCAACAAGAAAGTATTTGCCCTGCTGGATACACAAGTATAAACGGATTGTGCACAGGTACAAACAGCCTATATATTTATATGTTTTACATTCATAATAATAAATATCACAGGAGCCAATCCAAGTGGCACAAATCTCAAAGCCATTCCCAGTGACACCAACGATCGATGTCCAGAAGGATTTTTCTACCACAAAGGATTATGCGAAGGTGCGAATAACACTAACTTCTTTTGAAAATACTTTGACAGTTTCAACGAAAACGAATTATTGAATTCTTGATGTACATCTTACTTTTCAGATATCAATGAATGTGCTTTCGATCGTCCTTGTGATTATAAGTGTCATAACACAGTTGGATCATTTGAGTGTAGTTGCCCAGATGGATATGATTTAGATGAAATTTGCAAAGGTGAGCTGAAGAAAATCATTATAGCATGAATGCAGGAGTGAGCGAAACAATTTCTGAGTGGTGTCAATCGAACTCACTCAAACAACTGCTCAACACGTGTCCGATACTAAACAGAAATAGCCATATTGGAATTCCAAGTGATTATCTTTATTGATTACAGATATAGACGAGTGTGCTGAGAACTTATATCAGTGCGATGGCACAGAAATCTGTTTCAATACGTTCGGTGGTTTCGAATGTATGCCCGATCCTTGTCCTCAAAACTACACTGTCGAAGATAAAAGGTGAGATTAAGAACTGAAAATATTCAAAACAACAAAAATTTATATTTTCTTTAGACTTTGTGTTCCTGAATGCACAGATTGTGATGACCCACCAATTCAATTACAAATGCTCGCAGTACAAGCTGGACTTCCACCAGGTCTACAAACTTTCCATAACACATAACACATATTATAATTTTTATTTTCTGTTCACCCAAGCTGTTTGCAGGTACACATTTGGCTCAGTTGACTGCATACGATAAGAATGGAAAAGTTCTTACGGATACAAAGTTCTCTGTTTCAGAAACATTACAAGGATTATCGAAAGGTCTGGAAGAATATAATAATAAATACATACATTCAATTCTATAATCTTAGGCTTAACGAGATCTGGTCCATTTACCATCCGCGCCAAAAATGGACAAGCTACAGTTATCACTAATCGATTATTGGTTGCTGGTTCAAGACATCGTATACGTGTTAGAGCCGAATCTGACGCTCGACATGCCCATCGTGAAACACATTTCCTCCTTTTAATTGACGTTGGCCAGTTCGACTTTTAATTGAAGCCAATCTTGAGTTTTCATCTCAGATTCCACTTTTTTGTGTTATTGTTTTTTCCTTATTCAATCGCCATTGAGCCACATTAATTTCTACTTGTATATGAGTCAGCTATTATTTCTTTTTGTAATAAAAGTTTTAATATTGGAATGATAGATCTATGAAGACCTACTGTCTCTAAACTGAACAGTGGTTATCGAAAGTGTTCCTTGGTAACATGAGTTATGACAATTTGAGAGAATATTTCTTTTTTATGTCATTTTCCTTGTTTTGCTTTCATTCTCAAGTTGTTTATAAGCTCAGAAACGATTATTTATCTGGATTATTAGTTAACCACTTGTGTCAGAAAATATTTTTTGACTTTACGAACAATCGTCAGAAGTTTCCTTCTTTTTCTCAATCAATCTTACTTTGTTTCATTACTTGTTGTTAATTGTTGTACCACCTAACGCTTTGTATTACCTTTCGATGAAAAAAAAGATCATCAAAATTGGTTCATTTTGAGCTGAGTTAGAACGCTTTTACCTTTTGATCCTAATGCATACTTCATTTCTTCTTCTCCCTTCTATCAGTTGTTCATAGAAGTTGTTCATGAAGCCTATGATTCATGATTAATACCTTCATCCTTTTCACCAAGTCAAGATGAGAAGATGTTCAACGAAAGATTTCTCTTTTCCACTTTACCTGCCTCAAATCTCTTCCTTGACCCTTCTTCCTACAACATACTTCTTTCCTCTTATTTAAGTCATGTATTCAGACTCTTAGGTAGCATAAAAACATATAAATTAAGCTTTAAAATTCATTTAATAGCTTAATTAGTTATTTGCATGTTTAATTGGTCCTACAGCGATTGGAACGTGCAAACATGCATCTTCGCGTACCATGTACGGCGCGCAAAGTACACGATAGGTGAGAAAATGTCAAACAAGTTGCGTCGTGGCTATGTCAGTGAACGCTAGCGTACGTTGGTACGTCTACGCTTTTGGCGTGATTTTGGAAGACGTTGGGTCTCTCTCTGAGACCCAAAACTCTTCCAAAATCTTCGCTTAATTTTGTTAAAAGTGTTCCCTTGAGGGAGGCTAGGTTATGCCAGTTTGAGTCAGATTTTATTGAATTTTTTTTGTAATTTTTGATTTAATTTTACTTGTTTTTCTCTTTGTTTTTTCTCTATTTATCAACATATTAACTGTTTATCATACCCAGATTGTTAGTTAAATAGTAGTTATGTTGGAAATAATAATTTAATCGTTTGAAACCTTCTTTTTCGTTCTGATCAATCCATTTTTGCTATTTCAACTATCATTCTTATTGTATCGATGAGAGCTCCGAATTACCTTTCGATGAAAAAAAAGATCATCGAAATTGGTTCATTTTGAGCTGAGTTAGAACGCTTTTACCTTTTCATCTTAATGCCTATGCACCACCGCTTCATTTTTCACACGCGCTCTAGGAATGAAACACGTGAACGACCGTTTAAGCGCGTCAGATAGTTGAAAATGAATAAACGACCGCATCGTTAAGCTTTTTTGTTAAAAATGATTTTTTCTTAGCTTTTCATTTTCCATTTAACGTTATTGAGTGAGCGGCGTCCTCGGTCCACTCTTCTAACTCTCATAACTTTCTTGAAAACCATCCGTTTCCCGATATCTTTCGAATGGTTTACTCCTCTGATTGTGATATTGAACATGCTCGTACTCCTCCTATACAACATTGAATATTAGCACTGCTCTTGTTCCCCTCTTGTTCTCCATGTTTTCATTTCAAAATTACGAAATATCAAACTGTGTGCGCGTTGCACAAGTTCGTTGCTTTGTTTTACTTTTAATTGATTGTTTACTTGTGATTCGTTGACTTCTGACTTCCTTTTACTTTTCCTCGTTTGTGTTTTATCGTTCTTATGTCTTGAGTAGATGTGTTTCTATATAATCTACTTGTTATAGATAGAAACTTTGGTAATTGTTGAACGATGGCTCTCTTAAGATTATGAGATGATTGGAATGCAAGATTACAGGTGAGTTCTTATAGCTTTACTCATGTTCGTTTGTTTCAGAGAGCCGTTCATTACTCATTGATAGTAGAATGAAGTGAGAAGCAGTTTCCCAGGGCTACGATGCCTGGGATGACTCTTGCGAACTGTTCAACAGTTCGCTTGTGTTCGCTGGCTCTTTAAAATAGAATATATAGAAACACGGTGCTGTTCATGAGGTTAAGATGTGAGTTATACTTGTGCAACTTCTTGAATCCTTTTTCAGGAACATAAGTGACTCTGACTGGTTTATTGATTATACATGATGATCATTCAATACTCAGAGATTGAAAGGAAAGTTCGGGATGATGCACGATAGTTTCAAGTTGGTAAGGATGTTGCTCTGTAAGTTGTCTCTCTTCAAACTCGTTCCTCCCAATCGTTTCATTATCAGAATACTGTGTATCCTTTGAACTCCCTGTTGCTGATGTGATGATGTAGGTTTTACTTTTGAAATCTTTCAGCGATTATGTTTAAGTCTTTCGCTCTGTACGTTTTGTATTCTTTTCAGAGTTTCTTCACATTGTTTCTTTAGTTTTGATTGTTGTGCTCACTGCTTTCATGAGGCAGGGTTTGTTCCTTCGTTATGTATTCCGAAATAAAAAGTTTTGTTGCTTTCACTGTTGATAGACGATTCAAAAGGTTGCACACCTTGTATACTGTTCTGAATTAATACTATGACTGGCTTCGTTACAGCCTTTAACGTTCCGTTATGCCATAACTGATTTCTGTAGCCTCAACTATGTTCATGTCTGCAGAGGAATGCAACCGTCTGTGAGTCATACACAATGTGGGACTGACGTGTGAAGGCTTCTACAACTCCACGTATTTGACGTAGCGAGCACCCTGATCTCTTTCTTTCCCAATGATTGTCAACATGTAATAAGGGTTTGGTTCTAATTCTGCAATCAGTCAACTGTTCCTGTTTAAGCTATATATCATCTTCCCCGCTAGCTGCTGTTCCGCCTTCCACTCGGCGATCCATGAAAGGTATTTTCTAATCCAATTTGCGTATATTTCATAGTTGGTACGTAATACCACGAGTTGTATTTGTATTTGGAATGACTTCCATCCATCCATCGATTACCCAGTCATTTTGAAGACAACTCTCTTATGATATTTCACATGCTTATCTCCTTGTTTTGTTCTGAGTATTCGGAATGCTTCTGTTAATGCTCCTTGTTGTCATTTCGAAACTGTGAGATATCATGCAGTGTGAGCGCTGTCTGTGTTTGTTGCTTGATTTCATTAGTCAGATTGTTATATTAGCTCTTTCCTATCACTTTCCTCCGACATATTCTGGTTCTAAAATGCATAATTAACGATTTCAAATGATTTCTTTTCTCATAATTCGCGCAGTCACTTATATCCTTCGCTTCTTTAGTTCTTGTGATCTCCTAACTCGCGGTATTGTACTCCTGCTTATCGTATTCTTTTTGTGCTCTTTACTGAATGAAAAATATCTTCTCTTACAAGATAAGCTACGAATAGTTTTTTTGTACTCGCTATAGTTTTGATAAGGCGTCTTGCCTTCCTACATTCCTACTTAATCCTGAATCTGGCTCTGATGTTTTTGATTGTTGTGCATTCACCAATCATTTAGCTGCTAATGAGGACGAACACAACCGTCTGTGGGTCGTACACAACGTAAGACTGACTTTCAGAAGCTTCCTTGACTCCACGTGACTTCAAAGTCATTTTCACGTGGGAAGGAAAATGGCTGGGTCGTAGGTAGCCACCCACACATTCAAGTTGAATGATTCAACTTCGTCATTTTGTTCGTTGTTGTCATGTCATTTCGAAACTAAGCGATATCTTTCATAGTATGAGCGTTGCTTGTGTTCTTTGTTTTCATTTCGACTTTTCCCTTCTCAAATACTTTCTGAATTACTTTCTTTCGATATTTGGATGGAAGGTTCACCGATGTTCGAAACCAATTTCTTGTTGTGAAGGTCTTGTGTCTTCTTCGTTGAATACTCAGTTTATAGACTCTACTACTTCCTCTTGTTGATTGTTGTTCTTCATTCATATGAGTTAATGATTACGTATATTTCCATGTTACTATACATTCCACTTGTTATAGGTAGGATCAAGGGAATGTGAAGTTGGAATTCTTGGACGAGAAAGTCGCGGGTGCAGATAACAGATAAGTTCTCATATCTTTGTTCATATTGGTTAGTTACAGAAAGCCGTATGTTAGTCTTTGGAAATACAAAGTGTCGCAATACCTTCTTCTCAGTGCTACAAGTGCCTGAGATAGAGTGAACCTTGCGATTGTGTTCACTCTTTCTCAGGCACTCGTAGTACTGAGGAGAAGGTATTGCGACACCCCTTGTCCCAGAAATTTTCTCTTTTTTTTGGCCATTTTTTCCAATTTCATCCTCCATATATATCCAATGATATGGAGTAAATGTGGAAGGATAGCCAAGAGGTTAGTTGGTCATTCGTACTAGGAAGTGGTTGGTTCGACTCCCGGCCCTGTCAAGGATCCTTCTACGAGAGTGCAAAAAGTAAGTTCCGGTCACCCCCGTTTCCAAAGGGGGGTGACCCTGATATATATTTCTACCATACTCATTCTTTCTACTTTCAGGTACCAATCATCGGAGATCTGAGTCAGCGTGTTATATACCCTGACCGTCCATGAGTTGCCAGACTCTTGACTCAGATCTCCATCGGAAGGGCAGTGTGAGTGAGAGAAAGAGTCTGGCACAGGGACGGGGGGGTTTTGGAGAAATTTTTAAAAATTTTTTGAAAAAAATGGCGATGCCCGCCTGTGTCAACCGTTTCTGTATCTACCCCCTGATTGTGGGGAGGATCACTCCTCCACCTTGGGAGAGGAAAACTTCAAAAAAAGGAAGTTTTCCCCTCCCCTTCTCCTAACGATACTTGGCTCTTGGTAGCCTCCGAGTACGTTAGGAGGATGTTATATGGCTCTCCTCGTTCTTGGTGTACTTGTACTGCAAATAAATGATTATTACAATAAAACTGTTTATAACATTTACCTGATATTGTTATCAGCTTCATCCACCATTCCAATGCACCAGCTAACTTTGTCCTTGGGTCTCGCACTGTAATGTTACAGATCAGTACTTGTGAGTAACCTGTAAGACATCGAATGAATGAAGCATAGAAGTATAAGTTATCAACAACAAGTAACAAGTAGTAATAGAGTTCAGTAACTGACAATTCAACGAACAGTAAAGTGATGTTAGTTAATCATCAATTAAACTCTGTTCAGAGATGAGAAACAGTACAACAAGGGATATCTAGCTGAGAAAGAAGGTTTTCATTTTTGATTGGAAATAGAACTATCCAAGAATGGCACAAATACGATAAGCAGGAGTACAATACCACAAGTTAGGAGATCACAGGAACTAAAGAAGCGAAAGATATGAGGGAAGTGCTCTCTCCCAGCAAACACAAGTGAACACAAGGTTCACCCTATCTCAGGCATTATACGTAAGGAACATCAAGTATCAAGTAGGACTATGAGAGTTGTGGAAGTAAACATCTCACTAACATTGAAATGCTATAAGAGCTGAGTAACGATGAAACAATAGCACGAGATGAGTGATAGGGGAACAACCTATGTGACAAATCGATAATCAAGTAAGTTGTCAGTTAGGGCTGATTTGCCAGGAGGATGACAAACAAACAAGAAGTAAACAACTAAACTACGAAACGAAACTACAAACTCAAAGAACGATCAAGTTCACAATAGACGGGCTCACTGTCTTCATGGTCACTCAAACTCTTTGAAGAAATTAACTATGATGGGTAACAGCAATGCAAATGGACTGACTTTCGCTTTGTCTGTCTATTCATGTTGATTCAAATCAGAACATGAATTGTGGGAAGTCAAAAGGAAAGAGTTGTCTTGGAAATGACTGAGTAAGTCGATGGATGGATGGAAGTCATTCGGAGTACAAATACAACTCGTGGTATTACGTACCAACTATGAAATATACGTAAATTGGATTAGAAAATACCTTTCATGGATCGCCGAGTGGAAGGCGGAACAGCAGCTAGCGGGGAAGATGTGATATATAGCTTAAACAGGAACAGTTGACTGATTGCAGAATTAGAACCAAACCCTTATTACATGTTGACAATCATTGGGAAAGAGAGAGATCAGGGTGCTCGCTACGTCAAATACGTGGAGTTGTAGAAGCCTTCACACGTCAGTCCCACATTGTGTATGACTCACAGACGGTTGCATTCCTCTGCATACATAACCATATTTGAGAATATAGCAATCAGTTATGGCATAAGTAACTGAACGTTAAAGGCTGTAAAGAAGTCAGTCATAGTATTAATTCAGAACAGTATACAAGGTGGGCAACCTTGTGTCAATCGTCTATCAACAGTGAAAGCAACAAAACTTTTCATTTCGAAATACATTACGAAGAAGCAAACTCTGAGATACCTCATGAAAGCAGTGAACACAACAATCAAAACTAAAGAAACAATGTGAAGAAACTCTGAAAAGAATACAAAACGTACAGAGCGAAAGACTTAAACATAATCGCTGAAAGATTTCAAAAGTAAAACCTACATCATCACATCAGCAACAGGGAGTTCAAAGGATACACAGTATTCTGATAATGAAACGATTGGGAGGAACGAGTTTGAAGAGAGACAACTTACAGAGCAACATCCTTACCAACTTGAAACTATCGTGCATCATCCCGAACTTTCCTTTCAATCTCTGAGTATTGAATGATCATCATGTATAATCAATAAACCAGTCAGAGTCACTTATGTTCCTGAAAAAGGATTCAAGAAGTTGCACAAGTATAACTCACATCTTAACCTCATGAACAGCACGGTGTTTCTATATATTCTATTTCAAAGAGCCAGCGAACACAAGCGAACTGTTTGACAGTTCGCAAGAGTCATCCCAGGCATCTGTAGCCCTGGGAAACTAATTTTCCCTTCATTCTACTATCAATGACTAATAAACGGCTCTCTGAAACAAACGAACATGAGTAAAGCTATAAGAACTCACCTGTAATCTTGCATTCCAATCATCTCATAATCTTAAGAGAGCCATCGTTCAACAGTTACCAAAGTTTCTATCTATAACAAGTAGATTATATAGAAACACATCTACTCACGACATAAGAACGATAAAACACAAACGAGGAAAAGTAAAAGGATGTCAGAAGTCAACAAACACTAACAGGACAGAAAAGTTTATAAAACAACAAACGATGGAACTCTGTTATGAACTGCGCATTAGTGAAAGTAACCGACTTGGCACCGACTACTTGTTGAGCTGCCAGTTATCGTTCTTTATGGAAATGAAAAACCTTAACCGTGAAGCAGAAAACCGTAAAGCTAACACAAACACTATAAGCTTGGAATATGTTAAAGAATTTCAAGGTTTGTATTGTAAGTATAGGTCCTGGCCCGACACAACTTGTCAACACGATGGGTTAAAACTAGGTGGCCTCGCAGTAGAAACTGCATAAACGTATATTTAGTAAACAATTGAAAAATAACAAGCATGATAACTATTACAATTAGAAGAATGATTCATCGAAAAGATATTTGGAAATGGACGGTTTTCGAGAAAGTCATGACAGTTAGAAGACTGGACTAAGAACACCGCTCACTCAAAAACGCTAAATGGAAAATGAAAAGCTAAGAAGAAAATCATTTCTAACAAAAAAGCTTAACGATGCGGTCGTTCATTCATTTTCAACTATCTGACGCGCTTAAACGGTCGTTCACGTGTTTCATTCCTAGAGCGCGTGTGAAAAATGAAGCGGTGGTGCATAGGCATTAAGATGAAAAGGTAAAAGCGTTCTAACTCAGCTCAAAATGAACCAATTTCGATGATCTTTTTTTTCATCGAAAGGTAATTCGGAGCTCTGACTGATACAATAAGAGAGATAGTTGAAATAGCAAAAATGGATTGATCAGAACGAAAAAGAAGTTTTCAAACGATTAAATTATTATTTCCAACATAACTACTTATTAACTAACAATCTGGGTATGATAAACAGTTAATATGTTGATAAATAGAGAAAAAACAAAGAGAAAAACAAGTAAAATTAAATCAAAAATTACAAAAAAAATTCAATAAAATCTGACTCAAACTGGTATAACCTAGCCTCCCTCAAGGGAACACTTTTAACAAAATTAAGCGAAGACTTTGGAAGAGTTTCGGGTCTCAGAAAGAGACCCAACGTCTTCCAAAATCACGCCAAAAGCGTAGACGTACCAACGTACGCTAGCGTTCACTGACATAGCCACGACGCAACTTGTTTGACATTTTCTCACCTATCGTGTACTTTGCGCGCCGTACATGGTACGCGAAGATACATGTGCGCACGTTCCGATCGCTGTAGGACCAATTAAACATGCAAATAACTAATTAAGCTATTAAATGAATTTTAAAGCTTAATTTATATGTTTTTATGCTAATTAGTGGTCTATAAATATGGGTAAAATGAGAGGAAAGAAGTAAGCTTCATTAGGGAGAATCAAGGAACAGATTGAAAGCAGGCCGAGTGAAAAAGAGAAATCTTTCGTTGACCATCTTCTCATCTTGACTTGGAGGAGAAGCATAGAGGTATCAAACGTGAATATCAGAGTCTACGAATAACTTTAATAAGCAACTGATAGAAGGGAGAAGAAGAAATGAAGATGAGTCGAACAACTGGGGTATCACTTGATATGAATACTCAGAAAGGTCTGCAACGTTAAATTGAAACCGAATGAGTGAGAACTTACCTGAATCATCCTTTCTACGACGGACGTAAGCAATCTGTGAGAAGAGGAAACCAGTCGTTTGAATTGTAACTATCTGACGCATTACAATCTACTATACCTGAAAGGAAGAGAGAAGCGTAGAAACCAACATCTACAAAGTCACCTGTATCTTCTTGTTCTTTGCTGTGATACTATTCATGCAGCTTCAACCGCAAACACATGACCCATCAAAGAACCAATCAGAGTCATCCACATTCCTGAATAGAGATAATGTAAGTAGCGAACTTCAGGAGTAGCTCCTGAGTTGATCAGAAGAACGCACACTGGACAAAACACGTTATTCCAAGCTGAGAAGGAGGAAGAAACCATTCGCTGATAAACCTGAACAAAACCATATTCGTTGACTGGTTGCAGAACTAGAACCAAACCCTTATTACATCAAGAAGATCATTGGATTCACATAGATCATACACAAACGAGCTTCACTAGATCAATCGATGAGTAACTCGCGGGATTCATTGAACTGAAAAGAGTTTTTGTTAACTTTGAATTCTTGGAAAATCAACTAACTTGTTCCAGTGTTAGAAGATAGCTGTATAACCGAAGACTAACGTACGGCTCTCTGTAATTAACCAATATGAATAAAGATTTGGGAATTTACCTGAGGGAAAGATCCAGGATGCGGTAGCTACGTCAATTACGTGGAGTTGTAGAAGCCATCACACGTCAGTCCCACATTGTGTATGACTCACAGACGGTTGCATTCCTCTGCATACATAACCATATTTGAGAATATAGCAATCAGTTATGGCATAAGTAACTGAACGTTAAAGGCTGTAAAGAAGCCAGTCATAGTATTAATTCAGAACAGTATACAAGGTGGGCAACCATGTGTCAATCGTCTATCAACAGTGAAAGCAACAAAACTTTTTATTTCGAAATACATTACGAAGAAGCAAACTCTGAGATACCTCATGAAAGCAGTCAACACAACAATCAAAACTAAAGAAACAATGTGAAGAAACTCTGAAAAGAATACAAAACGTACAGAACGAAAGACTTACCTCATAATGATTAACAGCTGCACTCAGTGTTCATTTGAATATTCACTCGAATATTCACATCAGCAACAGGGGAGTTCAAAGGATACGCTGTATTCTGATAATGGAACGATTGAGAGGAATGAGTTTGAAGAGAAACAACTTACAGAGCAACATCCTGTTCAACTTGAAACTCTCGTGGGCCATACCGAACTTTCCTTTCAATCTCTGAGTATTGAATGATCATCATGTATAATCAATAAACCAGTCAGAGTCATTTATATTCCTGAAAAAGGATTTAAGACGTTGCACAAGTATAACTCACATCTTAACCTCATGAACAGCACGGTGTTTCTATATATTCTATTTCAAAGAGCCAGCGAACACAAGCGAACTGTTTGACAGTTCGCAAGAGTCATCCCAGGCATCTGTAGCCCTGGGAAACTAATTTTCCCTTCATTCTACTATCAATGACTAATAAACGGCTCTCTGAAACAAACGAACATGAGTAAAGCTATAAGAACTCACCTGTAATCTTGCATTCCCATCATCTCATAATCTTAAGAGAGCCATCGTTCAACAGTTACCAAAGTTTCTATCTATAACAAGTAGAATATATAGAAACACATCTACTCACGACATAAGAACGATAAAACACAAACGAGGAAAAGTAAAAGGAAGTCAGAAGTCAACAAACACTAACAGGACAGAAAAGTTTATAAAACAACAAACGATGGAACTCTGTTATGAACTGCGCATTAGTGAAAGTAACCGACTTGGCACCGACTACTTGTTGAGCTGCCAGTTATCGTTCTTTATGGAAATGAAAAACCTTAACCGTGAAGCAGAAAACCGTAAAGCTAACACAAACACTATAAGCTTGGAATATGTTAAAGAATTTCAAGGTTTGTATTGTAAGTATAGGTCCTGGCCCGACACAACTTGTCAACACGATGGGTTAAAACTAGGTGGCCTCGCAGTAGAAACTGCATAAACGTATATTTAGTAAACAATTGAAAAATAACAAGCATGATAACTATTACAATTAGAAGAATGATTCATCGAAAAGATATTTGGAAATGGACGGTTTTCAAGAAAGTCATGACAGTTAGAAGACTGGACTAAGAACACCGCTCACTCAAAAACGCTAAATGGAAAATGAAAAGCTAAGAAGAAAATCATTTCTAACAAAAAAGCTTAACGATGCGGTCGTTCATTCATTTTCAACTATCTGACGCGCTTAAACGGTCGTTCACGTGTTTCATTCCTAGAGCGCGTGTGAAAAATGAAGCGGTGGTGCATAGGCATTAAGATGAAAAGGTAAAAGCGTTCTAACTCAGCTCAAAATGAACCAATTTCGATGATCTTTTTTTTCATCGAAAGGTAATTCGGAGCTCTGACTGATACAATAAGAGAGATAGTTGAAATAGCAAAAATGGATTGATCAGAACGAAAAAGAAGTTTTCAAACGATTAAATTATTATTTCCAACATAACTACTTATTAACTAACAATCTGGGTATGATAAACAGTTAATATGTTGATAAATAGAGAAAAAACAAAGAGAAAAACAAGTAAAATTAAATCAAAAATTACAAAAAAAATTCAATAAAATCTGACTCAAACTGGTATAACCTAGCCTCCCTCAAGGGAACACTTTTAACAAAATTAAGCGAAGACTTTGGAAGAGTTTCGGGTCTCAGAAAGAGACCCAACGTCTTCCAAAATCACGCCAAAAGCGTAGACGTACCAACGTACGCTAGCGTTCACTGACATAGCCACGACGCAACTTGTTTGACATTTTCTCACCTATCGTGTACTTTGCGCGCCGTACATGGTACGCGAAGATACATGTGCGCACGTTCCGATCGCTGTAGGACCAATTAAACATGCAAATAACTAATTAAGCTATTAAATGAATTTTAAAGCTTAATTTATATGTTTTTATGCTAATTAGTGGTCTATAAATATGGGTAAAATGAGAGGAAAGAAGTAAGCTTCATTAGGGAGAATCAAGGAACAGATTGAAAGCAGGCCGAGTGAAAAAGAGAAATCTTTCGTTGACCATCTTCTCATCTTGACTTGGAGGAGAAGCATAGAGGTATCAAACGTGAATATCAGAGTCTACGAATAACTTTAATAAGCAACTGATAGAAGGGAGAAGAAGAAATGAAGATGAGTCGAACAACTGGGGTATCACTTGATATGAATACTCAGAAAGGTCTGCAACGTTAAATTGAAACCGAATGAGTGAGAACTTACCTGAATCATCCTTTCTACGACGGACGTAAGCAATCTGTGAGAAGAGGAAACCAGTCGTTTGAATTGTAACTATCTGACGCATTACAATCTACTATACCTGAAAGGAAGAGAGAAGCGTAGAAACCAACATCTACAAAGTCACCTGTATCTTCTTGTTCTTTGCTGTGATACTATTCATGCAGCTTCAACCGCAAACACATGACCCATCAAAGAACCAATCAGAGTCATCCACATTCCTGAATAGAGATAATGTAAGTAGCGAACTTCAGGAGTAGCTCCTGAGTTGATCAGAAGAACGCACACTGGACAAAACACGTTATTCCAAGCTGAGAAGGAGGAAGAAACCATTCGCTGATAAACCTGAACAAAACCATATTCGTTGACTGGTTGCAGAACTAGAACCAAACCCTTATTACATCAAGAAGATCATTGGATTCACATAGATCATACACATCATGGTGAGTAAGTTAACATCCCCTTGTTATTCAGATGAACCATAAGTATAATTAATAGAACAAACATTGAAGATTACTTTTTATAAAAATCATCATTCATATTAACATTGCTTCATTTTCAGGGTTGCGCGTTCGGTGAGAAAAAAATGTCTGTCCGAGTTGGGCGTATCTCTTCGGTCTCCGATGATTATCGCGGTTTTTTCTATGGCGCTAGTGGAGGTCTTCCTGGGTTCAGCGGAGGTAGGAGTAGCAGTAGGATGTGAAGAAAAATTTTTGTATACAACCAGTATTTTGGCGTTTGACAACCAAATTCAACCAATTGCCTTTTTTTCTGTGTTTAGTAGCATTTATCGTATTTTTTAGGGGGTTATTTTGTACCCGAAACGGCTTTTTGATGGGGATCGCAAGAGGGAGTGATTATGATGGACAGAAGACGGAACAATATGGTGATGTACTGGAAATGATATCCGCTCCACGTGAGTATACTTTTGATATAGTATTTCATAAATTTCTTTTTTTAGTCATTGTCAGCCATATTAGACTCCTCCAGAACAATCCATTCTCCGTTTAATTGCTACGTCGCTGGTGCGCTACTCGAGTTTCTGCCACCCCTATATTCGTGAAATTCACTCATGGTCCGCCACTAGCGGGGATCGAACCTTGAACCCAAAATTGATGCGTAATCGTTTAACCGACTACACCATCAATGATCGATACTTCGGTACCTTAATTGGTTGCTGGTCATTTCCCTTCTCTCATACGCTCCCTGTCCTCCGGTCCTGGTAATAAAGTGTCATCTGAAAATTGTTGTCTTTAAAAATTTTCCAAGTGTTATAAACATCGTAACTAATCACAAACAAGCTTCCTTCCCAGGTGTATTGACCAAAAAGTGCTTGGTTCATGCTGTTTACATTCATAATCATGTAATTTGTAAAGTACGCAACGAAACTACAAACTCATAGAACGATCAAGTTCACAAGTGACGGGCACACCGTCTTCATTCTTGAAATTCCTCCAGACAAGGAGCAAACGCTTTCCTAGCACTTTCATTGCACAGAAAATTTGCATTCATATTTCTATCGAAATAATATTATCGGATCACTCAAGATCCCGTCGGTTAGCGTTCTCCTATTCTTTTATAACTTCTATTGATAGAATATTTTTTTTGTTCGATGCTGATGATGATGGATCAGAACCCAGAATATGGTGTAGCTAAAAAGAGTAGGATGGAAACTCTGATTGCGTCATTTTCCTGGATGTTGCGTGAGGCGCAAACACAATCCATTTGAGGTTACAAATCAAAACTTGACACTTGACAGAGCTTAAGGGGCAGGAAGTGAAATTGTTGACATAGCTGGTTCCATTACCAGAGGTGAGAACTTTCTCAAACAGAAGAACGGAATTGAGTAAATTTCCTAATAGTTGCAGAAGCCTTAGATGGTTATGACTCAGTACCACCAAACAAAAAATCAGTTAGAGGCAAGATGAGAGAAAGTTTGGAATCCAACGGGGATGATGAAAAGTAGGAAAAAAGTAAGGAAATAGAGTTTTAGTCACCATTACTCGACGTTTGAAAAAATTGTGTTCATATTAGGAAGGGTGAATTGGTGACTTTTGTTGTAATCGTAACCTGACTAACTAGTTCTGCGACATGAGAAAGAAAGACGAAGAAAAAAAATTAGGATTGGAGTTGTTTTGGCTCGGAACGTAATTCATTTATATCGGTCTCTTTATTGACTTCATAATGCTGGACAGTTAGTCATCGCGCCAGATGTCGCGTCCGTTATGATTATGAAGGTTACTCTTGTTCTCACTTTTTTTACCTGTTGGGCCAACCACACCCCAAAAGGACGCAGCAGATCGAATGCAAGAGCGATAGAGAGAGGATGTAAACAAAGAAAAAGGCAGCACGATAAAAGGGCTAAACAGATTGAATATAGTGGGAAGATGTGATGAGTGTATGTGTTTGTGTTAAGCTTCCGAAGATTGAAAAACTGGACTTCACCCCAAGGCGTTGCCTTATATGATTGACCCATTTTTTCATTTTTTTTCTTCTTCTCTTGGGTGTTCTAACACATTACTTGAACAAATCAAACTTTCTTGGCATTCTGTTCAGAACTTATTTGAGCAAAAACGCACACACTTGAAGCCATTGTCATCAGATTACTTACCGTTGCAGCCGTGGAAGGGGCGCTAAAAGAATCGAGAAAAGGTTGAGATTACTTTTCATTTTTACAAAACAAACATGGTCTTTGGTTAAAAAATGTCTTTAATGCTGAAACCTTCCGGCCATTTCGATCTGCCAAAAAATGAATGTTGTGGTATTTGAAGGCAGTACACTGCTAGTTGATACTCCTATGAGTGATGCACGTTGAGTGATCGAGAAGCTTTCTCGCTTGTTTATGTTACTGAAACATGGTCATATGGAATGTTTCTTTTTCCAAAATATTCTCATTGTCAATCGAAAATGTAAAATACGGGACAGCTTTCAATACCTTCTATCAGCTTTTCATTCCTTTTTTGACCTTTTTGTACTCCCACACGATGTGTCATATCTTATTTTATCCATGAAAAAAACTTTTTGAATTGATGGAAGAAATGTTGCTTGGGGCGTGATAGAGAGGCTAAAAAGAAATTCACGAAAAAGCGAAGAAAGTTTTAGAAAAATCTGGAAGTTTGAAGTCAATTTTCCATTTGCATAATCTCGGGCGTTGTCCATTTGCGGTATTTTGTCATTTTATCGTAACTCTTTCTCTCTCTTTGTCTCTCTTGTTTGAAGTTGCCTTTTTCTTTTCCTTTTTTTACCTGTGTCTCTCTCTATGATATGCTTGTTCACGTGTTTAACGTGATTCATCAGAAATATTTGATGGGGGCAACGCCCCAAACAGAAAAAGGCTGGAAGGCTATAAAAGGCAGTCGAGAAATGCGATCAACCAATAACTTGAAATCCTCTACCATTCATTCGTTTTCTCAAAGTGTTTCTTTTTTTCTTATTTCAAAGTGATATTTTTGTTCGCCTTCATGAGCAATTTCAGAAAACGAACTGGAAATGTTTTCTTTTTCCCAATTCCACAAATATTTTGTCAAAAGAAAAAGAAAAAGTTTGTATTTCCTCAGTCGCTGTTCTCATTTGCCCTACGTTCGTCGCGCTGCCCTTTTCTTGAAAATTCTTTTTGCTGTTTCTTGTACTATTCCTACTGAACGCTTAGTAACGAGTGAGTAGTCAATCATTTATATTCTTACGAGACTCTGCAAAGCTGTTCGTACCATGACTATGCTTGATTGTTGATTTTGGGTACAAAGCTTACTCTGAAAATCAACAAAGCTGAAGCGAGGAGTTAGTTCTTTGATACAAATTTCAAACCTTTATCTATTCATGAAAGCTCAGAGAACACTGACTGATCGTTGTTTAAACTGTTCGGAAGTTTTCTACCTTACATTTTCCAAAATGTTTATCTTCTTTCGTATTTCTCATAACAGAGAAGACGTTCTGATTGTGAAAGCTTTCTCCCTCCCCCTCCGTCCATTTCGCCTTGCTCGATTTTTGATCAGTCAATTTAAGTTTTTCTCTAACTTTCTATGTATTCTCTTCAAATTATTCAATGAAACAGTTCATTTTGAAGAAAAGAAACTACAACCATGGCTGTTGCAATGCGTCGTTGGTATGACGAGGATCTTCCTGTACGTCATCGTGACTCTTGGTGGGGACAGAACGAGTGGCTTGATGACTGGAAGGACTGGCCAATGGATTGGCCAAAGCCAAAAGATGTCATGGGCAGAGTAAGAGAATTACCTTTTCATTCTTTGCGTGTAACATTCCTCAATCATCTGACAGTTCGCTCTAAGAAGATTCTCTTAGAGAAACATGACCAAACAATGTTTTTCTACAACACGCACCTAATCGATGCCATATTTGAATCGTAAAACATACATTGTAATCCGAAAAATGTTCTGCAAAAGACGAAATCGTCTGAAATTATTATTTCTTTCACTCAAATTTGTTTTGAAACACAAAAGGTTTAAACATGGAAACTTCTTCTTTTGACTCACAAATGTGATTAGTCCTCACAACATTCGCAATGAAAGCATTCTCTTCATAAGGAATCTTTTTTCTTCTCTCAAAATAAAAAAAAAAAGATATTTCTGTTGTCTGTTGCCTGCGGCAATACTTCTGATCGCAGGTGTCCAAATATGGCAAAAATAGTTTTGTATTGATTACTATTCATAGCTATTATAGTGAATCTATACAGTCTTCAATTCTATCCATTTCCAGTCAGGCCACCACTTTTTTCCCGCTCATCCTCTCTCTCTCTCTCCCTCTCTATTCATCGTCTACCCTTCATGCCTCTATCTCTATTCTCTCTATTGCATTTTGAGTATTACCTCTCATTCTGCATTTCCCACTCCGTCAAAAGACAGTCAATTCAGTCATTTTGGCTGAAAGATACGAGCGGCTTTAATTCACATTTTCGGCATATTTCCATTTTCTTCATGCTTTTATGAATCTGTGTGAAGGTTGCTAGCTTCCAGAAAAACTTCTCAGTTTCAGTTTTGCTTTGTATAATTTTCATTCTTTACCTTACAGTTTGCCAGAGACACCGATCACTGGTGGCGTGATTGGCCAACCGATTGGCCACGAATGGATGCAGTCATGCCTCGCGTGAGTTTTTTCCCCTTCCATTCTTATTTACATATTTGGGCAACTTGAAAACGATGAGTCGTACCTTTATAAGGGCTTCTAGTCTTTTACAAACAAACTTTTTTTTGTAAGTAAAACGAAGGCAATCATAAAATCCGCGCATATTTGCCACTTCCCAGTATTGAAGGAAGAATCAACAAAACTGTTGAAGCTCACACCACTCTGCCCTTTAAATGGAAAATAATTTTTTTTCTCAAAGTCATTTCATCTCCGATTACTTGCTTCATGAGAGATGTTGTTTCTCACCTGCTGACAGTTCCATTTGCTCATTGCTGACTAACTGTTTCCGCTCTCTAAATATATTCATATTCAATTTTGATTCATATCATTGCTTTTTATTAAAAATGAATTTATTCATTCAGATGACTTCTCAGCTGGATCGTATTGATCGCAACTGGAGAAAAGACCCTTTCTGGATGGACATATATCCAAGATGGGCTGAACCTATTTTCAAGGTAAACAAATCATTAGCCAATACAACAACTTATTCTTTCAAATTAGGATGGCATTGACGTACATTCATCAATTACCAATGATGATCGTCGTTTTGCTGTTGACATCGACTGTTACCAATTCAAACCAGAAGAAATTCAGGTAAAACATTTTTCATTAATGATAATGCAAAACATAATGTTAGGAGAATATAAAGACGTTTCTTATAGGTGAAGACATTGGACGATACATTGGTAATTGAAGGACGACATGAAGATGTCAAAGATCGTGACAACTTCACCAAAATGTATTTCATCCGAAAGTATCAGCTTCCACAGGATTTGGAGCTCAATCAAATAGCATCTTCTATTGATAACAAGGTGTGTCAACTATTCATCGGCTATATTTGTGTTCAACTTGGAAAGTGAAAATGATTGAATTGGTTGTTTTAGGGTCGTTTGACAGTCGAAGCACCTCGAAAAGCTCCATTAGCGATCAACAGTCGGGAACGTGTAATTCCCATAGAAGGAGTTAATGGCCGTCGTTCTGCCTCAAGCACAAACACTTCGCCTCGGGGTCGTCATGATTCCGGATATTCGAGTCCGTTTTTCAAAAATATCAAAAACTATTTGGATGGAATGAAAGAAAAAATGAATCGAAACATTAAAACTTCTACGAAAAACGGGCCCAAGATTTCTAGAGAAACTGAACTTTAACAAGAAAATCATATTCTCTGTCGTCTTCTCTTGCTGCCTCTTTAGTCTTCCTTTCAATCTCATCATATCAAGAGCAAAGCTTTCCAAAAATGAAATCAAAAGAGTATCTATATCTTAATTAAAACATAAATAATGAATAAACTGTTGATACTGTTTCTTTTGTCTTCAGACGGGTATTCCTCGCGAGGACAAACTTCACCCATTCACATTCAAACTGGAGATGATCATCGTGGACGTGAAATCCGAATCGACACCAACTATGGAAACGGACGAGGAGATAACTCACGAGATTATTCATCTTCTCGTAACGAAAATCGTGGAGATTATAGAGAGCATTTAAGCCCTAATTCTCGTGATGGGTACACAACTTCTCATTCCTACAGGTTATCTCTTCATATATACCCAATCATTTGTAATTGAAAAGCTTTTTCAGTTATCACCGTAGTGAATCCAGATCTCGTCTATCACCTCACGATATGTCAATGACTAATGAAAACAGAAACTTCGTCAACGCTAGTCCACGTCGCACCAGCTTTGATAACAGATCTGCTGATCACCACTCAGGTACAAAACCGAAACTGAACTGAGAAAACTCAAGAAAAGAAAGAAAGTGTGAAATGCAGTCGAGCAACGATTACTGTTTACCATTCACCTAGACGTATTCTCTGCAAGTAATAGTAGTTCAAACTACAACCGCTTGTAAACCATAGTTTGGAGTTCGGAGTGTAGCCCCATGTTCTCTTAAAACGTTAAAAAACAAAATTATAACGAAAAACCTCTCTATCCTTTTCTAATTATAACAGAACGTAGTTCACCGAATGAACAACGATCACCAGCTCCTGGAATATTCGAAGAAATCCGTGACAAGTTTGAAAAAGGTTCAACTTAGAAAAGCACGTGTGTTTTCCACAAACCCTCAAGCACATTTTTATCGGAATACATTCAATGAGCATGTGCTGGAAAATTTTTAACTCCCTAACTTCATTTAACAACACAAACTTAGTTTTTTGTTTTTCTTTCCAAACGTTTTTTTACAGGTTTCCGTTCTCAATCCCGTGGACCGGAAATCCGTATTGACACCTCACGTAGCGATTCTCGTAATAGGGATAGAGACCATCATAATAATGCATATTCTACTACAGACAGCAGAAATGGTACGTTTATTCTTCGAGATAGGGCGTGAGCGTTTTCAAATCAAAACAATGAGTAACTGAAGTTTGATATTATCGTGCATTTTTCATTCCCACGGTTATGTAAAGCGGTCGTGCTTCTTCATTTTCACTTCTCTTTATTTCCAAAACTCAACAGAAAGTCTCATCTTACAGGTGGTTATCGTGTAGAGTCACCAGCTTCTACCACTACCGGAATTCTGAAGAATACATCTGATTTGCCTCCACGTGCCGAATCGCGCTCAGAGAGTCTTCGAAGTGTTCAGATTCTCCGAAAAACCTTTGGATAATCTGCTTTAATTAGTTTCCTAACTGAACAGTAATCCTCTTCAATGTGCATATCTTCAATTCGAAATGTTTCTTATATAGCTCAAATTTAACCATCAACTTTCATAGATGAGAATAATAAGAGAAATTGAGAAGCTTGCTCTGGGCTTTGAATTTCATTTCAAAGTTTTTCTTTAATGCTTTTACTTTATCATCGATGCTTTTACCCTAATGGCTAGTCGATCTACTTGTAGTGCTTTTTGTATTTAAATTGTTTGTAATTCAAAATAAACTTTAATTCTACTGAATAAATAAGACAATGACTTCTTCATGAAGTGAAGAATGAAGTTGGAAACCAATGTTTGGTCATTCTAAATTAGAGTAATCATAATAGGAAAAGCGGTTAGCTTTGCTTCATCCAGACAAGTGAAAGAAAATATTGCTGTAAAGAGTAAGAAGAAAAGTGAATCGACCACTTAAGGATAAATGCTTTGCGTTGACTACAAAATAAAGGAAGCCTCGAAAATGCCGAACGACTTATGAAGGCTATACTACTGCCTTTTCTACGAGATCTTGAATGATTCAGTGCTTAATTGGATTCAAACTAGCTCCAAGTACGAGATTGGCACTCTTCCACGAACACCATTTTTCTCGCCCATAATGAAATCGGCATCCAAACCGGGCAAACGATAAACTATCAAAATCTGAAAGAAAAAAACAAACAGTTTTCACATGTATTATCCATTATTTTCGTCTTTACGTCATTCTGCTTGACCGACAACTCATTCGGAAGAACAGCGTCGTAATCTAAGACAACACGGGCTTGTTTCGTTCCCATGTCGTCGACATTGAAGCCTTTCCCTCCAGGACCCTGAGAATAATTCATTAATTTTCCAGTTGAAAGCCATTATAAAAACCTTTGGTCGAACACTATTGTTAGGCGGGGTGGTAGCAGTGCCGCTTACCAGAGTGGCAGATGATCCCAGAAAGGACATGGTGCTACAAAAACAATAAGTCATAAAAAAACGCACGTTTATTCAATTCGTTGAGGCAAAATTAGAAGAAAAGCCGAAACAACTGTACAGATAACAGAGTCATTGCCTAATAATCAATGGGAGAGGCTGACCCTGGGAGACATTCAGGGGAAGAAGGTACATTCACGGTACAATTTACAAACAAAACATGCAAATATGTATACAAAAATTCATCTAAAAGCACGAAGCCAGCGTTAGAATACTTGAAAAAACTAATTTGAAACTCGAGCAAAGCACGACATGAAAGGTAAAATTATGTCTTAGAAGTAACCAAACAAGGATAGCAATCTCTATCTTAAATCCATTATCTTCATATACTATATCAGGAATGTATCTTGTTGTGCAAAAATAGTTAGAATAAATATGGAACTATATATACAGATCTATACATATACGGTACATATATTTATATATATATATATATATATATATATATATATATATATATATATATGTATGTGTAGGAAGCAGTTTCCTATACTGTGTGGTTCTACTTTAGATCATCACTGGTACTGCTAAGAGAGTTTCTAGTTTCAGATGGTGGGATAGTCGGGTACAGTCCAAATCCAGCAGATTCACTAAGCGAACTAAAACACATC
Source organism: Auanema freiburgensis (assembly GCA_030370435.1). Classification (NCBI taxonomy): domain Eukaryota; kingdom Metazoa; phylum Nematoda; class Chromadorea; order Rhabditida; family Rhabditidae; genus Auanema; species Auanema freiburgense. Next base: position 1,304,168 of record CM059367.1, read on the forward strand.
ACAACTACGAGACTGTATTTGACAAATCACTAAAGATTCAATCGAATTCAAAGAAGATGCTGCAAAGCTTACCCGCTCAAATCTCTTTGAAGATCCGACATCATTTGATGGCATTGAGCATGGAAAGACATTTGAGCTTCCACAAAATCTCGTAGACATTTCAGTTGATTATTCTGAAAATCAGTTGAAACTCACAATAAGCTAGAATACTGACATGAGCTGTTTGAATGCCTTCAAGGAGCAATTTCGTGATCTCCGCTTGCTTATCGAACTCTGCTTGAGCAACACGTAAATCTGCTTCAGCCTAAACTTTCATTTTTCAGAATGGCTCAAATATGTAAATTGAACAACAAGCACATATCCACAATATCCCACAAACCTGTTCAACGGAAAAACCTCCGCCTGTTTTACTGTTTGACTAAAATAAAAAAATCCAAAAGAAATTCACAAAAAGAAGGAAAATTAATTAAAGAACAAGACAAGTGCCCTATAAAACTAGAGATGAAATGAAACTCACACTTGTCTGGTTTTCGGCAGTTTTAGCCTTTCTCAATCTACTCTTGCAAGCATCCAAGTCAAGCCGTTTGCTATTGAGGATCTTTCTCTCCTTCTAAAAAAAAACTATTGATGAGAAGCTACCCGTTGTTAGGTTATACTTGAATGGTTTTCATATCTCCTTCTAAGAACCTTCTAATTGGGAGCAGCGTTTGCGTAGCACATTGGTTTACGAATTCTCGATCAGCTGTTCCAAGTTTTTGCTCGGTTTGAGCAACTTTGATTAAAGCACTACCTTCAAATATACTTTTCGAGAAGTAGATTGCTTTGCAATTCATACCGTAAGGAGTAGTGCATCCAAACTCTTCCCCAGCCTCACTCATAGCTTGAGCTAAATGTTCCAAGTTATTGAGCCTTCCGCCTCCATCTTTTTTCAACTCCAACTTCTCATAGAAAACTTCTTCCATGCGTAGAGCTGAAAAGGATTTTTGAATCGAGTGTCGAAAGCTCATGAAATCTAATTATGAAAAGTCAAGATACAAACTGTAATCAGCTAAATTCGATTCTCCTTCCCATGGCCTAATATGTCATTGAAAAAATAACTTACTAGGGTTGGGTTGGAGATAGCTTTCAATCGATCCCAATATCTTTCTAGTATGGTCTTCAGTTTTATCGGCCCTCTGTAGCAGGTTTTCAAAATGAGCATCAAGCTCAGTTCTTTCAGCCTTCAGAAAAGTCTCCTCAGTGAGCTGTAAAAGTTAAAACTTCCAGAATGAGTTTAATGAACACTACCTGTTTCGCTCTATTGAAGAATCCCCCTGCTTCGCTGGCCAACTTTTTAAAGTTAAAATCCATCTGAAAGTAGACAGGATGTTTATAAGAAAAGTAGGATATAAAGATGTATTTCTCCAGAAGGAGGAAAAGCACAAACTACTGACGCACATCAATAACAACACACATATACACACACGCACACAAAAACGGAAAGATCGATAAGTTGCCGAGACCCAATAGAGAGAAACTGCAGATGAACTCTAGCCCCAACTAAAGGAACTTTTCGAAAAGAAGTCACGCAAGCATTTGTGAGAAAAAACAATCGGATTTTGATTTATGAATGATAAAGCTTATTTAGTAATAATCTGTACTAATGAGTCTATAAATTAGATAAGACGAAAACAATTTCTCCAGACTCAGACAAATCGTCTCCCATGGTCATCAAAAACAACTACTTGATGAGATTTCATATTGAAAACAAAATATAAAAGTCATGAAGAAGTTTTAATATTTTACGGAGTCAGGGGATTCAATGCTAGAACTTGAGACCCCAGAATCTTGAAAAAACAAATTCTCTTCAGGAGTGCTCTTCTGGCATTCAAACTTTCATTTCGAAATTACTTTAAATACATCATAAATAAAGTATAAGCTCTGTAAACTTCAACAAATATCGATATGATTAGTTTACATTATGTTGGTGTTCGAAAGACTGCTCTAAAGACAATAACCGCCCTTCAATGAACATGATCAGTGTCTGAGCAGACTATATGAATATTCAATATAGTTGTTACTTTTCGCCATTGATTATTCTTGTATTATCGTTCGGATTATTAACCGTGCTACGAACGATTCAAACAGCTATAAGAACTTTAATAATAGAAAGCTAATTTTTGTAGAATGGAGACCGAAGCTTCCCTTGATGACGAACATCTTTCCGCTACTGTATCAACAAGAAGAAGATCTCACTCTGTCTCAGATGATTACTCTGTTCAATGTACTAACGATGATGCCACACAATGCAAATATGCTGCTGTTCAGGTATACTTATGATTCTTTCTTTGTGCTTTTCTCAAACAATGCTCTCGCATTTGAATACGTGATCTTCCACGCAGGCTTATAAAATCACGTGGCCTAAGTTATTTTTAACTTTTGTCATAGTATGCGGTTGATCTCATTCTTTAGTATTTTCTCTGTTATGATTTGTTTTTGCAGCTCAAGTACTGGGAAGATCCGTTCCTAGAGCGTTTTCTATCCGCATCGTCGGATAAAAAAATCAGACGTGACCCTGAAATATCTATCGGATACTGGGCCCGCGTCGCTGCTGTAACCAAGCTTGTGACTGACTTCATCAAATCAACTGAAGGAAAATGTCAGATTATTAGCTTAGGTAATTGAAGTTTTTTTTTCTTGCTTAGTCTGACGCTTCTAGGATGCGGATTTGATACACTCTATTGGCGCTTGAAGAAAGATGAGCAGAAATTCTTGCGATACGTAGAGGTTGATTTTAGTTCCGTTACTGCCAAGAAAATTCGTCACATTCTGAAACCAGGTTCAGATATTCTCAGAGGATACTTCACGGAGACTCGTAAAATGCTTATGAATAAAACTGTGCTGATGATTTTTTCTTTCAGCTCGTGAGGAGCATCATTCAGACTTACATGGCGGGGATTATCAACTTCTTGGTGCTGATCTCCGACAATGGGCTGAACTCAAGGTTTATAGTAAAATGCAACAGTATCATTCAAACAATTCTTAGGGAAAATTGGATAAAGCTCAACTCGATTTCTCTGTGCCCACTTTAGTTCTAGCAGAGTATGAACTGTTTCATTAACTTTTGTATTTATTTTCTTAAGGTGCGTGTTAGTTTACATGCCTCTTAGTCAAAGTGAGACCTTGCTTCGAAACCTTGCTGATACCTTCACAACAGTCGTTTTTGTTAACTACGAACAAGTAAGGAATTTAATATTGGTCTTCGATGTTGTATATGGTGGTTCAGTTCCGTACATCCGACAAGTTTGGTCATGTGATGGAAAAGAACTTGGAGCAGAGAGGGATCCAACTGCTTGGTTTAGATGCTTGTGCAAGTGTGGAGACTCAGAAGGAAAGGTGAGAAACATTCTTCAAGTTTTTGTCATTTTTATATTCTGTTCTATATTAAGATTCTTAAAGAATGGATGGAGTAACGCTGTTGTATTGGATATGCAAACAGTTTACAAAACTATCTTGTCTTCTTCTGTTCGAAGGTACAATTTAAAAAAAGTTGGATTTTATTACTTTATCCCGTTTAGCATCGAATCGATTGAATCACTGGATGAAATGGAGTTACTCTGGCAGCTTCTTTCACACTATTGTATTGTTCATGCCGTAGCTGATAAGACATCGACTTTTCTCAGAAAATTGTCTTTAGAGCTCTAGATGAATCTGACGTGTAATATTCTATTGTATTACTTCATTCGTATGACATCTATTTTATTCTCTTACGTGTACTAAATATGTTTTACATGGTTTACTCGTGATTTTTCGGTTGCTCAGCCGTTTATATTTGATTTTTAGTGAAAACTCAAATTTAGTCTATCTATTCTTAGAATGTCCATGAGCCAATGCAAGATTGAATACGTACGCACATCGCGGACGTCTAGAACTGCTGACCCATCGTTCAACCCACCAGGATATTCATCGAATGCTACAACTGTTCAACACCATGTGAGATGAAATGAATGTTTCTTTTAGTTGGTAATATTCAGGTAGACAGTGATCAAGCTAACGATGCTCACGAGCATTTGGCCAAGAAGCGGGCATGGGAAGTAGCCATGGGTCCAGCCAAAGGTCTCCCAATGAACATGTTCGTTATGTACATGGCGGGTCGAAGTGTATGAGATTCTATATGACACAAATTTTTTTATAACAAGTTAAGGTTTCTATATTCCCCATTATGATGGTAGGAATGTTATTGTGGAGAACAGTCAAAGCCTTATTCTCAGTGAACGAAACATTCAAGCCGCTTCAAGTAGTTTTTCGCCTCTGCTATCTTTGAGTGAATCACCATATTTTCAGGACCAAAATTCAGGACCGATGATTTTGCAGAAGCTGATATTCATTCTAGGAAATATAGGAGCCATTGTTATTGCCATATACAAGGTAAGTTTCTCTTTTCTAGCTCATCGTGTTCCGTGTAGTGTGAATGTAGAAAGCTCGAGTAGTTTCAAGCATTTCAGGCTTGCTTTCGTATTATCTCTTTTAGTAGGCATTTAGTAACCTCTTCGAAGTTTCTATCTTTGACAATTCACGCATCATTCAGATTCATACCATGGGCCTACTACCCAATACTCCTTCGGATTGGCTGGAATTCATTCCCCAACCACAAAGAGTACAGTATTCGATGTTCAGTTCTACCTATGTCTGATAAGCCGTTTTGTTAGAATTATTTCATTTAATAAGCGTAGTAGTACCTTGTATTTTAATTTATTTCATCTGTTATTAGCAACTCGTCCGTATAAACTTGTTTCCTGCTAGACATTCAGTTGTTTTGGTGACTGTTCTCTCGATTTCTCACATAAGGCCAGGAGAGAGGGAAGGGGAATTGGCACTATTTCAGTAAAGTTGCCATAGAAACAGGAAAAAGAAGGAAGAAGGAGAGAATTACTCGTCCTGCAAGGGATGTTTGCTGATGATCAGATTTGGCTTGACTAATCAGTATGGTCTCCGTTGATCTGCGAGGAGCAGAGAAAAGAGACTTATGCAATGTTCTGAGAGCAAACAGTCGTTTACTTTCAATCCACTTCTATTGTTCGACTACGTACGAGTCATTCATAAAGGCTGTACTTTAATCTTTTTATCTTTCAATTTCAAGATTAAATTGGCGAATTTTGCTTATCTGCTGCTTTTTGTTGTCGAGCAGAGATGAACGAGAGTTCAAGGCGTTTCTCTGCAATTTCATTCTTTAGCCTTTTTACCAATGGTCTTATACTTTGTATTCAATTGAATGAACAGTTCATACAGAAGATTTGAAGTACACAACTCACTTGTCAATTGATTTGTTTTCTGGATGACAATCGGCTACTAATCAAATTAAAAATGCCCATTTAATCTTTTTTTCTTTCATTCGACTTCGTCTTTGAAGTGAGGAGTGCCGTCTTCTGTTATGCATTCCGCAACCACTTACTATTATTTAAAAGTAACACTCAGATTGCTGTGAAGCCTCTTTTCTTTCCATCCGTATATGGTTGGCTTCATGCCGTTTTTTATTTCCAGCTGCTGTTTCTACGACAACAATAATGAAGCAGAAGCCAATCCGTTCGTTTCTCAAAATCTTCATCTGATTCTCTCAACTGATACTGTTTCCATTCATTTTTCTTGTTTTTCACTCCCTTTTCAATTCGCCACGACGGCTTTTTCCTTTTTGAGTTTGAAAACATCAATTCCACGTTGTTTGCAACTTCTCCTTTCTTCTACTCTTTTTTTTTTCGCTGAGCTTTTACCTTTTGTTCTACGAAAATGTGTCGAGAGATAAGCCTTAAAAGGCTATTACTCGATGTGTTCATGACATGAAAGTAGTTTAATGTTTGAGAAAGAAGCGAGTTTTAGATAGTGAGATTCCTATAAGAGAGAAAGGGATGTGGAAGTTTTAACAAAGAAAAGAGTTTTAGGAGAGAATGATCAGAAAACTACTTTCTAATATCGAGAGAGAAAAAGAGGAAGTCGCACAGAATTTCATTGTAATTGAAGTAAAGGAAATTTAAAGATAGGTAATAACGAATCTCAGCAATAGTTGAAAGACATGGTGGGAGAGAGGATTGCGGAAGAAGAAGAGAGTAGAAACATCATAAGAGAACAGCAACAACATAGAAAAAAAAGAGAGAAAAAGAAAGACATGGTCGTGACAGTAAAAATCATGAAGAAGGAGAGTATTGAGAGAGAGAGTTGGCTGTCTGTTGTTGTTGTTGTTGGTGTTGTTGCTCTTCCAACTTTCTTTTGTTGAGCAACGTCCGAGACTTTTCATGCAATTTGTGATAGAAAATCGAGATGTTTAAAAAGAATTGTCACTCGAATACTCTAAAATGCCTTTTTTTTTCCAATATATCATGTGTCGATCATGAGACTGCCTTAGAAATTGAGTTTTTTTGTCAAAAATTTAATTATTAATAATTCAGCGACTGCTGTGCCTGGAAAAAAAAACGTATTTTATTGGTTGTTTCTTCTTGTGTTCGAACTAATTTGCTTCACTTCTCTAAGGTTTCGTTTGAAAACAAATTATCAGACACGAACATATCCTCCGTTCTCCCTAATATGTCTAAACTAGTAGGATTTTCTTAGAAACAAACAGGAATCTAATATATTTCTCTCTATTTCCATTTTCTGTATGTGATTCTCTATCTCTCTGTAGCTCTCTTTCTTTCTCTCTTACTTTCACTCTCTGTTCATGTGATAAGGTTTGGCTCCTTCCCGTTTTACGTCTCAAGACCAAGTAGTAAGCAATATATGTATTTGTGAGTTTGGAGAAACAGACAAGAGAAAAATAGATTATCAGAGAGAGAGAAAGAGAGGCAGTAAGAGAGAATGACAAAATTAAAAAATGTCTGATTCCCCAACATATGCACCTCTTTGTCTAACACCCTCCTCCTCAACCAACCATGATTTACAACAGAGACAAAACAAAAGCCGGAACTTTGATTACATTGTCTGTCCTTTCCTATATGGACATCAGCTTTTTAAAAGTTCATAGCTTTATTTATTCAAAAATAGTTTGTTAACCAAATTTGTTCTTCAAATGATTCTTAATATTCGTCACATTTCTATTATTTAACTTATTCACGACGTTTCTTGTCCGACAAACACAATTTTCTTTCTTTGAAAATTTTATTTTCCTCAAGAGATTCATTAAAATTGATGTTTCAGTCATCTTTACTGAAAACCTTTTCTATCTTTTGCATCCTTCTCATATAGTCTTTCGTTCTCTCTGCTTTCTCTTAAAAGAGACTAAATCATTAAGTAAACTGACATGTGAATGATTTGTAAGAGAAAAGAATCAAAGTTATGACGTAAATGACCTTCTCACTCAGATTTAAAGCTTCAGCCATAAAAAGAAAATGCTGAAACTGAAGATATATTCGAGAAGCTTCTGGACATATAAGGTCAAGCTCATAGATGCGAACGACACGCCCTTTGTTATTCCAATCCGCACTGCCCACACAATGATCAAGTGAATTGCGACTGGAAACTTCAAGTCAATCAAATAGCCAAAAGCTTATCTTCACACATCCCTCTGCAGCTTTCCTCTCTCTCTCTCTCCCCTTTCTGTGTGTATGTTGCATCTATACTGCAGCTTTGAATGCCTAACAACATCTTCATTTTTCTTCATGTATGTATCGTTGCCTGGAGAAATGTGAAAAAAAAATGTTAAAGATTCATCTCGAAAATGGGCAGAGTGCGAGACACAATCCTATAAGCTGATTTCCACAAGCATCTCCTTAGTTTTTATCATTTTCACAGCGGATTAATGAAAAAGAACGAAAAATGTCCTCCGTCTATGTCCTTTCCACGACAATCTATTAATATACAATTTGCTATCATTCTGTATGCTCCGTATTTCATAATAGTTTTTTGAAGTGAGTGGAGCAACAGATGAATCATCACATCATCTATATGATGACTCCAGCAGCTCTCATTTGCATATCAAATGAATGATTGTGTATTAGGTACGCGTTCACGTGCTTACATCACAATCAAGAACGTTCAGATAGGATGAGAGGCGCAAAAGCTACATCTCTTATCTCATCCATCTTCATAAGTTTTTTCTTTTTTTTTCCACATGGAAAAAAAAAAACTTTCCGTTCTTGCTGTTCAATTTCCGGCTATCTGTTCTGGCTGCAAGACATTCTCTTGCTCTCAATCTTTTCGAAAACTCTGCTTAAATTTTGAGAATGATTATTGAAATGGAGCATATAGAAGAAGAGGGGAAAAGCTTGAGTTTCATTCATCTTATGCTTGAAGCAGCACCTCTTCATTGTCTTTCTGTTTCATTCAGTAAAAGAGGAGAAAAGAAGAAAAAAAAGATCTCTTATTTCGTTGAATAAAAAAAATGAAATAATTTTTTTGTTTTGAATACAATATCTTAACTGAACTAATTCGCAGTAGAAGAAGCGGCTAGGACGAAGAGGGATATGGAAAGAGAGAGAGAGAATGGAAAAGGAGAGAGCGGAAAGTATGGGAGAGAAATAGAGGATTAAAACTTTTTTGCTTCAACTATATTTTGAAGCTTAAGTGCTATGGATTGAACGAGACACCTTGCACCACTTTATCCTTACATGGCTGTTGATATTATGTTTCCATATGAAGCTTTTTCGCTTTTTTCTATTTCGTACTTCTTCCTCCTTCATTCCTCTTCGTCTTCTTATACTTTGGGGCGAGAGAGCTCTGTCCTCGTTCTCTCCAAATAAGGTTTTCAGTCGATCAAGCTGTCTGCTTCGCATGTAGCAAGTGAGGGGATGTTCTTCTATAGAATCCATTCACACACACTCATATATATAGATAGATGCAGAGAGAGAGAGAGAGCTAGACAGAAAACTGAAAGATAATGAGAAGCTCAGAGGGTAGCATAGATGAAAATGAAATGAGTTCGTCTCGTACTCTGCAATACTAAGGAACAGCTTAGTCATTGAAGCAAGCTCCTCTTCCATTTTCGCTGTTCATCTCTTATCTTTTACGTAATCTCTCTTTATATTTATTATTAAAGTTCCTTGTTTTGTTTTCTACTGCATTCTTCATATTCCTATTTGGACTTTTTCATGTCGATGACTTAATCCTCATCATTGCTATTTGGAACGTCGATGGCTCACCAGCCTCGCCCTGAGCCATCATTCTCCATCCCCCCCTTTTCTTATTTTGTTGCCCCCTCGTTTTTTCTCTAAAAGAGAGAGAGAGAGAAAGAGAGGGAGAGAGAGAGATACCAAGAAAGTATATCATTTACTGCTACCTCCTCTAGAGAGGTGACGTCTATCGCATTTTTCCTATTTTTCTTGTAATTTTAAATTAGATACAAAACAATTTGTTATGTGAGTTGAATGCGAACGATTGACTAACTCACATATTCTAGACACTCAAACTTTTCCGAAAGAAAAACAAAACAAAATCAAATATGAAATGTAGTAGATGAAGCTGAAAAGTTATTTTTAATTTCTGTTCGGTTCTGCCTTCTTCCGTTAGATGTTATCTTCTACTTCAACTCCTCACATTATTCTATATTCCATGAATTCTTTAATTTCATATTCAAACTACTACGTCAATTCTTCTTTTCCTTCTTTTTCTTCTCCTCTTCCATAGATTTACCTCTTTGGCACTTTTTCGTTCAGCTTCTCTCCTTTACTTATAAAGACCTACTTAATAAGCTTTTATGGGCCTAATTCCCAATTTCGTGCTAATCTTTGCTCCTAAACCTTGCGAGTATAAAAGTTTTTTTTCTTCTTTTCCAACTTTTTCTTAACAATTTCCATTAATGAAATGAGAAGGCAGTCCATTTTCTAGTTTTCGTTTTTTTTTCTTTTTCCGGCCTCAGCTTTGTAACTTTCATTGGCCCTTATATGGCATTCTCTTCTATAAAACTCATTTTAATGTTTTTCTTCATCTACATCGTCTCCTTCGTTAGTCGCTCATTCTTGCGTTGTGTACTTTCCTATTCTTTCTTTCCAGAAGTTTCTGATAAAATTTGACAACGTTCGTACTAATTCCATAGTCATATGAACCCATGTAAGGATAGAGAGAGAGAGAGAGAGAGAGAGAGAGAGAGAGAGAGAAAGAAAGAACGAGAGAGAGAAGAGAACTCTGCAAGCTTCCGTCCAAATACTTGAAGCTGATTGTTGTTTGCTTTTGGTCTGTTCAGCTTTGGTGCCACCACCAGACTCCTCAGCCTTCAGCTGTTTGCTGTTGCTTCTTCTTACAAACTCCAGCATAGTAGCAGTTTAATAATTCGTACGCCAATAGCTATTTGAAAGAAAAAAAAGAAATTATGTTCGTCATCCTATGACAACAATACTTTTTGCTCTTTTAACGCCTTTCTCTCTCTCTCTCTCTCTCTCTCTGTCTCCCTCTCTTCACTTCAGCTTGCTCTTCTTGCCTCTGCTGCCTCTACTATCTATTTTCTCTCTCATCATATTTTTCGCTCTTTAACAAACTTGTAATTTGATCTGAGACAATACGAATTTACAGCAAATGACTGGACGGTAGAAGCATCTACACTTGGCTCTATTAAGCCTTTTCTTTCGTTTTGCTCTCATTTCTCAATTTGGGGGATCATGACAAGTGTATGGTGGGATTTAGCTATTTCTGGCGTCAATCATTCAATTATTGGAAACGGCGGCGATGATTGTCTCAATGTAAGAACTTTGAAAAACTAGATGATTGAATATGTACAACGCAACCGAAAACTCACTTAATGCGAATTAATTTTCAAATCAACACAACCGCTCATTAGTGTCTTCAATGGAAAATGCGAAAAAAAAAAAAGAAACGCTCTGACGTCTGCAACGTGAAGAGCATTCTCAACTCGAGCATCTGAATATATGCTAATTAAGGATGAATAATAAAATTTTTCAAAAAGAAAAAGAAAATTATGCTTTGCAGTATGTGCCAGGATGGCAACGAACACTAGAAACGTTACTATTTGTACCGCTGGCAATATGGATGGCAACAATATCATTTCCACATTTGGATTGTTCATTTACACACCGCCCTCGTGATTATTCACGTTATACTGTACTCACAATATATAGTTTGATATTTGGGGCAGAGTTAGCATTTAAAATGATATCCAAGTGAGTTGTTTTGTGATTGTTGCTCATCAAAACATTTTTCTCTTTTACGTCTTATTTCTCGCAAATAAGCTCAAATGACATGCATGCATGCTGACGTAGAAACATAATGTTATAAAGTAAAAAGATTATTTTAAGAACTGGTATATTTCTGTTAAATCCATGTCATGTAACGACGACTATGCAGTTGATTCTCCTTTCCAAAGATGCAAATGATAAGTATGTCTTAGTATTTTAACAACCACAATATGCAAATGTGACAATAGAACAAGCATTCAGGGCTTTCTACCGATGATGAAATATAAAAAGTAAAATCATGTTATTGCAGACGTGTCTGCTTCCTCTTCCGTCTTCATCTGTATTTCGTTCCTGGTGCCTTTTTCGCATTAGCCTTTCCCATATTAAATACTCGAATGGTATGAACATTTTGTTCTTTTTTTACTCTCTCTCATTCTCTCTATCTTTGAGAGAGAGAGAGAGAGAGAGAGAGAGAGAGAGAGAGAGAGAGAGAGCAATAGACTATGTATATATATATTTTAATAGAAATTTATTTTTAAAATATAATTTGTTTTTCAGCTGCCTGGTGAGGTGTTCATATATTATGCTCAACATATAGCAATTATCCTGATTCCTATTTATCTAATGTACTTGAAAGGTATAATTGTGTTATATAGTTATCTTAAATATATGATATATAGGTGCATTTGAGCCTGAAAAAGCACAGGATTTCACCTGGACTATATTCGGCTTATCCATTTTCCTTTTTTATCATTTTGCTGTTTTACAAACAACAGCATTTGTAAGTTCCATCTACATGCTTCATATCATTCAACGCTAACCATTTATAGTATTCACGAGTAAATTTGAATAACATCATGTGTCCAGCAATATCAGATCCGTTTCAAACACGAGCTTATCGGATAATTGCCGTTGGCCATCAATTTCTTTTAATTCCAATCATCTCCAAAACGTTTTCGGCAATCGCAACTACCTGTTGTGATATACTGGATGATATCTGGCCACAGAAGGATGATTAGCACTCCCATTCATACCAACCCTTTTTCATTTTTGTATTTATCTATTATCATTAGATTATCTGTGATACATTCATTTCCAGGAATTTGCTGCTTCTTCATGTATATGAAAGACTCTTTAGACTTTTATTTTTTCTTTTTATTGTTATGAAATCTTTTTTTTTTTCTTTTAATTTATTTCTCATATTGTTTTCTTTTTCTTTGTTTCTCGAAGAGCTATAATTCAAAACTGAAATCACCAGGAAAATTTGCAAAAAAATTAGTCTCATCAATAGTGGATTGGCAGAAGTGAAAATAAATAGAAAATGGTAATTCTTCCCTCTTTCTCACTTTGTTTCCCTTCTCACTCTATCTCTCTCTCTCTCTCTCTCTCTCACTTTCTCTCTTTGATGTTGTTGTTTCAATTAGAGCAGAAAGAGATAGAGATGGAACGAGAGAGAATGAAATGGATAGATAGATGCATGAGATAGAAAGAGGGAGACTGTGTTTTCTTAAACGAATTGTCATTTGTAGAGAAAAGGTAACAAATGAAATCACAGGCACATGAGGTCATCGAATCTAATAGCCTAATATGGAAATTATATATAATAGTTAATATAATTAGTAAAGGTGAGAGGGTTCGAAAGATATAGTTAGCACCGAACGTGACAATATCTAACTGAGCAGCAAGAAAGTGAGTACAAAAAATAAAAATCTGAATAGAAATCTTATGCAAAGTCTGCTCATATATGGTTATAGATGAATAATATAATTATGATAAATAAAATATTTGAGCTTAACGTCATGGAAGTGCCATTCTTGTCATTGGCATAACAGTACTTCCTTTCTTTGCAGATACACTCTCGAATGTCGACTTTCTTATGAAGTCTGCATAATGAGATAGCATATGAATAAAGATAAAGAAACAAATTGAAACTCACTTCGTACAAGTATTCTCAGGTTGCTCATCCAGCTGTTTACTATTTATAGCTCCAAAGTTCTCTGCACAACCACGCAGAACAAACGATGCACCTGACACAATAGTTGATTGACGTTTTGTAAGAGAAACAGAAAGATAACCTTCATCTTGATCAACCAAAGCTAATGTTTGACAATAGCGGTGTTTACAAGTTTGTTTATGGAGTTTTGAAAAGTTACGAGCACTTACGCATTCAGGCGTTGCCACTTCTGGAATATGCATTCTCATCTTTTTGTTCCTCTTACTCCAGTCTTCTTTTAAATAATAGTTTACCTGTTGGGTAAGCAGTTCGTCGCAGTTTCAAGAACTCCCGGATTGTCTTCTTCATTGCTGTCGATAGATGATCAATTGGAGATGTACAATGATAACACCAATGTTCTTCTTCATGCATGATAGAAGATTGATCTAATGACGGTAAAGCTGAAAGATGGAGTTATGATCAGGAGCATGGATGAAGCAAAAGCTCAAACAAACATTGTAATCGTTGGCTTCTATCGTTCTTCATTGAGAAACCTGCAGAGGATTGTAATCGCATGGCATTTTCTCTGTAAGTAATGTCTTTGCACAGAGATACTGTTGTACTAACCTTTGTTGCTTAAGTTGTTGTGACCTCATTTCCTGCTCAAACTGCTTTTTCTCTTCCTCTATGATCTGGAAGAATGTTTTCCATTACATATTTTATTTAAATTGAAATATCGAGGAAACATCACAAATGGCTACACCAACCGGTTTCTTGCTTTAACAGAAATGTGTCAAAAGCACAACTACAGAATGAATCGAAAACCAAACATTAATTTCATTGAGAGATTTAGATGACAGTGTCAAAGCTGTTCTTGATCACTTCGTGGCTGTTCGACATTGATATGGTTGCAAAATTTAAAAAAAGAGCGAAAACGTGAACTCACCATGGCTATTCGTTGGGCTTCATCCTGTTCCGTCCATTGTATTTGTGCTGATGGAGTAGCTATCTGGGCGTAATGTGATAGCGTAACAAACAACACAAAAAATGATCTTTTGAGCATTCCGTTCTACAGTTTCGAGTATGTTGTTGCAAAAATACAGTTGGTGAGCCTATTACCAGTCAGTGTGGTGGGGAGAACTGTAACACAGTTGAAGGAACGACCGTCAACTATGTTGTTGACTATTCTCTTCAATCAATATGTAACTCGTTGTCCCTCCTCTCTTCCTCATGACCATACATGGAAATTGTCGGTCGGTCGACCAGTTGCCGACAGAAAGATGCTCTGCGCGTCTGTTTCTCTCTCAAACTCTGACTGTCTTGATGACCTTCAGACGAGAACCTGTGAACGACCGTGAGCCCGCTAGAGGACATATAACCTCAAGTCCAATCTTTTCTCAGCCTTTATCGAACTTTTCATGCAAATCTTACGTGTGAATATGCTAATTATAAGTTGAACATATTCTTGACGTCAGATCTTTATATTTGGCTGAACATGTCAGCAAAAAAAGATAGATAACAAATGAATTACTACCTGCGAGATAGGGATAATCTGATGATAGACTTTTCTCATCTAACTAGACTCTTCTTCTTCCAAAATATCATGAAATGCTTCATGAATTCGTGAAACTTTCCACTATAGCCATAGCTCGTTCGCGAATCCTCGTGTAAAACGAATGCCTCGTAAAATTTATCGGCAAAAATATATAATTTCTATAATTAATTATTGTCTCCTTGTAAGATGGTAGCGATAGATTATTTCCCACCTTCTTAATGAAGGCACATGAAAGAATTCATCTCTAATTATGAATGTTCGGGTTCATATTGTGTAACACGAGATTTCTACAACAACAGCTCTATTTCCTATGCTCACCTTCGCAGCATTCACTCTTTCATATTAATGAGTTTCACATATGTATGACTATAATATTACAAAAAAAGCAAAAATGGATTCAACTATCACAGAGTTATAGAGATAACATTGCCACACTAAATACAACGCTCTTACATTAATTTATAGTTGTAAAGTGTTATAAGGTACAACAACACAGAACGATCACGAATAGTTCAAACTACAATACATTGATCCGTCATATTTTGTTCCAGCATTTCCTCCCCCAAAACCAAGCGAATAACTAAGGATTGATCATCTTTATACGAAGATATCATTGTTTAATTTATTTGTTGTGATGATTAGCTAAAGGATATGATCCCTCATACAATAATGTCGCATGAAGATAATTAAACATGTCAGTCTTGAATATCGAGCAAAAAAATCTTTAAAAACCAATAAGTTCCAACATAGTTACGACGCTCAGAAGGTTACGGAGACTGAACCACCGCTCACTCCTATGAGTGTTCGAGAAAATGAAAAATGAAAAATATTCATTTTCTTCATCTGACGCGCTTGAAGCGGTTGTTCACGTATTTTCATTCCTTGCATGCATGTCAATAGCGAATCGGTCGTGCATGATCATCAGTTAGTTAGGGTTAGATGTTTGTTGTTTTTTCTTCTCTGAGCTAATACCAAAAACAAAATTAAATGTCATCAGAGTTACAATATCTACACGATTATTAAGACAGGGATAACTAATTATCTTCATTTGACAGGACCCGAACCTACAACCTTCTCTCAATGAAGGACACCTTAGCTCTGCGCTAAAGATTGACTGAAACTAAAATTTCATGAATCACTTAAAGTTTTCCAAATCAAATTTAACGATAAAAGAAAATAATAAAATAGGTTTATTAAAATCATTTTGTCAATATAATGGTCATTTGGCTACTGCCATGCATAATGTGTACACCGAATGCACACAATATAACTGATTTTTCAGGTTATTTTTGATCATAGAGCCATGGACAGAAGGCATTTTTCGAATGAAGAATATTTAGCTTAGGAGACAAGGAACAAATGGTTGATATTAGAGATTTCAATCGGATTGTCGGCGAAAAAACTCCTCTAGAACCTGAAAAATCAAATTAGATACTGCTGATGAATACATCAATTAACCATTTTCTGGTGTAACATAGATCACTTTAATATTGTTTTTTTTGGCAAAATCTTGAGCTTGGGTCAAATGCTTGCTGATAGCTTTGATTTCACTCAAATTCCTAGAAGATATCAGAACAAGAATCTTCTCTCTATCATTATTGCCTATAGTTAGTGAATTACTACCGATCACAATTGCCTAAACATAAACTTGAAACTTTGAAGAAGAAGGATAGAGTTTAATGCTCACGTTTGGAAGGGAATTTTCACATCGAAGGTTACGAACATCACATCCTCCATATGACAAGTTTTTTATGAGATAATCATTCTCATACTTTGACGTTGTAGATACATGATAGTTTATAAACATTTTAATTTCTTCATTGGGCATTGTTTTCAGAAAAGAGAGTCTTGAAACCTTAAATGACCTCAGTGCTTTCATTTTTCCTGATACGACTACCTCGTTACACGTATTAACATTACTTTCGAAAATCGCATGCAAGTTTGATACAGTCGATTTCACAAGTTCAAAAGTACTTGGAAGCATTGTGCTAACATCATCAACATAGATAGCTATATCCATTCCTTGAATACTTGTTACTATCGATAAGTCGAGGTTTAATCAAAACCTCGTATGGTGCAGTTCAATTGATCATTTGAAGAGTCCGAATAAGTTGAAACTCCATGAAGACGAGGATGTTGGTTCATCAACCAAGAAACTTGATTGGTCTGAAGCATGGGTTGACCCCTATCGCTTCGTTGTTATGAGTTCGATAATATCATAAAACATACCAGTAAACATTTGAGAAACCATATGAACGTTTCTTTCTCGACTTCAAACCATCTAAATGAGTCAGTGAACTTCCTATAACTAAACCATCATGAGTTCCTTACTTATAACCTCACCCCCATCAGGTTTTTTGACTTTCGAGTTTAAACCATCCAGTGCACTTGCGTCGATTTGTTCTTCATTGATATGCTTTTCATCAATTGATTGTTTGAAATCGGGTTGTACTCCGCTAGTCAAAAAGTCATTTGAAGTTGACGAGAATGGCGAAAGGAGTCGATTTAATGAAAACGCCTTTGGTTTTAGAAGATCTGGTAATACTGAATCGGAGCTTCTAACTAAAAATCATTCATAGAAGATCAGTTAACTGGTTGTACTCACTTCTTTTCAATGTCCTCTGATCACTCAATGTCTTTCTCATAGCTCTTTCTTGATAGTCTACCTTGTCCTCATTCTCTAATATGTGAGTTATTGCTGATCCGTCATCAAGTTTTGAGATTTCACTGTTCTCAGGTATGGAATCTATCTGTGGAATAACATCAACTTGTGGTGGAATAATCGGCTGAATCTGAATGTTGAGTTTTAGGATGAAATAGATAATAATCTGGGAACATACTTGCTGAGGAAAGGTATACCCGGTTTGTTGAGCATAGGAACCATAGTTATATCTTCCATAAAACATTCCATTACAATTATATGGATAGAATCGAGCATCGCAGTTGCTTTGCATTCCACAGATATAGGGAGGATTACAAGAAGTTGAGTATACTGTTGAATAATAGGCGTTATAAGCATTTGTGTAATCTGGTATTTGATTGTTGACTTGTCCATTTCCAACAGATTCCGTCTGAAAAAGAAAATGAAAACTAGCAGAGCTCGCGATAGAGAATCGCAAAATCACATTCGGAGGACTTCTCATATGTGAATATACTTACAGTTGAACAACTGCATTCGCTTTGTTTTCTTTTTCCATACTGGAGTTGACGCTTACGTCTCACAAGCAAATCAGATGAATTTTCATGCGGTGACTTATTCTCTCCTGACGATGTTTCTCTTGTATCATCTTCATATTCGTATTCTGCTGTCGAGACAGTTGTCCTCATGACGTCGACTTCATCTTTGACAGGATTCATGTTAATTTTCACTGAGAAAAAAAATCATCAAAAAACGATTCAAACCCATGAATATGTACTTCCTGGAGGATCCGCCACTATCTCATATTCATAGTCACCTGTGCGGTCTGACTTTATCACATTCTCTGGTGACGATTTCTGAAAGAACGTTGATGTTATTTCCAATTGAAAAAAAAAATGAAAACGAACAGTTGCTTTGGCAAAATTAGTCAATGATCCGGTCAGTGTAGGATTGGATTCCCCGTCGGAAATGTCCGGGGTGACTGATGATGAGAATTTGTTAAATGTACATACCGGACATGAGAAAATTTGATCACAGATAGTCTCTTTCAATTTCAAAACATCTAAGCTGCTGCAAATACGATCGTAATGAAGAGTTGAAACGCATATCTTACTCGGAGACTGTTATTCGTCCATCTTCGTATTGTGTTCCGCGATCAAAAAGAATCGGTAGTGACGGTTGAGGAATAGAGACGTTCGGATATAGTTGTGCATATCGGGACATGTACCTGATGAGACCATGAAGATTCATATAAAATGAAGGTGATTACCTTTTGTAATGATCATTGTAGCTTGCATAATAGTTATAGTTAATATAATCGGAAGTTATAACGTCTAAAAGAAAAAGAGTTAATATACCATGTGTTATTAGAGGTCACCTAGACGAATAGAAAGTTCGAGTATTTTGAGGTTTCGATCTTGAACAGTTTGCAGACGATGAAAGTACAAATCCTCCCCAGATCCATAATCCTTCTGGATGATCACAACTTTCTTCATCCGGTTTTCACTAAGTGGAAAATGCTTTAAAGCAAATTCGAGAGCCTCAAAGAGATAGTTCATAATCTGTTATTAACTGTCATACATTTTGATTGCCATTGTACTTTTCTTTGCACCATGAAGTTCCACATGGAATCTGTTTGAGATTGTCGATGGCAGAGTTTAAATCGCTGTGTCGAACATAGGCCGAGAACTCGACTTTGACAGTTGGTTGCTTGATGTTATCGAAGAAGATAATGGCAGCTTGCGTGCTCTGGAAATTATTTGCATTAACATGAGAAGAACGAACTTTATGAACTTCTGGAGATCTTCCCAGATCTAATCCATTTGAAAATCGTTTCAAAAATTCTTTAATATTTAGAAACGATTCTTTGTCCAGGAGATGTGAGGCTTTCACTAGGAAAATGATGTCGGAGGAGCCCAAATCACACATGAAACCATCAAGAGCGACAGTAGCATTCAGAATTAAGAAAATAAGAAATGGACTAAGTCTCATTCTGAAATTCAGAAAATTGTTCAAACTGAACAAGCGACTAAACATGACAAAACAAGTGCAATATGAGAAAGTACAACAAGATGTTCACACCTTTATTTTTTTCTATTGTTGCATGAAAAAAGCCGGAAAGCCAGATGAAGAAGCTGAGACGTGGGTGAGAAACTTGTCTTCTAGTAATTTGTGATGAGTGTCCAGCATTACTCACAGATGAAAAGGCGTAGTAACGTTAGCTTCTTGAAATTTCACTTTCGAATATAGTTTAAACAGGAGGGAAACTTACATTGCTGTTCAGCTAGACTTCTCTTCAAAACCAAACGAGAAGGTTCCTTAACCAACAATGATATGTAGCACGCATATTGACAGACTCATTTATGCACGTTCACAACCACATACACAGTTGAACTCTCTCTCTTTCACATCTACTGTTCAATTTTATTAAAAAGGTTCAATTATTCTTTTTACATTAATTCCAAAAATTTCCGAACATCATTTATAATCCTCCAGCCGGAAAACGAGGCTGATCGAAAAATAATTAGTGAGAGGTGAATAGAGAGAGGAGAAGTGAGTATGCTAAAAGGATAATTCAACCCTCCTTTCCACTATAGACATCACGCAAGAAGATTCATTTTTCAAGGACTTTCCCTTAGTGTGATTTATTCACTTGAATAGCCTTTTCAAACAAAGAAAAATTATTTTCTCTCCCCCACGAGATATTGTAGATTATGAGATTACAGAAGAAATAGAAAAGACATGGCAAGTTCGCTATGGCTGAATGAATAGAGTTGATGCTCTCCAAGCATTCCACAATTGTAATATAAACAACTGAAAACGAAAAAAGACAAAGCACGACCAGTGAAAAGGAGAAAGTGAAATGAAACTTATCTGCAATCATTATGACAAAGGTCAACTGGAGAAGCAGACTGTCTATATACACGTGCGGGCTCTACTCCGATATCTGCATGATTCCAGTCCTCTCCAAAGTCCAATGTGTGATCCGAAAACAGTTGTAGTTTGACCTAACTATTACTTGTTTATCATATATTCTATTAATTATATAACTGCATAGTCTAATGGTAGAGTGCTGGTTTATGAAACAAGTAACCGAAGTTGTGTCCCTTGGGAGGGGCAAGCCTTGTTCGCAAGGTGATAGGTTTGGGGTTCCTAACATAATACGTCCCCCGGTGTCTTGTGATTCGTAAACCTCGTTCTCTCTCATCTTTCTTTCATGGTTATTTCCCCGCACAGGTTATTTCCTGTCAAGGGCTCGCTCGAATCCATTGGGTACGTTCGAGTCCTTGTGTCCCCCGAAAAATTCGAAAAAATAAGGTGAATCCAAGATGCCAGCGGTAGCGTTTTAACATTTTTCGTATAATCACTAAGCTTTTACTGAAATTTCTGTGAAAGTTGCTATGCAGTTGACACGCGTAACTTATGTTGTTTTTGACTTACACGAGCCGACTGTTTGTGTTTTGTTCAAACAAAGCTGAGAACGACGCCAACGAAAGATTTCTTTTCCACTTTGCCTGTTTGTTTTTTCTTCATCAATTTATCTTATCTTGCTGTTCCAATCCTTTTATTCATTGTACTAATCAAAGATCCGAATTACCTTTCGATGAAAAAAAAGATCATCGAAATTGGTTCATTTTGAGCTGAGTTAGAACGCTTTTACCTTTTCATCTTAATGCCTATGCACCACCGCTTTTCTTTATACACGCGCTGTAGGAATGAAACACGTGAACGACCGTTCAAGCGCGTCAGATTGTTGAAAATGAATGAACATCATCATCGATCATCAGTTGCTCATAAAAGTTTATCATAAACTCTATTATTCACGTTTGATACCTCTATGCTTCTCCTCCAAGTCAAGATGAGAAGATGTTCAACTAAAGATTTCTCTTTTTCACTCGGCCTGCTTTCAATCTGTTCCTTGATTCTCCCTAATGAAGCTTACTTTTTTCCTCTCTTTTTACCCATATTTATAGACCACTAATTAGCATAAAAACATATAAATTAAGCTTTAAAATTCATTTAATAGCTTAATTAGTTATTTGCATGTTTAATTGGTCCTACAGCGATCGGAACGTGCGCACATGTATCTTCGCGTACCATGTACGGCGCGCAAAGTACACGATAGGTGAGAAAATGTCAAACAAGTTGCGTCGTGGCTATGTCAGTGAACGCTAGCGTACGTTGGTACGTCTACGCTTATGGCGTGATTTTGGAGGACGTTGGGTCTCTCTCAGAGGGACAAAACTCTTCCAAGATCTTCGCTCAATTTTGTTAAAGGTGTTCCCTTGAGGGAGGTTAAGTTATGCCGGTTTGAGTCAGATTTTATTAAATTTAATTTGTAATTTTTGATTTTATTTTCTTTGTTTTTCTCTCTGTTTTCTCTCTATTTCTTAAGTTATAAACTGTTTATTATACCCAGATTGTTAGTTAAACACTCGTTGTATGAGAATTGATATTTTAGTCGTGAAAAAATTTTCTTTTAACTTTTAATTGATCTACTTTTGTTATTTTAATTCTAATTCTTATTGTATCAATTAGAGCTCCAAATTACCTTTCGATGAAAAAAAAGATCATCGAAATTGGTTCATTTTGAGCTGAGTTAGAACGCTTTTACCTTTTGATCTTAATGCCTATGCACCACCGCTTTTTTTTCACACGCGCTGTAGGAATGAAACACGTGAACGACCGTTTAAGCGCGTCAGATAGTTGAAAATGAATAAACGACCACATCGTTGAGCTTTTCCGTTAAAAATGATTCTCTTCTTAGCTTTTCATTTTCCATTTAGCGTTGTTGAGTGAGCGGTGTCCTCGGTCCAGTCTTCTAACTGTCATAACTTTCTTGAAAACTGTCCGTTTCCCGATATCTTTCGAATGGTTTACTCCTCTGATTGTGATATTGAACATGCTCGTGCTCCTCCTATACAACATTGAATATTAGCACTGCTCTTTTTCCCAAATCTATGTTTTCATTTCAAAATTACGAAATATCAAACTGTGTGCGCGTTGCATAAGTTCGTTGCTTTGTTTTACTTTTAATTGATTGTTTACTTGTGATTCGTTGACTTCTGACTTCTTTTTACTTTTCGTCGTTTGTGTTTTATCGTTCTTATGTCGTGAGTAGATGTGTTTCTATATAATCTACTTGTTATAGATAGAAACTTTGGTAATTGTTGAACGATGGCTCTCTTAAGATTATGAGATGATTGGAATGCAAGATTACAGGTGAGTTCTTATAGATTTACTCATGTTCGTTTGTTTCAGAGAGCCGTTTATTAGTCATTGATAGTAGAATGAAGGGAGAAGCAGTTTCCCAGGGCTACAGATGCCTGGGATGACTCTTGCGAACTGTTCAACAGTTCGCTTGTGTTCGCTGGCTCTTTGAAATAGAATATATAGAAACACCGTGCTGTTCATGAGGTTAAGATGTGAGTTATACTTGTGCAACGTCTTAAATCCTTTTTCAGGAACATAAGTGACTCTGACTGGTTTATTGATTATACATGATGATCATTCAATACTCAGAGATTGAAAGGAAAGTTCTGGATGGCCGACGATAGTTTCAAGTTGAACAAGGATGTTGCTCTGTAAGTTGTTTCTATTCAAACTCATTCCTCTCACTTGTTCCATTATCAGAATACAGCGTATCCTTTGAACTCCCTGTTGCTGATGTGATTATGTAGGTTTTACTTTTGAAATCTTTCCACGATTATGCTTAAGTCTTTCGCTCTGTACGTTTTGTATTCTTTTCAGAGTTTCTTCACATTGTTTCTTTAGTTTTGAATGTTGTGTTCACTGCTTTCATGAGGTGGCTCAGGGTTTGTTCCTTCGTAATGTATTTCGAAATAAAAAGTTTTGTTGCTTTCACTGTTGATAGACGATTGACAGAAGGTTGCACACCTTGTATACTGTTCTGAATTAATACTATGACTGGCTTCGTTACAGCCTTTAACGTTCAGTTATGCCATAACTGATTGCTATATCCTCAACTATGTCTATGTCTGCAGAGAAATGCAACCGTCTGTGAGTCATACACAATGTGGGACTGACGTTTGACGGCTTCTAAAACTCCACGTAAATGACGTAGCGAGCCCAACCTGGATCTTTCCCTCAGGTAAATTCCCAAATCTTTATTCATATTGGTTGATTATAGAGAGCCGTACGTTATTCTTCGGTTATACAGCTATCTTCTAACACTTAAACAAGTTAGTTGACTTTCGAAAAATTCAAAGTTAACAAAAACTCTTCGCAGTTCAATGAATCCCGCGAGTTACTCATCGATTGATCTAGTGAAGCTCGTTTGTGTATGAACTATGTGAATCCAATGAACTTCTTGATGTAATAAGGGTTTGGTTTTAGTTCTGCAACCAGTCAACGAATATGGTTTTGTTCAGGTTTATCAGCGAATGGTTTCTTCCTCCTTCTCAGCTTGGAATAACGTGTTTTGTCCAGTGTGCGTTCTTCTGGTCAACTCAGGAGCTACTCCTGAAGTTCGCTACTTACATTATTTCTATTCAGGAATATGGATGACTCTGATTGGTTCTTTGATAAGCCATGTGTTTGCGGTTGAAGCTGCATGAATAGTATCACAGCAAAGAACAAGAACATACAGGTGACTTTGTAGATGTTGGTTTCTACGCTTCTCTCTTCCTTTCAGGTATAGTAGATTGTAATGCGTCAGATAGTTACAATTCAAACGACTGGTTTCCTCTTCTCACAGATTGCTTACGTCCGTCGTAGAAAGGATGATTCAGGTAAGTTCTCACTCATTCGGTTTCAGTTTATCGTTGCAGACCTTTCTGAGTATTCATATCAAGTGATACCCCAGTTGTTCGATTCATCTTCATTACTTCCTCTTCCATTTCATCACTTGTTCCTAAAAGTTGTTCGAAAACTCTATTATCCACGTTTGATAACTCTATGCTTCTCATCCAAGCAAAGATGAGAAGATGGATCAACGAAAGATTTCTCTTTTTCACTTTGCCTG
Organism: Auanema freiburgensis; assembly: GCA_030370435.1. NCBI lineage: Eukaryota > Metazoa > Nematoda > Chromadorea > Rhabditida > Rhabditidae > Auanema > Auanema freiburgense. The sequence goes on from CM059367.1 coordinate 1,328,369, forward strand.
CTTTCAATCTGATCCTTCTTCCTCCCTCATGAAGCTTACTTCTTTCCTCACATATTACCCATATTTATAGACCACTAATTAGCATAAAAACATATAAATTAAGCTTTAAAATTCATTTAATAGCTTAATTAGTTATTTGCATGTTTAATTGGTCCTACAGCGATTGGAACGTGCGCAAGTACATACTCTCGTACCATGTACGGCGCGCTAAGTACATGATAGGCGAGAAAATGTCGAACAATTTGCGTCTTGGCAATGTCATTGAACGCTAGCGTACGTTAGTACGTCTACGCTTTTGGCGTGATTTTGGAAGACGTACGGTCTCTCTCGGAGAGACAAAAGTCTTCTGGAATCTTCGCTTAATTTTGTTAAAAGTGTTCCCTTGAGGGAGGTTAAGTTATGCCAGTTTGAGTCAGATTTTATTTAATTTTTTTCGTAATTTTTTATTTTTTTTTTTCGTTTTCTTCTGCGTTTTCTCTCTATTTCTTCGCTCAGTAACTGTTAATTATACCCAGATTGTTAGTTAAACACTCGTTGTATGAGAAATGATATTTTAGTCGTGAAAAAATTTTCTTTTAACTTTTAATTGATCTACTTTTGTTATTTTAATTCTAATTCTTATTGTATCAATTAGAGCTCCAAATTACCTTTCGATGAAAAAAAAAATCATCGAAATTGGTTCATTTTGAGCTAAGTTAGAACGCTTTTACCTTTCCATCTTAATGCCTATGCACCACCGCTTTTTTTTCACACGCGCTGTAGGAATGAAACACGTGAACGACCGTTTAAGCGCGTCAGACATTTGAAAATGAATGAACGACCACATCGTTAAGCTTTTCCGTTAAAAATGATTCTCTTCTTAGCTTTTCATTTTCCATTTAGCGTTGTTGAGTGAGCGGTGTCCTCGGTCCAGTCTTCTAAGTGTCATAACTTTCTTGAAAACTGTCCGTTTCCCGATATCTTTCGAATGGTTTACTCCTCTGATTGTGATATTGAACATGCTCGTACTCCTCCTATACAACATTGAATATTAGCACTGCTCTTTTTCCCAAATCTATATTTTCATTTCAAAATTACGAAATATCATACTGTGTGCGCGTTGCATAAGTTCGTTGCTTTGTTTTACTTGTAATTGATTGTTTTCTTGTGATTCGTTGACTTCTGACTTCTTTTTACTTTTCCTCGTTTGTGTTTTATCGTTCTTATGTCGTGAGTAGATGTGTTTCTATATAATCTACTTGTTATAGATAGAAACTTTGGTAATTGTTGAACGATGGCTCTCTTAAGATTATGAAATGATTGGAATGCAAGATTACAGGTGAGTTCTTATAGCTTTACTCATGTTCGTTTGTTTCAGAGAGCCGTTTATTAGTCATTGATAGTAGAATGAAGGGAGAAGCAGTTTCCCAGGGCTACAGATGCCTGGGATGACTCTTGCGAACTGTTCAACAGTTCGCTTGTGTTCGCTGGCTCTTTGAAATAGAATATATGGAAACACGGTGCTGTTCATGAGGTTAAGATGTGAGTTATACTTGTGCAACTTCTTAAATCCTTTTTCAGGAATATAAGTGACTCTGACTGGTTTATTGATTATACCTGATGATCGTTCAATACTCAGAGATTGAAAGGAAAGTTCTGGATGGCCGACGAGAGTTTCAAGTTGAAAAGGATGTTGCTCTGTAAGTTGTTTCTATTCAAACTCATTCCTCTCACTTGTTCCATTATCAGAATACAGCGTATCCTTTGAACTCCCCTGTTGCTGATGTGAATATTCGAGTGAATATTCAAATGAACACTGAGTGCAGCTGTTAATCATTATGAGGTAAGTCTTTCGTTCTGTACGTTTTGTATTCTTTTCAGAGTTTCTTCACATTGTTTCTTTAGTTTTGATTGTTGTGTTCACTGCTTTCATGAGGCAGGGTTTGTTTCTTCGTAATGTATTTCGAAATAAAAAGTTTTGTTGCTTTCACTGTTGATAGACGATTCAAAAGGTTGCACACCTTGTATACTGTTCTGAATTAATACTATGACTGGCTTCGTTACAGCCTTTAACTTTCAGTTATGCCATAACTGATTGCTGTAGCCTCAACTATGTTCATGTCTGCAGAGGAATGCAACCGTCTGTGAGTCATACACAATGTGGGACTGACGTGTGAAGGCTTCTACAACTCCACGTATTTGACGTAGCGAGCACCCTGATCTCTCTCTTTCTCAATGATTGTCAACATGTAATAAGGGTTTGGTTCTAATTCTTCAATCAGTCAACTGTTCCTGTTTAAGCTATATATCATCTTCCCCGCTAGCTCCTGTTGCGCTAACGTATCGAAGCTTTCCACTCGGCGATCCATGAAAGGTATTTTCTAATCCAATTTGCGTATATTTCATAGTTGGTACGTAATACCACGAGTTGTATTTGTACTCCGAATGACTTCCATCCATCCATCGACTCACCCAGTCATTTTGAAGAGAACTCTCTTATGATATTTCACATGCTTATCTCCTTGTTTTGTTCTGAGTATTCGGAATGCTTCTGTTAATGCTCCTTGTTGTCATTTCGAAACTGTGAGATATCATGCAGTGTGTGCGCTGTCTGTGTTTGTTGCTTGATTTCATTAGTCAGATTGTTATATTAGCTCTTTCCTATCACTTTCCTCCGACATATTCTGGTTCTAAAACGCATAATTAACGATTTCAAAAGATTTCTTATCTCATAATTCGCGCAGTCACTTATATCCTTCGTTTCTTTAGTTCTTGCGATCTCCTAACTTCTGGTATTGTACTCCTGCTTATCGTATTTTTTTTGTGCTCTTTACTGAATGAAAAATATCTTTTCTTACAAGATAAGCTACGAATAGTTTTTTTGTACTCGCTATAGTTTTGATAAGGCGTCTTGTCTTCCTACATTCCTACTTAATCCTGAATCTGGCTCTGATGTTTTTGATTGTTGTGCATTCACCAATCATTTAGCTGCTAATGAGGACGAACACAACCGTCTGTGGGTCGTACACAACGTAAGACTGACTTTCAGAAGCTTTCTTGACTCCACGTGACTTCAAAGTCATTTTCACGTGGGAAGGAAAATGGCTGGGTCGTAGGTAGCCACCCACACATTCAAGTTGAATGATTCAACTTCGTCATTTTGTTCGTTGTTGTCATGTCATTTCGAAACTAAGCGATATCTTTCATAGTATGAGCGTTGCTTGTGTTCTTTGTTTTCATTTCGACTTTTCCCTTCTCAAATACTTTCTGAATTACTTTCTTTCGATATTTGGATAGAAGGTTCACCGATGTTCGAAACCAATTTCTGGTTGTGAAGGTCTTGTGTCTTCTTCGTTGAATACTCAGTTTATAGACTCTACTACTTCCTCTTGTTGATTGTTGTTCTTCATTCATATGAGTTAATGATTACGTATATTTCCATGTTACTATACATTCCACTTGTTATAGGGAGGATCAAGGGAATGTGAAGTTGGAATTCTTGGACGAGAAAGTCGCGGGTGCAGATAACAGATAAGTTCTCATATCTTTGTTCATATTGGTTAGTTACAGAAAGCCGTATGTTAGTCTTTGGAAATACAATGAAGTGTCGCAATACCTTCTTCTCAGTGCTACAAGTGCCTGAGATAGACGCGATTGTGTTCACTCTATCTCAGGCACTCGTAGCACTGAGGAGAAGGTATTGCGACACCCCTTGTCCCAGAAATTTTCTCTTTTTTTTGGCCATTTTTTCCAATTTCATCCTCCATATATATCCAATGATATGGAGTAAATGTGGAAGGATAGCCAAGAGGTTAGTTGGTCATTCATACTAGGAAGTGGTTGGTTCAATTCCCGGCCCTGTCAAGGATCCTTCTACGAGAGTGCAAAAAGTAAGTTCCGGTCACCCCCGTTTCCAAAGGGGGGTGACCCTTATATATATTTCTACCATATATTTCGGAAGAAATGTGGAAAGATGTCTCTATAATCAGTAGAACAAGTAAGTAACTTCGTATATTCTGCATTTTATTCGTGTATCTAGAAATTCTTGACATATTAGTTATTTATGATCAAATTCGTATCTTCTTTTATTCACCATAATTATCATTTATCAATGACTATTTCGAATGTAAAACTCATTAATAGCCGGATTAAAAGGCAACTGCATATTTGTAATAGCCAGCTTTATAACATTAATTCAAAGTAGTCATTGATAGAACATTATGAGCATGTAGACATTAGACCCTTTATTCTTAGAACCCACTTGTCACTATACCGTAGTTTATATGTAACATTACACTTAGGACCCTTTATAAGCCCAGCGAGATGTAAGCTCGGCGAGTTATTCGAACGTTTCACCATTACCCAAAGCCCCTCCGGCACTCATCATCTGCACTATTGTATTATATCCGCCAATAAACCATTCTATATTATTCCTTGTCTCAAACAATTAAACCACTGAACCACCTCTACTACAAGGACTCTACTGTGGAAGCCGTTTACTAAGGTAACAACTAAGCTTCACCAACAACTATATTCCGAGACAACTGGTGCATCTGCTAAATAAGAAAGATGAACAACTCTCACGACTGGAAGATGCAGTACCCTGCACTTTTCGAGCTGACTCGCCAAGCTCGTAATGTAAATGCCGCCACCAACAAAGTGAATCGGCTCAACAGACTGGACCTGGAAGCCGAAGGCGCATGGACCGATGAAGAACTGGCTCAGTTAGAGAAGGAATGCAATTCTCTGCAAGACGCCATAATCGACTACGGAGTAGCTAGAACAGACCAGATGATGGAACAACACAGACTGAGCGCAGAGCACAACGAGATATACAATGCTCTTCTGAGCGAAGAACGTATTGATCTCATGGATCCCCGAACAAAGGCGAACGACGTGAAGCAAGAAGCCCAACTTCTCATACAAAAACAGCAAAAACTAAAACGAGATCAGCTGCAACAGATGATCAACGAGAAAAATTTAGAAATTGCCAGAGAAATAAGACAAAGAGAAGAACTCATAGAGATCATGCAAAGGAAGGATGAACTACCAACAGGAGGAACATCATATCGATCAGAGCAGAAAGAGGAAGCCGAAGACGATGCATCGAGCACACCGTCACTGAACCCAACGGATTTTCTCATGCAGCAGCTGATGGAGCTAATCAAAACTATGAAGCAAACACCAACACAGCCTGCTACTTTGATCCAACGACAACCCATTCGCGTACCAACCTTCGATGGAAAACCCGAAAACTTCAAATCTTACTGGACAAGATTCAACTCACTTGTTCACAACGAACCAACGTTCAGCACTGCAGAAAAAATCAACCTGCTGTACGAAGGTCTAACTGGAAAGGCCAAACGACTCGTAAATGTGGACCCATCAGAGGAAAACTACGAGTACATCCGGAAACTTATGGAGAAGGAGTATGGAACCCATAAGGCCGATCCATACAAAATCATCCAGGAACTGAATGCAGTACGTACCGCTCCATTCCGAGCAAAGGAATGCAGAGAAACCCTTTACGAAGTTAAGGGTCTACTTCGACGAATCGAAACGTCAGGAGCCCTTATAACAAAGGAACTCATCATGGGAGCAGTATTACCGAAATTTCCCTTCAAACTGGTGAAAAAACTGATCATGTCAGCCAACGAGCTGACAGTAGAAGACACCATGGACAAGCTTCAAGACAAGATTATAGAGTTCAACCTACAGGAGGAGAAGGAATTACTCCACAAACGTAGCAGCAATTCTGAAGCGCCACGCAATCAGAAGAGCAATGACGACCATTGTGCCTTCTGTACAAAAAGGTTCCACACCGCGGACAATTGCCGAAAATATAGCAGTCCAGTGGAACGACGAACAATAGTACGAGAACGCAACCTGTGCTGGATCTGCTTCTCAAGCAACCACAGTAGCTCACACTGTGACAAACCTACGTGCAGCAATTGCAACATGAAGCATAGTGATTTGCTTTGCACATTTTCAAACCCGAACAAGTCAAACGATGGGAACGCCAATGGAGGCAAGAAACCCTTTGACCGGAAGCCAACTTGGCCACCGACGGCCAACAACGATCAGAGAAGACTGAGCGATAAAACCTCTGCCGGGGGCAAAAAGCCGATTGACCGCAAGGATAACACTCAGCTCCTGACACAAACAAATCCACGAAAGGAATTACACTCTTCCACGGAGGAAGAAGGACAAACTACTGATAGCAGCAGCCTAACGGACGATGAGCGGATCATCTTGCACAACAAGGACCGGAAACTCAGGAAACACAGGCGCAGAGCTATCTTGAAGACAGCACAAGTCGAGGTACAGAATAACCTCAGCAAGGATTACGAGAAACTACACGTAATCATCGACGAAGGATCAACCAAATCCTTGATCACCGAGAAGGTGGCCAAGCAGCTTAACCTACCATTCAGAAAGTCAGCTAGAAGTACGTTCTATGGTATAGGAGGACACGAAGAAACGCATGAATCAAGCGAAGTCATCCTCAAAATGAAGACAACTGACGGACATACGAACCTCAAAGTCTCAACTAAACCCAAGATTACAGTAGCCGTGAAGGCTCCAATCTTATCCAAGGAGGACCGGAAGTTCATAAAGGAAAAGGAACTCACGCCCGCTTCTCCATACAATAATGGTGAAAAAATCACCCCAGACATACTAATTGGACTGGACAACTATCACAAAATTACCGAAAGACGTAGTATAGAAGAGGAACTACCGTCAGGATTGCTAGCCAGAAATACGAAACTAGGCACAATCACCTTTGGATCTACTAGGACCAAACCAGAACGGACAGAAGACGTAACACTGTTCGCATCAAACCTCACCGAAGAAAGAGAAATCACTTCGGAGCAAATCGCTCAACAATTATTCGAGATTGACAACACAGGAATCAACCCAAATGAAGAAGCCGAGGAAAAAATAACCGAAGCATACTTCAAGGACTACGCGAAAAGCATCCGATTTGAAAATAATCGCTTAGTAGCGCCATTCCCAAAAAAGGAAAAATTCGCCGAGCTCAAAGACAACAAAACGGTAGCCATCAAGAGGCTACACTGTCTACTAGCCCAACTGGAGAAGAACCCGAATCAGAAGGAATGGTATAATCGAATAATGGACGACTACATACACCAAGAAATTGTGGAACGCGTTCCCAGGATAGACAACGGACGACCCACTTACTATATCCCGCACCACGGAGTGTGGAAAGCCGAAAAAGTAAAACCACTACGGATCGTTTTCGACGCCTCATCAAAGGCTAGAGGTACGCCTTCCCTTAACGAAGTGATAACGACTGGTCTTATATTCACTAATAAGATTCACGACATAATAGTCGCCAATCGTTTTCACAAAATAATCATGATGTGTGATATCGAAGCTGCATTCACACAAATCATGTTGACCATACCCGACAGAGATCTATGTCGATTCTTTTGGCTCAACCGTTCAAACGACGGAGGACCAAGAATTGTACCATACCGTTTCTGTCGTCTGCCTTTCGGCATAACCAGCTCCCCCAGTATCCTAAACATGTGTCTAGTTCATTTTCTGAAGAACCAAAACACAGAACTAGCAGATGAAATTATGCGTTTTCTATACGTGGATAACATCACAATGGGAGCTGATACCGAAGAAGCTGCGATTCAAAAGTATCATGAATCAAAAAGATTATTCAAAGATATATCCATGAATATCCGAGAATACATCTCCAACAATGATAACGTTAACGCAGCCATTCCGGACGAAGACAAGCTAGAAGAACACAAAGTAAAAATGCTCGGCCTCCCTTTCAACATAAGAAGGGACGAACTCACAACGCAAGTGAAATTGGAACCTTGCGACAAACTGACGAAGAGGATCATGCTAAGTCAACTACACAAATCATACGACCCAGTTGGCATGATAACCCCACTACTACTCCGGATCAAAATACTACTACGCGAAGTATTCAATACCAAGAAAGGATGGGATGAGCCGCTGGAAGATGAGACCACGGAAAAATGGAACTCATTAGTGGAAGCTGCAGCACCGGCCCATGTCTCAATAGCGAGATACATACCGACAACACAATCTTCCACATTGTGGGTCTTTGCAGACGCAAGCAAGGAAGCAACAGCAGTCTGCGCCTACTTACAAACCAATGAAGAAATTAGTGACCTACTCACAGGAAAGGTGAAGTTAGCACCAAAACGGAATTTAACCATACCGAAACTGGAATTGATAGCTATTCGTATGGCATTCAATCTCGCAAAAAACCTAGTTCAAAAACAAGGTCTCAGGAACATAACAGTAAAGGTGGCTTCCGATAGCCATATAGCCTTAGATTGGATCAGCTCAAACAAGAAGCTTCCAAGAACCATTGAACATTACCTCAAGGACATTCTGTGCAACACAGAAGAAATGCGAAAGGCAGGAATTACTGTCCGACTATACCACGTCTCAACGGAATACAATCCAGCTGACATTGGAACCAGAGGGATGGACAAAGAGGATTGTCAATCATCACCATGGATTAAGGGACCACAGTGGATTCATGGATCCACCAACCCACTAACACCCTTTTCTATTAGAGAGGGATTAGTCATAGAAGAAAAATCGAATGAGCAAATTCTGATTCAACAATCAGAAGAATTCGACGATCAAGTGACGGAAGCATGCCTAAAAACGGAGAATCATCGTACTAACATGGCCGTAGCAGCATATGTAGGCAAATTCATTAAGGCAGTCACATCAACATTAAAGAAGTCACCATCATATACAAACGACTTCACATTAACCAGCGAATCCTCGGGAAAGGATTACGAAGGAGCAAAAACATTGCTTGTCCATTTGAGCCAACAAATGGAGGACATGAAGGAGTTACAGACCAAATACAGAACTTGGAACTTTTTCAAAGATGAAAAAGACATAATCAGAATAGAAACTCGCCTCCAGCTCGCGGATTTACCATACGATACCAGAAACCCAATTTGGCTACCCAGGAAATCTCAACTAGCGGCGTACATCATCATGCAAATACACAAGAAGAGTGGTCATTCAGGACGGGAGCTGGTACATACACTTCTACGACAGCGCTACTACCTTCCGAAACCGATGTCAACCATCAAAAGGATCCTACAATCATGCACAGTATGCAGACGTTTCAACGCCCTGCCAATAGGATCGCCACAAATGGCAAATCTTCCTAAGGACCGAGTAACTGTCACAAAGCCATTCACAGTCACCGGATGTGACCTAATGGGTCCGTTTACTCTTCAAGGAGAAATGAAAACGCATGTATGCCTTTTTACTTGCATGGCCACAAGGGCAATTCATTTGGAACTAGTACCTACGGCATCAACCGAAGCCTTCATTAACGCCTTGCAGCGATTCACAGCAAGAAGAGGAGTTCCCACAATGATGAGAAGCGACAATGGATCTAATTTTGTACTTGGAAACAAAATACTGTCCCAAATTGTGAAAGAAAGGACGCACAGATTGGACAACTACAGCATGTTTTTCCATTCTTATCACTTGGACCGGATAACATGGATATTCAACACACCCTTAGCACCATGGAAAGGAGGTGCATGGGAACGATTGATAGGAATAGTCAAATCATCTTTCAACAGAGCGATAGGACGATACAAACCATCGCTAGATGAGATGCATACTATCATGTCAAAAATAGAAATGATAGTAAACAGCCGACCAATGACATATTCTGGATCCGACGATCCGGAAGTAATCCCAATACGTCCGATCGATTTCTTGAATACATCTCTAAGCTATTCCATACCAGATCAAACCCCACGAGATGAAGTGGACGGTATTGGAAAGGAGCCAGAATACATCGCTTCAGCACAACAAGCTATGGAAGCAATACAGTTTATAGCAAACATATCCGACCGCTTCTGGTACAGATGGAAAACTGAATACCTCACCAGCATAAAGGATATAAACAAACGGATCAAATCACAAGGACGTCACAGCGGATTCACACTAGGAATAGGTGATGTTGTGATTATCAAAAACGAAAAGGCCCCGAGAGGAAGCTGGCAGCTCGGGAGAATCACCCGAATACTGGAATCTGAAGACGGATTGAACCGATCAGCGATGGTTCTTACAAAAGGAAGAATCATAGAAAGGTCATTCGAACTACTGTATCCATTGGAAATAGCCAACAGGGCTATTATGAAACCAACACCAAGCCAGATACCGAATACAGCACAAGGACCGGACAAATTACCAGAAGAAGCCGAAATAGAAACCATCGAAGACTCGGAGCCGGAAGAACCAGTCGAACTGGATAAGCGGACAAGAACGGAAGAAATGGATACCTACCACAGGGAACCAACTCCAGAAGTCCACAGTAGTTCTGAACCAGGATCAGAACTACAAATCGATCTCCAAACGGAGGAAGAATTACCTCCGCCACAGCAAGAGAAAGGCTTAGCGAGACCAACAATCCAGGGAAAAAATTCTGTCCCAACCAAGGGAACAACATGGATTAACGAACTACCTTCAATGATGGAGACCGCCAGGAGAAAAATGGAGGAAAGAAGACTACAAGGAACAGCAGCACCCCGAAGAAAAAGTTCCTTCATAAACCTCCTAACCGCGATACTCATCGCCAGTCAAGTAATAAGCGTTTCAAGCAACCCAGCAATGTATTGTAATGAAACCCACTTGACAGTCAATGCAAACAACCATCCACTTCTATTATGCATAGATAGTGATTGCCGCAACATTGACCCTAAAGCAAAAGGTCCGCTTGAAATAGAGCTAAGGGCCATACCGGGAAAAAATATGGCCGATATCAGACTAATCTCGGAGTTCGGAACAGAAACTACAAGATGCGTCCGAAATCAAGTATGCCACAAGGCGAGGTTTATGTCTCGAAACCTAATAGGAAATCCCCACTGTTGGCCATTGGGAGCCCAGCTATCAGCATTCACATATTCAACACTAGTAATGGTAATTATTTGCCCGTTGCTAAGGTGGATAGTAAAAACAACGAAGGAATCAACTCTAGTGGAACGAGCAAAAAATGGATGGATACAATCACGACAAATGGCAAGAAACTTCAAAAACCTTGCCAAAAATCCCCATCTGGCTCAACTAACTAATGAACCGAACGCTGAATGGAGCATGGAACTCATAGAATGGCACCCAAGTCGGAACCGACCACACGGATCGCGCCGACAACCAACAACAGTATCAACAATTTATGAAGAACCTTATGAAGAACATACGTACTCAAACGTTAACAAGGACCTTAAGAGGGAACAAAAAAGAAGGGAGCCAGCTCGGCTGCCCAAACCAAACCCAACCAGCTACGTGACTATGATTGCCACAATCTTAGCAATTGGAACTATAGGAATCACGGAAGGATGTCAGGATACCCATACAAGGTACTCCATTGAATTGAAATGTGATAACAGAACGCACTGCTACTACCAGTTTGGTAGAGAAGTGATGTTCAATTCACTGACCTCAAAGGTCTGTGTACAAATGATGCACAATAACGTCATCATAGGATCAATTGAGGTCGAAAAAATGAACTCAACAGTAACATGCCATAAGGAGCATCGTCACTACACACGACTGACCAGCCCACTCGTAGAAACAACAAAGAGATGCAGATTATCTGGATCATGCACTGGAGATTTTTGCGAGGAAGTAACCAAAGGATCGTACATAGCCGAATTCGCACACACGTACCAGCATCAAGGAGAATCAGGATGCATGCTATCATGCGGAGGATGGCTGTGTGGCTGTGGCATGGTATTTTCGAGAGGATGCAGCTTTTATCGACTATTCCACAAACCAGCCACAAAAGAAGTTTTTGACGTTTTCCGATGTTCTGAATACTTCAGCGAAGTTACGTTCAAAATCAGCATAATCATCAAAAAACAGCTCACTGTGGAATACCTCAAAATGAGACCCTATCAAAAAGTGAAGACACCGTTCTTGAATGCGACGATAGTTTCAATAACGAATCAACACGCACCCATTGCAAGCACCCAGTTTGCTCGCTCCAGCAATAGGACAGTCATGCTTGACAGCCACGACGACTTCATGCTACGTTGCGCAACAGAAGCAGACGCAACGAGCAACCAAACCAACTGTCACATACCGGACAAATGCAAATGCCGACCGCATGAACACAAAACAACATGCGAATGCCCAGGAAACGCCATCAAGAAACACGAGAGGAAGCAGACTTTACCGTTCTCAACCAGTGCAATGGAACTAAAGGAGCATGGAAAAACAATCGTAGCCTTGCAAAAAACAGATGAAATACTGTTTTACATGGAATCAAATCTACTGATGGACAGCGCAGCGATGAACTTGGACTACCCCTGCGTGCCAACATTCACAAACATAAGTGGGTGTTATGACTGCCCAGTAGGAGCAAAAATAGCAATCAGCTGCATGTCAACAATAGACTCATGGATCACAATTCAATGCGATGATCATATAAGATCCATTGAATGTTCCCCGGAAAACCCTACGACGCTGATCACAATGTATTTCGACGAAGCTACAGTATACCAGAAATGCTTCACAAAATGTGCAGCAGAAAGAAAGGACTTTACAATAAGCGGAACACTTCTTTATCACGAATTAGAAGAGGATATGATACCAGCTGACCAAGCGGATTATAATTGGACAAAGATGCCAGACTTAAGCCCCTTAGGCACAGTAATGACAGAAAGATGGAAAACCTCAACGGCATTAACCGGAGCAACCATCATTACAACGCTGATCAGCTATGCATTCGGCGCGCAGGCATTGACAGCTATGTCAAAACCGCTAATCTGGTGCACCGGCAGAGCGTCTGCTATAGGATGGCAAATCCTCTTAGCCTTCATTAAGGCAATACTGTAAAGAAGCATAAGAATGATGAATAGTGTGCCGTGCCAATCATATACTCAAACCAGATAATCAACAAACAATATTTAACAGGATTAGAATATTACATACAAGAGGTCAATTTAAGGCGGGAGTAAAGCATCTTGCAAAGCTAACTTGGTTATCCGTACCAGTTAACAGCAATCGTGGACATCATGGACCGCTTCAACGTCGCCCGCAGCAACATTCGTTCTAATTCTCCAATCTTCGTGGAGACAAACGCCACCAGAGCAAGCTACTATCGTCAGCCGACGATACGCTACCATCAAGAAAGAATGGAAAACTCATGGAACCCACTGTCACCAGCAACGCCAAGCCCGACCGTCTCTTCCGACTCAGAGATCGAAATCATCATCCAAGAGCAGCCAGGAAACGTATCCCCAGTCAGTTACCGATCCAGATCGAGAGAACAAACCCCAACCGCACGGTTTGCATCACTAGAAGACGTCGAAGAAACATTTGCGATGTGGACCCCACAAACTCAACAACAACCCGCAATGATCCCTGAACAGCCCAAAGTGACTAACCTGATCGACAACAAGATTGCTCAGATAACTAGAATGATGGAAGAACTTAAAGATATGGTTAGGATGTCACAGCAATGTCTGCTCTGCAATGGAACCGATCACGTTGACAACAATTGCCCGTACTATAGGACATCGAGAGCAAGAAATTACCGCCTCAACGAACTAGGATACTGCCCAATCTGCATGGAAGAAGTACATGGATATTGCAAACCAGATTGTTGCGCATGTGTGGATGAGCAAACACCCGTACAGGCTAATTCCAGCGGCGAAGGATATTTCGGAAGAAATGTGGAAAGATGTCTCTATAATCAGTAGAACAAGTAAGTAACTTCGTATATTCTGCATTTTATTCGTGTATCTAGAAATTCTTGACATATTAGTTATTTATGATCAAATTCGTATCTTCTTTTATTCACCATAATTATCATTTATCAATGACTATTTCGAATGTAAAACTCATTAATAGCCGGATTAAAAGGCAACTGCATATTTGTAATAGCCAGCTTTATAACATTAATTCAAAGTAGTCATTGATAGAACATTATGAGCATGTAGACATTAGACCCTTTATTCTTAGAACCCACTTGTCACTATACCGTAGTTTATATGTAACATTACACTTAGGACCCTTTATAAGCCCAGCGAGATGTAAGCTCGGCGAGTTATTCGAACGTTTCACCATTACCCAAAGCCCCTCCGGCACTCATCATCTGCACTATTGTATTATATCCGCCAATAAACCATTCTATATTATTCCTTGTCTCAAACAATTAAACCACTGAACCACCTCTACTACAAGGACTCTACTGTGGAAGCCGTTTACTAAGGTAACAACTAAGCTTCACCAACAACTATATTCCGAGACAACTGGTGCATCTGCTAAATAAGAAAGATGAACAACTCTCACGACTGGAAGATGCAGTACCCTGCACTTTTCGAGCTGACTCGCCAAGCTCGTAATGTAAATGCCGCCACCAACAAAGTGAATCGGCTCAACAGACTGGACCTGGAAGCCGAAGGCGCATGGACCGATGAAGAACTGGCTCAGTTAGAGAAGGAATGCAATTCTCTGCAAGACGCCATAATCGACTACGGAGTAGCTAGAACAGACCAGATGATGGAACAACACAGACTGAGCGCAGAGCACAACGAGATATACAATGCTCTTCTGAGCGAAGAACGTATTGATCTCATGGATCCCCGAACAAAGGCGAACGACGTGAAGCAAGAAGCCCAACTTCTCATACAAAAACAGCAAAAACTAAAACGAGATCAGCTGCAACAGATGATCAACGAGAAAAATTTAGAAATTGCCAGAGAAATAAGACAAAGAGAAGAACTCATAGAGATCATGCAAAGGAAGGATGAACTACCAACAGGAGGAACATCATATCGATCAGAGCAGAAAGAGGAAGCCGAAGACGATGCATCGAGCACACCGTCACTGAACCCAACGGATTTTCTCATGCAGCAGCTGATGGAGCTAATCAAAACTATGAAGCAAACACCAACACAGCCTGCTACTTTGATCCAACGACAACCCATTCGCGTACCAACCTTCGATGGAAAACCCGAAAACTTCAAATCTTACTGGACAAGATTCAACTCACTTGTTCACAACGAACCAACGTTCAGCACTGCAGAAAAAATCAACCTGCTGTACGAAGGTCTAACTGGAAAGGCCAAACGACTCGTAAATGTGGACCCATCAGAGGAAAACTACGAGTACATCCGGAAACTTATGGAGAAGGAGTATGGAACCCATAAGGCCGATCCATACAAAATCATCCAGGAACTGAATGCAGTACGTACCGCTCCATTCCGAGCAAAGGAATGCAGAGAAACCCTTTACGAAGTTAAGGGTCTACTTCGACGAATCGAAACGTCAGGAGCCCTTATAACAAAGGAACTCATCATGGGAGCAGTATTACCGAAATTTCCCTTCAAACTGGTGAAAAAACTGATCATGTCAGCCAACGAGCTGACAGTAGAAGACACCATGGACAAGCTTCAAGACAAGATTATAGAGTTCAACCTACAGGAGGAGAAGGAATTACTCCACAAACGTAGCAGCAATTCTGAAGCGCCACGCAATCAGAAGAGCAATGACGACCATTGTGCCTTCTGTACAAAAAGGTTCCACACCGCGGACAATTGCCGAAAATATAGCAGTCCAGTGGAACGACGAACAATAGTACGAGAACGCAACCTGTGCTGGATCTGCTTCTCAAGCAACCACAGTAGCTCACACTGTGACAAACCTACGTGCAGCAATTGCAACATGAAGCATAGTGATTTGCTTTGCACATTTTCAAACCCGAACAAGTCAAACGATGGGAACGCCAATGGAGGCAAGAAACCCTTTGACCGGAAGCCAACTTGGCCACCGACGGCCAACAACGATCAGAGAAGACTGAGCGATAAAACCTCTGCCGGGGGCAAAAAGCCGATTGACCGCAAGGATAACACTCAGCTCCTGACACAAACAAAGCCACGAAAGGAATTACACTCTTCCACGGAGGAAGAAGGACAAACTACTGATAGCAGCAGCCTAACGGACGATGAGCGGATCATCTTGCACAACAAGGACCGGAAACTCAGGAAACACAGGCGCAGAGCTATCTTGAAGACAGCACAAGTCGAGGTACAGAATAACCTCAGCAAGGATTACGAGAAACTACACGTAATCATCGACGAAGGATCAACCAAATCCTTGATCACCGAGAAGGTGGCCAAGCAGCTTAACCTACCATTCAGAAAGTCAGCTAGAAGTACGTTCTATGGTATAGGAGGACACGAAGAAACGCATGAATCAAGCGAAGTCATCCTCAAAATGAAGACAACTGACGGACATACGAACCTCAAAGTCTCAACTAAACCCAAGATTACAGTAGCCGTGAAGGCTCCAATCTTATCCAAGGAGGACCGGAAGTTCATAAAGGAAAAGGAACTCACGCCCGCTTCTCCATACAATAATGGTGAAAAAATCACCCCAGACATACTAATTGGACTGGACAACTATCACAAAATTACCGAAAGACGTAGTATAGAAGAGGAACTACCGTCAGGATTGCTAGCCAGAAATACGAAACTAGGCACAATCACCTTTGGATCTACTAGGACCAAACCAGAACGGACAGAAGACGTAACACTGTTCGCATCAAACCTCACCGAAGAAAGAGAAATCACTTCGGAGCAAATCGCTCAACAATTATTCGAGATTGACAACACAGGAATCAACCCAAATGAAGAAGCCGAGGAAAAAATAACCGAAGCATACTTCAAGGACTACGCGAAAAGCATCCGATTTGAAAATAATCGCTTAGTAGCGCCATTCCCAAAAAAGGAAAAATTCGCCGAGCTCAAAGACAACAAAACGGTAGCCATCAAGAGGCTACACTGTCTACTAGCCCAACTGGAGAAGAACCCGAATCAGAAGGAATGGTATAATCGAATAATGGACGACTACATACACCAAGAAATTGTGGAACGCGTTCCCAGGATAGACAACGGACGACCCACTTACTATATCCCGCACCACGGAGTGTGGAAAGCCGAAAAAGTAAAACCACTACGGATCGTTTTCGACGCCTCATCAAAGGCTAGAGGTACGCCTTCCCTTAACGAAGTGATAACGACTGGTCTTATATTCACTAATAAGATTCACGACATAATAGTCGCCAATCGTTTTCACAAAATAATCATGATGTGTGATATCGAAGCTGCATTCACACAAATCATGTTGACCATACCCGACAGAGATCTATGTCGATTCTTTTGGCTCAACCGTTCAAACGACGGAGGACCAAGAATTGTACCATACCGTTTCTGTCGTCTGCCTTTCGGCATAACCAGCTCCCCCAGTATCCTAAACATGTGTCTAGTTCATTTTCTGAAGAACCAAAACACAGAACTAGCAGATGAAATTATGCGTTTTCTATACGTGGATAACATCACAATGGGAGCTGATACCGAAGAAGCTGCGATTCAAAAGTATCATGAATCAAAAAGATTATTCAAAGATATATCCATGAATATCCGAGAATACATCTCCAACAATGATAACGTTAACGCAGCCATTCCGGACGAAGACAAGCTAGAAGAACACAAAGTAAAAATGCTCGGCCTCCCTTTCAACATAAGAAGGGACGAACTCACAACGCAAGTGAAATTGGAACCTTGCGACAAACTGACGAAGAGGATCATGCTAAGTCAACTACACAAATCATACGACCCAGTTGGCATGATAACCCCACTACTACTCCGGATCAAAATACTACTACGCGAAGTATTCAATACCAAGAAAGGATGGGATGAGCCGCTGGAAGATGAGACCACGGAAAAATGGAACTCATTAGTGGAAGCTGCAGCACCGGCCCATGTCTCAATAGCGAGATACATACCGACAACACAATCTTCCACATTGTGGGTCTTTGCAGACGCAAGCAAGGAAGCAACAGCAGTCTGCGCCTACTTACAAACCAATGAAGAAATTAGTGACCTACTCACAGGAAAGGTGAAGTTAGCACCAAAACGGAATTTAACCATACCGAAACTGGAATTGATAGCTATTCGTATGGCATTCAATCTCGCAAAAAACCTAGTTCAAAAACAAGGTCTCAGGAACATAACAGTAAAGGTGGCTTCCGATAGCCATATAGCCTTAGATTGGATCAGCTCAAACAAGAAGCTTCCAAGAACCATTGAACATTACCTCAAGGACATTCTGTGCAACACAGAAGAAATGCGAAAGGCAGGAATTACTGTCCGACTATACCACGTCTCAACGGAATACAATCCAGCTGACATTGGAACCAGAGGGATGGACAAAGAGGATTGTCAATCATCACCATGGATTAAGGGACCACAGTGGATTCATGGATCCACCAACCCACTAACACCCTTTTCTATTAGAGAGGGATTAGTCATAGAAGAAAAATCGAATGAGCAAATTCTGATTCAACAATCAGAAGAATTCGACGATCAAGTGACGGAAGCATGCCTAAAAACGGAGAATCATCGTACTAACATGGCCGTAGCAGCATATGTAGGCAAATTCATTAAGGCAGTCACATCAACATTAAAGAAGTCACCATCATATACAAACGACTTCACATTAACCAGCGAATCCTCGGGAAAGGATTACGAAGGAGCAAAAACATTGCTTGTCCATTTGAGCCAACAAATGGAGGACATGAAGGAGTTACAGACCAAATACAGAACTTGGAACTTTTTCAAAGATGAAAAAGACATAATCAGAATAGAAACTCGCCTCCAGCTCGCGGATTTACCATACGATACCAGAAACCCAATTTGGCTACCCAGGAAATCTCAACTAGCGGCGTACATCATCATGCAAATACACAAGAAGAGTGGTCATTCAGGACGGGAGCTGGTACATACACTTCTACGACAGCGCTACTACCTTCCGAAACCGATGTCAACCATCAAAAGGATCCTACAATCATGCACAGTATGCAGACGTTTCAACGCCCTGCCAATAGGATCGCCACAAATGGCAAATCTTCCTAAGGACCGAGTAACTGTCACAAAGCCATTCACAGTCACCGGATGTGACCTAATGGGTCCGTTTACTCTTCAAGGAGAAATGAAAACGCATGTATGCCTTTTTACTTGCATGGCCACAAGGGCAATTCATTTGGAACTAGTACCTACGGCATCAACCGAAGCCTTCATTAACGCCTTGCAGCGATTCACAGCAAGAAGAGGAGTTCCCACAATGATGAGAAGCGACAATGGATCTAATTTTGTACTTGGAAACAAAATACTGTCCCAAATTGTGAAAGAAAGGACGCACAGATTGGACAACTACAGCATGTTTTTCCATTCTTATCACTTGGACCGGATAACATGGATATTCAACACACCCTTAGCACCATGGAAAGGAGGTGCATGGGAACGATTGATAGGAATAGTCAAATCATCTTTCAACAGAGCGATAGGACGATACAAACCATCGCTAGATGAGATGCATACTATCATGTCAAAAATAGAAATGATAGTAAACAGCCGACCAATGACATATTCTGGATCCGACGATCCGGAAGTAATCCCAATACGTCCGATCGATTTCTTGAATACATCTCTAAGCTATTCCATACCAGATCAAACCCCACGAGATGAAGTGGACGGTATTGGAAAGGAGCCAGAATACATCGCTTCAGCACAACAAGCTATGGAAGCAATACAGTTTATAGCAAACATATCCGACCGCTTCTGGTACAGATGGAAAACTGAATACCTCACCAGCATAAAGGATATAAACAAACGGATCAAATCACAAGGACGTCACAGCGGATTCACACTAGGAATAGGTGATGTTGTGATTATCAAAAACGAAAAGGCCCCGAGAGGAAGCTGGCAGCTCGGGAGAATCACCCGAATACTGGAATCTGAAGACGGATTGAACCGATCAGCGATGGTTCTTACAAAAGGAAGAATCATAGAAAGGTCATTCGAACTACTGTATCCATTGGAAATAGCCAACAGGGCTATTATGAAACCAACACCAAGCCAGATACCGAATACAGCACAAGGACCGGACAAATTACCAGAAGAAGCCGAAATAGAAACCATCGAAGACTCGGAGCCGGAAGAACCAGTCGAACTGGATAAGCGGACAAGAACGGAAGAAATGGATACCTACCACAGGGAACCAACTCCAGAAGTCCACAGTAGTTCTGAACCAGGATCAGAACTACAAATCGATCTCCAAACGGAGGAAGAATTACCTCCGCCACAGCAAGAGAAAGGCTTAGCGAGACCAACAATCCAGGGAAAAAATTCTGTCCCAACCAAGGGAACAACATGGATTAACGAACTACCTTCAATGATGGAGACCGCCAGGAGAAAAATGGAGGAAAGAAGACTACAAGGAACAGCAGCACCCCGAAGAAAAAGTTCCTTCATAAACCTCCTAACCGCGATACTCATCGCCAGTCAAGTAATAAGCGTTTCAAGCAACCCAGCAATGTATTGTAATGAAACCCACTTGACAGTCAATGCAAACAACCATCCACTTCTATTATGCATAGATAGTGATTGCCGCAACATTGACCCTAAAGCAAAAGGTCCGCTTGAAATAGAGCTAAGGGCCATACCGGGAAAAAATATGGCCGATATCAGACTAATCTCGGAGTTCGGAACAGAAACTACAAGATGCGTCCGAAATCAAGTATGCCACAAGGCGAGGTTTATGTCTCGAAACCTAATAGGAAATCCCCACTGTTGGCCATTGGGAGCCCAGCTATCAGCATTCACATATTCAACACTAGTAATGGTAATTATTTGCCCGTTGCTAAGGTGGATAGTAAAAACAACGAAGGAATCAACTCTAGTGGAACGAGCAAAAAATGGATGGATACAATCACGACAAATGGCAAGAAACTTCAAAAACCTTGCCAAAAATCCCCATCTGGCTCAACTAACTAATGAACCGAACGCTGAATGGAGCATGGAACTCATAGAATGGCACCCAAGTCGGAACCGACCACACGGATCGCGCCGACAACCAACAACAGTATCAACAATTTATGAAGAACCTTATGAAGAACATACGTACTCAAACGTTAACAAGGACCTTAAGAGGGAACAAAAAAGAAGGGAGCCAGCTCGGCTGCCCAAACCAAACCCAACCAGCTACGTGACTATGATTGCCACAATCTTAGCAATTGGAACTATAGGAATCACGGAAGGATGTCAGGATACCCATACAAGGTACTCCATTGAATTGAAATGTGATAACAGAACGCACTGCTACTACCAGTTTGGTAGAGAAGTGATGTTCAATTCACTGACCTCAAAGGTCTGTGTACAAATGATGCACAATAACGTCATCATAGGATCAATTGAGGTCGAAAAAATGAACTCAACAGTAACATGCCATAAGGAGCATCGTCACTACACACGACTGACCAGCCCACTCGTAGAAACAACAAAGAGATGCAGATTATCTGGATCATGCACTGGAGATTTTTGCGAGGAAGTAACCAAAGGATCGTACATAGCCGAATTCGCACACACGTACCAGCATCAAGGAGAATCAGGATGCATGCTATCATGCGGAGGATGGCTGTGTGGCTGTGGCATGGTATTTTCGAGAGGATGCAGCTTTTATCGACTATTCCACAAACCAGCCACAAAAGAAGTTTTTGACGTTTTCCGATGTTCTGAATACTTCAGCGAAGTTACGTTCAAAATCAGCATAATCATCAAAAAACAGCTCACTGTGGAATACCTCAAAATGAGACCCTATCAAAAAGTGAAGACACCGTTCTTGAATGCGACGATAGTTTCAATAACGAATCAACACGCACCCATTGCAAGCACCCAGTTTGCTCGCTCCAGCAATAGGACAGTCATGCTTGACAGCCACGACGACTTCATGCTACGTTGCGCAACAGAAGCAGACGCAACGAGCAACCAAACCAACTGTCACATACCGGACAAATGCAAATGCCGACCGCATGAACACAAAACAACATGCGAATGCCCAGGAAACGCCATCAAGAAACACGAGAGGAAGCAGACTTTACCGTTCTCAACCAGTGCAATGGAACTAAAGGAGCATGGAAAAACAATCGTAGCCTTGCAAAAAACAGATGAAATACTGTTTTACATGGAATCAAATCTACTGATGGACAGCGCAGCGATGAACTTGGACTACCCCTGCGTGCCAACATTCACAAACATAAGTGGGTGTTATGACTGCCCAGTAGGAGCAAAAATAGCAATCAGCTGCATGTCAACAATAGACTCATGGATCACAATTCAATGCGATGATCATATAAGATCCATTGAATGTTCCCCGGAAAACCCTACGACGCTGATCACAATGTATTTCGACGAAGCTACAGTATACCAGAAATGCTTCACAAAATGTGCAGCAGAAAGAAAGGACTTTACAATAAGCGGAACACTTCTTTATCACGAATTAGAAGAGGATATGATACCAGCTGACCAAGCGGATTATAATTGGACAAAGATGCCAGACTTAAGCCCCTTAGGCACAGTAATGACAGAAAGATGGAAAACCTCAACGGCATTAACCGGAGCAACCATCATTACAACGCTGATCAGCTATGCATTCGGCGCGCAGGCATTGACAGCTATGTCAAAACCGCTAATCTGGTGCACCGGCAGAGCGTCTGCTATAGGATGGCAAATCCTCTTAGCCTTCATTAAGGCAATACTGTAAAGAAGCATAAGAATGATGAATAGTGTGCCGTGCCAATCATATACTCAAACCAGATAATCAACAAACAATATTTAACAGGATTAGAATATTACATACAAGAGGTCAATTTAAGGCGGGAGTAAAGCATCTTGCAAAGCTAACTTGGTTATCCGTACCAGTTAACAGCAATCGTGGACATCATGGACCGCTTCAACGTCGCCCGCAGCAACATTCGTTCTAATTCTCCAATCTTCGTGGAGACAAACGCCACCAGAGCAAGCTACTATCGTCAGCCGACGATACGCTACCATCAAGAAAGAATGGAAAACTCATGGAACCCACTGTCACCAGCAACGCCAAGCCCGACCGTCTCTTCCGACTCAGAGATCGAAATCATCATCCAAGAGCAGCCAGGAAACGTATCCCCAGTCAGTTACCGATCCAGATCGAGAGAACAAACCCCAACCGCACGGTTTGCATCACTAGAAGACGTCGAAGAAACATTTGCGATGTGGACCCCACAAACTCAACAACAACCCGCAATGATCCCTGAACAGCCCAAAGTGACTAACCTGATCGACAACAAGATTGCTCAGATAACTAGAATGATGGAAGAACTTAAAGATATGGTTAGGATGTCACAGCAATGTCTGCTCTGCAATGGAACCGATCACGTTGACAACAATTGCCCGTACTATAGGACATCGAGAGCAAGAAATTACCGCCTCAACGAACTAGGATACTGCCCAATCTGCATGGAAGAAGTACATGGATATTGCAAACCAGATTGTTGCGCATGTGTGGATGAGCAAACACCCGTACAGGCTAATTCCAGCGGCGAAGGATATTTCGGAAGAAATGTGGAAAGATGTCTCTATAATCAGTAGAACAAGTAAGTAACTTCGTATATTCTGCATTTTATTCGTGTATCTAGAAATTCTTGACATATTAGTTATTTATGATCAAATTCGTATCTTCTTTTATTCACCATAATTATCATTTATCAATGACTATTTCGAATGTAAAACTCATTAATAGCCGGATTAAAAGGCAACTGCATATTTGTAATAGCCAGCTTTATAACATTAATTCAAAGTAGTCATTGATAGAACATTATGAGCATGTAGACATTAGACCCTTTATTCTTAGAACCCACTTGTCACTATACCGTAGTTTATATGTAACATTACACTTAGGACCCTTTATAAGCCCAGCGAGATGTAAGCTCGGCGAGTTATTCGAACGTTTCACCATTACCCAAAGCCCCTCCGGCACTCATCATCTGCACTATTGTATTATATCCGCCAATAAACCATTCTATATTATTCCTTGTCTCAAACAATTAAACCACTGAACCACCTCTACTACAAGGACTCTACTGTGGAAGCCGTTTACTAAGGTAACAACTAAGCTTCACCAACAACTATATTCCGAGACACCATACTCATTCTTTCTACTTTCAGGTACCAATCATCGGAGATCTGAGTCAGCGTGTTATATACCCTGACCGTCCATGAGTTGCCAGACTCTTGACTCAGATCTCCATCGGAAGGGCAGTGTGAGTGAGAGAAAGAGTCTGGCACAGGGACGGGGGGGTTTTGGAGAAATTTTTAAAAAATTTTTGAAAAAAATGGCGATGCCCGCCTGTGTCAACCTTTTCTGTATCTACCCCCTGATTGTGGGGAGGATCACTCCTCCACCTTGGGAGAGGAAAACTTCAAAAAAAGGAAGTTTTCCCCTCCCCTTCTCCTAACGATACTTGGCTCTTGGTAGCCTCCGAGTACGTTAGGAGGATGATGTAGTTGGAACTCCTTGTTCTTGGTGTACTTGTACTGTAAATAAATAATTAATATAATAAAACTGTTTTTAAAATTTACCTGATATTGTTATCAGCTTCATCCACCATTTGAATGCATCAGCCGACGTTGTCCTCGGGTATCGCCCTGTAATGTGAAAGATCAGTACTTGCGAGTAACTTGGAGAACAAGAAGACAAAGTAAACGATAAACGAAACAACGAATGAGAAATATCATGTACATACATACGAGTTGTTCAAAAGGATTGCTACTCTTAACAACTCATTAAGAGAGAACATGAGAAAGGTTCTAAGAGTTCGAGCTCATAGCAAAGGCTGTTCAGGACATTCAAAGAACATTGAGATGAACGACGATACAAGAAGCGACAATACACATCTCTCGTAAAGCTACTTAACGACAGAGGACGAACAACTATCTCATAAACTCTCAGCTAAGGGACTCATCGTTCAAGAAACAGCCGAGACTGAAACTCTCTACAAGAGAAACATTGGTTAAGAATCAACAGAACAAAGCAACTAAACAAGGTATCCCAAACAACTCTCTCAGAACCTTACAAGGAATTAGCTGAATCTATATGGCTCGATTATAACATGATCAATTCAAATCACCTTAACTAGAGCGCGGTCAAGTGGGGACGACGATCAAACAAGGAAATGAAACTCCTTGGAACAGCAAGTATCGCTTACAGAAACAGCATAGTAAAGCTACTTAAGAACAAAGCACGAACAACTATCTCATACATTCTCAGCTAAAAGACTGATCGTCTAACGAACAGCGAGTTCATTATGAACAAATGAAAAGATGAAACCATTCAAGTTAACTGTCCTCTAAACATCCGAACTAAACTATCTCAATTCACAATCAAATGACTCAAACTAGGGTCTCAAGCTTAACAAACACTGAAATCAAGTAAACGGCTATCAAACACGGGAATAGAAAGGGAATTTAAAAAATATCAAATGTAAGTCATATCTACCACACTTCCGCACTCAAAAGAGATGAGAGACTGATCACTCACAGCACACACTTTATCACTGACAAGAAATCAATAATCGTGTAAGTTGCCATTAAGGGCTAAAATGGCGAAAGATCAATTGACAAACAACAACAACAAAGTACAACTCAAAGAACGATCAAGTAGACTCCCCATTCTCTCATTGGACATATCTTTCTTTCTGGGTAAGGATGCGCAGTGACACTTTCAAGTAATAGTGAGAACAGAAGACTCAACTCAGGGAACATACATGTCTTCAAAGAGTTTATTCCAGAATGAAAGTGTAAATGATTATTACAATCGGATGTTATATCAAAATGTTATATGAAATAGTAAAAGAACAAATCAATTGCTTTTGAGCACAATCAAAGTAGTTCCACCTCACATCCGAGAATCCCAAACGGTTGCAACCACGGAAGGCGCTTTCTTAGCAGTTGACAGACATCAAGTTGAACATAACGGGAATGACAACGAGACCATGGATCATTCCAATAACAACAACTAACAGCATGCACTTTGCGAAAACCTGAAAATATCAATTGGAAATAGGAAAAGCGTTGGTTATATCACCTGTGACAACTACTGGTCCTTGTTTCGTTCTCAGCAAAAGCTAAGGACATTTCTTCAAAGGTTCGATTACGAAGTGGCTCCTCTTCTTGTTCCATTTCTTCCTTCTCTTCCTCCTCCATCAACTCGCTTTGACGTAAGAACTCCTCATAATCCCTCATCCAAAACTTTGTTGAATAACTGTAATATATTAATATGAAACAAGTTTGGAAATTGAAAAAGCTTAAGAATGCAACCGGATTGCGCGTCAGAGGGTTTTGAAATGAATTAGTAAATCTCATACTACGTACCGTCCAACCGATCCCGGTAATGCTTCGAAGCTCTCAATGAGTTGATGTAGAGGCACTTTTCTAAACATTTTCCGAGTAAAAGAAGCGGGTGATTGGCAAAGTCTTACTGAGATTCTTGTGTTATGTCACCAGGAGCTCTGACCAGTACCCAACAAACTCCATGATAAGGAGTTGTATGTTCCTTTCGCTCCTCAAATATCTGAAGCGTATACTATCTGAAGCTCAAATTATGCTAATATAATGAAGAAAACAACGAATACAAATCATAAGTATAATATAGAACAATCAGATAAAGCAAGGAAGAGAGAAGCGTAGAAACCAAAATCAACAAAGTCACCTGTATGTTCTTGTTCTTTGCTGTGATACTATTCATGCAGCTTCAACCGCAAACACATGACCCATCAAAGAACCAATCAGAGTCATCCACATTCCTGAATAGAGATAATGTAAGTAGCGAACTTCAGGAGTAGCTCCTGAGTTGACCAGAAGAACGCACACTGGACAAAACACGTTATTCCAAGCGGAGAAGGAAGAAGAAACAATTCGCTGATAAACCTGAACAAAACCATATTCGTTGACTGGTTGCAGAACTAAAACCAAACCCTTATTACATCATGAAGATCATTGGATTCACATAGTTCATACACAAACGAGCTTCACTAGATCAGTCGATGAGTAACTCGCGGGATTCATTGAACTGAGAAGAGTTTTTGTTAACTTTGAATTTTTCGAAAGTCAACTAACTTGTTTAAGTGTTAGAAGATAGCTGTATAACCGAAGACTAACGTACGGCTCTCTGTATATAACCAATATGAATAAAGATTTGGGAATTTACCTGAGGGAAAGATCCAGGTTGTGCTCGCTACGTCAACTACGTGGAGTTGTAGAAGCCGTCACACGTCAGTCCCACATTGTGTATGACTCACAGACGGTTGCATTCCTCTGCAGACACAAACATAGTTGGGGATATAGCAATCAGTTATGGCATAACTGAACGTTAAAGGCTGTAAAGAAGTCAGTCATAGTATTAATTCAGAACAGTATACAAGGTGGGCAACCATGTGTCAATCGTCTATCAACAGTGAAAGCAACAAAACTTTTTATTTCGAAATACATTACGAAGGAACAAACCCTGAGCCACCTCATGAAAGCAGTGAACACAACAATCAAAACTAAAGAAACAATGTGAAGAAACTCTGAAAAGAATACTAAACGTACAGAGCGAAAGACTTAACCATAATCGTGGAAAGATTTCAAAAGTTAAACCTACATCATCACATCAGCAAGAGGGAGTTCAAAGGATACGCAGTATTCTGATAATGGAACAATTGAGAGGAATGAGTTTGAAGGGAAACAACTTACAGAGCAACATCCTGTTCAACTTGAAACTATCGTGAACCATCCCGAACTTCCCTTTCAATCTCTGAGTATTGAATGATCATCAGGTATAATCAATAAACCAGTCAGAGTCATTTATATTCCTGAAAAAGGATTTAAGACGTTGCACAAGTATAACTCACATCATTACATCATGAACAGCACGGTGTTTCATATATTCTATTTCAAAGAGCCAGTGAACACAAGCGAACTGTTGAACAGTTCGCAAGAGTCATCCCAGGCATCTGTAGCCCTGGGAAACTGCTTCTCCCTTCATTCTATTATCAATGACTAATAAACGGCTCTCTGAAACAAACGAACATGAGTAAAGCTATAAGAACTCACCTGTAATCTTGCATTCCAATCATCTCATAATCTTAAGAGAGCCATCGTTCAACAATTACCAAAGTTTCTATCTATAACAAGTAGAATATATAGAAACACATCTACTCAAGACATAAGAACTATAAAACACAAACGAGGAAAAGTAAAAGGAAATCAGAAGTCAACGAATCACAAGTAAACAATCAATTAAAAGTAAAACAAAGCAACGAACTTATGCAACGCGCACACAGTATGATATTTCGTAATTTTGAAATGAAAACATAGATTTGGGAAAAAGAGCAGTGCTAATATTCAATGTTGTATAGGAGGAGTACGAGCATGTTCAATATCACAATCAGAGGAGTAAACCATTCGAAAGATATGGGGAAACGGACAGTTTTCAAGAAAGTTATGACAGTTAGAAGACTGGACTAAGGACACCGCTCACTCAAAAACGCTAAATCGAAAATGAAAAGCTAACAAGATAATCATTTTTAACAGAAAAGCTTAACGATGCGGTCGTTCATTCATTTTCAAATGTCTGACGCGCTTAAACGGTCGTTCACGTGTTTCATTCCTGCGGCGCGTGGAAATAGGAAAGCGGTGGTGCATAGGCATCAGGATCAAAAGGTAAAAGCGTTCTAACTCAGCTCAAAATGAACCAATTTCGATGATCTTTTTTTTCATCGAAAGGTAATTCGGAGTTCTGACTGATACAATAAGAATAAAGATTCAAAAAGATGAAACAAGATCAATCAAAAGTAAAAAGGAATTTTACAACGTTCAAATGATTATTTCAAATACAACGAGTGTTTAACTAACAACTTGGGTAAAAATAACAAGTACCAAGCTAGGATACACAGAGAAAAAACAGAGAAAAACAAAGAAAATATCATCAAAAATGACATTCAAAATTCGAATAATTTCGGTTAATACTGGCATAACTTAGCCTCCCACAAGGGAACACTTTTAACAAAAGTTAGCGAAGACTCTAGAAGAGTTTCGTCTCCCAGAGAGTGACGCAACTTCTTCCAAAATCACGCCTAAAGCGTAGACGTACCAACGTACGCCAGCGTTCAATAACAATGCCACGACGCAAATTGATACACATTTTCTCACCTATCATGTACTTAGCGCGCCGTACATGGTACGAGAGTATGTATGTGCGCACGTTCCAATCGTTGCAGAACCAATTAAAACACGCAAATCACTAATTAAGCTATTAAATGAATTTTAGAACTTAATTTATGTGTTTTTATGATAATTAACGGTCTATAAATATGGGTAAAATAGTAGGAAAGAAGTAAGCTTCGTTAGGGAGAATCAAGAAACAGATTGAAAGCAGGCAAAGTGAAAAAGAGAAATCTTTCGTTGACCATCTTCTCATCTTGACTTGGTGAAAAGCATTAAGGTATTAATCATGGCTTATAGGCTTCATGAACAACTTCTATGAACAACTGATGAGAAGAAAGAGAAAGTAATGAAGATAAGTCAAACACGAAGTAGAAACTTTTCTTTCGAAAAGAATAATTACACTATCTGAGAATAATCTGAGGTATCCCAACAAGTAAGATCCTGCCTTCGGAGACAAAGAGTTGATCCTAATCACAACACAGAAATTACTTTTTTGCGAATCATATCTTACACTGTTGGAGACAAAGAGTTGAAGAAGCACGCGAACTCTCCATGCACGTTCATGCTAAGCTCACCACCAGAACCTGAAAGAACAAACAATAGTTTTTGAAAAAGCTTTTTTCTTGTTC
This sequence comes from Auanema freiburgensis, assembly GCA_030370435.1. Taxonomy (NCBI): domain Eukaryota; kingdom Metazoa; phylum Nematoda; class Chromadorea; order Rhabditida; family Rhabditidae; genus Auanema; species Auanema freiburgense. The sequence goes on from CM059367.1 coordinate 1,358,121, forward strand.
TAACTGGAATCTACTCCTGTCATTTGGTCTAGAGCAGAATAGTCGCAAGCATATTGCATAATTGGTTTTGTTAGCAAACTGGCGACACTGAAGAACGAAAAAGTACATTTTGGCAGAAAAGAAAAAGGAAAACTTCAAACAGAGGTCTCTGAATCCCTCCAAATTGCGAAACTCTGTATGACGAATCTGGGCCTTGATGATATAATCGCCAGCAGATAGATGAGTTGCATACTATAATCACTTTTCAATCAGTAGGAAAACTAAAACTAGAAAACTACCCTTCTTGGAATAGGTCCAGAAGCTGCAACAAACTTCTTATCCGAATTGTATATATGTATTCTCATACAGTCAACGAAAGAATCATAAATATAATCAGATAGGCCCGGTAAAATGAAACAGTAAGAAGACGGATTAGTAACTTGAAAGCATTTGTCAATAAGGTACAAGTTAGGATATAACATACCAGTGTACTTGTAGGTTAACACTAGCCGATAAATCTGGAGACCTCCCAAGATAAGATCTTCCGGACCCAGAGGCTCGATTTTATAATCACAACTCTGTCGTATGACCTCGTTATACGCACTAAGTTAGAAGTTGGGGAATGTTCGGAAAATCAACAAAGAAACTAACTAATATTCAATTCTTAGTTTGATGACAGTTTTTTCGAATGCTATTTGGCCATTTAACTTGTACGCAGAAGCCTCATGATTCTGAAAAGAATATTCAGCACAAGAAGAAACAATATTCTCAAACCAAAACAACTGGACGATATACATTAGCTCCACGGAACCTGACATTAACACGCACTTTGGAGGGTTGGTCACAGAGCGACCATTCTTTCATAATCGTAACCTCAGTAAATAGATTTTCAATGACATTCATTGACTGTTTATTTTCATGTTGGAGCATTCTCTAACATAGGTTCTGTGTGAGGAAAACAGCATGCACAGAAAACAAAAACAAAACCAGCAAAGAGGGCAACAGACATTTCAAAACCTTTCAAATGTTATAACCGAAAACAAACGTACGGCTCTCTGTAAATAACCTGTATGAATAGAGATATGAGAATTTACCTGAGGGAAATCCAGGTTGTGCTCGCTACGTCAATTACGTGGAGTTGTAGAAGCCATCACACGTCAGTCCCACATTGTGTATGACTCACTGACGATTGCATTCCTCTGCAGACACAAAGATATTTGAGGATACAGCAATCAGTTATGGCATAACTGAACGTTAAAGGCTGTAACGAAGCCAGTCATAGTATTAATTCAGAACAGTATACGAGGTGGGCAACCTTGTGTCAATCGTCTATCAACAGTGAAAGCAACAAAACTTTTTATTTCGAAATACATTACGAAGGAACAAACCCTAAGCCACCTCATGAAAGCAGTGAACACAACAATCAAAACTAAAGAAACAATGTGAAGAAACTCTGAAAAGAATACAAAACGTACAGAGCAATAGACTTAACCATAATTCTGGAAAGATTTCAAAAGTAAAACCCACATCATCACATCAGTAGCAGGGAGTTCAAAGGATACGCATTATTCTGATAATGGAACAATTGAGTCGCAAGAGTCAACCCAGGCATCTGTAGCCCTGGGAAACTGCTTCTCACTTCATTCTATTATCAATGACTAATAAACGGCTCTCTGAAACCAACGAACATGAGTAAAGCTATAAGAACTCACCTGTAATCTTGCATTCCAATCATCTCATAATCTTAAGAGAGCCATCGTTCAACAATTACCAAAGTTTCTATCTATAACAAGTAGAATATATAGAAACACATCTACTCACGACATAAGAACGATAAAACACAAACGACGAAAAGTAAAAGGAAATCAGAAGTCAACGAATCACAAGTAAACAATCAATTAAAAGTAAAACAAAGCAACGAACTTATGCAACGCGCACACAGTTTGATATTTCGGAATTTTGAAATGAAAACATAGATTTGGGAAAAAGAGCAGTGAAATGAACCAATTTCGATGATTTTTTTTTTCATCGAAAGGTAATTCGGAGCTCTCATCGATACAATACGAATGATAGTTGAAATAGCAAAAATGGATTGATCAGAACGAAAAAGAAGTTTTCAAACGAATAAATTATTATTTCCAGCATAACTACTATTTAACTAACAATCTGGGTATAAATAACAGTTGATAAGCCAAGACATAGAGAAAAACAAGTAAAATTAAATCAAAAATTACAAACAAAATGCACTAAAATCTGTTGCAAACTGGTACAGTTCAACCTCCCTCAAGGGAACACTTTTAACAAAAATAGCGAAAAAATTGGAGGAATTTTGTCTCTCTAAGAGAGATGCAACGTCCTCCAAAATCACGCCAAAAGCGTAAACTTACCGACGTACGGCAGCGTTCAATGACATGGCCACGACGCCATTTGAAACACGTTTTCTCACCCATTATGTACTTTGCGCGCCGTACATGGTACGCGAACGTGCATGTGCGCACGTTCCAATCGCTGTAGGACCAATTAAACATGGAAATAACTTAATAAGTTTGTAAATACATATTAAAGCTTACTCAAGATGTTTTTATGCTACCTAAGAGTCTGAATACATGACTTAAATAAGAGGAAAGAAGTATGTTGGAAGAAGAAGGATCAAGGAACGGATTGAAAGCAGGTAAAGTGGAAAAGAGAAATCTTTCGTTGAACATCTTCTCATCTTGACTTGGTGAAAAGGATGAAGGTATTAATCATGAATCATAGGCTTCATGAACAACTTCTATGAACAACTGCTGGAAAGAAAAAGGAAGTAATGAAGATGACTCGAACAACTAGGGTATAAGTCTATATAAGAAAGTTACGGCAATTGGGAGTTTGACCATGAACACCGTCACTGTTCATAGACGATAGACACAAGGTTGCACACCTTGTATACTGTTTTAAATTAATACTATTACTCGCTTCGTTACAGCCTTTAACGTTCAGTTATGGCATAACTGAACTTTTTTTTATGTCTGCAGAGGAATGCAACCGTCTGTGAGTCATACACAATATGGGACTGACATTTGACGGCTTTTATAACTCCACTTAATTGACGTAGCGAGCACAGCTTGGATCTTTCCCTGATCTCTCTCTTTCCAAATGATCGTCAATATGCAAACAACTAATTAAGTTTGTAAATGCGTTTCAAAGCTTAATTTGTGTGTTTTTATGCTACCTAAGAGTCAGATTATATGGGTTGAGTAAGAGGGAAGAAGTAAGCTTCATTAGGGAAAATCAAGGAACAGATTGAAAGCAGGCTGAAAAAGAGAAATCTTTCGTTGGGGTATCACTTGATAATCTTGTTCGTTGAATACTCAGTTTATAGACTCTACTACTTCCTCTTGTTAATTGTTGTTCTTTGTTCATATAAGTTAATGATAACGTATATTTCCATGTTACTATACATGTATACGGGGTGATGACAACAGTGCTTCATTCAGGTACAAGGAAACCATCTGAAAGCTTTCATTCGATAAGAATTAGGTTCTTAACTAACCTATTTCAACATCTTTTTCTGCCTTTCTTGAAAACATCGGAACCGTTCCTTGCGCTATAGTACATACAAATGCTGTTTATCATACATCAGAACTCACGGAGACACGTGGGATTCCCACATTGTATTAATTATAACAATGGAAATTCAATTAACCTGAGTCAAAGAAAAAAAATTTAAACTAAGAAACTCCCGCTTGCGACCTTTGAAATAGCGAAAGGTCAGATACCTCAGGTTAGCGAAGAGTTACGAGACGATTTGTAACAAGACACGAAAGCTTATCATTGGAAATTATCAAATACGTTTGCTCGATAAAGAACCACGATACAAATTTATTCATTCTACACTTAACAAATGTTGTTGGGGTTGAAAATTTCGATCCAATAAACATCAGGATCTTGAATGAATGCCAGTCCTTTCATGCTGCCATCATCAGGTTTCTTAATGAAGGGAACACCTAACGATTCAAAACGTTCACAAGCTTTGTACACATCCTGCACAACTACGCCAATATGGCTTGAAAATGCTAGTGATGCTATGTGCCGGGTAAGCTATTCATACCGAATCCCCTCGGGTTTGAGTTGCCATTATGATATGCAAAGTCAGCATCATTTTCAGATCCCCAATTGCTAGAGATAGTGATTAATTGTTAATTTCTACCGATCTAACAACTCACTGTGTGAGCTCAACAGTTTAATGAGTACTCAAGGCATATCGACGTGCTTCAAGATCATCTTGTGGAATATCACTTGCGTTCTTATATCCCATAAAACAAAGAGAACTTATTGTTAGGAAAATCGAGCTGCTTAAGCAACCTACAAATCAAAAATTATTCTGGATTCAAACGTTTCGGAACCTCATCCCTAACACTTTTGTATAGAAAGGTAAACTTTTTCTGGGATCTTCAATCCGCATCATGGTTTGTTGGAAATAGAAATTTTTTTTCCTGCAGCAGGCTCACCTATTAATTCAGCTACCTAAAACAATTTCCATTTGCTAGTTCTTTAGAAGAATTCACTTCAGATGGGAGAATGGGCCTGGGATTGGTTGCCCCTCCGTCTTGTCCGCACCCAGCCATTTCAAAGGATCAGTCACAAGTCGTCTATAAAAAACTGAAGAGCAAATTCACATAAAGTAATTCAAGCTACACATACCTCCGCAGGAAGAGTTCGGATTTACAGTTTCTTGGAATTGTGCGTATACGAAAACTCCCAAGCAATCGGCAAATATCAGAAGAGACGGCTGAAATGAACGTATAATAAAATGGATGTTAAAAAGAACCATGATCAATACAATGAAAGTATAAAACGATAACATTCAAGGATCATGCGTGAAGAGCATTCAATGCATCAATCACAACTTACCGTCTTGAAAGACAAGGTTCTCTGTCCTTTAGGTAAAGTGAGTTGACTAGTTTCTCTCCAATGAGTGCAGAAAAGCAGAATAGAACAACGGCTAGTCTCAGAAAACTATTATTACTTTGCACCGTACATAAAATGAGAGAAACAATATAAGGGAAAAATCAAAAAATGTACTACACCTGGGTTTCCCAAGCCATCTCCGATCCCAAGTACTAACCAGGCCCGACGTTGCTTGACTTGCCAGATCGGACGGGATTGCTTAGTTTCAACATGGTATGGTTGCACACATTTATAACAGGATGTGAATACACTAACACATTTCCATGAGCCTATGTGATCTTTGAATAAGAGAAATGATAACAATTTATAAACTACAAACCACAACTGTATGATAAACATAAACAACGTATGATGTAATCAATGAATGACCTCAACAGCTGATTAGCCAATCAGCATATGCCATGTAAGGCTAATTAGAGGTCAAGATATTCAAAAATTCAAATTTTAGCGCTAATTATGCCTATATAAGGAATGAAATAGAATAATTTAGTCATATTAACCTTGTACTCGTGAGGAAGAGCCTGAGTGACTCAAGCTCTTCCTATCTTTCTTTTTTTGATGTTTTTTGAATTATGTTTATTTTCTCTTATTTCCAGGAACTTCGGTTTCGAGAATGAGGGAGACCCTCCTGTTGTCTTAACTTCAGACATACAGGTAGGGACTTTTCTATTGTATCATTTTAATGTTTTATTTTCAGATGTTTAAATTTTTAAAATTAAAACTTTTTTAAAATTATTTAAGATTATTAAATTTAATTTAATATTAGGCCCCCCTTCCCCTTAGTGTAGTAAAAAAATTCTTTAAAAAACTGGCGCCAGTCCCCCTCCCCCTTTAAAAATTAAAATTTAAACTATGTGTGTTTGAGGTTTAGGTTCGGAGGAAGAAGCTGGTAAGCCGAGGAAATGACGATCGACAAAGAGCTGTAACCACATCATGCCGAAAAGTAGCAAGAAGCTGCTTCCAGCAGCTGAAGCCGAAAAGTAGCTTTTGTGGTTTACAGCTCTTCAACACCATTCGATAATAAGGACCGGGAAGACCGTGCGGCGTACACCGCACGGGTGCTGCCAGTGCCGATGGACCGGCAGGAGGATTTTTTTAATTGTGTTTTATCAATAAAGATATGTCTCCCCCCCCCCTTTTTGAGCTGGCCAGCTCTCCATTTTCTATGTTCTTTATTTATTTTGTTTGTTTATTATTATTATTTGTTTATATTTAAAATTAGAATATGTATTGCACGAAACACGTTAGCATTGTAGCCATGTTGTCACAAAAACCTAACTAACTAACCCGTGGCAACATGTGCTGCAGTGCTAAAGTGCGTAGTGTGTATGTATTACTGATTTCTGATTACGTTGTAATCTCCCAACGGTCCTCTTTAGGACCAAAAACCTCCCAAAGGCCCTCTTTAGGGCCACAAATCTCATTTGCTTCGCTTTTTTTTTTGTTTATGTTGAATAAAGTTTTTTATTTGTTATGTTGAATAAACTATTTTATTGCTCTATTTATTGATCTATCTATTGCTTTGAACTTTCTCTGTTCTTTTACCCTATTCAACTTCATTGTTTTCCATTTTACTCTGTTTCAGCGGGCTGTTCTTTCCTTGGGTTTTCTTGAGCTTTACTGTTTATGTCAACTGTTCCTGGAACAAGTTCACATCGCCGACTGGAATTCCTTCTCTAGTTTTTCTAGTATGCAAGTTCAGCTTATCTCTATTCGTTGATCTTAGGCTCTATAGATGTATGCGAACGTTTCTCGTCGGATGTCAATTTTAATTTTTGAATTAATGAGAGGGTATCCTTCTGTGAGTTCGAATACTAGTTGAACCTTCTTCATCTGATTAGCAACGCGATTCCTGTTGTCTATTAGGGGCAAGATCACCTCGGAATTTCTTCCGTTATGATGTCTTCTTTGAACTTTAAGAGATCTATTATATTTTTTCTTGAGCGCCAAAGCGCCGTCAAGCTCATCCTCCCTGGAGAGCTTGTCAAGCACATCTTCTCCGAAGGTCTTAGAAATCTTAGAAACCTCACCGGAAATCCCTCTTCAGAGCTACAAATACACTTCTCTATCATTAACCTCTTGTATTAATGTGGTTCCAGAACGATCAAGTTGAATGTTATTGATATACGTCACTCATATTGTTTATAGGCGGAGCTTGCACGCCAACAAATACATACATGTACACGACAATGTCATCCTTTTATAGGCGGAGCTTGCACGCCAACAAGTACATACATGTACACGACAATGTCATCCTTTTATAGGCGGAGCCTGCACGCCAACAAGTACATACATGTACACGACAATGTCATCCTTTTATAGGCGGAGCCTGCACGCCAACAAGTACATACATGTACACGACAATGTCATCCTTTTATAGGCGGAGCTTGCCAGCCAGCAAGTACGTATTGCTATCTCTTACCTTAATAGGAAGTACGTATTGCTATCTCTTACCTTTATAGGCAGAAATTGCATGCCAACAGATACGTATAGTTAACATGGGAAAGGAGAAAAAGCTAAGACTGCAGTAAAGTAAAGCCAAACCACGCGTGATCAGAGTTTGTTAACAATCCCCTGTTGGTTGTCATCATAGCATGCTTGGCAAGGGTTATTATGCTGAAGGTGTTAGAGCTGGAGCTTCAGACTACTTGGCTGCTGATTTATTTGTCATTTATACCCAGATTGTTAGTTGAACACCCTTTCAGGGTACAGGGGGCTTTTTTTTTAACTACTCTAAAACCCTCCAGTCGCTGTGCCAGACTCTCTCTCACTCAGGCACTTGTAGTACATTCCCTTGATCCTACATATAACAAGTGGAATGTATAGTAACATGGAAATATACGTTATCATTAACTTATATGAACAAAGAACAACAATTAACAAGAGGAAGTAGTAGAGTCTATAAACTGAGTATTCAACGAACAAGATTATCAAGTGATACCCCAACGAAAGATTTCTCTTTTTCACTCGGCCTGCTTTCAATCTGTTCCTTGATTTTCCCTAATGAAGCTTACTTCTTCCCTCTTACTCAACCCATATAATCTGACTCTTAGGTAGCATAAAAACACACAAATTGAGCTTTGAAACGCATTTACAAACTTAATTAGTTGTTTGCATATTGACGATCATTTGGAAAGAGAGAGATCAGGGAAAGATCCAAGCTGTGCTCGCTACGTCAATCAAGTGGAGTTATAAAAGCCGTCAAATGTCAGTCCCATATTGTGTATGACTCACAGACGGTTGCATTCCTCTGCAGACATAAAAAAAAGTTCAGTTATGCCATAACTGAACGTTAAAGGCTGTAACGAAGCGAGTAATAGTATTAATTTAAAACAGTATACAAGGTGTGCAACCTTGTGTCTATCGTCTATGAACAGTGACGGTGTTCATGGTCAAACTCCCAATTGCCGTAACTTTCTTATATAGACTTATACCCTAGTTGTTCGAGTCATCTTCATTACTTCCTTTTTCTTTCCAGCAGTTGTTCATAGAAGTTGTTCATGAAGCCTATGATTCATGATTAATACCTTCATCCTTTTCACCAAGTCAAGATGAGAAGATGTTCAACGAAAGATTTCTCTTTTCCACTTTACCTGCTTTCAATCCGTTCCTTGATCCTTCTTCTTCCAACATACTTCTTTCCTCTTATTTAAGTCATGTATTCAGACTCTTAGGTAGCATAAAAACATCTTGAGTAAGCTTTAATATGCATTTACAAACTTATTAAGTTATTTCCATGTTTAATTGGTCCTACAGCGATTGGAACGTGCAAACATGCACGTTCGCGTACCATGTACGGCGCGCAAAGTACAGGATAGGTAAGAAAATGGCAAACAATTTGCGTCTTGGCAATGTCAGTGAACGCAAGCGTACGTTGGTACGTCTACGCTTTTGGCGTGATTTTGGAAGACGTTGGGTCTCTCTCTGAGACCCAAAACTCTTCCAAAATCTTCGCTTAATTTTGTTAAAAGTGTTCCCTTGAGGGAGGTTAAGTTATGCCGGCTTGAGTCAGATTTTATTTAATTTTTTTTGTAATTTCAATTTTATTTTTTTCGTTTTCCTCTGCGTTTTCTCTCTATTTCTTTGCTCAGTAACTGTTAATTAAGCCCAGATTGTTAGTTAAACACTCGTTGAATGAGAAATGATATTTTAGTCGTGAAAAAATTTTCTTTTAACTTTTAATTGATCTACTTTTGTTATTTTAATTCTAATTCTTATTGTATCAATTAGAACTCCAAATTACCTCTCGATGAAAAAAAAGATCATCGAAATTGGTTCATTTTGAGCTAAGTTAGAACGCTTTTACCTTTTGATCCTGATGCCTATGCACCACCGCTTTCCCATTTCCACGCGCAGCAGGAATGAAACACGTGAACGACCGTTTAAGCGCGTCAGATAGTTGAAAATGAATGAACGACCGCATCGTTAAGCTTTTCTGTTAAAAATGATTTTCTTGTTAGCTTTTCATTTTCCATTTAGCGTTATTGAGTGAGCGGTGTCCTTAGTCCAGTCTTCTAACTGTCATAACTTTCTTGAAAACTGTCCGTTTCCCCATATCTTTCGAATGGTTTACTCCTCTGATTGTGATATTGAACATGCTCGTACTCTTTCTATTCAATTCTGATTACTCATGTTGCTCTTTTTCCCAAATCTATGTTTTCATTTCAAAATTCCGAAATATCAAACTGTGTGCGCGTTGCATAAGTTCGTTGCTTTGTTTTACTTTTAATTGATTGTTTACTTGTGATTCGTTGACTTCTGACTTCTTTTTACTTTTCCTCGTTTGTGTTTTATCGTTCTTATGTCGTGAGTAGATGTGTTTCTATATAATCTACTTGTTATAGATAGAAACTTTGGTAATTGTTGAACGATGGCTCTCTTAAGATTATGAGATGATTGGAATGCAAGATTACAGGTGAGTTCTTATAGATTTACTCATGTTCGTTTGTTTCAGAGAGCCGTTTATTAGTCATTGATAATAGAATGAAGGGAGAAGCAGTTTCCCAGGGCTACAGATGCCTGGGATGACTCTTGCGAACTGTTCAACAGTTCGCTTGTGTTCACTGGCTCTTTGAAATAGAATATATGAAACACCGTGCTGTTCATGATGTAATGATGTGAGTTATACTTGTGCAACGTCTTAAATCCTTTTTCAGGAATATAAGTGACTCTGACTGGTTTATTGATTATACCTGATGAACATTCAACACTCAGAGATTGAAAGGGAAGTTCGGGATGGTTCACGATAGTTTCAAGTTGAACAGGATGTTGCTCTGTAAGTTGTTTCCCTTCAAACTCATTCCTCTCAATTGTTCCATTATCAGAATACTGCGTATCCTTTGAACTCCCTCTTGCTGATGTGATGATGTAGGTTTAACTTTTGAAATCTTTCGACGATTATGGTTAAGTCTTTCGCTCTGTATGTTTTGTATTCTTTTCAGAGTTTCTTCACATTGTTTCTTTAGTTTTGATTGTTGTGTTCACTGCTTTCATGAGGTGGCTCAGGGTTTGTTCCTTCGTAATGTATTTCGAAATAAAAAGTTTTGTTGCTTTCACTGTTGATAGACGATCTAAAAGGTTGCCCACCTCGTATACTGTTCTGAATTAATACTATTACTGGCTTCTTTACAACCTTTAACGTTCAGTTATGCCATAACTGATTGCTGTATCCTGAACTATGTTCATGTCTGCAAAGAATGCAACCGTCTGTGAGTCATACACAATGTGGGACTGACGTGTGAAGGCTTCTACAACTCCACGTATTTGACGTAGCGAGCACCCTGATCTCTCTCTTTCCCAATGATTGTCAACATGTAATAAGGGTTTGGTTCTAATTCTTCAATCAGTCAACTGTTCCTGTTTAAGCTATATATCACATCTTCCCCGCTAGCTCCTGTTGCGCTAACGTATCGAAGCTTTCCACTCGGCGATCCATGAAAGGTATTTTCTAATCCAATTTGCGTATATTTCATAGTTGGTACGTAATACCACGAGTTGTATTTGTACTCCGAATGACTTCCATCCATCCATCGACTTACCCAGTCATTTTGAAGAGAACTCTCTTATGATATTTCACATGCTTATCTCCTTGTTTTGTTCTGAGTATTCGGAATGCTTCTGTTAATGCTCCTTGTTGTCATTTCGAAACTGTGAGATATCATGCAGTGTGTGCGCTGTCTGTGTTTGTTGCTTGATTTCATTAGTCAGATTGTTATATTAGCTCTTTCCTATCACTTTCCTCCGACATATTCTGGTTCTAAAACGCATAATTAACGATTTCAAAAGATTTCTTTTCTCATAATTCGCGCAGTCACTTATATCCTTCGCTTCTTTAGTTCTTGCGATCTCCTAACTTCTGGTATTGTACTCCTGCTTATCGTATTCTTTTTGTGCTCTTTACTGAATGGAAAATATCTTTTCTTACAAGATAAGCTACGAATAGTTTTTTTGTACTCGCTATAGTTTTGATAAGGCGTCTTGTCTTCCTACATTCCTACTTAATCCTGAATCTGGCTCTGATGTTTTTGATTGTTGTGCATTCACCAATCATTTAGCTGCTAATGAGGACGAACACAACCGTCTGTGGGTCGTACACAACGTAAGACTGACTTTCAGAAGCTTTCTTGACTCCACGTGACTTCAAAGTCATTTTCACGTGGGAAGGAAAATGGCTGGGTCGTAGGTAGCCACCCACACATTCAAGTTGAATGATTCAACTTCGCCATTTTGTTCGTTGTTGTCATGTCATTTCGAAACTAAGCGATATCTTTCATAGTATGAGCGTTGCTTGTGTTCTTTGTTTTCATTTCGACTTTTCCCTTCTCAAATACTTTCTGAATTACTTTCTTTCGATATTTGGATAGAAGGTTCACCGATGTTCGAAACCAATTTCTGGTTGTGAAGGTCTTGTGTCTTCTTCGTTGAATACTCAGTTTATAGACTCTACTACTTCTTCTTGTTGATTGTTGTTCTTCATTCATATGAGTTAATGATTACGTATATTTCCATGTTACTATACATTCCACTTGTTATAGGGAGGATCAAGGGAATGTGAAGTTGAAGTTGAACAAGAAGACAAAGTAAACGATAAACGAAACAACGAATGAGAAATATCATGTACATACATACGAGTTGTTCAAAAGGATTGCTACTCTTAACAACTCATTAAGAGAGAACATGAGAAAGGTTCTAAGAGTTCGAGCTCATAGCAAAGGCTGTTCAGGACATTCAAAGAACATTGAGATGAACGACGATACAAGAAGCGACAATACACATCTCTCGTAAAGCTACTTAACGACAGAGGACGAACAACTATCTCATAAACTCTCAGCTAAGGGACTCATCGTTCAAGAAACAGCCGAGACTGAAACTCTCTACAAGAGAAACGTTGGTTAAGAATCAACAGAACAAAGCAACTAAACAAGGTATCCCAAACCACTCTCTCAGAACCTTACAAGGAATTAGCTGAATCTATATGGCTCGATTATAACATGATCAATTCAAATCACCTTAACTAGAGCGCGGTCAAGTGGGGACGACGATCAAACAAGGAAATGAAACTCCTTGGAACAGCAAGTATCGCTTACAGAAACAGCATAGTAAAGCTACTTAAGAACAAAGCACGAACAACTATCTCATACATTCTCAGCTAAAAGACTGATCGTCTAACGAACAGCGAGTTCATTATGAACAAATGAAAAGATGAAACCATTCAAGTTAACTGTCCTCTAAACATCCGAACTAAACTATCTCAATTCACAATCAAATGACTCAAACTAGGGTCTCAAGCTTAACAAACACTGAAATCAAGTAAACGGCTATCAAACACGGGAATAGAAAGGGAATTTAAAAAATATCAAATGTAAGTCATATCTACCACACTTCCGCACTCAAAAGAGATGAGAGACTGATCACTCACAGCACACACTTTATCACTGACAAGAAATCAATAATCGTGTAAGTTGCCATTAAGGGCTAAAATGGCGAAAGATCAATTGACAAACAACAACAACAAAGTACAACTCAAAGAACGATCAAGTAGACTCCCCATTCTCTCATTGGACATATCTTTCTTTCTGGGTAAGGATGCGCAGTGACACTTTCAAGTAATAGTGAGAACAGAAGACTCAACTCAGGGAACATACATGTCTTCAAAGAGTTTATTCCAGAATGAAAGTGTAAATGATTATTACAATCGGATGTTATATCAAAATGTTATATGAAATAGTAAAAGAACAAATCAATTGCTTTTGAGCACAATCAAAGTAGTTCCACCTCACATCCGAGAATCCCAAACGGTTGCAACCACGGAAGGCGCTTTCTTAGCAGTTGACAGACATCAAGTTGAACATAACGGGAATGACAACGAGACCATGGATCATTCCAATAACAACAACTAACAGCATGCACTTTGCGAAAACCTGAAAATATCAATTGGAAATAGGAAAAGCGTTGGTTATATCACCTGTGACAACTACAGGTCCTTGTTTCGTTCTCAGCAAAAGCTAAGGACATTTCTTCAAAGGTTCGATTACGAAGTGGCTCCTCTTCTTGTTTTATTTCTTCCTTCTCTTCCTCCTCCATCAACTCGCTTTGACGTAAGAACTCCTCATAATCCCTCATCCAAAACTTTGTTGAATAACTGTAATATATTAATATGAAACAAGTTTGGAAATTGAAAAAGCTTAAGAATGCAACCGGATTGCGCGTCAGAGGGTTTTGAAATGAATTAGTAAATCTCATACTACGTACCGTCCAACCGATCCCGGTAATGCTTCGAAGCTCTCAATGAGTTGATGTAGAGGCACTTTTCTAAACATTTTCCGAGTAAAAGAAGCGGGTGATTGGCAAAGTCTTACTGAGATTCTTGTGTTATGTCACCAGGAGCTCTGACCAGTACCCAACAAACTCCATGATAAGGAGTTGTATGTTCCTTTCGCTCCTCAAATATCTGAAGCGTATACTATCTGAAGCTCAAATTATGCTAATATAATGAAGAAAACAACAAATACAAATCATAAGTATAATATAGAACAATCAGATAAAGCAAGGAAGAGAGAAGCGTAGAAACCAACATCTACGAAGTCACCTGTATGTTCTTGCTCTTCGATGTGATACTATTCATGCAGCTTCAACCGCAAACACATGGCTCATCAAAGAACCAATCAGAGTCATCCATATTCCTGAAAAGAGATAATGTAAGTAGCGAACTTCAGGAGTAGCTCCTGAGTTGACCAGAAGAACGCACACTGGACAAAACACGTTATTCCAAGCGGAGAAGGAAGAAGAAACCATTCGCTGATAAACCTGAACAAAACCATATTCGTTGACTGGTTGCAGAACTAAAACCAAACCCTTATTACATCATGAAGATCATTGGATTCACATAGTTCATACACAAACGAGCTACACTAGATCAATCGATGAGTAACTCGCGGGATTCATTGAACTGAGAAGAGTTTTTGTTAACTTTGAATTTTTCGAAAGTCAACTAACTTGTTTAAGTGTTAGAAGATAGCTGTATAACCGAAGACTAACGTACGGCTCTCTGTATTTAACCAATATGAACAAAGATATGGAAAGTTACCTGAGGGAAAGATCCAGGTTGTGCTCGCTACGTCAATTACGTGCAGTTGTAGAAGCCTTCACACGTCAGTCCCACATTGTGTATGACTCACAGACGGTTGCATTTCTCTGCATACATAACCATATTTGAGAATATAGCAATCAGTTATGGCATAACTGAACGTTAAAGGTTGTAACGAAGCCAGTCATAGTATTAATTCAGAACAGTATACAAGGTGTGCAACCTTGTGTCAATCGTCTATCAACAGTGAAAGCAACAAAACTTTTTATTTCGAAATACGTTACGAAGGAACAAACCCTAAGCCACCTCATGAAAGCAGTGAACACAACAATCGAAACTAAAGAAACAATGTGAAGAAACTTTGAAAAGAATACTAAACGTACAGAGCGAAAGACTTAACCATAATCGTGGAAAGATTTCAAAAGTTAAACCTACATCATCACATCAGCAAGAGGGAGTTCAAAGGATACGCAGTATTCTGATAATGGAACGATTGAGAGGAATGAGTTTGAAGGGAAACAACTTACAGAGCAACATCCTGTTCAACTTGAAACTATCGTGAACCATCCCGAACTTCCCTTTCAATCTCTGAGTGTTGAATGTTCATCAGGTATAATCAATAAACCAGTCAGAGTCATTTATATTCCTGAAAAAGGATTTAAGACGTTGCACAAGTATAACTCACATCATTACATCATGAACAGCACCGTGTTTCTATATATTCTATTTCAAAGAGCCAGCGAACACAAGCGAACTGTTGAACAGTTCGCAAGAGTCATCCCAGGCATCTGTAGCCCTGGGAAACTGCTTCTCCTTTCATTCTATTATCAATGACTAATAAACGGCTCTCTGAAACAAACGAACATGAGTAAATCTATAAGAACTCACCTGTAATCTTGCATTCCAATCATTTCATAATCTTAAGAGAGCCATCGTTCAACAATTACCAAAGTTTCTATCTATAACAAGTAGATTATATAGAAACACATCTACTCACAACATAAGAACGATAAAACACAAACGAGGAAAAGTAAAAAGAAGTCAGAAGTCAACGAATCACAAGTAAACAATCAATTAAAAGTAAAACAAAGCAACGAACTTATGCAACGCGCACACAGTTTGATATTTCGGAATTTTGAAATGAAAACATAGATTTGGGAAAAAGAGCAACATGAGTAATCAGAATTGAATAGAAAGAGTACGAGCATGTTCAATATCACAATCAGAGGAGTAAACCATTCGAAAGATATGGCGAAACGGACAGTTTTCAAGAAAGTTATGACAGTTAGAAGACTGGACTAAGGACACCGCTCACTCAATAACGCTAAATGGAAAATGAAAAGCTAACAAGAAAATCATTTTTAACAGAAAAGCTTAACGATGCGGTCGTTCATTCATTTTCAACTATCTGACGCGCTTAAACGGTCGTTCACGTGTTTCATTCCTGCTGCGCGTGGAAATGGGAAAGCGGTGGTGCATAGGCATCAGGATCAAAAGGTAAAAGCGTTCTAACTTAGCTCAAAATGAACCAATTTCGATGATCTTTTTTTTCATCGAGAGGTAATTTGGAGTTCTAATTGATACAATAAGAATTAGAATTAAAATAACAAAAGTAGATCAATTAAAAGTTAAAAGAAAATTTTTTCACGACTAAAATATCATTTCTCATTCAACGAGTGTTTAACTAACAATCTGGGCTTAATTAACAGTTACTGAGCAAAGAAATAGAGAGAAAACGCAGAGGAAAACGAAAAAAATAAAATTGAAATTACAAAAAAAAGTTAAATAAAATCTGACTCAAGCCGGCATAACTTAACCTCCCTCAAGGGAACACTTTTAACAAAATTAAGCGAAGATTTTGGAAGAGTTTTGGGTCTCAGAGAGAGACCCAACGTCTTCCAAAATCACGCCAAAAGCGTAGACGTACCAACGTACGCTTGCGTTCACTGACATTGCCAAGACGCAAATTGTTTGCCATTTTCTTACCTATCCTGTACTTTGCGCGCCGTACATGGTACGCGAACGTGCATGTTTGCACGTTCCAATCGCTGTAGGACCAATTAAACATGGAAATAACTTAATAAGTTTGTAAATGCATATTAAAGCTTACTCAAGATGTTTTTATGCTACCTAAGAGTCTGAATACATGACTTAAATAAGAGGAAAGAAGTATGTTGGAAGAAGAAGGATCAAGGAACGGATTGAAAGCAGGTAAAGTGGAAAAGAGAAATCTTTCGTTGAACATCTTCTCATCTTGACTTGGTGAAAAGGATGAAGGTATTAATCATGAATCATAGGCTTCATGAACAACTTCTATGAACAACTGCTGGAAAGAAAAAGGAAGTAATGAAGATGACTCGAACAACTAGGGTATAAGTCTATATAAGAAAGTTACGGCAATTGGGAGTTTGACCATGAACACCGTCACTGTTCATAGACGATAGACACAAGGTTGCACACCTTGTATACTGTTTTAAATTAATACTATTACTCGCTTCGTTACAGCCTTTAACGTTCAGTTATGGCATAACTGAACTTTTTTTTATGTCTGCAGAGGAATGCAACCGTCTGTGAGTCATACACAATATGGGACTGACATTTGACGGCTTTTATAACTCCACTTGATTGACGTAGCGAGCACAGCTTGGATCTTTCCCTGATCTCTCTCTTTCCAAATGATCGTCAATATGCAAACAACTAATTAAGTTTGTAAATGCGTTTCAAAGCTCAATTTGTGTGTTTTTATGCTACCTAAGAGTCAGATTATATGGGTTGAGTAAGAGGGAAGAAGTAAGCTTCATTAGGGAAAATCAAGGAACAGATTGAAAGCAGGCCGAGTGAAAAAGAGAAATCTTTCGTTGGGGTATCACTTGATAATCTTGTTCGTTGAATACTCAGTTTATAGACTCTACTACTTCCTCTTGTTAATTGTTGTTCTTTGTTCATATAAGTTAATGATAACGTATATTTCCATGTTACTATACATTCCACTTGTTATATGTAGGATCAAGGGAATGTACTACAAGTGCCTGAGTGAGAGAGAGTCTGGCACAGCGACTGGAGGGTTTTAGAGTAGTTAAAAAAAAAGCCCCCTGTACCCTGAAAGGGTGTTCAACTAACAATCTGGGTATAAATGACAAATAAATCAGCAGCCAAGTAGTCTGAAGCTCCAGCTCTAACACCTTCAGCATAATAACCCTTGCCAAGCATGCTATGATGACAACCAACAGGGGATTGTTAACAAACTCTGATCACGCGTGGTTTGGCTTTACTTTACTGCAGTCTTAGCTTTTTCTCCTTTCCCATGTTAACTATACGTATCTGTTGGCATGCAATTTCTGCCTATAAAGGTAAGAGATAGCAATACGTACTTCCTATTAAGGTAAGAGATAGCAATACGTACTTGCTGGCTGGCAAGCTCCGCCTATAAAAGGATGACATTGTCGTGTACATGTATGTACTTGTTGGCGTGCAGGCTCCGCCTATAAAAGGATGACATTGTCGTGTACATGTATGTACTTGTTGGCGTGCAGGCTCCGCCTATAAAAGGATGACATTGTCGTGTACATGTATGTACTTGTTGGCGTGCAAGCTCCGCCTATAAAAGGATGACATTGTCGTGTACATGTATGTATTTGTTGGCGTGCAAGCTCCGCCTATAAACAATATGAGTGACGTATATCAATAACATTCAACTTGATCGTTCTGGAACCACATTAATACAAGAGGTTAATGATAGAGAAGTGTATTTGTAGCTCTGAAGAGGGATTTCCGGTGAGGTTTCTAAGATTTCTAAGACCTTCGGAGAAGATGTGCTTGACAAGCTCTCCAGGGAGGATGAGCTTGACGGCGCTTTGGCGCTCAAGAAAAAATATAATAGATCTCTTAAAGTTCAAAGAAGACATCATAACGGAAGAAATTCCGAGGTGATCTTGCCCCTAATAGACAACAGGAATCGCGTTGCTAATCAGATGAAGAAGGTTCAACTAGTATTCGAACTCACAGAAGGATACCCTCTCATTAATTCAAAAATTAAAATTGACATCCGACGAGAAACGTTCGCATACATCTATAGAGCCTAAGATCAACGAATAGAGATAAGCTGAACTTGCATACTAGAAAAACTAGAGAAGGAATTCCAGTCGGCGATGTGAACTTGTTCCAGGAACAGTTGACATAAACAGTAAAGCTCAAGAAAACCCAAGGAAAGAACAGCCCGCTGAAACAGAGTAAAATGGAAAACAATGAAGTTGAATAGGGTAAAAGAACAGAGAAAGTTCAAAGCAATAGATAGATCAATAAATAGAGCAATAAAATAGTTTATTCAACATAACAAATAAAAAACTTTATTCAACATAAACAAAAAAAAAAGCGAAGCAAATGAGATTTGTGGCCCTAAAGAGGGCCTTTGGGAGGTTTTTGGTCCTAAAGAGGACCGTTGGGAGATTACAACGTAATCAGAAATCAGTAATACATACACACTACGCACTTTAGCACTGCAGCACATGTTGCCACGGGTTAGTTAGTTAGGTTTTTGTGACAACATGGCTACAATGCTAACGTGTTTCGTGCAATACATATTCTAATTTTAAATATAAACAAATAATAATAATAAACAAACAAAATAAATAAAGAACATAGAAAATGGAGAGCTGGCCAGCTCAAAAAGGGGGGGGGGAGACATATCTTTATTGATAAAACACAATTAAAAAAATCCTCCTGCCGGTCCATCGGCACTGGCAGCACCCGTGCGGTGTACGCCGCACGGTCTTCCCGGTCCTTATTATCGAATGGTGTTGAAGAGCTGTAAACCACAAAAGCTACTTTTCGGCTTCAGCTGCTGGAAGCAGCTTCTTGCTACTTTTCGGCATGATGTGGTTACAGCTCTTTGTCGATCGTCATTTCCTCGGCTTACCAGCTTCTTCCTCCGAACCTAAACCTCAAACACACATAGTTTAAATTTTAATTTTTAAAGGGGGAGGGGGACTGGCGCCAGTTTTTTAAAGAATTTTTTTACTACACTAAGGGGAAGGGGGGCCTAATATTAAATTAAATTTAATAATCTTAAATAATTTTAAAAAAGTTTTAATTTTAAAAATTTAAACATCTGAAAATAAAACATTAAAATGATACAATAGAAAAGTCCCTACCTGTATGTCTGAAGTTAAGACAACAGGAGGGTCTCCCTCATTCTCGAAACCGAAGTTCCTGGAAATAAGAGAAAATAAACATAATTCAAAAAACATCAAAAAAAGAAAGATAGGAAGAGCTTGAGTCACTCAGGCTCTTCCTCACGAGTACAAGGTTAATATGACTAAATTATTCTATTTCATTCCTTATATAGGCATAATTAGCGCTAAAATTTGAATTTTTGAATATCTTGACCTCTAATTAGCCTTACATGGCATATGCTGATTGGCTAATCAGCTGTTGAGGTCATTCATTGATTACATCATACGTTGTTTATGTTTATCATACAGTTGTGGTTTGTAGTTTATAAATTGTTATCATTTCTCTTATTCAAAGATCACATAGGCTCATGGAAATGTGTTAGTGTATTCACATCCTGTTATAAATGTGTGCAACCATACCATGTTGAAACTAAGCAATCCCGTCCGATCTGGCAAGTCAAGCAACGTCGGGCCTGGTTAGTACTTGGGATCGGAGATGGCTTGGGAAACCCAGGTGTAGTACATTTTTTGATTTTTCCCTTATATTGTTTCTCTCATTTTATGTACGGTGCAAAGTAATAATAGTTTTCTGAGACTAGCCGTTGTTCTATTCTGCTTTTCTGCACTCATTGGAGAGAAACTAGTCAACTCACTTTACCTAAAGGACAGAGAACCTTGTCTTTCAAGACGGTAAGTTGTGATTGATGCATTGAATGCTCTTCACGCATGATCCTTGAATGTTATCGTTTTATACTTTCATTGTATTGATCATGGTTCTTTTTAACATCCATTTTATTATACGTTCATTTCAGCCGTCTCTTCTGATATTTGCCGATTGCTTGGGAGTTTTCGTATACGCACAATTCCAAGAAACTGTAAATCCGAACTCTTCCTGCGGAGGTATGTGTAGCTTGAATTACTTTATGTGAATTTGCTCTTCAGTTTTTTATAGACGACTTGTGACTGATCCTTTGAAATGGCTGGGTGCGGACAAGACGGAGGGGCAACCAATCCCAGGCCCATTCTCCCATCTGAAGTGAATTCTTCTAAAGAACTAGCAAATGGAAATTGTTTTAGGTAGCTGAATTAATAGGTGAGCCTGCTGCAGGAAAAAAAATTTCTATTTCCAACAAACCATGATGCGGATTGAAGATCCCAGAAAAAGTTTACCTTTCTATACAAAAGTGTTAGGGATGAGGTTCCGAAACGTTTGAATCCAGAATAATTTTTGATTTGTAGGTTGCTTAAGCAGCTCGATTTTCCTAACAATAAGTTCTCTTTGTTTTATGGGATATAAGAACGCAAGTGATATTCCACAAGATGATCTTGAAGCACGTCGATATGCCTTGAGTACTCATTAAACTGTTGAGCTCACACAGTGAGTTGTTAGATCGGTAGAAATTAACAATTAATCACTATCTCTAGCAATTGGGGATCTGAAAATGATGCTGACTTTGCATATCATAATGGCAACTCAAACCCGAGGGGATTCGGTATGAATAGCTTACCCGGCACATAGCATCACTAGCATTTTCAAGCCATATTGGCGTAGTTGTGCAGGATGTGTACAAAGCTTGTGAACGTTTTGAATCGTTAGGTGTTCCCTTCATTAAGAAACCTGATGATGGCAGCATGAAAGGACTGGCATTCATTCAAGATCCTGATGTTTATTGGATCGAAATTTTCAACCCCAACAACATTTGTTAAGTGTAGAATGAATAAATTTGTATCGTGGTTCTTTATCGAGCAAACGTATTTGATAATTTCCAATGATAAGCTTTCGTGTCTTGTTACAAATCGTCTCGTAACTCTTCGCTAACCTGAGGTATCTGACCTTTCGCTATTTCAAAGGTCGCAAGCGGGAGTTTCTTAGTTTAAATTTTTTTTCTTTGACTCAGGTTAATTGAATTTCCATTGTTATAATTAATACAATGTGGGAATCCCACGTGTCTCCGTGAGTTCTGATGTATGATAAACAGCATTTGTATGTACTATAGCGCAAGGAACGGTTCCGATGTTTTCAAGAAAGGCAGAAAAAGATGTTGAAATAGGTTAGTTAAGAACCTAATTCTTATCGAATGAAAGCTTTCAGATGGTTTCCTTGTACCTGAATGAAGCACTGTTGTCATCACCCCGTATACATGTATAGTAACATGGAAATATACGTTATCATTAACTTATATGAACAAAGAACAACAATTAACAAGAGGAAGTAGTAGAGTCTATAAACTGAGTATTCAACGAACAAGATTATCAAGTGATACCCCAACGAAAGATTTCTCTTTTTCAGCCTGCTTTCAATCTGTTCCTTGATTTTCCCTAATGAAGCTTACTTCTTCCCTCTTACTCAACCCATATAATCTGACTCTTAGGTAGCATAAAAACACACAAATTAAGCTTTGAAACGCATTTACAAACTTAATTAGTTGTTTGCATATTGACGATCATTTGGAAAGAGAGAGATCAGGGAAAGATCCAAGCTGTGCTCGCTACGTCAATTAAGTGGAGTTATAAAAGCCGTCAAATGTCAGTCCCATATTGTGTATGACTCACAGACGGTTGCATTCCTCTGCAGACATAAAAAAAAGTTCAGTTATGCCATAACTGAACGTTAAAGGCTGTAACGAAGCGAGTAATAGTATTAATTTAAAACAGTATACAAGGTGTGCAACCTTGTGTCTATCGTCTATGAACAGTGACGGTGTTCATGGTCAAACTCCCAATTGCCGTAACTTTCTTATATAGACTTATACCCTAGTTGTTCGAGTCATCTTCATTACTTCCTTTTTCTTTCCAGCAGTTGTTCATAGAAGTTGTTCATGAAGCCTATGATTCATGATTAATACCTTCATCCTTTTCACCAAGTCAAGATGAGAAGATGTTCAACGAAAGATTTCTCTTTTCCACTTTACCTGCTTTCAATCCGTTCCTTGATCCTTCTTCTTCCAACATACTTCTTTCCTCTTATTTAAGTCATGTATTCAGACTCTTAGGTAGCATAAAAACATCTTGAGTAAGCTTTAATATGTATTTACAAACTTATTATGTCAAGATAGCAAGAAAAGTTGCTCCAACGCAAACTACAGTAAGAAAGATTTCGACAGAGTTCCCACAAAGCGTATGAGAACTGGGCAGAGAATGGAGTTCGCAAGAAGAAAACGCGCAAAGGAGGAGTAACTTTGGTTATGCTAATTAGGAGTTTTGCTGTCAGTGCTCGAGAGCAGTCTTGTGTTAATTCGTTTTGGAGATTCGTTTTGTTGTAGTTTTTGTTTCGTGCGTAGCTTTCGTTTACCTTTTTCTTTTAAGTTGTTATTTACTGTTTTCGTATAGCAGGGTTTCTCTTTATACTACTATCCTTACGATAGTATTCATTTTATGATAATAAACTTGTTTAACCCTTTTTGCTGTATCTCTATTTCCTTTTCTTAATATCGTTCCATTCGGAATCTATAGACATGTAGACTATGTCATAGCCACAGAGTTAGAGTTAGGCATGGACGCAGAACAACCATATATAAACTAGCAGAGACAGTAGATCTCTGAGTTATTCTGAGATACACCGCTGAGCTGCTTCACCGCAGACTCATTCCAGAGTACTCCTAGAAGATGCCTATCACATCTTCTATGCTTATATTTATTATGTCTTAATGTATATCCATGTGTATGATCAAGTGTATCCTTTTATCCACCCTATCCTGAACTCTTGCTATTGAACCATTGTTACTTTAACTTCTAATAAACCTATATAATCTAAAGGAATGTTACTTACACCAAGGCAATTCTGTTACGCTCATATACCGCTACATGAGTTATCCCTCGGCAATACCATCGCTACCGTGATAACATGAGTGTGCCATTGATTCATTTAAACATGCAGAATCCATAACAGAACGTGGAGGTTCCACCTCGAATCAAACCTTTGGTTTGAAGGAAACTCGATTCTATTCAACAATCATATCCAACGACTTTTGCAACATTAGGTTAACCGTTCATGATGAACAATTCCTGTTTTGTTATTTTCCCCGAACTTTTCCCACTTTTAAGATCTAAAAGTCTGAATATTCTGTTCATTATGCTCATTCCATCTCACAGTTAACCGGCTCACTTGGTTCAATTTCATTTTACCATCTAAGAGGCAAAAGACTGTGACGGAGTGGGAACCCTCACAGATCCTTATATTTTGAGAACTAAGGTACCATCAGAACCAAGAAGCTTAACTAAGTACCTCACGTATTTTCTGGAGTTATCGCTGACCTGACAAAAGTGCACTAAGTTGTCAGAGAACTAAAACCTAGAGGACTTGTCTTTCTAACCGACAACTCATATTTCGACACAAACTCCGTCAAGATTCAGACAAAAACATACACGGTTATTAAGATGAGGTTTATGTTCTATAGTTAGCAAAGCGCGCCAATTTTGTTACAATATCATCATTATTCGGGAGAATTATCTATGATTTGAGCTCTATTTCATCTCCAATGTTCAAGTTGCAAGGAAGTGCGCTTTGGTCCTCCAAGTCAAGCCACTACCGTAGTCCATCCCATCTCACATTTTAATTGCCAAACAGCCTCGTTGTTGAATAGATGATTGGAAAAAGGAACATTTTTCTTCATTGAGAACCCGATTGATCTCCGGTCCTTCTTCAAAATGTATGAAACGAACGTCATGTTCCAGAGAACATTTCCTACCATAAAGCACTTGATCGCACTGGACCCTCATTACTACTCTTTCATAATGCCTCAAACTCAATCTTTCTCATAGTATTTCGTCTTTCTCGTGAATGTATTTTCCGCTTGCTAAGTTGACTACGGTATTGAAAAAAAAAAAAGATCAGAGAGACCGAGTCAATTGCGAACAAAGTTCATTTCATTCAAGTTAGTATACTGTAGGAATTCAAGAAGCGCAATAGTTTTATATATTTATTCGAATAAGAAAAAAAAAAATAATAATACAAATTGCGTAAAATAAGGGGAGTAATAAAATGAATTACAAGTAAAAACTAATGGTCAAGAGGTAAAAGAAAAAAACCCTCTTGATCATCAGGTCGGTTCCCTAATGGAACCGACGAGGCAGTTGGTGGGGCAAGGAGCCCGACGGACCATACCGGTCACGCCGCTCCCGCATCTTAGTTAGATGCTCCCCAAGGTTGCGCCTCTGGCACTCGTCCAGATGGCGGTAGAGCCCTTTTTCATGCTCTACCCAGCCATCGAAGGCTACCTTGAGGAGCTTTATCATCTCCATAAAATCTTCGGAGGAGCAGGTATATGCCTGCTCACAACCGAAGATTTCCCCCTTATCTGCATACCTGTGGCTCAGGATATGCCTCCTGAAGCCATCGTCAGCCGATAGCGCCTCCGCCATAGGCGCCCCATCTTCACCAAAGCTCTCAGCCTTCAACATTCCACCGAAGAAGATGAAAATGTCGCTTATAAACTGGAAAGGTACTCATTACTCCATTAAAAGAATTTTTCTTCAGGCAACTTACAAATCTCAACATTTCTGTTGCATGGATATTAATGCCATGCTCGTATTCTCTCTCAAGTATGATACTCTGCAGATGCAGAAGTACAGTCTGCATAGACATGTACACCTCGAGGAGCATGTTGAGAAGGAGAGAGAGAAAGAGAGAGAGAGAGAGAGGAAGAAAAAGAACTTCTTCTTAAGCCACAAAAGTTTGAGCGAGACACTGAAATAAAGCATTATGTATATTATAAGAGTTTAGACATTATAGATTTTTGATGATAGATAAATCGAGATTAGAGCTGTCTTAGAAAGATAGAGAGAAAAATACGGTAGAGGCGGGATCTAGACTCGCCCAGGCCCTGATCAGCCCTGTCACACTACCCCTCCAGACTGCTTTACTGAGCAGTCATCTAGCTAATTCAGCAACTTTTCGCATTTTCACCAAACTTCAAGCCGTACCCGTACATTCATCACAAGAACCAGGTATCTAAATCAACAGTGAGAGGCACGTGAAAGAAACATCGTTCACGTAACTCGACACGCTCGGTTCTTTCGAACCAGAAGGTCGATAACGCCTAGTTCAAGTGGAAGAGTACAATCGAGAACCACGAAAATATCGGATCATACCGATACACCAATTAATAATCCTAAATCTCTTAGACCGAGAACAACACGACCACAGTTCAAATTCGAAGACTCCGACGAAGACGCCATACCGTACCACAGTCCGACGGAAGAGGACGATCCTTCCTACGAACCGGAAAGCAACCACTCGGACCTGACAAAAAGGGAAGACGCACCTGTCAACATAACCGGCGAAGACACACCGATACCGGAAACACAAGTACGCCCGATTTCTAATTCAAAAATTTTAACATCTGAACTTTCTAAAAGCCAACAGGCAACGAAAAAGAAATCACCCTTTTCTAATATCATTGATAGAGTCAGAAAGACTCTAGTCAACCTTTCACCAAAAACACCGGAAGAAAGAAGAAAGGAAGTCGAGAGAATCAAAAAGACCTATTTGGACAAAGTGAGAAGGAGTATAGAAGAGAGTTCTAATAAAGACGTAGCTCTCCCCAAAACAGCTCTGAGAACTACGCCAGCCCGTGAATTTATAAGAGGTCGAGGTTTTTACACCCCACTTTCGACCTCAACTCCTAATCTTTTTCACAACTCACAAGCTTCGAGCGCAGAACGCGCTCACCAAAACAAAAACCTTCCTCTTGATATCACCCCACTTTCATCCAATTCTTCCAACTCTCCCACATCCGAATTTTCAATTAAAAGTATAGAAACAATAAATTTATCAGATAAAAGTGTTGAGGATCAAACAAATACTAACAAAAATATCCTCAACACAAACCAAGAAAAATTGGGAGAGAAAGAACTAACGGATAAGAGAGAAGCAATAGCGAAGAAAGAGAAAAGCAAGGTTTCCAAAGAAAAAATGGCAGAAAACCCTAGAACACTGCCAGGAGCAGGCAGGCAGGCAATAGCTACTGCCGTTTCTCAACATTGTCCAATTTATGATGGGAATACAAGTTTTCGCGAGTTCATCAGTACTTTCAAC
Organism: Auanema freiburgensis; assembly: GCA_030370435.1. Classification (NCBI taxonomy): domain Eukaryota; kingdom Metazoa; phylum Nematoda; class Chromadorea; order Rhabditida; family Rhabditidae; genus Auanema; species Auanema freiburgense. Next base: position 1,384,843 of record CM059367.1, read on the forward strand.
AATTTTGGTAACGCCCTCGGATTAGCAAATCCGGAGCGAATAATGTTGTTGCCTATGCTTTTGAAAGACCCAACAGCCCAAGAAGCAATGGCAAAAGTACCATCAGCTATCAAAGAACTTGGACCCTACGAAACCTTACTTTCTAAATTGTGTGAATACATCTGTCCCGAGAGTCAACGTGAAAACACTGTCATGAGGCTCCAAAACATGAAGCAAGGAGAACAAACCGTTCGAACATTCGCAAGAAAGTTGAGAGTACAGGGTCGAATGGGATTTCCCGAAGACGATCCTCATAAAGATTACATCTTGCGTATGACTTTTCTACGTGGACTTAACCCCAACATTCAAGCAGCAGTTAGAAGGATGAAACCATTAACATTTAATGATGCCGTAGAGCATGCTGAATGGGAGGAAGCCATCCAACCTCCAGAAAACACCATATTGGTTAACGCAGTGGAAAGAATGTTTAATTCACAAACAACGGATAGAAACGGAGAAACAGTGTCAAGACCACGTCAAGATTGGAATAATCGTGGATACAATTACGGCAACGGTAGAAACAACAACTATCGTAGAAGTCAGTCTCGACAACGAAGTCAGAGACAAGGTACGATTAACGGTAATTATTATCGAAAAAACGATAATAACCAAAATGGTAATCGTAAAGTACGGTTTCAGGGTCGATCAAATTTCAATCGATCTAGAAACCAAAGTCAGGAAAGACCTAGAGATCAAAACAATAGAAACAAGGGATACAGGAAAGTTAATACTCTCTCACTACTTTCCCCTTTGACCATCACTATTGCTCTAGCCCTGGCGACTGTTTTCTACATTCCATGTGCTCATGCATATCAAATTTGCACAAAGGCGAGAGGAGGTGTTTTGTTGACGCCTCCACCGCTACGCAAATGTACTCAAAGTGAGCCCGAGCATGTAATTAAAACATCAATCCATCTTTATACTCGGAATTCTACAGCTCACGAATGGGATGCATGGCGATGCACCAAAGAAGTACATGAAATATGCATCAGAGATCTGTTCTTTCTAAGAGATTCCAATCACACGATTAGAGCAGTCGAGCCACTACAAACACAAGAATGTAGAGACATAGTGAGAGACAGAAAATACAAAGACCAAGTCCTACAACAGACGGGTCATAATGTATTCTCAACGGGAGAACCTATGCATGAACCAGGAAGATCATGGTCCTACTCTGAATGCGTACAAAGGCCACGTATCATTCTAGAAAGAGGACACATGACGAGGATGCCCGACGATTCAATTTTGTCAGATCTCCTCCTTAACACCGATGGATGCCTAGCACATCACGGTGATTGTAAGTCTGAAACTTCTGTGGTAATCTGGACTCCACAAGATTACGACAGAAGATGCGACTATATTGACTTAAGTCGATATGATGCAATTATCGGGGACAACACCATTGTTATTCCCAGTACCCAGACTGCACTCGTTCTAACCAACGAAGAAGTTCCTAAAGCCATCAAATCATGCTTCAACGGCCCCGTTTTCCATACAACAACAGGCAATTACCTAATCTTGCCCGAATTCCCTAATGATAACAATATTCATGATATCATTAAGCGAGAATTCAAAAAGCTACCTCAAAAAGGTAGAACCAAAAGGGATGTTACTAAAGGTTCCAAACCATGCTCTTTCAAGTTCAACAAGGCATGGATGGAACAATTTCCCAAGTACCAGGAAGGCCCACTCTTTGTTTGCCCATACCCATTTCTACGCCCTATCTTAAGTTTCCCAGGCATTGCACAAACATGGGAAGAAGTTAGAAGACGGAAAGCTATCGATAATTCCTATAAACTATTAGATTTTGCTAAGCAACGTCCAATCGATTTCAAGTTCTTTTCGAAACAAGCAATTTCTATAAAGGAAATCGAAAGTATTTTGGAGAAATACGAAGTCAATGATGTAGAAGAAGCTTATGTGCTATATTATGCGTATAAAGAAATGATGGAGACAACAAAGCTTGCTATATCATATCTGAGTAACGACCAGCTCTTAGTGCTTATCTCACAACGACTGACATTTGAAGAATTTGATGCTAATTTAGCCAAGCAAACGGAAGAATCATACAGAGCGAGGTCAGAAGCTATAGCTTTTAAACTTGCTTTCAAAAGACACCCTGTAACAGCGTCACAGTCAGTACCATCCATAAATGAAGTCCTACAAGCATTCATCCTAGTGAAACCTTCAACAGGAGAACGTAAGATGCCTAGTAATTTAAGAACTATATCTCGTCAATTCCTTGAATTGGAAGAGGAATTACGTACGATTATCGCAAAGAAACCATCAGCAGACGATTTGGTACGAGATAAATGGTTCACTAAGCATCCTGAACCCAGAGGATTCACTCCAATAGACTTCGAGAGATACATTCACTACTTCTCGGACAATTATGGAATGAGATACGATTTCGACCTACGTACACCAGTACCTAGTGAGGAAGATCAACGAAGATTGTTTTATTTCTTTATTTCCATTTTGAAAGAGAAAGAGCTAGCACCGAGTAGTAAATCGTTTAAAGAGCGAGGTTTTGAAGGAGCACAACAACCATCAGTCACAGTAGAGATTAGTTCAATTGCGCCTGGAGCGACACTATCGCTGAGAGCTCCAGTGACAAAACCAACCCCTCCTAGTACAACTCCAGTACCAATAACAACTACCACCATTCAAACCTCTTCTTCGACTACTACCCTACCTACAACTCCAACTACTTCAAGGATTATAACAACAAAACCAAGAGAAAGAACGACAACAACTCCTATAACTTCTACTACAACAACAAAGAGGCCAACAACTACAACTTCCATAATTCCAAGAACATCAACAAAGAGACCGATGATCACCGAAAGTGCAAAGGCAATTAGTATCACTCTGAAGCCCAGCGCATCCAAAATTACTGAGGCAGAAAAAAGAGAGAACGTCCAAAGGCCAAGCAATGTAAAAGTGCAAATTCCCTTTGAAGAGAAATCCAGTCAGGAGACGGGAACTAATAGAGCATTTTTTATGAATGAGGACGGAAGCAAGATACATAACCTTAGCACGAAAAACGTACTTAGTCTAGATGAAAGGGATCTACAAACTAAAGCCAACTATGTTTCTCAGACTATAGAAAGCGAACAAATGACTCTTCACAACATTACTAGACGAATTGGTCAAGATCATTTACAATTCGCAGTACATGTATTCCAAGAAGACCTCAAGAAACATTTCGCTATTTCGTTTGAAACAGTCTGTGAGATCCAGAATAAGTATCTAGAACTTTGGAGATCTATTTTAGCAATTGAGCCAACGATAGCAATGCGAACTATTCTCTCAAGAGAAGATATAGCAGCAAGATTTGTTGGAGAACATGTTATCCACGTACACACATGTGTGAAGATCGAGCCAAAAACGATCTACTACAATCACACTGTTAACAACACGTGTTACCTGGAGACACCAATAAGGACAGCTGAGAACAACTTATTGTTCGCATCCCCAGGCTCAGCAGATCTATTACCGTCAGGTAAAGAAATCTCTTGCGAACACGTTCCTACGGACGTTTGGCAAGAAAATGGAGCATGGAAAGGCGTCAATGGTTCGATTGATGTGAGTCCTATGTCCATAATCGAAGGATTCTATCAATCAAAGGTTACACCTTTGAAGTTCACAGGAATTAACTTGTACAGTAACTTATCCTCAAGAACATCGTCAATGACTGCAGCTATAGCTTATGGAGTCAGCTTAGCTAGCATCAGACAGAATCACGCTCTTCATGTGATTCACAACGACCCAATTATATCAACAATGGTTAAAACTTTGAAGAAAGGAAGTAACTATGTGTCAACAGCACATACTTACATCAAGAAGTGGTATAACAACGTTGTCGACTTTATAATCGGAACGATTGAGAAAACCCTAGTAACCATTGGAATTGTCACCTGTCTTCTGATCGTGATAATTGCTGGTATAATTGCGTATAAACTGCATTTTGGGAAAATGAAAATACCAATAATGCACGTGTCAGGATCATCTGCACCTCTAGCACCACCATCGTACGAAGAAATGGTTGAATTAGTCTCTCAACCAGACCGCCCCATACCTAGAAGCGTGATGAAAGAGTATTTTCCTAATATTGTTTCATTTATTCCTTTGGCCATACCCTTGGTATGTAACGTCAACGCCAAGAAAGCGCATAAGGTAGAACTACCACTCATCTATCTCACCATAGATAACAAATTAGTTCTAACACTGTGGGACTCTGGTTCCTCCGTCTCATATGTAAGAGAATCAACTTTAGCTTACTTAGGGATCAAGGAGTATAAGACTAATTCAAGTACAGCAGTCACTGCAAACGGATCAACATTCAATTTACTGGGTAGCATTAAGCTCATCGTTGAAATAGCAGGCTACGAGATGGAGCACACCTTTCTTGTTTCAAAAGATAGCGAATGCCCATCGCCAGCATTGTTAGGATTAGATTTCATGAGAGCACTAGATGAAGTTGACATCATCACGACGCTCATGCCTTCAAAAGATGTCTTGCAAGTTGGAGAAAACACGTTACCACTGATGAAATACGATAAACTTATGAAAGCATTGAAAAAGACGAAGACCTTTATTAACTTAGTTAATTCTGATACAATCGTCTTAGAACCTCATGAAAATGCCAGCATAACGTTCAATCCAGGAAAGGAGATGAAATCAGACCAATGGCTGTACGTTGAATCTATTGTGAAAAACAACGAAGCTCAATGTATTCCAACGATTTGCAAATTAGAAAACGCAATACAGGTCACATTCATCAATACATCAAACGAAAGGATAAACATACCGGCTAACCAAGCACTCGGAAAAGCTGCTTTAGTCGACATCCCAGAGTTTGAAACCAACGAAGCATTGCAAGTACATATACCACCTGAAGCAAATTGGGAAGAAAACCTTCCAACCTTTCCTAAAGATTTCATGAAAGAATTAGACTTACGACAAGCTGATCTTAACACGGCACAGAAGATAGAACTCAAATCTATCATATTGAAGAACAAAGCCGCATTTCTGAACGAAGACAAGAACATTGGTCTTTTCGAAGGACCAGTAGAGCACTCCATACCGATCAGATCGGACATGGACATGCCCAAACCCAGAATTTTTCGTATTCCATTAGGAAAACAAGAAGAAGTGGAAAGACAAGTAAAAGAGATGTTAGAACAAGGTATAATAGAGACATCAACGTCTTTATTCAACAGCCCTGTTGTACTAGTCAAGAAGAAAGATGAAACTTTTCGTTTCGTCATCGACTTTCGAGCGCTTAATAGTGTGACTAGAAAGCAGACCTATGTCATTCCAACAATATCAGACATAGTAGATCTAGCTGCAGGAGCTCAGTATTTTTCTAACTTTGACCTTGTATCAGGATTCTTTCAAATCCCATTGAAAGAATCTGACAGACATCTTACTTCTTTTACAACCAACACAGGCACTTATCAGTATAGAAGGATGCCTATGGGATTGTGTGGGGCACCACACACCTTTCAAACAGCTGTAAGGTTTTTGCAATCAAAATGTCAGTGTAGACTATTCGTTTACCTAGACGATCTTTTAGTTATATCCGAAACAGCAGAACAGCATTTGAAAGACATTAACGAACTGTTAGAGAGAATCTCAGAACTGGGAATGAAAATAAAGTTAAAGAAGTGTACGTTCGCTTCGCGAGAAGTGAAGTTTTTAGGACTTATAGTAGGTAGAGAAGGAATAAAACCAGACCCTTCTAAGGTAGAAACCATCAAAAACTACCCAATACCCAGAACACCAACAGCAGTGCGAGGATTTTTGGGAATGGTAGGATTCTTTCGAAAATTTATCAAAAATTTCGCGCACATAGCCAGTCCTTTACACGATTTAACCAAAAACGACCAAGAATTCATTTGGTCAGAAAAAGAACAGAATGCTTTTGAAACCCTTAAGAACTTTCTAATCAAAGCACCAGTTTTGAAACCTCCCAAACCAAACCAAACGTTTATCATTGAAAGTGATGGCAGTAATATCGCCATCGGAGCAGTTTTGTTACAAGCCGAGAATCCCAAAGAGCCATTGAAAGATTTGCATCCAATAGCTTTTGCAAGCAGAAAACTGATAAAAGCTGAACGAAATTACGCACCAATCGAGATTGAAGCTCTCGGATTGATTTTTGCTTTAAACCAATTTAGAACTTACATCTTAGGCACCCATACTATCTGTATAACAGATCATAGACCCCTCACAAGCTTAATGAAAAGAAGAGATTTATTTGGACGACTAGCAAAGTTTCAGCTAGTCATCCAAGAGTTTGATATTGATATTAGATACAGAGAGGGTAGACTAAACAAAGTATGTGATGCTTTATCGAGATATATAGGTGATGAAGCAAATGACCCGAAACCCGAGAAACCAAAGAAGAAAGCTCAATCAAAAGTAGAGAAAGAGCCTGTAAAGATCAATTTCGTAGAAGCCAATGGTTTGAAAGAAATTCAACAATCCACACCTTGGATCAAAAGAACGATAGCAGAAATAGAGTATAGAGCATCTAGGAATAAGAATGTGAATGAAAGATACTGTGTAATAGAAAATATGCTTTATACTAAACCTACCACGAGTAGACCACATCCCGCTATCATTATTCCTAAAGACCATGAGATAACTCGAAAAATAATAGAATACTTTCACGTAGATCCAACCATCTGCGCACACTTAGGCATTCAAAAGACAAGAGACGCCATTTTGAGAAGGTTCTCTTGGACTAACATGCAAAACGAAATATCTGAGTATATCAAAAGATGCGTTAAGTGTGCACAGAGAAAGAAGAACCCTCATCAAATGACTGTTGAACCATGTGGTAGATTCGTAATACCTAGTAAACCTTTTGAACGAGTACATATGGACATAATGGGTCCATTCCCGCGTTCTAGTAGGAACAATCTATACGCTTTAACCATGCAAGATGCATTTAGTAAATTCAGTATCACAGTTGCTATCCCTGCAATTACAACAGAGATAGTGATAGATCGATTTTTGAAACATCTAGTATACATTTTCGGGCCCCCTGCACGTTTAATCACTGACAGAGGTTCGAACTTCATGTCATCTAAATTCACAGCAATATGTAAACAAAAAGGCATCAAGCATGAACCTACGTTACCCCATCAAAAGAATTCAAATGGTCAAATCGAAAGATTACATAGAACTTTGGAAGAATGCATTACCCATTACGTCAAAGAAGACCTTAGTGACTGGGACCTTTTCCTTCCCAAAGTCACATTTACTCTTAATACTATCCCAAGTTCTACTACTGGTATTTCACCATACATAGCCCTTTTTGGAAGAGATTGTCGTATGGCTTTCGACAACAACATGACTCAATCGAAAGAGAGTGAGAACGATAACGATAAGTTAGCTCAAAAAGTAATCGATACATTTATTCTGAATAAACTAAGCAAAACAACTTTAGCGAACTCTATGAAATATAACGAAAACAACAGAGTGAATGAGAGAGATATTAAGAAGGACGATCTTGTAATGATCGCAGTTAAGAATCTCAAACCAGGCCACAAACTCAGAAAGAGTTATGATGGACCTTTCAAAGTTGTCAAAGTCGAAGGAAGCTTAGTTCAAATCATGAACAACAATAACAAACTTCAAGACGTCCACAAGGACAACTTGAAGATATATTTAAGACCGGTCGATTACAACTTCAATACAAATGAAACAGCTAACGACGAAGCAGAATCAACTCACGAGACGACAGCCCAAACGAGGACAACACCAATCCATGCGAGACCTCAGCACGTGACATTACCACAACGATCGATACGGAACAACGAACATGCAATAACAGAGGAAGATGATGACATTGAAATCGTCTATGACAGCAAAGACGACGAGATCCTAGAAGAAGAGGATCCTAGGGACCCAACGTATGTCCCTCCATTTAATCTATAAAGAACAATCAGTTCACAAGTTTTACATTCACAACAATTTATAAGAAATTTTCCATAAACAAAACCTACATACAAGGGATTTGAAGTTTTTGTAAAATAACTATAGTTAGGTTCAAAGAGTTAGACATACATCTACAGTAGAGAAGTTTAGTAAATGAGATGTTCAAGCTGTATCCTTGAGTCCATGAAGAGATCGTGAAAAGAAATAAACCCACAATTTCATTTCCACCTTCGGAAACAGTGGTTTTCTAATCCGATCAATGACTCGTTCTGAATCAAAGATACAGATAAATCCTCTAAAGCTAACTATCTCATAGACTGAAAATAAATTGTCTCAACTCCTAGATTCTAAAACTATGCAGTTACACCATCATCATAGCAAATCCATGTATTTCGGAAAAGTTTATTCATTTTAATTCAAATTATATGCAAAACTAGTGAATACTGATTGAGAACTTACCTTCTTCGCAATCTTTTGTAATTTTTAATTTTTATTCTATCTTATAAATAACAACAATGTAAAGTCCACATGCCTATAGTACCTTTGATGCGATGCCAACCTTTGCGAGGACGCAAATTTCTCAAAGGGGGGGGCACGTTCCATTCGGAATCTATAGACATGTAGACTATGTCATAGCCACAGAGTTAGAGTTAGGCATGGACGCAGAACAACCATATATAAACTAGCAGAGACAGTAGATCTCTGAGTTATTCTGAGATACACCGCTGAGCTGCTTCACCGCAGACTCATTCCAGAGTACTCCTAGAAGATGCCTATCACATCTTCTATGCTTATATTTATTATGTCTTAATGTATATCCATGTGTATGATCAAGTGTATCCTTTTATCCACCCTATCCTGAACTCTTGCTATTGAACCATTGTTACTTTAACTTCTAATAAACCTATATAATCTAAAGGAATGTTACTTACACCAAGGCAATTCTGTTACGCTCATATACCGCTACATGAGTTATCCCTCGGCAATACCATCGCTACCGTGATAACATGAGTGTGCCATTGATTCATTTAAACATGCAGAATCCATAACAGAACGATATGGATTCTGAAGAATCTTCGAATAGGTTAATGATCGAGGAACAAGTAAACTCGGAGGGTTCTATCCATCTTCTTGAAGAGGATACGGTAGAAGGTGGTGTACAAGATGACATGGGGGCCGAACCAAGCCTCTCCTATTCCGGAAGCGTAAGTATACATCTTGAGAAATTTTTTGAGAGAACGCGAGCGAAAGTGAAGCTCGAATTAGACGTTTTAACTAAGCAGTTAGCCAGGCAGGCAACCTCAGTTCAATTCATTAGGAAGGGCCACGCCACGGCTCAAATCTATGATACAGTGTGCACTGCACTGGACCAGGTTGAGGGACAGTTGCAGGAGGCTGTCAGACATTATGACAAAGACCTAGCCTTGCCGGTAGGTAGATGTTTGACATCACTCACCTCCATGCTGTGTTCACATGGTGTGAACACAGAAGAGCAACTGAAGTTGCGATTGGGAGAGGATCCCACTCTGAGGAAAGCCAGTAATGAAGATTACTTGGCATTCCATAGCGAAATCACTCGTCTTGAGGAGAGTGAGCGTAAACTGCTATTTCGCATACAAGAGCTTGAGGCGGACGAAGGTCCTTCAAGCTCCCGTAAACTACTGGTATCAAAGTGCGTAGGCACTTCCATCGAACCTGTTGATACAGGTGATACCGATAGTAGCCTTCTTGATCGTAAGCGATTCAGAGAGCGCATTCGTGAGCTAGTTGAACAGATTGCGGAACTCGAAGCTGAAACTGATGAGCTGCGCGTAGAAAACGTGAAACTCAGGCGCCAAAAGTTACCACGCGTAGATGTAGTAGAGCATGCACGGTTAACTACTGAGGTAGCGTTGTTACAACAACGTTTGAGAGAGAAAGAGTGTTCTGAGATGGTCCCTAAAGAGACACCCAACACAACTCTTTCCAGATTAGCGCCAACAGAGGAAGTGACGCCACAGCTGCCACCGAAAGTGGAAGAAAAACTGGATCACTGCAGTAAGTCTGATTATTTCAAAAAGTTAAACTGTCTTCCTGCTCTACCCCTTTTCTCTGCAAAAATTGGTGAGAAATTTGAAGAACATGTTGAACTGTTTTTTGAAAGATATCCTAGCGCTTATTGGACAGAAAAGGAAAGGTTCCGTACATTCCAAGCCAGTCTAAAAGGTGATGCGCTACGAATATTTAATGTGAGTGCGGTTGAATCTCTGTCTGACAGGATTGAAGACATGAAGCTTCAGATGCAACGATCTGAAGGTAGACAGCGTTATGAGTTAAATGAACAATTTGAACAGTTACGCTTGCGCGAAGGGAAGGTTGAAGAGTTCATTGATGAAATGGAACGCATTTTCAGAAAGCTTCATCCTACTGTTCCTTTATGGTCCTCTTATCTCCTTGCTACTAAACTTGCGCGACAAGTTCGAAGCTGGTCATTTGCGAATGAGCTCAAGCAATGGCTATCAGATAGTACTCGCACTGAAATTTACCATGATATCAAAAATTGGGTGCTACTCAACAAACCTAGTACATCGAAACCGCCTATGGGTAAGAGTAACGCGTCCAATCCTCAAACGCCTCGCGCGGCAGGGACACCTAACTCGACACCGGGGGTTCCCTCGATTACTTGTTTTCAGTGTGGTCAAATAGGACATCGTAAGAGCAATTGTCCGAACAGAACGGTGAATGCGGTGTTGCAACCCATCACACCTTCTGCTACACTCTCTAGTTTAGATAAAATTGTTATTTGTGGTCTCGAACGACCGGCACAAGCTGACTCTGGAGCGGACGTTTCGTTGATACCGCGAGCTGTGTTTGATCAGTTGTGTCGCGAGTTACGCGAGAAGGGGTTACCGGTGCCAAAGGTAACCAGAGCGCCCCAACTTCGTTTAGTTGGAGTTGCCGCGTTGAAAGATCCGATCACTACCTGCTTACGTACAAATGTTCGTCTACTACGCACAGGCAAGCAATCTCTTTTCAATCTGTTCATCGCAGAAATGCCTATAGGACACATTTTAATTGGTCGCGAAGATTATGGCAGCCTTGGGGTTAAAATGGTATATGATGATATAACACCAGAGCCTGCAACAGTCGCTAAACGATGTGTTATACAACCAAACGAAAGTAAGGTTGTTTCTATTGCGTTGTCTGACGTTGCAAATACAATGATCAGCACTCATGCATTAGTTCCGCATATGACTGATTTTTGTGAAGCAAAGCCTAAAGTTTTAGTTCATAATGACACAGATAACATCGTCATTTTGGAAAAGGATCAACAAATTGGTACCTGGGAGAAAACTAGAAATGTACGTTGTTCCCCAGTAGCCAGTGTTAAGCCTCAGTCTGAATCATTTCTTCCGGTGGTTTCGAGTGACAACGAGTCTGAAAAACAGCAATTGGAAGAATTGTTACAGAAGCACGCCAACATCTTCGTTACGGATGAATGTGAACTACCGCCTATGTTAGTTCCGCCCGCAGTAATCAACACGGAAGATAGCGTGCCCATAGCTCAAAAAGTGAGACCTGTTCCTTTAGCTTTGCGTGAAGAACTCACTACTACACTGAAGGATATGCAAGATAAAGGGATAGCAGAACCTTCCAGTTCTCCCTGGGCATCCCCGTTAGTGCTAGTACGTAAAAAGGATGGTTCCTTACGTGTTTGTATCGACTATAGGTCCCTGAATAAAGTTACGGTTAAGGATAAATACCCGCTCCCGAATGCGGATATAATGCTGCAGAGATTAGCAGGCAATACCATCTTTACATCCTTAGATTGCCATGCCGGTTTCTGGCAGATTAGCGTAGATGAGGCTTCTCGTCCCAAAACTGCTTTCACGACCCCGCTTGGACTATTTCAGTTTAAACGACTACCGTTCGGACTCGTGAACAGTCCTTCCATCTTTCAGAGAGGGATCGACTGTGTTCTACAAGAAACTGGTCTACGAAACATTGAGATATTTGCTTACCTCGATGATTTGATTGTAGCAACTAAGACGATGGAACGACACTTGGTTGTTCTTGACATTCTTTTTTCCCAACTAGGTAAATGTGGAGTCTCCCTGAAACCAACAAAATGTCACTTGGCTCGTAAGACGCTGAAGTTTTTGGGTCATGTTTTACACCCCGAGGGTCTAGGGCAAGATGAGGAAAAGGTAGAAGCCATCACCAAATTCCCAAGACCAACCAATGTGACTGAACTTAGATCTTTCCTAGGAATGATGACATACTATCGCAAGTTTGTCAGAAATTTTTCCACATTTGCAAAACCCCTCTATGGTCTTACAAGTGTGAAGATGAAATGGAACTGGTCGGAGGAGCATGAGCTTGCGTTTCAAACGTTGAAGACCAAATTGAGGGAAGCTCCTATACTCCACCAACCTGATATTGAAGGAGCCCGCAGTGGAGAATACCCTTTTGTGTTGTACACGGATGCTTCGTTGTTAGGAGTAGGAGCTGTCCTTGCTCAACTCTCCAGCGACAAGTCGCTCCACCCTGTGGCCTTCTGCTCACATGCATTGAATAAGCATGAGAGTCGTTATCATGTTACCGATCTGGAGGCGTTAGCTGTTTTGTATGCGCTTGAACGGTTCCACTGTTTTGTTTATGGGGTGAATGTGATTGTCCGTACAGACCATCAGCCTTTACTGGCTCTGTTCCGCTCTCACACACCGTCAAATCGCCTGATGCGTTGGTTACTTCGTATACGTGTATACGACGTTAAGATAGAATACGTTAAAGGCTCCACGAATGTTGTTGCGGATGCACTCAGCCGCGGCCCGTTGTTAGCACCAACGGATGATGTTGTCGACTTCTCGGTACTGAGCGAAGACGTAGTTGTCGCAGCAGCGCGCGTCCGTACGCGTACAACATGGCTGGAAGATTTGGAAAGCGATCCAAGTGAAGATTGGGGGTCACTTATTACCTCAGTCCGCAATCAGAGCTCTATAACGGTCACCGTTCGAGGAATGAAACTACATTCATCCCAGTTTGCGATATCTACGGACGCTACTGACCTTATTTTTATTGATGAGGCTGGACAGATGCTGAAGACTGTTCCACAAATGCACCGCGAGTATTTGTATACAAAACTTCATCGTTCTTTATGGTCGGGGCATTTTGCTGTTGCTAAATCATTGCATGCGCTTAAAAGTTCTTACTTTTGGCCTCGAATGTCTAGTGACATTGTCCGGTGGCATAAGGCTTGTGTTGACTGCTTTGTTCATAACTACAAAGAAAATCACATTCCACCGTTACAACCCATCCTTACCACCAAACCATTTGAGATTGTAGGCATTGATGTATTAGACTTTCACGAATCCAGCAGAGGGAATAGGTATGCTCTCACTATCGTTGATTACTTCTCGAAGTGGGCTTGTTTGTACCCTATACCTCAAAAATCTGCTGAATTTGTTTTCCGCGCGTTGACCGAGAACTGGATGCTCCGCGAGTGTCGAATACCGAAAAAGGTCATATCCGATAGAGGCCTAGAATTCGATAATGCCGCATTCACTTCTTTTCTTAAAATATATGATATAGCTTGGTCGCCTAGTAAGGCATACAACCCCAGAGAGAACGGTTTAGCTGAACGAACCCAGCAAACCATCCTCGGATTGCTAAAAAAGAGTGCTTGTCTCCTGGCAGATTGGGATGTCGCGCTCCCTGCCGTGACGTTTGCTTACAATACTCAGAAGCATAGCACGACCGGTTTCACTCCATATGAAGTGCTTCACGGGTATAATGTTGAGTTCCCCACTGCTGCACCAGCCCTTAGGGAATCTGTCGTCCACTATCCCACCTACGTTGAGGCTCTGCGTCAAAGCATTGATCGCGTACACAATAGCGCTCGTGTACACACACAACACCAAGTATCCTTGTCAAAGCGACAATACGATAAAAAATCTAAGACTACTGAAAAGTTCGCTGTAGATGGATATGTTTACCTAAAATTGCCTGGTAATGACGCTAATAAACTGCGACAACAGGTGAAAGGTCCGTACGAAATCCGTCATCTATCCACGCACTCCGCTCACATTAGAAATGTGCGAAATCCCAAAGAGATTCTCCGTGTTCCCTTAGAACAACTTATTCCTATGCCGAAGGATATGGAAGTCCTTCAAAATCAGAGGGAGGGGAGGAGAAATAGGGGTAGACCAAAAATCCTTAATAATCTAAAGAAATTGCCCAAAACAGCCAAAGTATTTCTAGCAAAAGTAATAGAAAATTCTTTTAGAACTGACCAGACATACTGCTGCCATGATCCTGACTGTTGTAAGACAATATCCCTGAAAGAAGCCACTCCTGGAAAAGGGTTGATACCGAAAGACCTCGAGGACATACAAATTTCCACTAGCATGGAACTCGCGAAAGCCCTCCAGTTGGTAGAAAAGGAAACACCAACCTCAGAATTCGTGAAGAAGCTGCGAGATATGAAGGAGGTACAAGTTCAATATCTTTCCTTAGCGACCAAGTACTGGGAAGAGAAATGCATCCACAATCAGCGGAACAACAAAAAAGTGGTGTTCTCAATCTTTCCCGCTGAGTTCAAGCTTATTCAAGGAAAGCTGGAAAACTGTTATGTGAGGAAGGAGAAGGAAGGTTTCATTTCTGCGTATTATAACCTAAAGAGCCGAATTACGAACCTGGACGTCCTTATAATCCAATGTCCCAATGGGAAAAGAGAAGAAGAACTGAAACAATGGATAGATCGAAACCAACTAATGGCTATCATTATTGAGAAGGACGTCAAAAAACTTGTTGTTCTGCCGCCTCTAGTTAACAAGGAAAGCCAGCTACAGTCTAATGAGACGATTAGAAAAGAAATGACTATACTCTCGTCGCTTCTTCATGCTAGCCGCCAAAACACGGATGTGGTCGTATTAGGGAAAGAAGACCCTAGTCAAGTTACGTTGAAGGATCCGCAAGGATGTTTGGGTTTTGCAGTAGGAAAGCGTAAAGGAATGCTAGAATTGGAAGAAGTAAAAGAATACCTGGTTACATTGCAATTATACCTGAGCTCATACAACATCCATGTGGATTGGGAAAAGATTAAACATATCCGTGACGAATACGTTAAACCCAGGGGATGTCAAGATAGCAAGAAAAGTTGCTCCAACGCAAACTACAGTAAGAAAGATTTCGACAGAGTTCCCACAAAGCGTATGAGAACTGGGCAGAGAATGGAGTTCGCAAGAAGAAAACGCGCAAAGGAGGAGTAACTTTGGTTATGCTAATTAGGAGTTTTGCTGTCAGTGCTCGAGAGCAGTCTTGTGTTAATTCGTTTTGGAGATTCGTTTTGTTGTAGTTTTTGTTTCGTGCGTAGCTTTCGTTTACCTTTTTCTTTTAAGTTGTTATTTACTGTTTTCGTATAGCAGGGTTTCTCTTTATACTACTATCCTTACGATAGTATTCATTTTATGATAATAAACTTGTTTAACCCTTTTTGCTGTATCTCTATTTCCTTTTCTTAATATGGATTCTGAAGAATCTTCGAATAGGTTAATGATCGAGGAACAAGTAAACTCGGAGGGTTCTATCCATCTTCTTGAAGAGGATACGGTAGAAGGTGGTGTACAAGATGACAATTAAGTTATTTCCATGTTTAATTGGTCCTACAGCGATTGGAACGTGCGCACATGCACGTTCGCGTACCATGTACGGCGCGCAAAGTACATAATGGGTGAGAAAACGTGTTTCAAATGGCGTCGTGGCCATGTCATTGAACGCTGCCGTACGTCGGTAAGTTTACGATTTTGGCGTGATTTTGGAGGACGTTGCATCTCTCTTAGAGAGACAAAATTCCTCCAATTTTTTCGCTATTTTTGTTAAAAGTGTTCCCTTGAGGGAGGTTGAACTGTACCAGTTTGCAACAGATTTTAGTGCATTTTGTTTGTAATTTTTGATTTAATTTTACTTGTTTTTCTCTATGTCTTGGCTTATCAACTGTTATTTATACCCAGATTGTTAGTTAAATAGTAGTTATGCTGGAAATAATAATTTATTCGTTTGAAAACTTCTTTTTCGTTCTGATCAATCCATTTTTGCTATTTCAACTATCATTCGTATTGTATCGATGAGAGCTCCGAATTACCTTTCGATGAAAAAAAAAATCATCGAAATTGGTTCATTTCACTGCTCTTTTTCCCAAATCTATGTTTTCATTTCAAAATTCCGAAATATCAAACTGTGTGCGCGTTGCATAAGTTCGTTGCTTTGTTTTACTTTTAATTGATTGTTTACTTGTGATTCGTTGACTTCTGATTTCCTTTTACTTTTCGTCGTTTGTGTTTTATCGTTCTTATGTCGTGAGTAGATGTGTTTCTATATATTCTACTTGTTATAGATAGAAACTTTGGTAATTGTTGAACGATGGCTCTCTTAAGATTATGAGATGATTGGAATGCAAGATTACAGGTGAGTTCTTATAGCTTTACTCATGTTCGTTGGTTTCAGAGAGCCGTTTATTAGTCATTGATAATAGAATGAAGTGAGAAGCAGTTTCCCAGGGCTACAGATGCCTGGGTTGACTCTTGCGACTCAATTGTTCCATTATCAGAATAATGCGTATCCTTTGAACTCCCTGCTACTGATGTGATGATGTGGGTTTTACTTTTGAAATCTTTCCAGAATTATGGTTAAGTCTATTGCTCTGTACGTTTTGTATTCTTTTCAGAGTTTCTTCACATTGTTTCTTTAGTTTTGATTGTTGTGTTCACTGCTTTCATGAGGTGGCTTAGGGTTTGTTCCTTCGTAATGTATTTCGAAATAAAAAGTTTTGTTGCTTTCACTGTTGATAGACGATTGACACAAGGTTGCCCACCTCGTATACTGTTCTGAATTAATACTATGACTGGCTTCGTTACAGCCTTTAACGTTCAGTTATGCCATAACTGATTGCTGTATCCTCAAATATCTTTGTGTCTGCAGAGGAATGCAATCGTCAGTGAGTCATACACAATGTGGGACTGACGTGTGATGGCTTCTACAACTCCACGTAATTGACGTAGCGAGCACAACCTGGATTTCCCTCAGGTAAATTCTCATATCTCTATTCATACAGGTTATTTACAGAGAGCCGTACGTTTGTTTTCGGTTATAACATTTGAAAGGTTTTGAAATGTCTGTTGCCCTCTTTGCTGGTTTTGTTTTTGTTTTCTGTGCATGCTGTTTTCCTCACACAGAACCTATGTTAGAGAATGCTCCAACATGAAAATAAACAGTCAATGAATGTCATTGAAAATCTATTTACTGAGGTTACGATTATGAAAGAATGGTCGCTCTGTGACCAACCCTCCAAAGTGCGTGTTAATGTCAGGTTCCGTGGAGCTAATGTATATCGTCCAGTTGTTTTGGTTTGAGAATATTGTTTCTTCTTGTGCTGAATATTCTTTTCAGAATCATGAGGCTTCTGCGTACAAGTTAAATGGCCAAATAGCATTCGAAAAAACTGTCATCAAACTAAGAATTGAATATTAGTTAGTTTCTTTGTTGATTTTCCGAACATTCCCCAACTTCTAACTTAGTGCGTATAACGAGGTCATACGACAGAGTTGTGATTATAAAATCGAGCCTCTGGGTCCGGAAGATCTTATCTTGGGAGGTCTCCAGATTTATCGGCTAGTGTTAACCTACAAGTACACTGGTATGTTATATCCTAACTTGTACCTTATTGACAAATGCTTTCAAGTTACTAATCCGTCTTCTTACTGTTTCATTTTACCGGGCCTATCTGATTATATTTATGATTCTTTCGTTGACTGTATGAGAATACATATATACAATTCGGATAAGAAGTTTGTTGCAGCTTCTGGACCTATTCCAAGAAGGGTAGTTTTCTAGTTTTAGTTTTCCTACTGATTGAAAAGTGATTATAGTATGCAACTCATCTATCTGCTGGCGATTATATCATCAAGGCCCAGATTCGTCATACAGAGTTTCGCAATTTGGAGGGATTCAGAGACCTCTGTTTGAAGTTTTCCTTTTTCTTTTCTGCCAAAATGTACTTTTTCGTTCTTCAGTGTCGCCAGTTTGCTAACAAAACCAATTATGCAATATGCTTGCGACTATTCTGCTCTAGACCAAATGACAGGAGTAGATTCCAGTTAGAACAAGAAAAAAGCTTTTTCAAAAACTATTGTTTGTTCTTTCAGGTTCTGGTGGTGAGCTTAGCATGAACGTGCATGGAGAGTTCGCGTGCTTCTTCAACTCTTTGTCTCCAACAGTGTAAGATATGATTCGCAAAAAAGTAATTTCTGTGTTGTCATTAGGATCAACTCTTTGTCTCCGAAGGCAGGATCTTACTTGTTGGGATACCTCAGATTATTCTCAGATAGTGTAATTATTCTTTTCGAAAGAAAAGTTTCTACTTCGTGTTTGACTTATCTTCATTACTTTCTCTTTCTTCTCATCAGTTGTTCATAGAAGTTGTTCATGAAGCCTATAAGCCATGATTAATACCTTAATGCTTTTCACCAAGTCAAGATGAGAAGATGGTCAACGAAAGATTTCTCTTTTTCACTTTGCCTGCTTTCAATCTGTTTCTTGATTCTCCCTAACGAAGCTTACTTCTTTCCTACTATTTTACCCATATTTATAGACCGTTAATTATCATAAAAACACATAAATTAAGTTCTAAAATTCATTTAATAGCTTAATTAGTGATTTGCGTGTTTTAATTGGTTCTGCAACGATTGGAACGTGCGCACATACATACTCTCGTACCATGTACGGCGCGCTAAGTACATGATAGGTGAGAAAATGTGTATCAATTTGCGTCGTGGCATTGTCATTGAACGCTGGCGTACGTTGGTACGTCTACGCTTTAGGCGTGATTTTGGAAGAAGTTGCGTCACTCTCTGGGAGACGAAACTCTTCTAGAGTCTTCGCTAACTTTTGTTAAAAGTGTTCCCTTGTGGGAGGCTAAGTTATGCCAGTATTAACCGAAATTATTCGAATTTTGAATGTCATTTTTGATGATATTTTCTTTGTTTTTCTCTGTTTTTTCTCTGTGTATCCTAGCTTGGTACTTGTTATTTTTACCCAAGTTGTTAGTTAAACACTCGTTGTATTTGAAATAATCATTTGAACGTTGTAAAATTCCTTTTTACTTTTGATTGATCTTGTTTCATCTTTTTGAATCTTTATTCTTATTGTATCAGTCAGAACTCCGAATTACCTTTCGATGAAAAAAAAGATCATCGAAATTGGTTCATTTTGAGCTGAGTTAGAACGCTTTTACCTTTTGATCCTGATGCCTATGCACCACCGCTTTCCTATTTCCACGCGCCGCAGGAATGAAACACGTGAACGACCGTTTAAGCGCGTCAGACATTTGAAAATGAATGAACGACCGCATCGTTAAGCTTTTCTGTTAAAAATGATTATCTTGTTAGCTTTTCATTTTCGATTTAGCGTTTTTGAGTGAGCGGTGTCCTTAGTCCAGTCTTCTAACTGTCATAACTTTCTTGAAAACTGTCCGTTTCCCCATATCTTTCGAATGGTTTACTCCTCTGATTGTGATATTGAACATGCTCGTACTCCTCCTATACAACATTGAATATTAGCACTGCTCTTTTTCCCAAATCTATGTTTTCATTTCAAAATTACGAAATATCATACTGTGTGCGCGTTGCATAAGTTCGTTGCTTTGTTTTACTTTTAATTGATTGTTTACTTGTGATTCGTTGACTTCTGATTTCCTTTTACTTTTCCTCGTTTGTGTTTTATAGTTCTTATGTCTTGAGTAGATGTGTTTCTATATATTCTACTTGTTATAGATAGAAACTTTGGTAATTGTTGAACGATGGCTCTCTTAAGATTATGAGATGATTGGAATGCAAGATTACAGGTGAGTTCTTATAGCTTTACTCATGTTCGTTTGTTTCAGAGAGCCGTTTATTAGTCATTGATAATAGAATGAAGGGAGAAGCAGTTTCCCAGGGCTACAGATGCCTGGGATGACTCTTGCGAACTGTTCAACAGTTCGCTTGTGTTCACTGGCTCTTTGAAATAGAATATATGAAACACCGTGCTGTTCATGATGTAATGATGTGAGTTATACTTGTGCAACGTCTTAAATCCTTTTTCAGGAATATAAATGACTCTGACTGGTTTATTGATTATACCTGATGATCATTCAATACTCAGAGATTGAAAGGGAAGTTCGGGATGGTTCACGATAGTTTCAAGTTGAACAGGATGTTGCTCTGTAAGTTGTTTCCCTTCAAACTCATTCCTCTCAATTGTTCCATTATCAGAATACTGCGTATCCTTTGAACTCCCTCTTGCTGATGTGATGATGTAGGTTTAACTTTTGAAATCTTTCCACGATTATGGTTAAGTCTTTCGCTCTGTACGTTTAGTATTCTTTTCAGAGTTTCTTCACATTGTTTCTTTAGTTTTGATTGTTGTGTTCACTGCTTTCATGAGGTGGCTCAGGGTTTGTTCCTTCGTAATGTATTTCGAAATAAAAAGTTTTGTTGCTTTCACTGTTGATAGACGATTGACACATGGTTGCCCACCTTGTATACTGTTCTGAATTAATACTATGACTGACTTCTTTACAGCCTTTAACGTTCAGTTATGCCATAACTGATTGCTATATCCCCAACTATGTTTGTGTCTGCAGAGGAATGCAACCGTCTGTGAGTCATACACAATGTGGGACTGACGTGTGACGGCTTCTACAACTCCACGTAGTTGACGTAGCGAGCACAACCTGGATCTTTCCCTCAGGTAAATTCCCAAATCTTTATTCATATTGGTTATATACAGAGAGCCGTACGTTAGTCTTCGGTTATACAGCTATCTTCTAACACTTAAACAAGTTAGTTGACTTTCGAAAAATTCAAAGTTAACAAAAACTCTTCTCAGTTCAATGAATCCCGCGAGTTACTCATCGACTGATCTAGTGAAGCTCGTTTGTGTATGAACTATGTGAATCCAATGATCTTCATGATGTAATAAGGGTTTGGTTTTAGTTCTGCAACCAGTCAACGAATATGGTTTTGTTCAGGTTTATCAGCGAATTGTTTCTTCTTCCTTCTCCGCTTGGAATAACGTGTTTTGTCCAGTGTGCGTTCTTCTGGTCAACTCAGGAGCTACTCCTGAAGTTCGCTACTTACATTATCTCTATTCAGGAATGTGGATGACTCTGATTGGTTCTTTGATGGGTCATGTGTTTGCGGTTGAAGCTGCATGAATAGTATCACAGCAAAGAACAAGAACATACAGGTGACTTTGTTGATTTTGGTTTCTACGCTTCTCTCTTCCTTGCTTTATCTGATTGTTCTATATTATACTTATGATTTGTATTCGTTGTTTTCTTCATTATATTAGCATAATTTGAGCTTCAGATAGTATACGCTTCAGATATTTGAGGAGCGAAAGGAACATACAACTCCTTATCATGGAGTTTGTTGGGTACTGGTCAGAGCTCCTGGTGACATAACACAAGAATCTCAGTAAGACTTTGCCAATCACCCGCTTCTTTTACTCGGAAAATGTTTAGAAAAGTGCCTCTACATCAACTCATTGAGAGCTTCGAAGCATTACCGGGATCGGTTGGACGGTACGTAGTATGAGATTTACTAATTCATTTCAAAACCCTCTGACGCGCAATCCGGTTGCATTCTTAAGCTTTTTCAATTTCCAAACTTGTTTCATATTAATATATTACAGTTATTCAACAAAGTTTTGGATGAGGGATTATGAGGAGTTCTTACGTCAAAGCGAGTTGATGGAGGAGGAAGAGAAGGAAGAAATGGAACAAGAAGAGGAGCCACTTCGTAATCGAACCTTTGAAGAAATGTCCTTAGCTTTTGCTGAGAACGAAACAAGGACCAGTAGTTGTCACAGGTGATATAACCAACGCTTTTCCTATTTCCAATTGATATTTTCAGGTTTTCGCAAAGTGCATGCTGTTAGTTGTTGTTATTGGAATGATCCATGGTCTCGTTGTCATTCCCGTTATGTTCAACTTGATGTCTGTCAACTGCTAAGAAAGCGCCTTCCGTGGTTGCAACCGTTTGGGATTCTCGGATGTGAGGTGGAACTACTTTGATTGTGCTCAAAAGCAATTGATTTGTTCTTTTACTATTTCATATAACATTTTGATATAACATCCGATTGTAATAATCATTTACACTTTCATTCTGGAATAAACTCTTTGAAGACATGTATGTTCCCTGAGTTGAGTCTTCTGTTCTCACTATTACTTGAAAGTGTCACTGCGCATCCTTACCCAGAAAGAAAGATATGTCCAATGAGAGAATGGGGAGTCTACTTGATCGTTCTTTGAGTTGTACTTTGTTGTTGTTGTTTGTCAATTGATCTTTTGCCATTTTAGCCCTTAATGGCAACTTACACGATTATTGATTTCTTGTCAGTGATAAAGTGTGTGCTGTGAGTGATCAGTCTCTCATCTCTTTTGAGTGCGGAAGTGTGGTAGATATGACTTACATTTGATATTTTTTAAATTCCCTTTCTATTCCCGTGTTTGATAGCCGTTTACTTGATTTCAGTGTTTGTTAAGCTTGAGACCCTAGTTTGAGTCATTTGATTGTGAATTGAGATAGTTTAGTTCGGATGTTTAGAGGACAGTTAACTTGAATGGTTTCATCTTTTCATTTGTTCATAATGAACTCGCTGTTCGTTAGACGATCAGTCTTTTAGCTGAGAATGTATGAGATAGTTGTTCGTGCTTTGTTCTTAAGTAGCTTTACTATGCTGTTTCTGTAAGCGATACTTGCTGTTCCAAGGAGTTTCATTTCCTTGTTTGATCGTCGTCCCCACTTGACCGCGCTCTAGTTAAGGTGATTTGAATTGATCATGTTATAATCGAGCCATATAGATTCAGCTAATTCCTTGTAAGGTTCTGAGAGAGTGGTTTGGGATACCTTGTTTAGTTGCTTTGTTCTGTTGATTCTTAACCAATGTTTCTCTTGTAGAGAGTTTCAGTCTCGGCTGTTTCTTGAACGATGAGTCCCTTAGCTGAGAGTTTATGAGATAGTTGTTCGTCCTCTGTCGTTAAGTAGCTTTACGAGAGATGTGTATTGTCGCTTCTTGTATCGTCGTTCATCTCAATGTTCTTTGAATGTCCTGAACAGCCTTTGCTATGAGCTCGAACTCTTAGAATCTTTCTCATGTTCTCTCTTAATGAGTTGTTAAGAGTAGCAATCCTGTTGAACAACTCGTATGTATGTACATGATATTTCTCATTCGTTGTTTCGTTTATCGTTTACTTTGTCTTCTTGTTCTCCAAGTTACTCGCAAGTACTGATCTTTCACATTACAGGGCGATACCCGAGGACAACGTCGGCTGATGCATTCAAATGGTGGATGAAGCTGATAACAATATCAGGTAAATGTTTAGAACAGTTTTATTATATTAATTATTTATTTACAGTACAAGTACACCAAGAACGAGGAGATCCATATAACATCCTCCTAACGTACTCGGAGGCTACCAAGAGCCAAGTATCGTTAGGAGAAGGGGAGGGGAAAACTTCCTTTTTTTTGAAGTTTTCCTCTCCCAAGGTGGAGGAGTGATCCTCCCCACAATCAGGGGGTAGATACAGAAAAGGTTGACACAGGCGGGCATCGCCATTTTTTTCAAAAAATTTTTAAAAATTTCTCCAAAACCCCCCCGTCCCTGTGCCAGACTCTTTCTCTCACTCACACTGCCCTTCCGATGGAGATCTGAGTCAAGAGTCTGGCAACTCATGGACGGTCAGGGTATATAACACGCTGACTCAGATCTCCGATGATTGGTACCTGAAAGTAGAAAGAATGAGTATGGTAGAAATATATATAAGGGTCACCCCCCTTTGGAAACGGGGGTGACCGGAACTTACTTTTTGCACTCTCGTAGAAGGATCCTTGACAGGGCCGGGAATTGAACCAACCACTTCCTAGTATGAATGACCAACTAACCTCTTGGCTATCCTTCCACATTTACTCCATATCATTGGATATATATGGAGGATGAAATTGGAAAAAATGGCCAAAAAAAAGAGAAAATTTCTGGGACAAGGGGTGTCGCAATACCTTCTCCTCAGTGCTACAAGTGCCTGAGATAGAGTGAACACAATCGCAAGGTTCACTCTATCTCAGGCACTTGTAGCACTGAGAAGAAGGTATTGCGACACTTCATTGTATTTCCAAAGACTAACATACGGCTTTCTGTAACTAACCAATATGAACAAAGATATGAGAACTTATCTGTTATCTGCACTCGCGACTTTCTCGTCCAAGAATTCCAACTTCACATTCCCTTGATCCTCCCTATAACAAGTGGAATGTATAGTAACATGGAAATATACGTAATCATTAACTCATATGAATGAAGAACAACAATCAACAAGAAGAAGTAGTAGAGTCTATAAACTGAGTATTCAACGAAGAAGACACAAGACCTTCACAACCAGAAATTGGTTTCGAACATCGGTGAACCTTCTATCCAAATATCGAAAGAAAGTAATTCAGAAAGTATTTGAGAAGGGAAAACTCGAAATGAAAACAAAGAACACAAGCAGGCTCATACTATGAAAGATATCGCTTAGTTTCGAAATGACATGACAACAACGAACAAAATGACGAAGTTGAATCATTCAACTTGAATGTGTGGGTGGCTACCTACGACCCAGCCATTTTCCTTCCCACGTGAAAATGACTTTGAAGTCACGTGGAGTCAAGAAAGCTTCTGAAAGTCAGTCTTACGTTGTGTACGACCCACAGACGGTTGTGTTCGTCCTCATTAGCAGCTAAATGATTGGTGAATGCACAACAATCAAAAACATCAGAGCCAGATTCAGGATTAAGTAGGAATGTAGGAAGACAAGACGCCTTATCAAAACTATAGCGAGTACAAAAAAACTATTCGTAGCTTATCTTGTAAGAGAAGATATTTTCCATTCAGTAAAGAGCACAAAAAGAATACGATAAGCAGGAGTACAATACCACAAGTTAGGAGATCGCAAGAACTAAAGAAGCGAAGGATATAAGTGACTGCGCGAATTATGAGAAAAGAAATCTTTTGAAATCGTTAATTATGCGTTTTAGAACCAGAATATGTCGGAGGAAAGTGATAGGAAAGAGCTAATATAACAATCTGACTAATGAAATCAAGCAACAAACACAGACAGCGCACACACTGCATGATATCTCACAGTTTCGAAATGACAACAAGGAGCATTAACAGAAGCATTCCGAATACTCAGAACAAAACAAGGAGATAAGCATGTGAAATATCATAAGAGAGTTCTCTTCAAAATGACTGGGTGAGTCGATGGATGGATGGAAGTCATTCGGAGTACAAATACAACTCGTGGTATTACGTACCAACTATGAAATATACGTAAATTGGATTAGAAAATACCTTTCACGGATCGCCGAGTGGAAAGCTTCGATACGTTAGCGGAACAGGAGCTAGCGGGGAAGATGATATATAGCTTAAACAGGAACAGTTGACTGATTGAAGAATTAGAACCAAACCCTTATTACATGTTGACAATCATTGAGAAAGAGAGAGATCAGGGTGCTCGCTACGTCAGTTGCGTGGAGTTGTAGAAGCCATCACACGTCAGTCCCGATTGTGTATGACTCACTGACGATTGCATTCCTCTGCAGACACAAACATATTTGAGGATACAGCAATCAGTTATGGCATAACTGAAAGTTAAAGGCTGAAATGAAACCAGTCATAGTATTAATTCAGAACAGTATACAAGGTGTGCAACCTTGTGTCAATCGTCTATCAACAGTGAAAGCAACAAAACTTTTTATTTCGAAATACATTACGAAGGAACAAACCCTAAGCCACCTCATGAAAGCAGTGAACACAACAATCAAAACTAAAGAAACAATGTGAAGAAACTCTGAAAAGAATACAAAACGTACAGAGCGATAGACTTAACCATAATCGTCGAAAGATTTCAAAAGTTAAACCCACATCATCACATCAGCAAGAGGGAATTCAAAGGATACGCAGTATTCTGATAATGAAACGATTGAGAGGAACGAGTTTGAATAGAAACAACTTACAGAGCAACATCCTGTTCAACTTGAAACTCTCGTGCATCATCCCGAACTTTCCTTTCAATCTCTGAGTGTTGAATGATCATCAGGTATAATCAATAAACCAGTCAGAGTCACTTATGTTCCTGAAAAAGGATTCAAGAAGTTGCACAAGTATAACTCACATCTTAACCTCATGAACAGCACGGTGTTTCTATATATTCTATTTCAAAGAGACAGCGAACACAAGCGAACTGTTGAACAGTTCGCAAGAGTCATCCCAGGCATCTGTAGCCCTGGGAAACTGCTTCTCCCTTCATTCTATTATCAATGACTAATAAACGGCTCTCTGAAACAAACGAACATGAGTAAAGCTATAAGAACTCACCTGTAATCTTGCATTCCAATCATCTCATAATCTTAAGAGAGCCATCGTTCAACAATTACCAAAGTTTCTATCTATAACAAGTAGATTATATAGAAACACATCTACTCACGACATAAGAACGATAAAACACAAACGAGGAAAAGTAAAAGGAAGTCAGAAGTCAACGAATCACAAGTAAACAATCAATTAAAAGTAAAACAAAGCAACGAACTTATGCAACGCGCACACAGTTTGATATTTCGTAATTTTGAAATGAAAACATAGATTTGGGAAAAAGAGCCGTGCGAATATTCAATGTTGTATAGGAGGAGCACGAGCATGTTCACCATCACAATCAGAGGAGTAAACCATTCGAAAGATATCGGGAAACGGATGGTTTTCAAGAAAGTTACGACAGTTAGAAGACTGGACTAAGGACGCCGCTCACTCAAAAACGCTAAATGGAAAATGAAAAGCTAACAAGAAAATCATTTTTAACAGAAAAGCTTAACGATGCGGTCGTTCATTCATTTTTAACTAGCTGACGCGCTTAAACGGTCGTTCACGTGTTTCATTCCTGCGGCGCGTGGAAATAGGAAAGCGGTGGTGCATAGGCATTAAGATCAAAAGGTAAAAGCGTTCTAACTTAGCTCAAAATGAACCAATTTCGATGATCTTTTTTTTCATCGAAAGGTAATTTGGAGCTCTAATTGATACAATAAGAATTAGAATTAAAATAACAAAAGTAGATCAATTAAAAGTTAAAAGAAAATTTTTTCACGACTAAAATATCATTTCTCATACAACGAGTGTTTAACTAACAATCTGGGTATAATTAACAGTTACTGAGCAAAGAAATAGAGAGAAAACGCAGAGGAAAACGAAAAAAATAGAATTAAAATTACTAAAAAAGTTAAATAAAATCTGACTCAAACTGGCATAACCTAGCCTCCCACAAGGGAACACTTTTAACAAAATTAAGCGAAGACTTTGGAAGAGTTTTGGGTCTCAGAGAGAGACCCAACGTCTTCCAAAATCACGCCAAAAGCGTAGACGTACCAACGCACGCTTGCGTTCACTGACATAGCCACGACGCAAATTGTTTGACATTTTCTCACCTATCGTGTACTTTGCGCGCCGTACATGGTACGCGAAAATGCATGTGCGCACGTTACAATCGCTGCAGGACCAATTAAAACATGCAAATCACTAATTAAGCTATTAAATGAATTTTAAAGCTTAATTTATATGTTTTTATGCTAATTATAGTGGTCTATAGTATGGATGATATAGAAGGAAAGAAGTAAGCTTCATTAGAAGCTAACTTCTTTCCTTCTATATCATCCATACTAAAAAAAAGCTTACTCAAGATGTTTTTATGCTACCTAAGAGTCTGAATGCATGACTTAAATAAGAGGAAAGAAGTATGTTGGAAGAAGAAGGATCAAGGAACGGATTGAAAGCAGGAAAAGTGGAAAAGAGAAATCTTTCGTTGACCATCTTCTCATTTTCGTTTGGATGAGAAGCATGAAGGTATTAATAATAGATCATAGGCTTCATGAACAACTGATGAAAAGGAAAAGGAAGTAATGAAGATGATTCGAACAACTGGGGTATGAGTCCATATAAGAAAGTTACGGCAATTGAGAGGTTGACCATGGACACCGCTCTGTACACAAGGCCTTTAGAAAAATGAAAAAGCTTAGTATAAAACCATTTTCAATTGAAAAGCTCAGTTAGAAGACGAAGCATGAACACATCTTACTTCATTGCGCTTTGGAAAAATAAATCACATGGCTCATCAAAGAACCAATCAGAGTCATCCATATTCCTGAATAGAGATAATGTAAGTAGCGAACTTCAGGAGTAGCTCCTGAGTTGACCAGAAGAACGCACACTGGACAAAACACGTTATTCCAAGCGGAGAAGGAGGGAGAAACAATTCACTGATAAACCTGAACAAAACCATATTCGTTGACTGGTCGCAGAACTAAAACCAAACCCTTATTACATCAAGAAGATCATTGGATTCACATAGTTCATACACGAACGAGCTACACTAGATCAATCGATGAGTAACTCGCGAGATTCATTGAACTGAGAAGAGTTTTTGTTAACTTTGAATTCTTGGAAAATCAACTAACTTGTTCCAGTGTTAGAAGATAGCTGTATAACCGAAGACTAACGTACGGCTCTCTGTAATTAACCAATATGAACAAAGATATGGAAATTTACCTGAGGGAAATATCCAGGTTGTGCTCGCTACGTCAATTACGTGGAGTTGTAGAAGCCATCACACGTCAGTCCCACATTGTGTATGAGTCACAGACGGTTGCATTCCTCTGCAGACATGAACATAGTTGAGGATATAGCAATCAGTTATGGCATAACTGAAAGTTAAAGGCTGTAATGAAACCAGTCATAGTATTAATTCAGAACAGTATACAAGGTGTGCAACCTTCTGTCAATCGTCTATCAACAGTGAAAGCAACAAAACTTTTTATTTCGAAATACGTTACGAAGGAACAAACCCTGCCTCATGAAAGCAGTGAGCACAACAATCAAAACTAAA
The DNA here is from genome assembly GCA_030370435.1 of Auanema freiburgensis. NCBI lineage: Eukaryota > Metazoa > Nematoda > Chromadorea > Rhabditida > Rhabditidae > Auanema > Auanema freiburgense. The sequence continues at coordinate 1,413,819 of CM059367.1, forward strand.
GAAACAATGTGAAGAAACTCTGAAAAGAATACAAAACGTACAGAGCGATAGACTCTACCATAATCGTCGAAAGATTTCAAAAGTTAAACCTACATCATCACATCAGCAAGAGGGAGTTCAAAGGATACGCAGTATTCTGATAATGAAACGATTGAGAGGAACGAGTTTGAAGGTAAACAACTTACAGAGCAACATCCTGTTCAACTTGAAACTATCGTGCATCATCCCGAACTTTCCTTTCAATCTCTGAGTGTTGAATGATCATCAGGTATAATCAATAAACCAGTCAGAGTCACGTATATTCCTGAAAAAGGATTTAAGAAGTTGCACAAGTATAACTCACATCATTACATCATGAACAGCACCGTGTTTCCATATATTCTATTTCAAAGAGCCAGCGAACACAAGCGAACTGTTGAACAGTTCGCAAGAGTGAACCCAGGCATCTGTAGCCCTGGGAAACTGCTTCTCACTTCATTCTACTATCAATGAGTAATGAACGGCTCTCTGAAACCAACGAACATGAGTAAAGCTATAAGAACTCACCTGTATTCTTGCATTCCCATCATCTCATAATCTTAAGAGAGCCATTGTTCAACAATTACCAAAGTTTCTATCTATAACAAGTAGAATATATAGAAACACATCTACTCAAGACATAAGAACGAGAAAACACAAACGACGAAAAGTAAAAGGAAATCAGAAGTCAACGAACCACAAGTAAACAATCAATTAAAAGTAAAACAGAGTAACGAACTTATGCAACGCGCACACAGTTTGATATTTCGGAATTTTGAAATGAAAACATAGATTTGGGAAAAAGAGCCGTGCGAATATTCAATGTTGTTAAGAAGGAGTACGAGCATGTTCACCATCACAATCAAAGGAGTAAACCATTCGAAAGATATCGGGAAACGGATGGTTTTCAAGAAAGTTATGACAGTTAGAAGACTGGACTAAGGACGCCGCTCACTCAAAAACGCTAAATCGAAAATGAAAAGCTAACAAGAAAATCATTTTTAACAGAAAAGCTTAACGATGCGGTCGTTCATTCATTTTCAACTATCTGACGCGCTTAAACGGTCGTTCACGAGTTTCATTCCTGCGGCGCGTGTAAAAAGTAAAGCGGTGGTGCATAGGCATTAGGATCAAAAGGTAAAAGCGTTCTAACTCAGCTCAAAATGAACCAATTTCGATGATTTTTTTTTTCATCGAAAGGTAATTTGGAGCTCTAATTGATACAATAAGAATTAGAATTAAAATAACAAAAGTAGATCAATTAAAAGTTAAAAGAAAATTTTTTCACGACTAAAATATCATTTCTCATAAAACGAGTGTTTAACTAACAATCTGGGTATAATTAACAGTTACTGAGCAAAGAAATAGAGAGAAAACGCAGAGGAAAACGAAAAAAATAGAATTAAAATTACTAAAAAAGTTAAATAAAATCTGACTCTAACTGGCATAACTTAGTCTCCCACAAGGGAACACTTTTAACAAAATTAAGCGAAGACTTTGGAAGAGTTTTGGGTCTCAGAGAGAGACCCAACGTCTTCCAAAATCACGCCAAAAGCGTAGACGTACCAACGTACGCTAGCGTTCAATGACATAGCCACGACGCAAATTGACAGACATTTTCTCAGCTATCATGTACTTTGCGCGCCGTACATGGTACGCGAAAATGCATGTTTGCACGTTACAATCGCTGCAGGACCAATTAAAACATGCAAATCACTAACTAAATTTGTAAATGAATTTTAAAGCTTAATTTATATGTTTTTATGCTAATTATAGTGGTCTATAGTATGGATGATATAGAAGGAAAGAAGTAAGCTTCATTAGAAGCTAACTTCTTTCCTTCTATATCATCCATACTAAAAAAAAGCTTACTCAAGATGTTTTTATGCTACCTAAGAGTCTGAATGCATGACTTAAATAAGAGGAAAGAAGTATGTTGGAAGAAGAAGGATCAAGGAACGGATTGAAAGCAGGAAAAGTGGAAAAGAGAAATCTTTCGTTGAACATCTTATCATCTCCACTCGGATAAGAAGCATGAATGTTTCAAATATGGAAAATAAACATCTTAACCAACTTATGAGTACGATGGGTGAATAGTATAAGAAAGTTATGAAGATGAGTCGAATTACGTCAAAGTCAAGACGAATTCTATCAAGAAAAGAGCTTCAAGAACATTATAGAAATTGAAGGAAAAACTGAAGTCTCAATCTGCTTTACCTGAAAGAAAGCTAGGACTATTCAAATGTACAAAAAACCTCACTTTCGATATGATCTCTGAAACCCCAGAACAAGATCCCACCTGTTTGACTACTGGCATGCAGGAAGTTGCTCAAAATCTGCATAGCACAAATACTCAAAAGGCGAAAATTCAATTTTCCCCTATTGCACATGGATACAACTAATTTCGGAAAAAGGAAGAGCTGACTACGAACAAACTTCCTGCGGGAAAATTTCATTGAGATCAATCATATGCTAAGCTATACCATACGGAACTCAAGTTGACTTTTTTTTTGCTTGGTTTCTGGATAAATGTAAGTGAAGTTATCTTTTCTAAACCTTTTGTGTTACAGAAACCAATACTAGAAAAAAGTACTACAAGTCATAATTGAGATGCCTGTGAAAGTAAGTTATGAAGAACCTAAAAATTAATTCAGTTTTTTTTCCAGACTTTCCGACATAAGAAACTGTCAATGAAACTTAAAAACGATATTTTATATTTGAGAGACGATGGTTGGACTTGTCGTAAGATAGCTGTAGAAGTCGGATATCATTATTCAACTGTGTCTCGCGTTATCAAAGCTTATGAGGAAGGTAGAGGATTGGTACGTAAAAAGCCTCCGGGAAGGCCACGCAAAACCACGAAGCGTGATGATGCTATTTTGACAAAAATGTCTGAATATGCACCAGAACTGTCAGGCATGAGAATTCTCAAAATAGCTGCAAAAGAACTATCAAAACGTATTTCTGATAGATTAGTTCGAAGAAGAATCTCTGGAATACACAAAAAATTATGAGATGCATTATTCTTGAGAAAAACTAACTATTGATGTTTTTTTTACGTTACTGCTATATGTCTGAATATTCGAACTCCCACTTATCTTTCAAGAGTTTCATTCGATGAATGAAATGAATAACATATGGTACGACTGGTTGACTAGTGGTCCGAGCGCCAGCTCGTCATCTTATCTAGGCTGGCGATGTTCTATTGAAAGTTATAACTCTCTAATAAAAACTGTTTATTTCTATTGATTACTTTTTACCCATAAAAAAAGCGAATTAGGATAAAACAACTTGAAAATAAATACGTCATGATGTTAGAACTCAAAGTCGGGCTTCGATTAATTCTTCAAGAATCCTTGCATCCTTAGCGAAATTACGGATTCCTTCAGCCAATTTTTCGGTAGCCATAGCATCCTCATTCATTGCAAATCGGAAGTATTTCTCATCCACACTTATAGCAGGAATGTCCAGAGAATCAGCTAGAAGAAGCATTAAATTTGGTTTTTTGTATAATTTACCGTTCTCTTTCTTCAATACGTGTGGAACACTTTCGTTATCCTCGGCTAATTGCTTGAGAAGTGCGGGACTAAGAAAATGGTAAAAAAATATTCTAAGGAAGGAGTTACCTTATGGTGAGAAGGTCACAACCAACAAGACCTTTAATTTCTTCAGTGTTACGGAAAGATGCAGCCATAACTTGAGTTGGATGTCCGTGCTTCTTGTAGTAATTGAAAATACGAGTAACACTCTTAAAAAATAGGATAGTATATACGTCATGATAGCCTTCCTACCTTCACACCAGGATCATCATTCCTATCGTAAGTTTTCTGATCAGTGTTTTTAACGAACCAATCCATGATTCGCCCAACAAATGGAGAGATCAGAGTGACTCCGGATTGAGCACATGCAACTGCTTGTTCAAAATTGAAAAGAAGAGTCATATTGCAATGGATGCCATGTTTAGACTCAAGCTCCCTCAAAATGTATAATTAATAAGTATATGTTTAAAAGCTCATCGCACTTGGCAGCTTGAATTCCTTCCCAAGTTGAAGCGAGCTTGATGAGAATACGTTCCTTAGCAATTCCCTCCTTCTCGTATTGCTCAATTAGTGAAAGAGATTTAGCGATAGATGCCGCAGTATCAAAAGAAAGTCTTGAATATATATTAATATATATTTTGTGGAAAAAAAAGAATCAAGTTACCTTGCGTCTACTTCGGTAGAAACACGACCTGGAATAACCTTCAGAATTTCTCGCCCAAATACAACAAACAAGCGATCAGTGGCTAGAGAGATAATCTAAATAATTGAAAGTTCTGAATAACTAGAGGAAATTATATCACTTGTTTTCTACAATCAGTTCCAACGTTTTGTTTGGCGTAAGCAATAGCTTCGTCGATCAAGTTGGAGTAAGCTTCAATTTTGGAAGCTTGCAAAATGAGAGAGGGGTTAGTGGTAGCATCAGTTGGTTGAAATTGTTTGATAGCTGGAAAGGAACAAAATCGTATGATGTTATTACCGTAAAGAACTTTCTACCATTAAAATCACCAGTGTCTGCTACAACGGTTGTGACCTTCTTCAGTTGCTCTAAGACAGACATGCTCTGAATGGAAAACTTAAGTGGGAATAAACAAAAAACTTTGGAATCAATGAAATTGAACCAAGAGATAACAAAGAAATGGTGAAATGTTTTTATCTTTAAAAGGATTGATAGAGGAAAAAAGTTTCATTATCAAAGTTTTCCGTAAACAGCGGGCACTCGTAAAAACCGTACACGCTGCTAATACTGTTCTACAGTCATGTTCTCGTAGAGCGGTGGGTCATACGATACAATGATTATTAAATTTGATAATTAATGTGAACTTGTTATCCTGTCCTACTATACACAACTAGCACTTTGTTGTTCAAAAAGCGAAATCAACTTTGCGATGTATTAGGCGGTTTCTCCTTTGATAATCAGACAGGATATCATTGAGTAGCTGTCAAGAAAGTAAATAAGCGGTTTACATTAACATGAAACTGAACCAACCCACTTTCTAAGAACGTGGATGTTACTTGACCCCAATCATACAAAGGATTGATACTCGTAATTAGCGTGAGCTTGAACAATTTCTGATATTTTATTGTTTTAAGAGTATTTTAAGCGTTTCATCATTGTATTTTGCGATCATTTCCCATTTTCTTCCAAGAGAGAAAACTGATTTTGTTTTGAATGATTCTTTCTTTTTTCTTCTTTTTCTATCAATTCTTCTTGATCCAATGTGCGACGTTAGGTAAAAACAGAAAGTTCATTGTTCTTGACAATAGAAAGGTTCGAATTTTCTCATTTCCGAACTACCTGAGATATTTTTAAGGCAAGGCCTTCAGTATTGGATAGCAGGCTACCTGCTGTTCGTGGTCGTTCTTTAGAGGTGTTCACGAATGTTTTATTTTTCACACATGAGTTTTCTTTCGTACTTCAGAGAGTTGAGAGTATCAGACCTATGTTTCCTATAAATGCTCTTGAATGTATGAGCTGGAAATGTGTTTGTGATCATGTGCAAGGTTGTAATGATCTGTAGTGGATCAACAGTTTTGTTAATTTAGGTGCAAAATGGATTGATAACGCTTGTCATATGCCGGGAGGAACAATAATGAGAAAAGAAGTTCGAAAAGAATACCGTATTCTGAAGAATTCTGATAAACGGAAGTATAGTATAAACCGAGACCTCATAACTATTTTTCACAGATATCGGGAGGCTTTTTTTGTTGCTAATCAACCTGGAAGGATATATAATATATTGAGCAAAGCACACTCAGATTCCTCTTTGTCTCCTGCTGCTCATAACGGTCCTCATTTTTTGCCTTGGCATCGGGAATTTCTGAAACGGTACATCAAAGCTATGAGAGTATCATAAATATCGCATCATTTTTCAGACTTGTCATAGGGATGAGACTCATTGAGATAAATGGAAAATATCCTTACGCTTCTATATCTCTGCCTTACTGGGATTCTAGCTTAGATGACCACATAAGAGAAAATTTGAATATAAGTTCCACAAATTCTGTTCTTTTCTCACGACATCTAATGGGATCCGTTGTTATGGGGTTTTTGAAAGATGGAGATTTTGCCGGCTTTGTAGGGAACCAGGTGATTCGATTATCTTCAAATCCCGATCAACTATCATTCAGGGGCCCACGAAAAGAGAATTGGATCGATTCGGCAGAAAACTAGGTTTATTGAAGCGTAGAGATATCGACAATGTGATTGATACATACAATATTTCTGGAGTTCTGGCTGCTGCAGCTGGAAGCTCAAAGGTGACTTTCTCAACACTAGCCCTGAATTTTTGTTGCATATTAAGTTTAGGAGTGTGTCAAGAAGCTTCCAAGAAATGCTCTAGAGTTGCTACACGGCAATGCTCATGTTTGGGTTGGAGGTTCTCTCAAGTTATACCGATATTCATATGTAACTGTTTTGAGGAAGTATGAAACTAACTAGAAATGCAACGAATGATCCCATATTTGTGCTCCATCATTCCTTTGTGGATATGTTATGGGAGCGTTGGAGAAAAAACAAACAGGTACGATAGTAACACTTCATTGTTCCCAGTTTCCTCATCCGGTTTTCAATATTGATTAAGAGTACTTTCGAACGAGAAAACCAATGGAACGATATGACAAAATGCTACTCTTCTCACCACAAGTCTTCAGCTCTTATGAGGCCATTCGGGTATTCAATACTTTCAATTCGAACAATCAATTTATAGGCTATTAACTGGTAAAGATGGCTGCTCCAATAAGTATGCAGAGATGACAACGTACGCGCTGGTTCCTAAATGCCATTCCTTCTGCCGTTCAAAGTTGAGCTCACTAGACTGCACTTATTCGTTAAGTTGTTTAGGTATCTGTACTGCAACGAAGGATATTGTGTCTCGCGTTTGAAACCAAACGGAAGGTGCCGAATGATAAATGGTTTGATGTAACTTCTATGTTTGATATATTATCATATTCCAGGAATTGATCCATGCTATCAAAGCAAGTGTACTTCGAGGAGTGGTGGTTTAGGCATCTGTAAGCCGTTTAGAACAGTCAGCTTTTTGTAAACAATCAAACTTAATTTCATGTTCTTCAGAGCATTCGTAAGAGAGACCGTAGTTCTAAGAAAAGAACAGCTAGAAGCCAGCCAAACATTGAAGTAATATCACTAATGATGATTCTGATTTTGTAGATATAATAGATGTGTTATAACATGCACGAATGCTGTAACTCTTGGAGGAAGCGCGGAGAATGTCATAACAATTTCACTACAATGACTTTAGTTTGTCCTCTGAGCTGTGGAATTTGCAAAGCCACAACATACAACAACCGCGATGGCAAGTATCGAACGTTCTCCTTCATTTTCTCTTAAGATTGTCGTGACCGTCATCCTAGTTGTAAGAAGCTGAAAAGAATGGGCAATTGCACAAAGAGTCATCAGTTCATGGCTGAAAACTGTAGACTCACATGCCAATTCTGTTCTCAGACTCGGAGCAGAAGCTGCTTGGGTTTACATACTGAAATAACTTGAAATAGATCATCTTTTCTTCAGCTCCGCCAAGTGTTCAACAGATTTTTCATATGAAGAAAAATGATTCTAGATGGACAATGTTGAAATTACGCTCTTTGTTCACATAGAGCCGGAGGCATTTAGAAATAATAAATTATATCATTTTGGGTTTTTTTTCAAAAATATAATAGTATAGCCAATCGTTAACTATTAAAATGAATTTAAAAACTTTGTTGCACATTCAAAAGTTTAAATAATATGGAAAACATATGTATAGAACCTTGTCGTAATATGGAAACCAACTCTCTACTTGAAACCGATTATAACATATTTCAATGAAAACTGTCGATATGCTGAACCAAGAGATTAACATATGATTATCATCAATACAGGGTTGAGTGATGAAAAGCTCGCATAGTAAAGCTCCGAATCGAGACAAAAATACAAGAACGTTAACCGCTGTAACCTTAACTGATAAGAGAATCTTATGGAATTTGTGAAGACGCAAGCTCTCGAATGAAGCCAATGGATTCGAGGGAGCCCTGTAGGAAAGATGAGAGGGAACGAGGTTCACAAATGACACGGATAGCAGGGGACGTATGATCATATGAATTCTCAACATATCACCTTAGAACCCTAAAGTACCAAGGCTTGCCGTTTAACAAGACACTCAACAACGCTTCAACTTGTTTAATCAACGCGTACTCTACCATTTGACCATGGTCCTATACAAAATAATAGAAAGAAGGATACCCAAGGGAGGTGTGTGTAGTAACTACAAAGTACAAACCTTTCGCGCCGTTTTCATTCGGTAGGGGGGAACCAAATAGAAACAGATGAAGTTTGTATTACAAACGTGCTCCTTCTTTCTAGAATGAGTTCTCTTCAATTTTTCATTGTTTTTTATGCTTTTGTCAAAATGTCTTGAAGTTCATGCACAACCGAGTCACTGTTGACGTTCATGTGAGGAATGAAACTACGTGAACAACCGCAAAATGAACGTAAGAAGGAGAAAATGAATTTTCTTAATTTTTCATTTTCTTGAACACGTATCCATGTGAGCGGTGGGTCGATTTTGCTAACCTTCTCAGCGTTGTCATTCTATTCAAACTTATAGGTTTACAAAGATTGTTTTTTCTTTTCTTTTCATTGGATAATGAGTTAATTCATATACTAAACCGCATATTAAGGTAAGAACATGAAGTATGTAGGGAAGTAGATGTCTGGCTAGGAGTATATACCTTGTACGAAGACTATTGTGCGTTGAGATATATCAATTGCATATTATATTTAAGTGTGATAGAGTAATGTTGTTATTATTCTTCTTTCTCCTTGTATAAAATGAATTGTTAGATTGTTGTGTTATGACTGTTTCTTGCCTCTCATCAATCTCTTGACAGGTGTTCTCTCATAGCTTGCTCTATAACTTCTTCAATTAGATTTGGTAGGTGTGCATGTTTCTATACATATAGTGAGAAATCAAGAAAGAGTATCAGTCAATATGAATTTATAAACTTTGCCGCATATTCAAGAGTCTAAATGGAATGTTTAGACATATTGGAATGTGTGGAGATAAGACAACCAACATGAATCATAAAAATGATTTATTTAGCGTTCGAGAGCTTGTCGAATTCATGTTTCCTCTGAAAGTTATCCATTTACAAATGTATATAAGTTATGCGAAAGAGATACTTTTCGAAATAGTTAATACTAACCTGACGAGATTCTTCCGATATTTTTTGATCCAATACATTCTTGACTGTTGTCACTGATTCAGCTAATTTTCTGATGGCCATCTTACATTCATCTACGTCACGTCGAAGAATCTGAAATACATATGATACTTATTAACTATATATAAATATAAAGAGTATAAATGAATTTCATTATTACCGCATCATCAGGCATTTGATGTTGTTTCATTTGGAGACGTTGAAATGCTTCTTGAAGCTCTTTGATGGCCAAATATCTAAGATTAGAAAATGAATTGAATGACGAAAGTTCAGAGAGATTATTCACGGAATACCTTTCTTCTTCTTCTTTGTCGATTCGGGCATTTAATTGATGCTTCAAATTATCCGCTTTCGCCGACAACTCATTTAACTAAAATAATATTTCGAATAAAATTCATTAGAATCATCGTTTGCTCTAACTCAACACTCTCTGTGTCTGGCTAACTCTCACTTTACGGTATCATCCATAGAAAATAATGTTCAAAGATTAACGTACATCTTGGGGAATCTGCTTTTCAACTTTGTCCCGAATTCGTTCTTGTGTCCTTTCTAACTCATCCTTAAGAGATAACGAAATTGGAGATAGTCAAGAGTTAAACTAACTTGAACACTGTCAAGCTTTATCATCTGAGCTTTAAGCTTATTAGTGTGCTCATTATCCTCCATGTTGACCATCTTCTGAGCCAAGTCTCGTTTGTCATGATAGAGGCCTCGAAATAATAAATGCGTATAATGGGAGATTATACCACACTTACCTGTCTGAACTCGAGTCATTTTTTCTTCCAACTTCAAGAGGCCTTCCATGCTGAGCTTATTCTTGTCAGCTGCGATCGCTTCCATTTCACGACGTAACTGAAGAAGTGACATAAATTTCTTCAAAGAAAATTTCATTTGAAGGAGCTTGAAACAGGAAGAAGTTCCTAATTAAATTCTTCAGAACGCACTATCAATATTGAGATGAAGAGTAGGGAAGGAAGAAGAGAAAAGGAATGAGGTTTGCTAACAAGAGAGTAGATTACAATTAAAACATGCGAAGTAATATGAATTGTGTTGAAGAAACAAAACCTTGATATGGTACATAGGGATTCAGCTGCTTCTCTTTTTATTTCATTTCTTTCGCTCCATCTGTCCGGCTTTTTGTGTTTCAGAGCATAATCTCTCTTTCCCTCTCTGCTCCTCACTATGCGACCCTCTTACCATGAACTCTCTTCATTTTTTCTTTGATATTCTTTCTAAAGACTAACACTTAGACGTCATCAATACGATGGATGTACGAAAAGTTCAAATTGATTTATTTTCCTTTTTTCGTGATAGAACATGTCGTCACAGATGGACCGCATGTGCATGGCTTCTCTCTTGAAAAGATTGATTATGAGTAGCTTAGACGGAAGTCATTTTTACGGATGAGTAGATTAGAAAAATGAGATTCAGAAGGGCGTCAAATATTTCACACGACATTCAGAATGTCGTTTTCGACGACGTTGTTGGCGATGAACTGAACGTCACAAAGCTTTAGTTGGGCTTAATGAGCACATGATAGACCAGAGACTGAAGCGGGGTAGACGGATAAAAAAAAAATTTTTTTTATGACACACTATGAGAATGTTCAGTGACTCGTGTAGACTCAAGCAAAAATAATTAGCAACTTTCCTATTTCTTTTTTTTTTTATCTTCTATTCGAAAATCCAGCCTAGCAGAGGCTTAGAAGTTCTATTGTCTAGGGGCTAATTGGGTTTGCGAACAATATTTTTTTATTTGTACGATGAGATGAGAAGAACAACAAAAAAAAGTACCTTCAGTATTCCCATTCCACCAATTAAAGCACACATAATTATGGAATAATAGAATATTTCAATTTATACTTGAAATAGAATGAATAGATTTAAGTGATGATGATGATGATGATGATGATGATGACGAGATGAAGAAGAATAAAATGTTCGAAAACGCCAAGAAAACGGGGAGGAACCTTAGGAGGGAGGGTAAACCCGAAATGAACGTGTAGTTAACTAAGATTAGAAGCTTCTTCGTTTATCTCTGACTCTCTCTCTCACTTTCATACTGCTTACAGCTCACTCATAAATTTCCATCACCCCAATTCTGCCAAAGATGATCTCCTTCTTAAGCATTGAACTAATATACCATTTTAGCTCCTTTTTTCTCTCTTCCTCTCTCTCTTTCAAAACTCTTTCATTAAACTACTACCACAGTTGTCTTATTAAGCAGAAGTTAAAGAGGATTACAATAGAGGCTTTCAGTGATGCCAAGAAACTGTTAGTAATGAACAAACTCACCGCATCCAAATCCAGAGCTGGCATTTTCCCAGATCCTCTGCCTGACATAACGTCTTCAATAGAGCGACTCATGCCACCCATGTAGTTATTAATTTTCTCTTCGATTTCCTGCATCTTCGACAACAATCCTTTTTCATGAAGCTTTCTAGAATATGAATCATAACTTATATTGTTATTCTGACTGAAAGCATGCCTCGATTGAATTTCGGCATTCATAATTTTGTCCATTTTCTTGTTTCCTAATTCCAAGTGATGTTCTAAAGCCGCTAATGCTTCATTAACTTTCTGGAAGCGATCCTTCTGTTTGGCTCTGTCAACCTGAAAAAGCTTTTTGCTATACAAGTAGAAAAACAAAAATACTAAAACAGCAAAGAACTCTTCTACCTGAATCATTTTGTTTAATGTTTCTATTTGATCTGTTTGAGAATTGAGCATCAAATCTATTTTTTTCCTCGACTCACGATCCAATTCATTCAAATTTTCATTTTGTGATCGAAGTGCCTGGAATTTTCCACATCATTTGACACAAAAGGTAATAAACTGACGGATTCAAGGGATATAAACTTATTTGTAAAGTCATCACGAAGTCTGGAGTTACCTTCAGTCATATTCTTTGTTACTTCATTGGTAATCAAATTGATTTTCTCATTCAGCCGTTTAGCTTCCTCAGTTAGCTTTTCCTAGGCACTATTGTGACGAATGTGTACAAGTATTACACGAACTTTGTCTGAATCTCCTTTTCTGGTTAAGTTATTGAGAATATCTGTCTTGCTACGATCCTGCTGACGAATGATCTCTTGTAGTCGATGAATGCTATAAATGAAAATGAGTGTTTGGGATGAACGGTAGAAAGCTCAGACTTGTCTCCAAACTGCTTTGCTTCACGGTTTCTTTCAGTTTTTTCATGTTCTAATTGCTGCTTCAATTGCATGATATTGCTGTGCAAATCCCGTATTTTATTGTCCAATTGCTGATTGGAACTGGCTATTTTCTGAATACAATACTTTAGAGTAAAATGTAAATTTGAGATCAAAAAACATTAGGATCAACGGCGGGTCGGCTTTTCATCTCATTATTAATATGAATGAGATCTTGAAGCTGGCGATCCAACGTTGTTCGAAGGCTTCCTATGTCATTGCTCATCGCCATAACCTGAAAGATTTATTTATTCCGACTGCAAGCATTTAATTTAAATAATTACCTTCCCATCGACAGACATAACCTGCCGCCGTAAATCATCAACATCTCGACTACTGAAATAATAAAAGAATATTGTTTGATATGTCTTCTCATTTCCACATTGATTTCTTGGTTCGAAAACAAGAATGGAAACACATTTCTATGAAATTTTTAACGAATTACCCGTTGTTTCCTGTGGTCATCACTTGACGTTGAAGAACATCATGATTAGCTTCCAGCCGACGTCTAGCTGCCTGAAAATCAATTAGTTCTCTCGAAGAGAATCAGAAATTAATGAAAATAGGGTTCAGTGAGGATTATGAGAAGGGCACAGAAAGGTAAACAAATTGTTAAAAGAACCTGTTCGGCAGCTAAAAGCTCTTTGTTATGACGTTGAAGTTCAGACAGTTGAGATTGCAGACTTTGAATGGCAGAATTATCTGGTCGCCTATCCACAACAACAGAAGACGAGCGTTGATTCAAATCAAGAACCTACGGAACATCAGAAACGTTCATGTTTTCTCATTTTGAATGTTATAAAATCAACAAGAAACTCGAAAAACGTTAATTGCGGGTAAAGGAGGTGAGGTGGATGTGTTCAAAGGAAAAGAGGATATCGAAAACCACACGTTCTAATACCTTTGATGATGATGATGCTGTCGACGTACGCGTTCTAACATCCATAGAGTTAGATCGCTAACAAACAAATGGTTTTCATTGTTATTTTAAACATTTAGCAGAATTTATAAATATAAATACCTTAACTCCTTCCTTGGGTTGACGAGGGCCTTGTCCTGAAGGCCTGAAATGTAGTTTACAGTCTATCGATAACTCGGTGTCACTTCTGTTATCTGCCTCGTAAGCCCTCCCCCCCCTACATCTTACAACATCAATATGATCTCTGGTACTTTGAACTACTATTATTAAGATTAGAGTTTATACTTTAGTATATAGTAATCTATTCGGAAACTATGTACTTGACGTCTTTACACATGCATGCCTTAATATGCGGTTTAGTATATGAATTAACTGATTATCCAATGAAAAGAAAAGAAAAAACAATCTTTGTAAACCTATAAGTTTGAATAGAATGACAACGCTGAGAAGGTTAGCAAAATCGACCCACCGCTCACATGGATACGTGTTCAAGAAAATGAAAAATTAAGAAAATTCATTTTCTACCTCTTACGCTCATTTTGCGGTTGTTCACGTAGTTTCATTCCTCACATGAACGTCAACAGTGACTCGGTTGTGCATGAACATCAAAAAGGTATACGTGGAAAGATAGGAACAAAGCTAACTATTCAAAACATTAACAGATATCGATAGTCGTTATTTGTGATAGTTTTCCAATTTAATCGGGTGAGCACAAGATAACTTCAGAATCTATTCACGAACAGATAAATTTCAAACTTTCAAGAAATATTTTCGATAGAGAGGAATGACCTAGTTTTCATATGAATACCCGGTTCAATTCATGTTAGGAGGCTAGATATTAGGAAAAAGAAACAAAAAATTAAGTCTTTCATTCTTTTTCTTCCAGTTGACATTATCAAAGATGTTTATGTAAAGACAACTCACGCTAAGCCAAGGATGATATCTTTCGCTGTGTCTCGTGCAGCTCTACTTTTTCTTGAAGACATTCCTCTTCGCCTATCAGATGAGAGTTTTGAAAATGAAATAACGATAAGATCTAAGGTTTTTGATACAAAAATATTTCAAACACAACAATTCGTTATGAATTTCAAAATGAGTTTGACGTTTCCAAGCGACCTCTGAAGATGAACAAAAGCAACGAATATCGAATAAATGAGTTTCAGAAACTACTTGGGAACATTAGTTCCGAAAGAAGACAGCATAATATTGAATTCATTCCATTCATTCAGAATTTGTACAGCCAATCTTAGCTATATGTCAGAAAACATGAGTAAAGTAATATACTATGAAAGAGAAACTCTGCTATCGATGAAGTTATTGTTATCGTGACGTTCTATGATCCGGGCAGATATAGCGTGAATTCCAAGCTCGTCGGCTTTATCCTAAAAGTGTAAAACAAAGTTCAGTGAAGTGAAACTTTAGCGGCTTTACATGAAACTCTTTTTCCACCTGCTTTTCATGGGTCATCTCATAAGCATTCATCTCGTCCATAATTCTTTTCTAGAAATGATTTGAGGTCAGTAAAGATGTGCACCAGCAGTTTACTCACCGTTTGTTTAACGAGACGTTTATAATGCTTCTCACCAGGTAAAGTGAATAGCAATTTGAACTTTCTCTGTTGAACAGCTTGGACCTAAAACACATACAAACTTAGAACAAAGAGAAATCTATCAAAACCGTACAATGATAGGTTCCGATTCAACACGTTTTTCGAGCCAACGTTTTAACAGCAGCATGTTGTGGATCATACTTTCGTGAATTTTCTGAAAACTAACGATAAAACAAGTGGGAACCGTGTATTTGACATACATGTGTTTCTTCGTGGGGATGACGCGTGTTGTTCGTGATTGTTGCCAGCTTTTTAGCATGACTTAATCGGCTATCATTCAAGACTCTGTATGTCTGAAAAATAAAAATTGAGAAGTTCATTTGTTGTCGTGAACTATAATAACGCCAGAAAAATTAATATTGCATACTACTTGCATTCGTTCTTCAGATGACATATTGTGATGAACAACATGGTGAGGATGATTACTAGGTTGAGCATCTGAAAGGATTTTTTTATTTAATACTGTCTTTAAAATGTAGAGTGAACTAACTATTGATAATGAGACTGTCCGAGAAATGAACGAAAAGACTCCAAAAGAAAACAAGAAGCATTTTTGATACTTTTTTTGTGAATCAATATGGCTTGAACGAAAATGAGAAAATGTAGAGGACGTTAGGAGGGAAGGAGGATAGTATCTCTGTATTTCCAACACACCCACAGCTATCTATTAATAGTATTGTTCACAGTTGGGTCAGTTTTTACACCAAAGTGTCTCTAGTGTTGCAGAGGATAGAAAATGTGAGAAACTGGAAAGTCAGTTTGTTGATGAAACTGGAAAGAATTCATCTTTATGAGCGTGATAACAAACTAATTACATTTGACACTTTTCTTTCTTTTGAATCGAAGGAGCGTTTGATTTTTGGGAAATGCTCTTTACTCTAGCAGTTAGTCATCATTATGTATGTTTTCTTGTTAAAAATTCTTTCTTGGATACTGAGAAAATTTAATAAAAATATTTATTTTTTCGCTTTGAAACCTGAAAGAAAAAGTTTTAGAGATTTAAAGTTGTTCCATACTTAACTTTTGTGCCGAGGTCCACGTCCTACCTTGAACCAGAAAGTGGTGAGCACCCTTCTCTACAAGAGTAACAATGTCGCCTTTCTTGAGAGCTAGAAACTTCTGCTCATTAGCAGCAAAATTGGTTAAAGTAAGGTTAAAACTTTAATGTACATTGTGGCTTGGGAAAGAAGAAAGTACAGCTGATTTATAAGATACGGAGTCCGACAATGAAGTAATATACAAAAGTAACGTGAAGTGAATCTCAAATATCAACTACACCGGTCTTCTCAGATACCCATGCTTTCACAGATTTGAAGAGTTCTTCTTTTGTACCATCTTAAATAAATCGTCGAGCTGGCCCCTTGAGTTGTTCATATAAGGTATTAGAGTCAACATCCATAATTCCCTGAAACGAAAGAAAAACGTTTATCAGCCACTTGGTTCATTTGCGAAACCTGTTCTTTGAATTCTTTTCTGATGAGCTGTTTAACATCATCGACCCAATCTTCATTTTTTAATCGTTGACGTCCGTGGCTTCGGGATCTTCTACGACTAGGTGCACCTACATCTTTTTTTTCTCTTCTTTCCCCATCACTTGAGAATGGCTCTCGAAGAAGTTTATCAGAACGACGACCACGTGATGATTTCTTGACAATAGGCATGTTAGAATCCATACTGAACTCTTCCTGAGGTGACATTGTGCGATATCTTGTTGGACGATCATCTGCCCACAAAAGCTCAGGTGCTTCTCTTGAAGATGGATCGGCGTCAATAGAGCTGCTTGATAAGTTGGGCATTTCAAAGCTGCTCTCGATTATTTTGGGTTGAACTAGTTGGGCTTCTTCTAACTTCCTTTTCAAATCGAAAACTTGATGGAAGCTTTTGTGTTCTAGCTTTGCAAATTCAGCTCGAACCTTTTTGAGCTCCGCATCAAGCTGAAGCATGCGCATAGATAAAACAGAAAAAAATAATTTACCTCTTTTATCTTATCTTCCTTCTGGCGCTTCTCCTCTTGGATATCCAGCATGTTCTCTCTGAGTCTCTGAAGATCGTCTCTCAATTTATCACATGTCTGAAACCAATTTCAATTGTAGAAACCGATTAGAAACATACAGCTTCCGTATCTTTCAACTTTGAGGCATTGGAATCAATTAATGACAAGAGTTTGTTTGCACGTTCGTCAGCACCAATTCTTTCGGCATCACGTTGTTCAACCTCCTTACTTTTTCTAAGTAAATCTTTTCGAGCTATAGCATACAATTCTTCAATTTTGTTTTTCTCCTCCATAGTTCGCTCCAACTGTTGTCTGAAAAAGATCAACTATTGAGCGAAGTCTACATCAACTTAAACTCACTTAACCGATTGGCATTCCTGTTCTAACTTTGTTTGTTGAGCTCTAATCTTTATCAATTCTCTGATATCTCCAGCAGGAGGAGCAGACTTTTCCTTTTCAACCTTCTCCTCATAGTCTGGTTCATCACCGAAATCGGACCATCCTCCAGAGCCACCTGATTCTATAAATTCAAAGTTATTAAATTAATTTAGTAAAAAGTTGCCTGTAGTAGCGTCAGCTTCAGCTTTTCTTGTAGGCTCATCCATACTAAACATTTCCGAAGCAACTTTAAGTTCGGATTTTAACTGCTCGTTAGCAGAAATAAGCTCGGCTTGTCGCTGTTGTAAGTTGGAGACCTCAGTGTCTTTTTCCCGAGCTTCCTCCACAGCGTTATCGTAATCTGCGACAATCTTCTTCAACTTTTCTCGTTCAGCTGCAACAAAACGATGTAATTTTATTACTCTAACAGGAACCCCACAAATTAAATCTTTCTCTACTCTTTCCAAAGCACTTCTAGTTTCTTTGAGCTCTTTGTTCGTTTTCTCCAAGTCGGAAGCAACTTCTCGATTACGAGATTCCGCCAACTGAGCATTACTTTCATATTGTGTGATCTGTGAAAGAAAGTTATAGATAAATACATAGACAACTCACATGTTCTCTGAGCTTATCTAGCGACTTCTGCAAGGATTCTTTCTCTGAACACTCACGGGTGAAATCTGTCTGAATTTGTGTCAACCTAAAAATGATCCTGATACACTCGAAAAAAACAGGACTTATACCGCTGGTTGAGTTGAGTTCTCTCAAACTTCAGTGGTTCAAGCTCAAGACGTAATGCTGATAGTTCATTCAAGTGTTCCTGACTCCTCGTGGTATTGTTTCCCGCTCTTCAAAACAAATTAAATAGTTCTGACAAACAAAAAAAACCTTTGGAGCTCCTCATCCTTTTGTCTCAATTGCTCTTGAAGGACTTTGCACTTGGTTGCTAGGTCATGAGCGATGCTGAATATATGTATTAATTCGGTACGATGAAGTATAACATACTTGCGATCAAAGTAAAGAGAATCTCCATTATCAGAAAGGAAATAGGAAATGAGATATATAGTTATTGCAGTGACAACGAATAGAATATTCAATAAGATACCAACACCTGAGAACAAAAAGTAAAACACAAATATATGCAAACTCACCAGCATCACTTAAATCTCCTACGGGAAGGACTGATCGCAAAGTATTGAGCACATAATTTTGACAGAAATAAGAAAACATGTTCGGCTCCGCTAAAAAGAGATTAAGAGCAAAACAAATTCACTAGTTACCACTAATGACTGGTGCGTCGGGAACTGGGTCGAACTTGTCGGAGAAGCCTTCCTCGAATGGGTTTGCAAGGAGAGGATCTTCGATTTCAGCAGGGGAAGGAGCACTTGATAACACTTTGTGGCAGTCGTCACCGTCGCAGACTCCTTGGACGTCTTCCTCAATAATAGGTGGATCAGTCGTGACGAGAGCAGGAGCAGTTGAATATTCAAGTTGAACAACAGTCGTTGCTTCAATGGATGGTGGCACAGTTGAAGCTTCAACTTGAGGAGGAATAGCTGAGGCTTCTTCTTGGTGAATGATTGTTGAAGCTTTCATTTCAGGAGTAATTGTTGAAGCTTCTATTTCAGGAGAAATTGTTGAAGATTCAACTGGAGGAGGAGGAATGGTTGAAGCTTCACCTTGAGGAGGAGGAATGGTTGAAGCTTCAACTTGAGGAGGAGGAATGGTTGAAGCTTCAACTTGAGGAGGAATAGCTGAGGCTTCTTCTTGGAGAATCATTGTTGAAGCTATCATTTCAGGAGTAATTGTTGGAGCTTTCATTTCAGGAGTAATTGTTGAAGCTTCTATTTCAGGAGAAATTGTTGAAGATTCAACTTGAGGAGGAGAAATTGTTGAAGATTCAACTGGAGGAGGAGGAATGGTTGAAGCTTCAACTTGAGGAGGAGGAATGGTTGAAGCTTCAACTTGAGGAGTAATAGATGAGGCTTCTTCTTGGAGAATCATTGTTGAAGCTATCATTTCAGGAGTAATTGTTGAAGCTTTCATGTCAGGAGTAACTGTTGAAGCTTCTATTTCAGGAGAAATTGTTGAAGATTCAACTTGAGGAGGAGGAATGGTTGAAGATTCAACTTGAACACCATGGGAATGCCCGGGAGCATCATGAGAATGATCATGAGCATCATGAGAATGATCATGAGCATCATGTGTGTGTCCATGAGCACCATGACTGTGACCGTGAGCACCATGGCTGTGACCGTGAGCACCATGGCTGTGACCGTGAGCGCCATGACTATGTCCGTGACCAGATATTGCTTTAACTGCTTCCGGAATTTCTTCAGGAACTGGTAAGTTCTGCTCCACAGCATAAGCTTTGGCCTTCAAAATTCGAGTTTGTTGGACGGAAAACATTATTAAGTATACCTGGACATTGTAATCTCTGACTAAGTCGGCTTCCGCTCGAACGACGTCTGAATGAATGATAAGAAACGAAAAAAAAGAGTATCCACTTACTGATAGCCTTCGTTGCTGCGGAAGTATAATCTTGAACGACTTGTTGAAGTGATTTTTTCGTACTTATTGCTTCTCTCAAAAACTCAACATAAGGACCTTTATCTAGAGCACTATAAAAAACGATTCCTCTTTTTTCAGGCTCTCCTTTTATCTGAAAATTATACTTGCATATAGAAATGGTTTCAGCAAAACGTACACGTCCCTCCATGATATCGACTCTATCACTGAACTTAATGGCAGTTACTTCAAACCAAACATTTTCTTGAACTTCTAGGAACGATGGATGAGTAGATGGAAGAGATCTTATAACTTTTGAAGTGAATAAAACTTCTGAAAATTGTCATGAAAGAAGGATTCAGAATGTACGACGTACTATTACAACTCTCATCTCCGCATAACTTAGTTTTTTGTACAACAACGGCTTGTCTAGCCGTAACAAGAGTAATCGTTAATAAATAAATCTGAAAAAGCATTGATTAGGTGCAAAGTTGAGTGATAACTTACAAAAAGCGGTATCAGATCTTTTGTTACACGCATTGTTGTCTTGTGACAAAATGATGTAAAATTTTTATGTAAATTACTACTATAACTATAACGAATCAAGCTTTTCAATTGTTCTGAAAACATTAAATCAGTAAAAAACAGGCAAATATAAACAAAAACAGAACATTAAACTTCATAAGGTAGCATATTTGTATGGCTGGAACTGCGCTATATCTATACGCAACGTGTACCGAACGGACGGTTGCTTCGTTGGAGGAATTGCTGATTTCTTGATAGCGGCTGTTCAAGCTCAATTTTGTCTTTAAAATACCTGTTTATAGTTGATGTTTGTATATCAATATGGAGAGAAATGATAGAAACTTGTTTAAAATATGAAATATTTATTAAAATTCTTTTTCCTTAACTTTCTTTGATGTTCAGCATGCACAACATAAATGATAAATAGAGAATAAATAAGCATTGTAAAACTAGGAAGCTTGTCTTGCTGCAATCAGTTCCTTTTTTGTCTTTTGACATAGGTTCTTAACAAAACCAGAGAAGGATATCCCAAAAGAAAAGTCTGAGCCACCCACTTCAACTTGCTTTCGGTGCTAAAAATGTTTTTGATTTTCAGATCAACAAAAAAACCTTTTTGCTTGTCTACCTCATTCGGACTCGTTTCGTTAAGTAAAAAGCGAACAGAGCTTCTCCAACATGAGCGAGTAGACCTAGAAGGTTTGTGGCTTGTGGAACCACAGGGTACTCGACGACAAAATTAGTGATAGGTGATCCAATTACAGGAATGAAGTTGAGAATCTTAGGAGCAAACCAAGCTAGCTTAAAAGTAGTAGTTTACTTCTGAAGAACCTCTACGAGGGACATACGTAATTGATTAGAAGCCCAAGAGGAATAATAATCCACCAATGAGCTGCAGGACTAACGAAGTAGTGTGACACAGGCTTTTTCGAGGTTCTAACCATATTCAAGCTGAAATTAAATCATATTTGTTCATACTGATGGGGATAACAAGAACAAACATCATGAGACACTATTTAAGAAATGATGATTACTATATTAAGAAAAGAAGATAATGCCTACGTGGTCTGTACGAACGGTTAGATCGTAGGAGAGAAATGATATAAGACATTCGGGAGATTGAAAACAGCAGATATGACGAGGATGATGATCAAATAACAGTTTATTAAAGATTTATTAACAATAATAGAAAACAAGATACCATTAAACTATAAATGTAAGCTATGTACAAATTTAAAACTTCCTTTTATGGCCTTCAAGAAGCTGTTAGCATTCTTTGTTCTCATTTCTCAAATGGCTAATTAACATGGTAAGTGATGGATAGCCAAGCAAAAACGTTTGAAGAAACCATTTGAAGCTACAAGCCAAGCTGTAAAAAAGTTGATAACTTTTACAATCCATATTACTTCACCTAAAGCGAGCAGAATCACATAATGTCATGACGTATATAGCTTCCGCAAGATGTGTACCCAAGAATATCACATTGGATATGAACGCTAAAACAGGATATTGTAACCCGAATGAAGCAGCTTTTTCTCCGATAATGGGTAGCAGCGGATGAGCGAGGACAACTGGATTCCACCAGATGTACTGGAATTAGTAAAAGCTCAAAACTGAAGTCGGGATATGCAAATTTACAAAGTTGAGGAGCATAGCTAAAGGAATAATCATCCACCACCCTATACATGGACATTCATAATAATCAGGCGGTGTTGGCAGAAGCTTCCGGTCACTATTCGTGTTGCTAGGATCGTATTTTATTCCTAGATATTCACGCAAAGTTCGGCTCACATTTATAGACATTAGTCTGAGAGTACGAAAACATGAAAGATTGACACTCACTTTGCTTACCCTTTGAAAAGAACTGTCAAAGTCACATAGCTTGGTACGAACGACAAAACCTTTTCTTTTAATATGTCATCCACCATTCTCCTGGAGCATGAATCAATGCTCATGAACGGAAACCAGCTGTAAGATACAATTTCATTTGTTAGCTGATTGATTTTCCCCAGATTCAAAAATTGATTAAAATTTAGAAAAACACTTTGCAAACACGAAACTCACGTGCACGTTGGTCGTAAACCTGCATTGCACACCATCGGAGTTCTCGCAAAGTAAGGACATATCTGTAAAAAAAAAAAAAAGAATCAATTCAGATGACTAGTATATAAGATGATTCAGAACCAAAAAGTTCACACAACCGTCTACGACAGAAAGAAGAGAAACATTAAGTGTAGCGTGAGCAGTTACGTGAACTCCACGTGGAAGAATTGGATTATACAGTTATGAATAACTGACCGTTGTGCATTTGATTCCTTCCAGACCCAAATCTCGTAACTCCATCTGTAAGCATTCCATGACACCTCGAACAGCAAACTTACTCGGGCTTCAATATTTATAGTGTCATGAAAGACAAAAATAGAGTGAGACTTACCAATATGCTAATCCATATGTTTCGCCATAGAAACCTGCTATGGAAGCAACAGCAACAATTTGGCCATCGTTTCGCTTCTCCATACTTCCAAGGAAGGCGCGAATTGTCTGAAGTGCATAGATACGAGTTCAAAGTCATGTCCAACGGAAATTTACATTCACAGTGCCAATAACGTTCACATCAAAGGATCTTCTTAATTCTTCACTCGTGAGATCCATAAAAAACTTGAAAGCCAGTACTGCCGCATTACAGATCACTATATCCACATTACCTTAGAACGTAATTATTAAACAGGAATTTGTTAATGCATTATTTTTGATACCATATATAGATTCTACACGTTTAGCTATGTCATTCATTTTTTCTACGCTACTAATATCGCATTGGAGCGCAATTGCATTTCCTCCTTGATCAGTGATGCCTTTAACCGCTTCTTCAACAGATTTCTGGAATATTGAGAAGCTGCTTGAAATGATGAAAAAGAAATATTACTAAGTTAACATCTAAGCATGCTACTTTTGCTTCATAGTGTATGGAAAATAGCTCAGCCATTCGTTTGCCAAGTCCTGAGCCGGCTCCGGTGATGACAATTGTTTTTCCTTTCACATCCTAAGCATACGTTGAGAAAGGAAACTAATTGGGTGAGAGAACCTTTTTTTTCAGTGTTAACCATCGAAATAAATCTTTAGGTATATCAATAAGTAGTAAATGGACAATGACACCAAGAGTTGAAAAAAATTTAAATTCCCATTTGTTATACATACCACGTGAGATCTAAAGAAGAATACGGAATATGAGATGAATCTCTATTTATGATATAAATCATCTTACAAGATTTCTGTTAGAATAACAAGGACGGTTTCGCAAAGGAAGAGCATTATGAGCGTTACATAAAGCCATTTTTAGTCGGTTGGTGAATGATAGTAGCTTTGACAAGAAAAAAAACAATCGTGAAACAGAAATAATGAGAGAGAAACCCGAGAACGAAAGTGGAGGGTACTAGCTTATCATATTTAAAAATCTTAGAAAAATGATTTCATAGTTGGAAAGAAAACAACTAAATCAGGATACTAAAGATCGCAATGAAATAAAGTGCATAACTGGAAAGACATCAGAAACTATATTTCATAAGTTTGGAAAAGAAAGGAAAACTATCAGTTAAGAGAAATCTGTTAGAAGTCAAAGGACAAAGAAGACGAAAAAAAGATAGTTTTTACCAAAGTTGACCCATTTTCAAGAAATCTCATAGGCATAGATTACCAGACTGAAGCCTTCTTACAGTTATGGGCTTGTTTCTGATGGAACGAACATCAGAATGATTAGTATTGATCTAGAAGAGAGAGGATAACGTTCGAACATCTTCGAACATCATCAATAGTCCAATAGTCCGTCAAGGCCGATTTTCAATTTAAACAGGTCACCAACAGTCAAATCTCACATTTTGGGACAATTTTATACTTGGCAACTATAATCCTTTATGTATTCTCCACACAGTTAGAACGACATTACATCGAATTGATTAATCCTCGTTTTATCCGGATCCTTCAATGATTTCAAATTGCAACTATTAGGTTCTGATATTTCAAAAAACTCTTATATCTAGACATGACTGACTTCAAGAACTTTTCTGAAATTGCTTACGTGAACTGCTTCGTAGACTTGCAGATATGTATCTTCAAAGAGTCATATACAGGTGCTTTGCTCTGTGTTTTGTAACAATAAAGTATATTTCATCAACGATAAGAAAAGAAAAGTTAAATCATGAATGTTTTTTTCCACGCATAGCGACCGCAAACTGATTGCATGAAGTAAAAATAAAAAGTGCGTACTTTCATTTTCTCAAGAACAACCAGGTTAGCGGTTGGTAGATATAAAAGTTCAAATGTAGAGATGGAAAAGACTAGTTAGTTTCGATGTAGGAGAATTTCAAAATAGAGCTCTGAAAACAAAAACAAAGCGCAACATAAAGATCTGAACCACATTCTTTATTCCATTAACATTTGAATAATCTATGATAGAAAATAATTTAAATAACTCGAAAATACAGGTCAAACTTTTTAATTCTAACACCATTGTTAGTTATGGTGTCTTGTTGTAACCACTTGGGAGCAGCTTTCTCAAAATCAAAATCGTTCTTACAATGATACTCGTAGAGAAGATTGCAAAACTGTTCACACTTTTCCAAAGAATCTTCTATCATTTCCAACAACATTAGATCCTCATATGCATTTGAATGACATCTGAATAAGTGAAAATTAACATAATTTTTTGTTGGGCATTCTGTAAAGAAAGAATGTTTTCGTAAATTTCCTACGATATCGATTATATCGACTATCGACTTTTTTCGCTATCGACTGTGTCGAGTTTCGACTAATTAGAGCTCTATACGTATTGTTAGTGTCGATTATCGACATAGTCGTATCAAATACCAGTTTTAACACATACCTTTCCAAATCTTTCCATGGTGTATAAATAGTCTTGCCATATTGAGATGCAATGAATTTCACCAGATAGCTCTTAGCTATATGGTTCTTGAGATCGATGCTGTAAGCGTTAGCGAAAAGTTTTAGAGCCAAGCTTCCACAGAGCCATAAGCTTTCGGATGCAAGTAAACCATTTTTAGATAGATAATGTCTTTCGAATAAGTTGCAACGATTCCTTACTTCTGGTTCAACGTTAACCGCTGCTTCTTCTGACTGCACAACTACTTTGGGAGTTCCCAGTGCTGTTGGAGTTTTGTGAGTATGACCATGAACACCATGGGAATGTCCATGAGCATCATGAGAATGATCATGAGCATCGTGTGAGTGTCCATGAGCACCATGGCTGTGACCGTGAGCGCCATGACTATGTCCGTGACCAGATATCGCTTAAACTGTTTCCGGAACTTCATCAGGAACTGGTAAGTTCTGCTCCACAGCATAAGCTTTGGCCTTCAAAATTCGAGTTTGTTGGACGGAAAACATTATACAGTATACCTGGACATTGTAATCTCTGACTAAGTCGGCTTCCGCTCGAACGACGTCTGAATGAATAATAAGAAACGAAAAAAAAGAGTATCCACTTACTGATAGCCTTCGTTGCTGCGGAAGTATAATCTTGAACGACTTGTTGAAGTGATTTTTTCGTACTTATTGCTTCTCTCAAAAACTCAACATAAGGACCTTTATCTAGAGCACTATAAAAAACGATCCCTTTTTTTTCAGGCTCTCCTTTTATCTGAAAATTATACTTGCATATAGAAATGGTTTCAGCAAAACGTACACGTCCCTCCATGATATCGACTCTATCACTGAACTTAATGGCAGTTACTTCAAACCAAACATTTTCTTGAACTTCTAGGAACGATGGATGAGTAGATGGAAGAGATCTTATGACTTTTGAAATGAATAAAACTTCTGAAAATTTGTATGAAAGAAGGATTCAGAATGTACGACGTACTATTACAACTCTCATCTCCGCATAACTTAGTTTTTTGTACAACAACGGCTTGTCTAGCCGTAACAAGAGTAATCGTTAATAAATAAATCTGAAAAAGCATTGATTAGGTGCAAAGTTGAGTGATAACTTACAAAAAGCGGTATCAGATCTTTTGTTACACGCATTGTTGTCTTGTGACAAAATGATGTAAAATTTTTATGTAAATTACTACTATAACTATAACGAATCAAGCTTTTCAATTGTTCTGAAAACATTAAATCAGTAAAAAACAGGCAAATATAAACAAAAACAGAACATTAAACTTCATAAGGTAGCATATTTGTATGGCTGGAACTGCGCTATATCTATACGCAACGTGTACCGAACGGACGGTTGCTTCGTTGGAGGAATTGCTGATTTCTTGATAGCGGCTGTTCAAGCTCAATTTTGTCTTTAAAATACCTGTTTATAGTTGATGTTTGTATATCAATATGGAGAGAAATGATAGAAACTTGTTTAAAATATGAAATATTTATTAAAATTCTTTTTCCTTAACTTTCTTTGATGTTCAGCATGCACAACATAAATGATAAATAGAGAATAAATAAGCATTGTAAAACTAGGAAGCTTGTCTTGCTGCAATCAGTTCCTTTTTTGTCTTTTGACATAGGTTCTTAACAAAACCAGAGAAGGATATCCCAAAAGAAAAGTCTGAGCCACCCACTTCAGCTTGCTTTCGGTAACTATAATCCTTTATGTATTCTCCACACAGTTAGAACGACATTACATCGAATTGATTAATCCTCGTTTTATCCGGATCCTTCAATGATTTCAAATTGCAACTATTAGGTTCTGATATTTCAAAAAACTCTTATATCTAGACATGACTGACTTCAAGAACTTTTCTGAAATTGCTTACGTGAACTGCTTCGTAGACTTGCAGATATGTATCTTCAAAGAGTCATATACAGGTGCTTTGCTCTGTGTTTTGTAACAATAAAGTATATTTCATCAACGATAAGAAAAGAAAAGTTAAATCATGAATGTTTTTTTCCACGCATAGCGACCGCAAACTGATTGCATGAAGTAAAAATAAAAAGTGCGTACTTTCATTTTCTCAAGAACAACCAGGTTAGCGGTTGGTAGATATAAAAGTTCAAATGTAGAGATGGAAAAGACTAGTTAGTTTCGATGTAGGAGAATTTCAAAATAGAGCTCTGAAAACAAAAACAAAGCGCAACATAAAGATCTGAACCACATTCTTTATTCCATTAACATTTGAATAATCTATGATAGAAAATAATTTAAATAACTCGAAAATACAGGTCAAACTTTTTAATTCTAACACCATTGTTAGTTATGGTGTCTTGTTGTAACCACTTGGGAGCAGCTTTCTCAAAATCAAAATCGTTCTTACAATGATACTCGTAGAGAAGATTGCAAAACTGTTCACACTTTTCCAAAGAATCTTCTATCATTTCCAACAACATTAGATCCTCATATGCATTTGAATGACATCTGAATAAGTGAAAATTAACATAATTTTTTGTTGGGCATTCTGTAAAGAAAGAATGTTTTCGTAAATTTCCTACGATATCGATTATATCGACTATCGACTTTTTTCGCTATCGACTGTGTCGAGTTTCGACTAATTAGAGCTCTATACGTATTGTTAGTGTCGATTATCGACATAGTCGTATCAAATACCAGTTTTAACACATACCTTTCCAAATCTTTCCATGGTGTATAAATAGTCTTGCCATATTGAGATGCAATGAATTTCACCAGATAGCTCTTAGCTATATGGTTCTTGAGATCGATGCTGTAAGCGTTAGCGAAAAGTTTTAGAGCCAAGCTTCCACAGAGCCATAAGCTTTCGGATGCAAGTAAACCATTTTTATTTTTCAAATTATAAACGGCATCATCAAGAAGACTTTGTGGTGTGGCTCGAACTACTTCTCCAGTCAGCTCATTGACATCTCTCAAATGAACCATTCTCACCTAAACAATGTATATAGATGAAATTCATTGATTTCGTTTAAACATATAAAAAGGCTGAAAAACTGAACATGAAAATGGAATCAAAAGTACCTCACGATTAATATGTCCTGCTTCACCATTAGTTTCTATGAGTATGTTCGACTTCCACTCATTTGGTAACGAGTCTAATACGGCCTGTTGCTGATCCATTTTTGGCAATGAATTAAACATTGAAGATTCTACAATGATCTTTATTGCTATAAAAAATTGAATCAAATATTAAAAATAACACGAATCATACCTGGGACATCTCGTATTATTACTTTTCCTCTAAATTTGTTTTGCAAATTATTAATAACAGAAGTGCGGCTGGAGAATCCACGGAACAATAGGTTCGGGAAACATCGACGAATCATCCAAGTAAACACCTGTATTATTATACAAAATTAACAATTTGAAAAAAAGACTGAATTCTTGGCCTAGTAAATTACTAGTCCTCGGCTACGGGACCGATGTATAAAGCATGTGTGTGTATAAAGCATGTGTGTGTATAAAGCATATATGCATTTATTGGGGTTGTTCAGCACATCAGCAAAAGAGAGCTTAGGCTTAAATTTTAAACCCAGGGCTGGGGGGAAGCTACGAAAGACCCAAAAAACAAAACTACTAATTGTTTCCTTTTCCTCTGCTCTATAAAGAAAATCAACGAATAAACGTGAACATGTAAATGCAAAACTCTAGCCAAACACGTTCGTGTCGCGTCGCGTGTCGCGTTGCGTGCTTCGTGATTCCGAATATATGCATTAGTAAATAAAGTTAGTTTTTTATAAACGATTTGTATTCGATTGTTAGTCAATTTCATAAATGATATATACATGATACGTGATCAATGAATAAATCTTTTCGATGGAATTTTCGTATATTTCAAGTAAGGAAGTATCTATGTTATTGTTGCTTTGTTCCTATCTTTCCACGTATACCTTTTTGATGTTCATGCACAACCGAGTCAATGTTGACGTTCATGCGAGGAATGCAGCTACGTGAACAACCGCAAAATGAGCGTAAGAAGGAGAAAATGAATTTTCTTCATTTTTCATTTTCTTGAACTCGCATTCAAGTGAGCGGTGGGTCGTCAGGACCACCAGTAGCTCTTGATTCCCGTTCGTTCTTCAGTTTTTTTTGAAATTTCAACTATCAATTTACTATGTTTCAATTGCATAAACTATTTTTACAGTTCATTCAGAGAATGTTATTATTGTTTCGTAACAAACTTTGTTACAATAAGATAAATTAGGAAACATTTTTATGAATAATTCGATTGAATACTTGACATGCAATGACTCTTGAGACGGGAAGGAGAAGGAAAAGACGTTTTGGAGCTATTATAAATTGACCTCCAGTTGAGTAATTTTACTGTGGTCAAGGCCTCTGCAGGATAATTCTTTAATTTTGTTCGTTTATCGTTATTGAAAGCTGGTTGAGCCTTTTTCCTGCTACTACTCTATTATTCGGTTCCGACGCTCTAAGAAGAAAAACGTGAAACTATTCCATTGAATGCTCGTCGTCAAGACAGAAATGAATAAGTGAAAATGCTGTTTTACTTCGACTAGAAACTTAGAACTCATCTCGTCACTATGATTTGATCGAAAATGCTGTGATGTACATACATTATGATTTACAGATATATCTATGTGATATTATGTTATTTACAAGCCTGTTGTGACAGCCGGTTTTTTTGTCTTTGCTACACTATGATAGCACAAAATGAATGAAGAGGGAAAGAAAAAAAAGAAAATGTATTTCCCAGAGGCATTTCTTCTCTGCTAATGTAGGTAGTATCATTTTCCTTTTCAAGCAATCACTACATCATTCCAAGCGAAATGGCATTTTGAACAACGAACAAGCTATTCTTATTCCTTTATCATTATACAATTAATTGAAATTCCAGGAAGTTCTATCGTACTATGATTCATATCTATATGAATTCAATTAATCATATCCGTATTAGCATAAGTTTCATATGTTGTACTTCTTCCTTCTATTTTCATAAAAATCTGTTTTCAAACATCCATCTTAATTTTTTGAGCTTAAGTTGTCAAACGAGACAACCTTAGGGATGGTCAGCAGATTAAATATTGACCTACGAAATTGTAGAAGAGAAAACAATAGAGGGGGAGATAGAGAGAGTAAGAGAGAAAGAGAAGACAGTTTAGTAGAATGAAAACTTTCATGTTCAACAACCTTCCTATTTTCTAAGCTGTTGTTCAATTCTTTCGTCCTGCTGAATGAAATACCTGTTTTGCTCTATAAGGATGATTTAAGCTCAATTCAAACTTGTCGCCTCTATTTCATTTTTCTCTCTTCAGTTCAGAGTGAACTTCAAACCATTCATTTGACCATTGAGGAATCTGTCAAAAGCACTCTATTATTTTCCTCGAGAGAATAGAAGAAAACTGAGTTACTCTCTTTGCTTCTGATCATCTCTTCTTGTACTCTTGCGCCATAGTCTTGTGTGCTGCTATTTCTGTTAAAAAACCATATTGTCCTATCATTGAGCTCTTATTCTCAAGAAATATTCATTTTGTGTGTTCTGCGTTCTCTTGGCTATGTCAAAAAACAATTTCTGGCCATGAGTACCATGAAACACTTCTTTTTTACTTTATCTTACATTGTATGCTCTTTCGTGCATTTCCCGTGCCTTGAGAGTGAGTATGAGCGAACTGATAGATAATGTCTTTCGAATAAGTTGCAACGATTCCTTACTTCTGGTTCAACGTTAACCGCTGCTTCTTCTGACTGCACAACTACTTTGGGAGTTCCCAGTGCTGTTGGAGTTTTGTGAGTATGACCATGAACACCATGGGAATGTCCATGAGCATCATGAGAATGATCATGAGCATCGTGTGAGTGTCCATGAGCACCATGGCTGTGACCGTGAGCGCCATGACTATGTCCGTGACCAGATATCGCTTAAACTGTTTCCGGAACTTCATCAGGAACTGGTAAGTTCTGCTCCACAGCATAAGCTTTGGCCTTCAAAATTCGAGTTTGTTGGACGGAAAACATTATACAGTATACCTGGACATTGTAATCTCTGACTAAGTCGGCTTCCGCTCGAACGACGTCTGAATGAATAATAAGAAACGAAAAAAAAGAGTATCCACTTACTGATAGCCTTCGTTGCTGCGGAAGTATAATCTTGAACGACTTGTTGAAGTGATTTTTTCGTACTTATTGCTTCTCTCAAAAACTCAACATAAGGACCTTTATCTAGAGCACTATAAAAAACGATCCCTTTTTTTTCAGGCTCTCCTTTTATCTGAAAATTATACTTGCATATAGAAATGGTTTCAGCAAAACGTACACGTCCCTCCATGATATCGACTCTATCACTGAACTTAATGGCAGTTACTTCAAACCAAACATTTTCTTGAACTTCTAGGAACGATGGATGAGTAGATGGAAGAGATCTTATGACTTTTGAAATGAATAAAACTTCTGAAAATTTGTATGAAAGAAGGATTCAGAATGTACGACGTACTATTACAACTCTCATCTCCGCATAACTTAGTTTTTTGTACAACAACGGCTTGTCTAGCCGTAACAAGAGTAATCGTTAATAAATAAATCTGAAAAAGCATTGATTAGGTGCAAAGTTGAGTGATAACTTACAAAAAGCGGTATCAGATCTTTTGTTACACGCATTGTTGTCTTGTGACAAAATGATGTAAAATTTTTATGTAAATTACTACTATAACTATAACGAATCAAGCTTTTCAATTGTTCTGAAAACATTAAATCAGTAAAAAACAGGCAAATATAAACAAAAACAGAACATTAAACTTCATAAGGTAGCATATTTGTATGGCTGGAACTGCGCTATATCTATACGCAACGTGTACCGAACGGACGGTTGCTTCGTTGGAGGAATTGCTGATTTCTTGATAGCGGCTGTTCAAGCTCAATTTTGTCTTTAAAATACCTGTTTATAGTTGATGTTTGTATATCAATATGGAGAGAAATGATAGAAACTTGTTTAAAATATGAAATATTTATTAAAATTCTTTTTCCTTAACTTTCTTTGATGTTCAGCATGCACAACATAAATGATAAATAGAGAATAAATAAGCATTGTAAAACTAGGAAGCTTGTCTTGCTGCAATCAGTTCCTTTTTTGTCTTTTGACATAGGTTCTTAACAAAACCAGAGAAGGATATCCCAAAAGAAAAGTCTGAGCCACCCACTTCAGCTTGCTTTCGGTAACTATAATCCTTTATGTATTCTCCACACAGTTAGAACGACATTACATCGAATTGATTAATCCTCGTTTTATCCGGATCCTTCAATGATTTCAAATTGCAACTATTAGGTTCTGATATTTCAAAAAACTCTTATATCTAGACATGACTGACTTCAAGAACTTTTCTGAAATTGCTTACGTGAACTGCTTCGTAGACTTGCAGATATGTATCTTCAAAGAGTCATATACAGGTGCTTTGCTCTGTGTTTTGTAACAATAAAGTATATTTCATCAACGATAAGAAAAGAAAAGTTAAATCATGAATGTTTTTTTCCACGCATAGCGACCGCAAACTGATTGCATGAAGTAAAAATAAAAAGTGCGTACTTTCATTTTCTCAAGAACAACCAGGTTAGCGGTTGGTAGATATAAAAGTTCAAATGTAGAGATGGAAAAGACTAGTTAGTTTCGATGTAGGAGAATTTCAAAATAGAGCTCTGAAAACAAAAACAAAGCGCAACATAAAGATCTGAACCACATTCTTTATTCCATTAACATTTGAATAATCTATGATAGAAAATAATTTAAATAACTCGAAAATACAGGTCAAACTTTTTAATTCTAACACCATTGTTAGTTATGGTGTCTTGTTGTAACCACTTGGGAGCAGCTTTCTCAAAATCAAAATCGTTCTTACAATGATACTCGTAGAGAAGATTGCAAAACTGTTCACACTTTTCCAAAGAATCTTCTATCATTTCCAACAACATTAGATCCTCATATGCATTTGAATGACATCTGAATAAGTGAAAATTAACATAATTTTTTGTTGGGCATTCTGTAAAGAAAGAATGTTTTCGTAAATTTCCTACGATATCGATTATATCGACTATCGACTTTTTTCGCTATCGACTGTGTCGAGTTTCGACTAATTAGAGCTCTATACGTATTGTTAGTGTCGATTATCGACATAGTCGTATCAAATACCAGTTTTAACACATACCTTTCCAAACAAGTCCATGGTGTATAAATAGTCTTGCCATATTGAGATGCAATGAATTTCACCAGATAACTCTTAGCCATATGGTTCTTGAGATCGATGTTGTAGGCATTAGCGAAAAGTTTAAGAGCCAAGCTTCCACAGAGCCATAAGCTTTCGGACGCAAGTAAACCATTTTTCTGTTTCAAATTATAAACAGCATCATCAAGAAGACTTTGTGGTGTGGCTCGAACTACTTCTCCAGTCAGCTCATTGACATCTCTCAAATGAACCATTCTCACCTAAACAATGTATATAGATGAAATTCATTGATTTCGTTTAAACATATAAAAAGGCTGAAAAACTGAACATGAAAATGGAATCAAAAGTACCTCACGATTAATATGTCCTGCTTCACCATTAGTTTCTATGAGTATGTTCGACTTCCACTCGTGTGGCAACGAGTCTAATACGGCCTGTTGCTGATCCATTTTTGGCAATGAATTAAACATTGAAGATTCTACAATGATCTTTATTGCTATAAAAAATTGAATCAAATATTAAAAATAACACGAATCATACCTGGGACATCTCGTATTATTACTTTTCCTCTAAATTTGTTTTGCAAATTATTAATAACAGAAGTGCGGCTGGAGAATCCACGGAACAATAGGTTCGGGAAACATCGACGAATCATCCAAGTAAACACCTGTATTATTATACAAAATTAACAATTTGAAAAAAAGACTGAATTCTTGGCCTAGTAAATTACTAGTCCTCGGCTACGGGACCGATGTATAAAGCATGTGTGTGTATAAAGCATGTGTGTGTATAAAGCATATATGCATTTATTGGGGTTGTTCAGCACATCAGCAAAAGAGAGCTTAGGCTTAAATTTTAAACCCAGGGCTGGGGGGAAGCTACGAAAGACCCAAAAAACAAAACTACTAATTGTTTCCTTTTCCTCTGCTCTATAAAGAAAATCAACGAATAAACGTGAACATGTAAATGCAAAACTCTAGCCAAACACGTTCGTGTCGCGTCGCGTGTCGCGTTGCGTGCTTCGTGATTCCGAATATATGCATTAGTAAATAAAGTTAGTTTTTTATAAACGATTTGTATTCGATTGTTAGTCAATTTCATAAATGATATATACATGATACGTGATCAATGAATAAATCTTTTCGATGGAATTTTCGTATATTTCAAGTAAGGAAGTATCTATGTTATTGTTGCTTTGTTCCTATCTTTCCACGTATACCTTTTTGATGTTCATGCACAACCGAGTCAATGTTGACGTTCATGCGAGGAATGCAGCTACGTGAACAACCGCAAAATGAGCGTAAGAAGGAGAAAATGAATTTTCTTCATTTTTCATTTTCTTGAACTCGCATTCAAGTGAGCGGTGGGTCGTCAGGACCACCAGTAGCTCTTGATTCCCGTTCGTTCTTCAGTTTTTTTTGAAATTTCAACTATCAATTTACTATGTTTCAATTGCATAAACTATTTTTACAGTTCATTCAGAGAATGTTATTATTGTTTCGTAACAAACTTTGTTACAATAAGATAAATTAGGAAACATTTTTATGAATAATTCGATTGAATACTTGACATGCAATGACTCTTGAGACGGGAAGGAGAAGGAAAAGACGTTTTGGAGCTATTATAAATTGACCTCCAGTTGAGTAATTTTACTGTGGTCAAGGCCTCTGCAGGATAATTCTTTAATTTTGTTCGTTTATCGTTATTGAAAGCTGGTTGAGCCTTTTTCCTGCTACTACTCTATTATTCGGTTCCGACGCTCTAAGAAGAAAAACGTGAAACTATTCCATTGAATGCTCGTCGTCAAGACAGAAATGAATAAGTGAAAATGCTGTTTTACTTCGACTAGAAACTTAGAACTCATCTCGTCACTATGATTTGATCGAAAATGCTGTGATGTACATACATTATGATTTACAGATATATCTATGTGATATTATGTTATTTACAAGCCTGTTGTGACAGCCGGTTTTTTTGTCTTTGCTACACTATGATAGCACAAAATGAATGAAGAGGGAAAGAAAAAAAAGAAAATGTATTTCCCAGAGGCATTTCTTCTCTGCTAATGTAGGTAGTATCATTTTCCTTTTCAAGCAATCACTACATCATTCCAAGCGAAATGGCATTTTGAACAACGAACAAGCTATTCTTATTCCTTTATCATTATACAATTAATTGAAATTCCAGGAAGTTCTATCGTACTATGATTCATATCTATATGAATTCAATTAATCATATCCGTATTAGCATAAGTTTCATATGTTGTACTTCTTCCTTCTATTTTCATAAAAATCTGTTTTCAAACATCCATCTTAATTTTTTGAGCTTAAGTTGTCAAACGAGACAACCTTAGGGATGGTCAGCAGATTAAATATTGACCTACGAAATTGTAGAAGAGAAAACAATAGAGGGGGAGATAGAGAGAGTAAGAGAGAAAGAGAAGACAGTTTAGTAGAATGAAAACTTTCATGTTCAACAACCTTCCTATTTTCTAAGCTGTTGTTCAATTCTTTCGTCCTGCTGAATGAAATACCTGTTTTGCTCTATAAGGATGATTTAAGCTCAATTCAAACTTGTCGCCTCTATTTCATTTTTCTCTCTTCAGTTCAGAGTGAACTTCAAACCATTCATTTGACCATTGAGGAATCTGTCAAAAGCACTCTATTATTTTCCTCGAGAGAATAGAAGAAAACTGAGTTACTCTCTTTGCTTCTGATCATCTCTTCTTGTACTCTTGCGCCATAGTCTTGTGTGCTGCTATTTCTGTTAAAAAACCATATTGTCCTATCATTGAGCTCTTATTCTCAAGAAATATTCATTTTGTGTGTTCTGCGTTCTCTTGGCTATGTCAAAAAACAATTTCTGGCCATGAGTACCATGAAACACTTCTTTTTTACTTTATCTTACATTGTATGCTCTTTCGTGCATTTCCCGTGCCTTGAGAGTGAGTATGAGCGAACTGATAGATAATGTCTTTCGAATAAGTTGCAACGATTCCCTTTTTCTAATGAAGAATGCAACAGTTCGTTTTGATGTGTTCGTAACTCAATCGCTTTGAACAAACAAATGTTTTTTTCGGTGCAGATGAAGTCTTCAAAGTTTTGGGTTTTTCTGCTCATTATGTCATTGGCTTTAATGTCGATAATAACGTATTTTCCAAAGCCAATTGGATTTCAGCCAGTTAGGGTATGTAACATTGAGTTCATATTGCATCAAACGTTAACCATCTGTTTTATAGTCCATTCGAATAGCTTCTCCTAGTCATGATTCTCAGCAAAATCCCATTTCAAGTCAAATAGATCGGAATTTGACTGATGTTGATGACAAAATAATGTTTAACACGTCTGTTTCATACAAATCGTTTATACTCTATGATATTATCCTTCAGAATACGAACTCGTACACCGTATGAGCCTCGTAAAGATATGAGAGAGTGTTCGCATACATTTGGCAAAGTTCTTTTCTTTGTTGCCTACATGAAGGAAAGCATGGAAAAGTATGTCTAGTAAGATGATGAACGTTATCATCTTTCTTGTTTCAAGACATTATCGTGTGGCTCAAGAGTCATTGAGTTGCTATCTCAGAGGAACAGACTACGAAGTTGCAATGGTGGATATCATGAGTGATCCACGTGTTGTTGATAAATGTTCACAACATCAAAGTGTTAGGAAAACAATTATTTCCATTTCTACTTTTCTCATTCAGGTTTTCTTTCGAAAACATTGTGCCGCTGCTGTTTATTTGAACGACACCGATTGGCTAGTAGTTCTGGATGCTGACACAGGTCAGTTCAATTCTCTGAATTACTTTTAACCCTTTTTTGAAAACGAAACCTTCTCATTTTCTATCGCTTCCACTTAGACTATATACTATAATCTTGAGAAGTTACGCGACACTTTAATCCTTTGAATATCAGGTGTTGCCAATCCAAACCACTGCATTGAGGAATGGATCGATGATCGTGTGGACATACTGTTTTATGAGCGTATTTTCAACTTTGAGATAGCCAGTGGAAATTATATAGTAAATAGTCATTAGTATATGTAAATGACAAACATTTCTTGATTCAGATCAGAAATTCAGAGTTTTCGAGAAATTTCTTGAAAAAGTGGAGTGATTATGAGCATCATTTACCCAACAGCTGGAACGGAGCTGATAATGGAGCATTACAGGTTGATTTAAGGCATTCTATCATAAAGCAAAGATATTTGCAGATTCTCATTTTGCAAACAGCCATTCCTGATGCTTTCCAAGAGTATGACAATTGTATGAAAATTTGGCATGAAGGGCAGAGCTATGATACATACATGAATTATGTGACATGCGTGAAATTAGCTTTAGGCAAGCTCTATCTTTTTCATTCACTTTTTTGTGGGCTCTTTAAGTTAACACTCTTTTTTGCAGGTTCGAATCGTTTATGGACAGGCAAGCTACGTATATACCGTCGTGCTCACGGATGGGTGCGTGATGGCTTCATGACCACAGATAAGTTCTGCGAAGTTGACTTCATGTTCCATGGATGGAAAAATCAACTTGTAGGAGAAAATGGTTGGGAAAGTCCATTCAATGTATATTATTAAAAGACAATTTGAAATATCTCTGCTTATTGAAATTTAAGAAAAACTTAAATCCGGAAATGTGCGGAAAAGGGGAAGTTGGATGGGATTGGAGAGTCGGAAAAAGGACAACATGTGAACTGATCAAGTAAGCAATCCATCTGCTGTCGCTTTGAAATCACACACTCTTTCTCTGTTCCTCAGACTCTTTTTCATATGATTTGTTGCAGACGAGAAATAGCGGATTTCGAGCTCTCAGCAGGACGAGGTTATCCAAAAGCTGCAAGGGATATTCCTCATCTTCGACTCCCCGACGTGGGGCTCTGTTTTCCTGATTGTGACAAGTTCACTTGACAATGCTTGACCATATAGCTGTTTTCAATTTTTCATTTAAAATATTGAGATATGTAATCAAATTACACTCTCAATCAACGGGTTGATAAAATGAAGAAAATACTTTTTATTTTAATGGAATTGCTTTTCGTGGAACCTAGTTGATCAGTCATCTTCGCCTTTTTTCCAGCTTTCTCTATTTGTCTGTGAATGCAGAGAAAACAAGGGGAATGAGAGAACTCGGAGAAAAGGTTTCAACACCCATTTAAGTATACTATCTGAAATCTTATATGAGTAGCATATTCTAATTTGGCTCTAATACTATAAGAAGAGATTTTAACAAAAACCTTGTTCACGTACACCTCTAAACGGAATCAACAACAATGATTCTAGAGGCTTATTCTTTGTTTTGTGATTTGAACGTCCGACGAAGGTAGCCTCTGGAAACAAAGAAGAGGATTTGCCTGCTCACATGAAATCTATGTTTGCTCATTCATACTACTTCTTCCTCGACAAACTTCCGGAACAAATATCATAGAATTTATTAAAATTAATCAAAACATATTTAACTGGGACTTGGAGTAAGGCTGTGACGAGGTGTACAAGCTGTATTATAGCTCAATCTTCTTGGTGTTTTTGTGGTTTGAAAAGAATTTCCTCGTCTTTTCATGTTCTCCTCATCAAATCCTCGTCGCATGGATATGATGATGGTCGAAACCTGAAGATATGAAAGATTCTTCAACGATATTCTTTTCGTTTGTTTTTTATAGATCGCAAGATTGCTTCATTGATCTACAGCCGCTATCAGAGTTTTCATCTTGTAGTCTTTTTTTTCTCTCTCTCTCTCACTCACTCTTTCTCTCTCTCTCTCTCACACACACACACACACACAAACTACAACTGCAGAATTTCTTTCTTACCAAAGTTCGCCAAGCTCCCAAAGTTGGTCTTTGACGGTTAGCTTCCCATTCAACGGCAGCTTGTGTCATACATTCAGCAAATGTCTCCCAATAAAGTGGATCAAATCCACGTCCTTGCATAATAACGTGACGTCGACCTAAAGCCTGAAAAAGCGAAAGGTCTCATCTTCGTTCTTTTTTTTCGATTCAACGTTACCTCGAAATGATTCTCTAACTTTTCAGGATAATCAATATTTTTTATTACGTAATCGAATGTTCGTGTGAATACTACAAGGTGAAATATGAAATTATGTAAGCTGATAGCATCCCTGTACCTGTAGCATGTTGTCGAAAACGAGGATCATACTTTAAGCGACCTTGTGGTATTTTTTCCAACCCGAATATAGCTTTGATGTCCGGTTGAGCTGTGAGTACCATCAAAAATATTTTTGATCCAACATGCTCAGAGCCAGTCTTTAATGGAACTATGTCATAATGTTTCTGAGAAATGGATAGAGCAAGAGCGGGTTCTTTCTCTGTTTCTCTCTCCCTCTCTACCCCCTATCTACTCTTA
Source organism: Auanema freiburgensis (assembly GCA_030370435.1). NCBI lineage: Eukaryota > Metazoa > Nematoda > Chromadorea > Rhabditida > Rhabditidae > Auanema > Auanema freiburgense. The sequence continues at coordinate 1,453,691 of CM059367.1, forward strand.
TCCATGTGTACTTCTTCTTTTATCTCTCAATAGTCAGTAAGAAAGAGAAATAAAAAACCACAAAATTTCCTTTTTTAGGATTTTCAGATTATATTCTTCCTTAGTCGATTACCTTTCTTGTTTTCTTCCACGAGTGCTCAAGAAGGACTCGTTCTCTTCGACTCAGGAAATGTTTCGAGCCGTTATTGGTTTTAGTTGGAATGACGGCAACATCCTTTGTTTCAGGGGCACTGAAAAACAAAAACAAAATTTTACAAAAAATTAATTTTCAAATAAATGAATTACTTTGGCTGAATGATCATAGGACATTCGAATTTGGGTGAGATCTCTTTGGATCCTTTCGTATCTGCTTCTTTGCCATTGGAGGTATTACCTATGAGGCAAAAAATAAATAAACACAGAAATAAGATTTGAAATGAATACTTCTTCGTTTAATTGGAGGCTTTTCAACTTTATATCGTTTTTCTGCTAACGTTGGTCCTGTTTTGCTGGTTGTTTGTCCCATAGCGAAGGCTGGAAGCTGGATCATTATAAGCAAGAAATGAATGAGAAGTAAGCAGGAAGTAATGATATGAAAAAAGAAATATTAGAAAATGGTATACATCAGATGTATATGTGAAGAGGTGTGAGAGAAGGTTAACATGTTGATTATACTCATAGCACCAGCATGTTTATATAGGAGCTAGAAGATAGAGGGGGAGGAGGCTAAGAGAGGAGGTAAAAAATGGAGACAAAGAGCCTGTTCCAGATGGAATGATGGATGATAGCTAATAATTAAACATTGTCTGAATGCTTCATTATAATAAAACTCATGAATTAATGTATTTTGCACTATCTACTGATCTCTAATAATTTCTTTTGAAGTAGAACAAGGAAATGTGTGTTCGAAGAGTTTCAAAGTCAAATCTTCTTGAGCTCATTGAACGAATCATTCAAGAGGAAAAACCGCGAGAAAACATTATTCAAATGCTCATATAGAAGAATGTAAGAAGAAGAAGCATGATGAAAGAACGAGAACAATAAGTGGAAAGAGTTGAAACACAATTGTTTTTGTTTCTCACGTAATGAGATGAGCTGAAAGAATGGAAAAGGATGATTGTCTGTACTTAGATGTCTCATCTCATACTGAGAGTAAGCGAAAGTGAATATCAATTGCTTGATAAAGGAAACACGTTAATGTGACTGTGAAGCAATTCAAGGAAGAATCAAGCCTATCAACTGCAACGTAAAAGAGGTAACAAGGAAAAAGCCGTGGGGAGATGGAAGCAGCAAAAGCAGACAGAAGCCACAGGCGTTCCCACTCCATTAAAAGGACATCAGGAAATATTGTATTTTTTGAGAATTTGCATAAGGAACACTTGTCATTACACTCTTCAATGTCAGGAAATTAGCTATAAACGATCCAATTAACACAAATCTATTTTTACAACATGAAGAGATGACTAAAAAAATGCAAAAAAACTGCCACATTTTGCGGTTGGAAAAGAAAAAGAAGGATGCACATTAAATGTCAAACCGTATGAATGGCTAATTCTTCTTAAAAATTGTCGACTCAAGGAAAATGTCAACGAAGAACAGAATCGAAGATGAAGCTCGCAAATTATGATATGAAAGACCAGCTTTGCTCACCAAAAACACCTTTATATTAATATTGTACGGAGCTAAACACTAAAATCCCGATGAATCGGCTTGAAGGAGAGAAGGATTATAAGGGTGGGACATATGAGGACGAACAGAGAGTTATTGCTCAAAGTACGAGAATAGAAATCAGAAAACTGTCCTCGCACACAATAGAAAGTTGGTAAATCGCTCAAATGGGAAAGCTGAGCAGAAGCTCAATTCAATACGATTGCGGAAAAATATACTTAATTAATTGAAAATATCTCTCAGATTTTGGAAAATTCTCTACTTTACTCACATCTTCAATGTTAATTGAGAGATAAAGAGTAACACACATGTATATCTCTGTATGTGAATGAGTTGGATCACGTAAATCACGTGAATGACATATGATGTTATTAGTAGCATGTACTTCACAAGTTATTCTTAAGATTACTTTACAGCTGAGCGGTTGCATTTCTCATTATCCTTCATTCGTTCTCTCTTCAATGCTTAGTTGCAGCAGCGCGTCTATAGATCAGATGCATGTAAGTGCGATTTTCATGACTCAAAAATGGCTTCTTTAACCATTCCGGAAGTCACATCCATATATATTCATTTACATCACAATTGAAAAGTCAATGGATGAGCTCTAACACATATATCATCTTCAATTAAAAAAAAAGGAAAAATTAATAAAGATAGACGTTAAAGGCTGTGAACGAACGTATCAACGATGATCCGAGGGAAGAGGGTAGAAGAGAGAGGGTGAAATGAAACAAAAAAAAAAAGAATTTTATTTACAAAATAATTGAAAATTGAAATTGCGTTTTGTTCTGTTTCATTCGTTCAGAAATGAATGAAGAGATATCTCGTCATCTCATCCTTTCTATACTTTATTCAAATTATTTCTAATATAATTTACTTACTAGAGAGATCTTTCTCTCTTTTTGGTTACGTTCTCTCTCTCTCTCTCTCTCTCTCTCTCTCTCTCTCTCTCTCTCTCTCTCTCTCTCTCTCTCTCTCTCTCTCTCTCTCTCTCTCTCTCTCTCTCTCTCTCTCTCTCTCTCTCTCTCTCTCTCTCTCTCTCTCTCTCTCTCTCTCTCTCTCTCTCTCTCTCTCTCTCTCTCTTTCTCAACTCTCAACGCCTTACTTCAATTCTATTTTCTCTACTTGTTATGAACTTTATTCCCACAAGCTTCTTCTTATCTTCCTCGCATTGTCTCTTGCTCTTCTTCATTTCCCCCCTCTCTCTCTCTCATTCATCCTTCATATCTAAAGCGTTCTCATCATTCCCTGCTCTCATTCTCTACTTTCTGCAGCTTATATGGTCATGTATTCTATAAGAATATAAAGTACAAGTTTGAAGGTAGAAAACGCATTCAAATTTAGAGGCAATTGATGGATTGTCGTAAGCCATACTATACCGCTTCCTACGGAAGAGTGTCGTTCGAAGAAAACTACAAGCAAAAACAAGAAAAAGCAATTTCGTTCTTTGCACACAATAAGATGAGAAAGGCTTGGAGGAGAGGTCAAGAGCAAGCGCTGGTTAACACCTCATCTGCTTAACATGAAAAGAAACAGAATGGTTAGACAAACGAAACAACCAAGAGGAACACAGAACGAATCACAAAACAATCGTCCCGCGAAACTCAAAACATCATTGAATTAGATGCGGAATACAATTAAACGAAATGTGAGGATTGACGAAGAAAAGATTCCTCTTCTCCTTTTTTGGTTCAGAAATTGAAAATTATGCTTCGCCTTGGCTTACCAAAGGAATAAGAGCAAGTCTTTGTTGCGCGAAGCTGGTGCCTGAGGAAACACATATGGATTTTAAGATTATATTTTCATGAATGAACGACTAATTGAAACATCTATCTGATCATTAAGTACAAAACTAACTTTTTGTTATTTTTAAAATCTCATTTGCAACTGAAAACTATCGAAATGGTTTAGAGCAGACCATAATGATGCTGTTTCTTATTCGAGATGAGAAAACATAATTTCCCTTGATGGTTAATATGTTTTCATTTTATATAAAGAGAACAGTTTCTACAGGAAGTCACTTATACCAATTCTTACTGGGAAACTCGAAAGACGTGAAATCTGATGAGAAAAAAAGGGTAGAAGACCATAGAATGACAGTGGTTGTATGTATAATGACGAAGAGTAAGGACGGAAAGCTTAGTCGGCAAACCTCTGGAACCTTATAAAATTAAATTTGAAATCATTCATTACGTCATATTCTCTTAATTACTGAAACATTGGTTTTTTCCAAAACTGGAATAGAAGGAAGATTCGTTATACTTTCAAATAAGAAACTAGGATTCGAGCAATTTGAGCTGAAGAAAGAAATTAAAAATTCTTGAAACGAAAAGCTCAGTTTTAAGTTAAAGAGTAGTGACACGTAGAATGTAATAAATACTAATCAAGCAATGAATGATGTGTAGGTTTGAGATGAATGAATTCCTCTCTTCACGTTCAATGAAGAGAAAGAATCAAAAGGATAAAGAGATGAGACACAGATAGAGAGAGAGAGAAAAACAACGTCAAACGTCACTGCTTTTTCATTCTTGAAGTTCCCAAAATCATAATTATCCAATTGAATGAGCTTTCTTCTCTATTTTCATCAATGAAAACTCTCCGAAATAGAGTCAAGGGTAGTAAGAGAGACAGAGAGAACACAGCATACATGGAACTATATGCTAACATAGAGAATTGAACAGACGAAGTGTGGAAAAATGCAACCGCTCTGATCCAAGAAGTTTTGGAAAATGTGAAGCTCATGTTATACTACGTCACGTCAAAGTTGAAATCAAAAGCTGCATGTGAGTATTCAAATTTCAAAAGCGTCTATTCGATGACTAATATGCAAATTTAGAAGAATAAACGAATAACAAAAGGATATGGAGAGGTAATGATTGATAAAGGACACACAGTTGATAGGATGAAAGTAAAAGCTTTTAATGTCATGATCATGGTCGCGATCTGTCAACATCAGGATTGGCTAAAAACTTCTGGACAACATTGAACCAGAAGAGAGTTGTAGCTCAAAGAGCAGATAGATGTCCAAATAAGACAAGTCCAGCAGAGCTTATATATTATGGAAAAATGAGAGAGAAAATAACAGAAGAATTTCAGAAAAAAAGAGAGGAAGAGATTCAGATATATACTTTCAAACGTGAACGAGCAGAAGTGAAATGAAGTGAACAAGAGAAGGAGTTCAGAGAATAAGAGAAAAGGAATTAAGAAAGAGCATGGAAACCATAATGTGATGATTTGGTTGTTAGAAGTTTCACGATTAAGAAACATGTTACTATTTGAAAAGAGAGGTCATAGGAATTCAGATGAAGATACTTGGAAGCTTTTAATATATTCTGCTTTCACCAGCTTCTGTCACCAGACATTAGAAAGACACGTGATTCGTCATTACTGTTGCTGATGAACGAAAGAATGGAAATCGTTTGAAATGCTTGTACTTCGACACAAACACACACATATCAGAACAAAAGTGATTGGAATTATAAGAGAAGAAAGATGTATACATCCTGTTGTTTTCCATGTGTTGAATACGGTTGAGATATGGAAAATGCAAAACTTGGGTCTTAAAACAATAAATAATCCCAATAAAGGTATTCATTTTCATAACAGAGAGGAAAAGAAAAATATTGTCCATGTATAATGGAGGAGAGGAACAGGTTCATGAAATGATGGAGGGAAAGAAAGGGAGAATAGCAGAGAAGAAATGCTACAAGCGATACACTAGCAGAAAGGTTCGAGCAAGAGTGGGAGAAGACTGAAAACTAAACCAACAAATGAAACTTCAGAGTGTAAACTTATTTCCGTTTGTTATTCACAACTATTTAGAGGCAAAAAATGAAAGAGAGAGAGAGAGAGAGAGAGAGAGAGAGAGAGAGAGAGAGAGAGTTTACAGTGTTATTGTGTCTTTCATCTCGGATAAAGAATGAGAGAGGATATGGCTGGTTGTTTTCCTTCCTTTCTCTCAAACAAATTATTCTATTTTGGTACAGTTTCATGAAGAAATTAAAAAAAATAAAATGAATGAAATGGGGTAGCAAATCAACGGCTTAAACATAACGTAAGGAAACAAAAAGTTTTCTTCAACAACAGAACACTGATGAGGCGAATGAACGACATCTCAAAAGTAGTATAAATCATCAATGAAACATATACAAATCCGCTATTGGCTGCTTCGAAAACTGTTGGAAAAGAGTCTATAAGGTTCAGCTCAAATGAAAGATCATTTGGCCGTATTACTCAAAGCACATCACAAGATATACGAATATTAAAAGAAATTGACAAACTTCTATGAAAAGCGTCAAGAAACGATTTTCGAAGCATTACCGTTTATAATGATATTATGTTAGATTAATATTGTATCAATCAATACTATTCCAAAATAACAAAGTAAATACAAGTAGCTCCTTACAGTTCAGAGTACAAACGACAATCCAACCAATTCCTAACAGATGACAACTACACTTCATGGTCAATCAGTTTTTCGTTAATTTTTCTCGTTTCCACTTTCTTCTAATATCATAATATATACCTGAAATCGCAGTTTGAGTTAGCTATTACTTGTTTCTTCTGTATTATATTAATTATAATAACGCCATATCCATGGTAGAGTACGCGTTGTTGAGTGTCTTGGTAAACGGCAAGCCTTGGTACTTTAGGGTTCTAAGGTGATATGTTGAGAATTCATATGATCATACGTCCCCTGCTATCCGTGTCATTTGTGAACCTCGTTCCCTCTCATCTTTCCTACAGGGCTCCCTCGAATCCATTGGCTTCATTCGAGAGCTTGCGTCTTCACAAATTCCATAAGATTCTCTTATCAGTTAAGGTTACAGCGGTTAACGTTCTTGTATGTTTCTGAGTATGTTTTCAGCATTTCGATCGGTCGATAAGAAAAGATTTTTTAAGGAGAATAAAACTATTTGGATCTTAAAGTTTGCAATTGGTTCGTGGAAGGAAGCTGTACCAGATGAATATCACTTTGAGACAAAAAGAGAAAATAAAGATTTTTGTTGAGCACATTAAAGTAAGAAAAAGCAAATTGGAAGAATAAACTCGAGGGCTTTTGATGAACTGAAAGAAAAAAATTGGATTTTTCAACAAATTTATTTCCGTGCATCTAATTATATTGCCATCAAGATTATCATGAAATAGATCGGCAATTGAAAAGACGAACCTTGTTTGAGTTCCGTTGAGAAGATTTAGACTGAAAAACTTTTTTCTTCCATAAGAAATTAACGAGAGGGAAAGGAACGTGTGATGAAAGACAGTATTGAGCATCGTTATCAGGATAAACTAAGCTAATTATATATTTACAAACATAATTTATATATATTATAGTTAAGATGAAATGAGAGAGTAATTATATTTAAAAATAAATATAATACTGAAGATGTTTTGAGGAAGTATCTTCAAGTATTTTTCTTTGCGTTGTCAATTTCCAAGTCATGGAAATTGTGTAGCAGAAGTCAGATTCTCCACTGATTCGCTATTATCCGAACGTTGGGAAGACGACTGATGGCAAATTCTGAAAAAGTAAACAAGGAAGTAAACAAATGGTTTTTGATCAAATTTAAAAGCTGACTGTTCAGTTCTCGTGGATATGATAACAACATACCAATGGTCTTTGATGGATATCGACTAGGCCAGAAGAAGGAAGAAGAGTTCCTCGTTCAATGGTTGTTCCTTGGATCTGAAAGCAGATAGGAGAATACATTGCTTGCTAATGCCAGTGATTAGCTGGTCACGAACGATATCATAGCCTTTCGAGTGTTCGCTTGTGCATCTTCTTTATGTTCATATATAGTATTTGAATATCAAAAGCAAAGTATGTCGAGATTTGTTTAGAAAGAGAGAGAGAGAGAGAGAGAGAGGGTTAGAAGATAATTAAAATTTGCATATATATGTGGAGTTTACGCGACGGCATAGGAAAAGTTCGCTGCTCTCATTCTTATTTCTGCAAACGCTTAGAGCGGTTGTTCATTCATCTTGTTCACCTCCTCACTCACCATAGTGATCACCTCTCTCATTCGTTTAATATTTCATTAATATTGTTTAGCTTTTCTTAATGTTTAAAAATCTTCTTTTGTATTTTGAAATTCAAGTTTCGGGAAAATGAAAGGAAAGGACACATACGATATTTGGCTTTTTCTCCGGGATATCAGCTGATGAAGCGGATGATGCATGAAGACTTGGAGCTGCCAAAGCATGCTGAAGCAAACAGTTTACTCTATTTTGAATGTTATTGAAATGTTTTTGCAGTTCGTTTAATACTTTAGCGAAAAGAGAACCGGGCATATGTCTATTATAGTTTATAACTCACTGCGTGAGGTAACGAGAACAGATTGAAAATACTTAATAAGGGATGCTCTGTGGATTCTCGTGGATAGTGGAAAGCCTGTGGCTGTTGTGCGGTAGCTAGAAAAATGCAGGTAAAGCATATGCTTTAGTAAGGATTTTCATTTACCAAAATTATTATTTGACTGTCTGAAATGATTTTGCTGCGCTGGCTGAGCCACGATACGCTCAGCTCTCGGACTTTGAAATGATTGACGCGAAGGAACAGACTGAAAAAATAGTTTCCATCTCTTGTACTTTTTCTGCGAATTTAGTACCAAGAAGTTAGTTCTCGAACTGATTGTTGGTAGCTGTCCTTCTGGTAACATTCTATAAGGATTCACAATGTGACTCTGAGGATATTTCTCTCGATAAGTACGTTGCTGGTCCTAAAATCAATTTCATTAAAGCTAATGCGTTATGAGCGTGATACCAAAAAGTCATCATACTCTTCGACTTCTGATAGCAAATTATTCAATAGTGGTTCACGATCACTTGGTGATGCTCGAGGGCTGTAATTGAATCAGTGGAAAACGAGAAAATGGTTTGACTAACTGGAAAACGAATGGGGGTGGAGGATGACTGCCTGATGACGATGATGATGAAGATGGCGATGATGGATGAATTCTAGGTGCTATACGTGGGTGTGGATTTTCTGAATGACGTTAGGGCTTGAAGGAAAGAGGCTAATAATAGTAAATACCTTTTGGATAAACGCGATTATTCTGTCGTGTATGGGCACTCTAAAACGAAAAACATGTCTTCTCGTTATAATTTGATTTTAAATGGATCGAAAAAATGAATAAACAACTCTATTCAAGGATGGGCTCGGGGGTTCAATTCACCTGATCAACTTGGAAAGTTTTCTTTATATTCGATCCTTCATGATGGTTATTAGTAGGCACTCTCAGATGTGGATCATCATAAAAGTCGTCTGACTTTATAGTAATTGAATTAGCTGTTATCTTACTCTCTCCCTTATTACCTCATAATCTTCGCCCAAACTTGTTGCTGGAGTTGCTGCACTTCGTTTTTGGCTTTTTTCAGAAAAATCACGTATCTTTGTTCCTCGTATCTAAAAAATAGGCTTTTATAGTAAAGCTATCATGGGGAAACCTGTGAACGGCGAGGATGTATGTCATTCTCATCTGACTCTGGAGACGGATGGAACACTCCATCATCATCATACGTTCCACGAATTCTGTTTAGAAAAAGAAAGTATTCTGGTGAAAATGATGGTTTCACCTCTCCTCCGGTCTTGGTGGCATTTCCGGAACCGGGTTGATGCCATAGATATCAGCTTGCGGAAGGGGAGTTGGAGTTGCCTGAGTTGGTCTAGCGGTTGCTTGAGTTGTAGGCTGAGGAGATGTAGAAGTAAGTTGGTGTAAAACTATAACATTGATTTTGCTTTTGAGTTTGTTTCACGAGAAACCTTCTTCGTGTGTTAGAGGTAGAGGGGGTAAACCTTGAAGCTTTGATTTTTCATCTAAGTCACCAAAACCTCGAATAGTGCCCTAGAAGGAGAGACGAATAGAATGATACAGGGGAAAGGAAAACCTTCTGTATAGCTTGGTTAAGCCAGCCAAACCCATTCAAATTTCCTGAATTTATGAGACGAGCATATTGATCGAGTTGTGAAGGTCCATAGAGATGTTGCCCAAACGCAATGGGTAATACCAGCCAAATAAGGAATAACATACCCTGTGCCAAGATAATGTAATCAAAACACTAACAGAACAAAGAAAAGACGATGTTCATGAACAAGAAGGGGACAAATGTAAAAAAAGAAATAACAGATGCGATTAATATAGATGGCGTTATCTTCTCTGTTTTCTCTTCCGTCATTTGATTTCGTCTCTTGACCAGCTTAAGACAATTTCATCAGACAATTTCATCTTAGAAAATCAGCTGTAAATCAGATGAGAAGAAGAAGATGAAGATGTTCGATATAACAGTAATTACATCAGAAAAAAAAAACTTAGTTAATACATATTTGGAATTGGGACTAACATTCAATACTTGAAGGATGAACGGAGAACAGAGTCAAAGAAATATAAGCGTATACGAATGAGCGCATCTTACAAAGGCTTTGCTGCTAAGATTGCTTCAAAAAACTGTTTAGATGAGCACGGAGAACTTTCTATAATACATATATGAAAGAAGAACTTGTTAAATGCCATCTGAACAACACCAAGCTAAACTTGAATATGAACAACCTGCGCAACAAGCCATGGGTTGGACATCAGCCGCCACAATTTCAGCTTTTTTTCCTCTCGGTTTTCTATTATCTTTTTCTATCTCTCCATGTATGTAATGGGTGTGAGTAATCTCTCATCTTCAGTTGTGGATGAAAAAGAGAGAAGCTTAGATACAGCTGAAAAGCCACAAAACAAGTCGGTAGAACGATGTTCACGTTGTCATCTAAATCTTCACGTTTGTATCGTCGTCATTAAAATACAAGTCAACTGTTCTGTTGTAGTTATTTAAGTTGTTTCTTACAAGCTTGTCCCATTTAGTAATTGCCTGACTGAATGATTGTCGGATTTCAAATTGAGAGAATAAGCAGAAGAAGTAGAAGAAAACGAAGAGCATTGTTACGCCACAACTAATTCGAACGTGTTCTCCTGAATTGGTGTGCATGCACCCGTATCAAAAGTAAATTGAAAAAGAGAGAATGTCATTGTATGTGCGGACAAAAATGACAAAAAAACTGATATTACAAGACGGGCAGGGAGGTAGTATAGCGAATGACTACATACACACTACATTATTAAAGCGAGCTATTCAAACTCAAAACTTGGCTGTATTAATTAATATAGGAAAATATCAAAAACCAATGTCATGACATATAATTCAAAAGCAAATTTTGGCAAAAGGAAATAGGAAAATAATTATTGGAAAATGTGTTGATAGTCTATAGGCTATATGGCCAAGTGGAAAACTGGAAAATCAGGTAGATAGTATGACAGAAATCCCTGCTAGTCTTGTCTTATTCAATTGCCAAGTAGTCGACGACAAACTTGCAGCAAGAGACAATGCGCAGTATGAGAAGCGAGAGAGAGGCGGAATCACCTTAATTGGGATTTCAAGCTATGAGATATCGACTTGATCAGCAGGCAGGCAAACAGCATTATACTACAGCTTAAGCTATCTCTATTGTTCTTGTATATGGCATGCTATCAATACAACTAAAGCCTCCCCAACCTTAATCAGTATCCACGAATAATCTACCAAACAATAGAAAAAACCAAGCGCACAAGTCTCATATTGTAGGGATTTGTAGTTTCAACTTAGCCTATTCATGAAATCATCCATTTGATGACGTAATCGTCATAATAGCAATTGACTTTAGATTTAAGACAATGTTCATATCCGGATGTCATCAAATCCAGATAAAATTGAAAAGCCCCCACAAAATTGTTTCCCTTTCATTATAATTTCTCAAAGCAGGTGACTGGTTTTTCCGTGAAGACAAAAACTTCTTGGCAGTACTCCAACAAATTCAAAAATAAGAAGCATGCCATAACGTGACGTCTTCCACGTAACGTATGAGATGCCCTTTAAGTCGACGTGGCATTAACAACTGGCATGAATCATTCCACCCATCTCGACCTATTGACCGGTAACACAGAACGTGATGGAAACAAAAAATATTTTCATTAAAATTCCAAAGCATAACTTGGAAGAGAAGTATTTGTGACAACATGAAGGTTAAGTGATTATCAGATTTATAAGAAGTAAGCACACTGTAAGTGGAGAGCCTTTCACCATACAAACACATATAATCCAATTGACTACTTTACAGAGAGCTACTGATTGAACGAGTTCTCACAGGCCCATTTATGGGAATAACGCATACGTAGTATAAATGATGACAAAACCTACGCCACAACACGACCGATAAAAAAAGTAATCAGATAAGAAACTGTTCATTGTCAACAAAATTGGTCTGAAGAGATGCGTTCATCTATTCAATTCAATATTAATGGACAGGATTTTCAGTTGAGTAATCCGGATCCGGAACTATCATTAGCCTTTTATCTTCGACGGACAAGTTCATATTCATTTATTACTTGAATTTTTTATTTTTTCTATTAGTTGGTCTCATCGGATGTAAAATTGGTTGTGAAGAAGGGACGTGTGGATCATGTACTGTCGTTATCGCAGAGTACTCTCAACCTCGACCAATGTAGCTTTTAGTCTCTTAACTTTCACTTTTTGATTTTCAGTTATAAAGCTGTCAATGCTTGCTTGTTTCCGTTGTATCAGGTAGATGGGAAGTTTGTTGTCACCGTTGAAGGAATTGGGAACAAATCAAAAATCCATGAAATTCAAAAACGTTTAGCGCATGGACACGGAACGCAATGTACGGTTAGCGATAGGTGATATAGATACGTTTGCAATTACTAGGTGGCTTTTGCTCTCCCGGCTTTGTCATGTCAATGTATGCTCTGTTGATGGAAACTGAATGGAATCCATCCATTGAACAAATCAATCAAGCTATTAAAGGTTTTGTGTTACTCGGAGAACATTAAATGAAGAAAAAAAATTGTAGGAAATCTCTGTAGATGCACGGGCTATCGTCCAATATTCGAGGCTTTCTATAGTTTCGCGAAAGATGGATGTTGCCAAGGACAGGTTTGATTTCTATTAGAAGAAGTAAAAAAGGAATATACAAATACTTTTTCCGGGAGGACAAGGTGGATGTCCTTGTAAAGAGAATGCAGATCCACAACTGCAAAGAGAAATCGTGGATTTTCCATTATTGGACGAAACTCAAAATTTAATTTTTCCGGCCTCATTGATTGTAAGTTCATGATAGTTTAACTTGACATTTGAACTCGTACTGCAAACTTAAGGAGTATAGACCGAAATCTGGTTTGTTGGTTGAGAGTGAACGAGTTCTTCTGGCGGTACCGGCATCCATTGAGGAGTTGAATGCAACTTTACAACAATTCCGAGATCAGAGTGAGAAGAGTGTAGTAAAGTTCGTGTCATCTGGAATAATCACTCGATTTGGTATGAAAGACAATAGTGTTAGCTTATTTCATTGTAATGACCACTAAGGCACATTCTATAAGCCTGAGCTTAAGGAGCAATGGATATGCATCTCGCGTATACCGGAGTATAGGCAGTTTGAAGTAATAGTGTGACTGGAAAAATCTTGTGAGCATCACTGTTTAGATTGAGCAAGATTATGTCTCTATCGGAGCAGGGTTAAGTCTCCGTGAGCTCTATGAGATTGTAATGAACCACTGTGACTCTGAAATAACAAGAGCCTTTCAAACGATGTTCAGAAATTATTCTTCTCACCAAGTTTTCAACGTTGCGGTTCGTTTTCTGAATGAGCAATAGCCAAATTAATATTTTAAAAGTAAAGGAGAGCCTTTGTTAAAGATATTTTGTAGTCATGGACGGGTGCTTTATGTGGTAAAGCTATAGGAGATATCGAAGTTCTCTGTCGCGCATTGGAGGTTGAAATTCACGTAAAACACACAAACGATCACGTCACACATGCTGTCACATCGGACTATGACAAGTTAACAAAGCTGATATCCGAGGGATATTTGATTGAAAAAATGCGTTTCCCACGTCATTTGGTAATAGAGTCGTTTGAGCTTTTGTCTCAAGCGTTTCGTCTTAAAAAATGAGGAGATTTCATTTCCAGAAAGGGAGAATGTTTGCTGGAAAGTTTGGTGAACGTCCGGGACCGGATACAACGATCATTAACTATGCTCTGATAGTTAGCGGTTCGAAAATCATTTCCAACAGCCGTTTGATAATCAGTGATCGTACAACCGTAATTGAATTAACAGAATTGCAGTCAGCTATGAAGGACAAGTAAGTGAAAATTTTTCATTCAATTATCTCATTAATGAGTATGAACTTACAACAACAACATTAAAAGAGAGATATAGAGAGAAATGGAGAAAGAGAGAGAGAGAGAGAGAGAGAGAGAGAGAGAGAGAGAGAGAGAGAGACACTCTTTTGCTACACATTTTGAGAAATTCGGAGTCGCTTGTCGGCTGTTTTGGACATTCCTTCCTGAGCTTTGATCTGTTTTGTTGAACTATAGCCTATTCAAACTATCAATTGATTTTGAGCTGGCATCTGTGGAGTTTCGGGTGGTAACAGATCTTCTGATGGGTTTGATTGAGAAAGATCCTCAATAATTGGGATAAAATGTTCTTGAGAATCGGATGTTTGAAGAACGTTTTCTATTGTTACTAATGGAATTACAATATGCTCAGCGCTGTTTTGATCTTCCGTGTTTGGCTGATGTTGCACTGGAACTTCTGCAGCTTGTTGCGGTGGTTGCTGAATTGGAATTTCATTTCCTGAGCCTTCGAGAGAGAGTTGTTCAGGGACAACACTTTCTTGAATAGGCTGTTGAACTTGTTCTGCGAAGATTTCTTGTGGTTGAACCACCTGTAAATTTGGGTTTTCATATACTTCTTGTACTTGAACAGATTGTTCGTCAACAACATTCTGATCCTGGACTTCTTGAATATGATGTTCGAGGTTCGCTTCAAATGATTGTTGCTCCTGAGGGGCTTCTTCCTCAACCATTGGTTCTTCATTTTTTTGTCGATTTTGCTCAGGTTGTTCAAAAGTTTCAAACTCTTGTTGAGGAACACTATCCGCATGTTGTTCATTGACCAGTTGAGGTTGTTCCTCTCGGTTATCTTGAAAAACTTCAGGTTGAATCTCATTCTGAAGAGCTTGATCCAGCTTAGTGTTGCCTTGCTCATTATATTGTATTTCTTGTTGTGTTTGATCCTGAGCTGTTTCGATCCTCTCAACTTCATTTTTTAATTCGTTTTGCTGTTGGGAATCAGGCATCACTTCCATTAAAGCGGCTTGTTGTGAAGCTGGAGCGTTCTCAACTGGAGAATCTGGTGAAACATGAGGTTGAGCATCTGACACGTCTTGGATATTGCTCAAAACCTCTGGAGCTACTTCTATGTTGATAGAAGTTTGAACTAACAAATGAGAAGAATCTTCTTGACCAGAAGACTCCACTTGTTGCTCAACTCCTTGGGCTACGGTGATATCTTCCGTTTCTAGACCAGAAAACTCTTCAGGCACTGGATCGACTAGTTCTAGTCCTATGGTATCGACAGTCGCTTGGTGTATAATTCCGTATTGCTCTTGTGGTAATGCATTACTCTGATGTTCGGAGTTGGTGGAAATGTTGAGATCTTCAGAGTCTAAAAAATTCCATTACATGATATTGAAATTGAAACAACCATCTGTAAGGTTTTGTTGCAGTGTGTTTTCAATCGCTCGCATACCCATATCTTCTTCAGTAATCGTGTGCGGATCCGTGAATTTCCGATAAGCATCTCCCTAAACCGTTCTCAGAAGTGTTAGTGCGAAACCTCCTACCGCATATAAGCCTATTCCTGAAGCGAGAAGGAGAAAGCTGAGAACTTGAGCAACAACGAAAACTGAAGCTCAATAATTTCAACTGAATTTCAAACGAGAATAAGCTTATCCTACATCTTGATCCTCTGTTAGGTCTTCGCGGTAGCTGAGGTGCGTGTCTGTGATTAGCAACTACCATGCTTATGCTTAGAGTTCTGAAAGAACGGTATGAAAGTGGGTATATAGTATTTCCGAATAAAGAACGAGATTAAACTAATATGATTCAAAATAATCTGCGTAATCAGCGAGATTGAAACTGAAGAGAAAGATTGAGATAGGTGTAACGTTTGAACATCCATGCCACGAGAACGAATCTGAACAAACAGTAGTCTTTAAACACTTGCCATGGATAAACGTGTCTATAATAATAATTGTCTTTAACGATATTTAATCATTATAGATCATATGAAGAAGTTATGGAAGATGATATGACTTTTATCGAAAAATCTCGGAGTGATGTAGAAAGTCGTTTGGGCACAGCTAAATGGCTTCTAGTGAGAGGGATTTTATCAAAGATTCTTCAAAAACTCAGTACCAAGCCAGATGTTCATGATCATTTTCATGAGAAAATTGTTTCTACACAGCTCTTCACTGTTGGTTACTTTTTGCATTCACAATGTTTATAAGTTTATATTAGATGGAAAAAGAAGATAAAGCTAGAGTTGATAGCGTTGGATGTCCCGTACCTCATATTTCTGCAGAGTTAGCGGCTACAGGAGAAGCTGTCTTCAATGGCGATATGCGTATGCAAGGTTTTTCAAGCTAGTATCGTAAAGATTTTTTATTCATATTTCCAGACATGGTACATCTCTCATTTGTTTTGTCAACTATTCCCAAAGGAAAGATTGTTTCAATAGACCGTACGAAAGCTCTTGCCATGCCTGGAGTTCTTGCCTTTTATGATTATAATGTATACTTTCTTAAATGATCTTAAAGAGCTATGAGTTAAGGATATTCCGGTAAATGGAAAGAATCAATGTGGACAACTTCCAGTTAATGGAGTTTACGATGACACCCCAATATTAGCAGATGGACATGTGAACCTTATATTTCAACTTTTGAAACGACTTGTTGATCCAGGTAGAATATGTTGGTCAGCCCATCGGAGTTGTGGTAGCCACTAGTGTTGAATTAGCCAGAAGAGCAACAAAGTTGGTTAAAGTTGTTTACGAAAACGCCGAAGCCACAATACATATGAAAGTTTCATACTTTTTCCTGTGAAAACAAACATTTAATCGATTCAGTATGGTATTGAGAAGAAGCAATGGCTTGGTAGAGTTCATGAATATGGTACTACGGCTGAAAAAGTGCAAGAAGCATTTGAACAGTGTGAAGTGCAGATAGACGGTGAGAGAAAACAAATAAAAAACAGAAGAGAAAAATGAGAAATAACACTGTTTCTGCCAGGTTCAAAGTGTAGAAAGAGTAAACGCAATCAACAATAGAGCATTGGAATCGTTTCAATATTTTTCCAACTTCGTTGCAGGCGAGATTTCAATTGATGGTCAACAGCATATCTATATGGAACCTCAGACGGCTGTTGCATATGTTGGTGATCATAATGAAGTGTAGGTTGCAATGATTGGATTGTTCATTGTTTCTCATGCAGGATTGTTCATGCTTCCACACAATCTCTATCTAATGTACAGCAACTGACAGCTGCATTTCTGGGACTCCCATCCAATAAAGTCATAATTAAGGTAAAGTTTTCTTAGTTCTTCTTTTCAATAGTGTAACGCATTGAGGTTAAACGTCTCGGAGGAGGATTTGGAGGCAAAGCCACTCAGAGTGTACCCCCAGCTTGCCTAGCCAGCTTAGTTGCACTGAAACTTAAACGACCAGCCAGTTGTGTATATAGTCGACAGGAGGATTTCCTTATTACAGGAGGGCGTCATCCTGGCTATTGGAAATACAGGTAACTCGAAGAAGCAGACAGTATTAAACACTTGAAACAGATTGGGTGGTGATTCTAATGGTCGGCTAAAATGTTTGGATTTGAAAGTATACCTAGATGCCGGAGCATATTTGGATATGTCCGAATGGGTTTTTTCGATTTTTAATTAATCTAATTCAGTTTATTCTCCTCAAATAGGTGATGTTTGTTGCAAGTGGAACAGGAGCCGATTCCAGCTTTCATATACCGATTATGAGAACTGAAGGCTATGTGGTTAAGACGAACAAGTCTTCACACACTGCAATGAGGTATGTAACAGCGACTTGAAATTATTGTATAATGATACAAATCTGTTTTTGTTTTCGCTAATTAAGAAAATTAAGTCTTAAAGTTAAAATTGTTTGTCTTTGAGAGGCTTCGGAAAGCCGCAAGCTACATATGCAATGGAATGCATTATCAGGCATTTCTCATTTGAAATAAAAAAAGATTGCGATGAGGTGAGACTAGTTTTCTCTTTCAATCTAGAATTCTGAAAATATTTGTCATTTTCAAGATAAAGGAATTAAATTTCAATGAGAAAGGTTTCCGTACTCATTTTGGAACCCTAATCCACTCGGATTCTCTGATTGATGTTTACAGAGAACTAAAGCAGTTCTCTCAGTATTCCCTAACAAAGAAGGAAGTAGAATTGTTTAATAGGTCTACCTTCACCGACGATTCTCTTTATCATTTTTTTGTTGAAGAGAGCATCAAAACAAGAAACGGGGAATTTCTCTATCGACTGTTCGATTTGGACTAACTCAAGGAGGACACATGGAAAGCGTAAGAAAAACAGCTCCTCACAATAGACTGTTTTCTTCGATCAGACAACTGCACTGGTTCAAATATACTTAGATGGTAGCGTAGCCATATCGATCGGAGGAATTGAGATGGGACAAGGCTTATCTACCAAGATACAGCAAGTAGCCAGTCGAGCTTTGAAGGTCTGTACATAAATCGATAAAAGATTTTTGGTAACTACAATTAAGGTTTCAATGGACTATATCACAGTTCTGTGTGGAAGTACTGATAAGACAGCGAATGCTCCTGAAACTGGAGGAAGTCAGGGAGCTGATTTGCATGGACGAGCTGTTCAAGTACGTATAGTTTTCATGCCGAGTCAGCTATTCTTCCTTATTATCATAACTTCACACAAAACACTTGAATGCTCTTATTCAAATATGTAAAGAAGCTTTGACGTGATTTCCATCCAAAATCTCGTCATTAAATTAGCATTTCTTTTTATATTTTTCCAAAGAAAAATAGATGATTCATGACGACTACACGCCACGTAATGAATTCATTGGCTGACGTTTTCTAATTGGAAGATTAATTTTGGTTGGAATAAAAGGTCACCTTTCACATTAAAGAGAGCTGGTGGAAGACAGAGAAAGAGAGGAAGAGGAAATAAAAAGAAAGAGAGAGAGAGAGAAAATGAGACAGAGAGAAGGGAAAGGAATTAAGGAAGAGCTGAGAGAATGTAGCATCGGTGGGTGGAAAGAGCAATCCTTACTAACAAGTTCTCTAACCCACGCTTTCCAATTTTTAAAAAGTCGGATGCACAGCCATTTAAGATTTTGACAGTTTGAAAGGCATAATAATCTTGATTACAGATAGCATGTGCCCGATTATTAGAGCAGATTGATCCATTACGAGAAGAGAGAAGCGATCTGTCGTGGCCCGAGATTGTACTCGAAGCATATAAACAACAACTACCGCTGCAAGCATCTGAAAACATAAAGTAATTCAGTTCTATTTGTAATTTTTTTTTTATTTTAAATTCATTTTATAATCTATAACACAATGCCAAGAAATGAGAAAGCTTCAATTTTATTTTTTCAGAATTAATCGCAAGAAATACGGAATCGAGGAAAATTCGCCAACGTATTTCACTACAGGAGCTGCTTGCGTTGTACTCGAATTGGACTGCTTGACAGGAGATCATGTGGTATTTAATTAATACAATACATTAGTTATTTATTGCTTAATACAATGTCATTAGAATGAGGAAATTTAAAATTTTAATAAAAAATTCCAATTGAAGGTTACAAACGTTGACATTGTCATGGATGTGGGACAGAGTCTGAACCCGGCGCTGGATATCGGACAAATTGAAGGAGCGTTCGTTCAGGTGACCAGTTAGCTTCATTCGTTGAACTCTTAATCATCTCATGATACGTATAATATAATAGTTATCATTCTGCATAGCATGATCAATCCAAATGCTTAAAGCTCGTAACGCGAAACATTATTAGAGACGGCCAAATGAAGTTTCTTACTAATGAACTTGGTGCGAAATAGATTTATAAGCAATTGCTGTCAAAGGCTTCTTTTTCTTTTTAAATGAAGCCAAATGATGAATTTTATGAAATTATTACTATAAATAACTCGTCTGGCATTCTTCATTTGTGTTTCTTCTAGTCAGTGAACACATCAGCATTCTTAATGAGATAGTTGATTGCGCAGCACTTTTTTGAGGTTTAGGGTTACGGTCAATTCGTCAGTGAATCCATACCATATGATCCGGACAGTGGGAGACCATTGTTGGATTCAATTGCCAAGTATAAAGCACCAACTCCATATATGGTGCCGAGACAGTTCCGGGTGAAGCTGATGAAAGATGGCCCTGGATTTCCGGAACAAGTATATTCATCCAAAGTATCATTGAGCACAAACGTTTTGAATGGCTGATTCATTCTTTAAGGGAATTGGTGAACCGCCTATCATGCTTTCTGTAGCTTGTTACTCAGCTTTACTGGATGCTGTTAATGCATTTTTGAGTGACAAAAAAAGGATCACACAATTCGTTCAGCACAATGCACCATTGACTCGTTTGAAACTTTTGGAAATTCTACATGGAGGCAGTTCATGATAACGCCAGACATGCATACGAATCACAATTATAGTTATTCAGTTCTTTTTTACTTCTTTTTTTTTTTGTTTTGCTTCTGAATAAAAGATTTTTGATGTCAGCAATTGAGTTCATTTAAAAGAGTGGGACCTGGAATAGACTGAAGCAATATTTTGGGTATCGCCTCCACGCTTGCATTATTCTCATAAAATTTCCAAAATTATTTTTTAGATCCTATTTATCTTTCAGATGGCCACTGCCGCGTTTCATTCCTCAACGCCTCACGTCATTCGGAAGCTGTCTTCCTCTTCTTACAATACTCTCTTACTATATTAATAATCAGTCCGCTTTGAAAAGCCAAGGCCTCATGTAGCCAAGAAATAAAGAGATGTATGTCTGTCAGAAAGCTACCAATTAGGTTCCTACGGACTATACGAAGAGTGCGGAACGTCTTGCTAAGCTTCATTCATTCATCCAGTGTGAGCTGCATCATCTCATTTCCCGTTCCGTTGCCCACCCAGTCATCGTTCCTCCCTCATTTCTCCGAACCTCACACGTTTTCTGAGTAAGCTTCTCTCCTTCAAGTTGTATGGCTTCGCTACTAATCAGTTTATAGATCACTTTTCCATACGGCTTCAGAAGCCAAATATTTTCTTTTTTTTTTTTCAAAATTTCAACCATCCCTCGAATTATTTGTAAAATCCTAGACGTCGTCACTGATAGTAAGGATTCTTGGCGTAGTTAATGAGAAGACAGGAGAAAGATTTTCTTTTTTTCCTCCCACTTCTATGTGTCTTTTATATATAACTTTCTTGTTGTTCTTCAGGGAAGCGAATGGTTTTGTCTCCTCCCTTCCTCCTCTCAGAAGCTGCCAATATCATCGTCAAATGGTCCATCATATTCATCATCAACATTCTCCTCCTCTTCCCTATTGCGTCATCACACATACTCCTTTTAATATAAAACCAAAAAACTCACATACTCGTCTCATACAAAAATGTTCCTTATTGTTATAATAGATTTACTTAAAATATCATTTTTCTTCATATCGCATTCCTCCAACTTCTTCCCAGCCTACTCACTCCTTTCATCGTTTGCTCCCTATATTTACTTTAAGTTCATGAGGTACTCGTTTGAGATTTCTTTTTTATTCTCTTAATTAGCTTCTTCCTTTATACTTTGAGCGTATATCTTTTCGTTACAATCATATTCCCCACTATGAAACATCTTCCGTCATTAACAATAACAAAAATTATTTCTTAAACATATGGTCTTCCTGAAAAATGAGTTGATCAAAAGTTTTTCCATGTTAGCCGTTGTTAATGAAAGCTTGTACCTTAGCGTCGATATATGGCAGCTTTCGAAACCGCATCACAGATGCTCCAGCTTTTCATGGTTTGATAGGTTTCTCAATTGACATTATGTCATACAATTCTATGGTTTTGATTTTGGTTCTTTTTTCCACGATTTTAATCAAATTTTTTCATTCCAAACGTCTTGTTCAAGTTGAAGGATGACAGAGATGCAATAAGAATTTAGAGAATAATCCAATTTTTTAAGAATCAGTTGTATGTTTTGGACTTAGCTCAAGCACAAACAGTATGCAAAACATGCTTTAGTTTCCTCCTAGAACCATTCCTCTTGCTATGCGTCAACATAAGACAGCGTGTTCAGCCTCAACAGATCAAAAGTAACATCTAATAGTGAATTAGCAATCGAAACTTATAAATTGATGGAGTAGTAGGAAATGTATAGTCAACATCCTCAAAAATCTCATGCTCCCACCCCCACACACGAGTGAAGTGAGAAAGGAAAGCGTGATTACTAATGTATACAACATGAAAATCTGAGAGTTTTTTTTCGTACATATGCTGAGAAGTATTTAACAAGACAAATATAGCTCAATACGTAGACCTTGTGTGTCATTAGCATCTATCTCCGAGTTTCCTTAATGTGGAAGACGTCAAGCTCTACTCTTAAAATGCCTCAGCTGTCATAATCAGATCAAGTTTAAAGTATAGCGCTTATATCTTTCATCCCATTACTTCCTTCTTTGAACTTTCTCATTTCCGTTTTCAATTCTCCGCTCTTTCACGTCAAGCTGTTTTGTTTTAATTTGCGAACTCACACTAAACACCTGATCTTTCAATCCAGTTCAAAGCTTTTGTTTTTCTTATATTCAATCCAATCCATCTAGCCTTATGCTCATTCTTCCATAATTTTGTACGTTTTTACACTCTCTCTTCTGGCCTCCTCAAAACCTACATCTCTGCTTTTTTCCTTATCGTTATTCTCAAACATCAACTTGTTGAGAACATACGAGCGAACATATACACTCACGCAATGATCACTGCGTGAATTGAGCTTATTTCACAGTTTTCATTGTCTTGAACGGTTAATTCTCTATTTTTGCATGAACACTCTTGTCTGATTATCTTATATGATTCCATATACAGGTAAAATATGTCACGTGTTCACGTGTTTTCATTCATTTTATTGACTCTGCTGGCACTAGCGCAAGCCAGTAGTTTGTACCGATATAGAAACGTGAGTTGGGAGATAGAATCAAACTTACATCGTTAAAGTGATACACAAACAATATTCTTTATATTTAGAACCAAGACAACACCATTCCAAGAAGTTCCTTACTTATATCTGGACGAGGTTTTATGCCCGGCTTTGTTGACCAGCCTTCTTCCATTTTTCTGAAAAAACGGGGTCAAGTAGGCTTTTTCAATGTATGATAATCTAGATTCAGAGATTAATCAAGAAAATTGATGATACTTGATGTTTAGGCCCAAGAAGATAAACGCAGCGGACGATCAGTTGTACCCAGAAGTGGAGTGCCTCGCAGCGGCCTGCTCATATCCGGTCGTGGTTGGCTCCCAGGCTTCTATGTGAGCTCTAATAAAGTAAAACAGACAAACAAGCATTTATAGGAACAAGACTGGACAAATCAAATATATTTATAAAACTAAAAAGTAAACCATCCTTACAATGCATACAACTTGAACCAGGGCTTATACAGATCTCCAAAGGCCATTTCTGTAATATTTTGCACAAAATTGGTCTTCTGCAGTTGATCCAATGAAGTTTTCTGTGTATATCATATTCTTTTTCCTATATCCAAATCGAATGTAACGCAGTTATTAAGTAAGCCTATCTAACCATACATGAAACTCTTTTGGATTTCCAATAAAGTGATTAATTGTTTGTTAAACATCTTGAACGCTGCTTCATTTCCAGCCATCCACTCTCACGATCGTTAGATATATCGAAAACTGTTGGAAAAGAGTCTATAAGGTTCAGCTCAAATGAAAGATCATTTGGCCGTATTACTCAAAGCACATCACAAGATATACGAATATTAAAAGAAATTGACAAACTTCTATGAAAAGCGTCAAGAAACAAAACAAGCGACCACACAGTTCTCGAATGGATTACATGAAACTTCTAAATAATAGATTTAATTGAATCATATTCATGTGAGCAGTCAGTCCATTGCCCTAATGTCATCAGCTTTGCGATTTCGCTGGAACTCTTTACCTTTCAATATATTTTTTTAGTTTCCATTCCCAAGATCAGTGAGAATAAAAATCCTCGAATCGCCAGACACCGACGAACATATTATTATGAACCTCAAACTGGCTATATTGGACTCCGGAGAGACAAGGTCAAACTATAAATCAACATTCGTAAACCTATTTTGGTGTCTGGAGGGGCGGGGCTTCACTATCAACAAAAAAATTTTTTTTTCTTCATCATAAGTCCATATGTGATAAATTTTGCTGAAAAGTTAGTCTAGGTTAGGCAATTATTCAAATTCACTGTGTGTTGTCAGACTTAACTGTTCTCTTTTCATGACGTCGCTGGTACACTTCAGATTTGGATGAGTGAGAGCCCAATCAAATCCTTATCAAACTACAATAGAAACAATCAACAGTTCTATCCTTTCTTATATTTTTCTGCTGATCTAGATCAGTTCCATATAAGTAAGTAACTGATAAAAATCAGCTGGGGTTGATACCGAGTTACAACTCTTCTGAATACACACGATGGTTTCATATTAGAAAAGAAACGTTCATGGAATGCGTCCGTTTCGTAAAAATTCGTATGAGTTCTCTACTTGTTCGTGAAAAACACGTGAGAGATACCCAGAAGAAGGTACTGATAAAAATCAGCTGGTGTTCATACCGAGTTACAACTCTTCTGAATGCCTAATCTATTTCGTACTAAGTATGAAGTGCAAAACAGAGTGTGCCTCCTTGTTTTGGCATATCAGCCAATCACAGAGCAGCGCGGAAGTTCAAATAAGGGTTAATTTTGAAGCGCAATATCTCGAAACTTATCGATTTTCAGGAACCCTGTGTTATATATTCATAATCAGGAGACTCTAATTAGCCTAAGTTGCAAGTTTCAGAAAGTTCCAGAAAAACCGATTTTTCGAGCTCAGTTTCTATCTTTCGGCGAGCCGGACTCAGCATGTAGAAGCTCAATATAATTATTAGAAGAATGTTATTTTTCGAACTCTCGCGAGAAATTTTACAAAAACGCTACCGCTGATGTCTTAGATTCACCTTATTTTTTCGAATTTTTCGGGGGACACAAGGACTCGAGCGTACCCAATGGATTCGAGCGAGCCCTTGACAGGAAATAACCTGTGCGGGGAAATAACCATGAAAGAAAGATGAGAGAGAACGAGGTTTACGAACCACAAGACACCGGGGGACGTATTATGTTAGGAACCCCAAACCTACCACCTTGCGAACAAGGCTTGCCCCTCCCAAGGGACGCAACTTCGGTTACTTGTTTCATAAACCAGCACTCTACCATTAGACTATGCTGTTATTATATTTAATATAATATATGATAAACAAGTAATAGTTAGGACAAACTACAAGCCGTGTAACGCATAGTAGTTTAGTGTTAAGGAAAAAGGATGACAAATGAGATCAATCCATAGTCGGAAAGAACTCGAATCGATTGGAAGAGAAATTGTACATCGAGCTGTGTCTACTTGTATACTTTTTGTACTGTAACAATTAATAGCTTTTTAGTCTTGCATTGAATCTTCATTTGAAACTTGCATTGATCATTTAAGTCAATCTATCAATTGATGATAAGTTTCATGTGTTTGAACAGTTCGATCAGGCAGAAGAACGATAGTAAGGAGTTTTCAGTTACCCAAACACAACGTTTAATCATCACACTGAGAGGATCAGAATGAAAAAAAAATCATCGAAAACGGATGAGTTTAAGCGAAGTTACGGCTCTAAGAGAGTTTTTAAGGTGCAGGACCAACCGCTCACACGTACGCGTGTTCGCCAAAATGGAAAATTAAGAAGTTTCATTTTCATCATCTGACGCGCTTGATGCGGTCGTTCATTTTCATTTTCGACCATCTGACGCGCTCGATGCGGTCGTCTCTTTTCATTTCCGACTAATTGACTCGCTGGATGCGGTCGTTCACGTATTTTCATTTCTCACGTGTGCTATACAGTGTATCGGTTGTACATGAGTACCTGTAGCAAAGTGAACACAACGATAACTCGTCGAAATATTGACCAATTTTGATGATTTTAAGTGTAGTTGTATTTAAGTTATATTTTCATGATCAGGAGACTCTAATTAACCTAAGCTGCAAGTTTCAGAGGATTCCAGAAAAACCGATTTTTCGAGCTCAGTTTTTAACTTTCGGCGAGCCGGGCTATCCAACTCCTGATTTGGCATATCAGCCAATCACAGAGCAGCGCGGAAGTTCAAATAAGGATAAACTTTGAAGCGCAATATCTCGAAACTCAGATGTTTTGATGCATGCTAAGTTATATTTTCATGATCAGGAGACTCTAATTAACCTAAGTTGCAAGTTTCAGAGAATTCCAGAAAAACCGATTTTTCGAGCTCAGTTTCTATCTTTCGGCGAGCCTGACTGTCGAGATCCTTGATTTGGCATATCAGCCAATCACAGAGCAGCGCGGCAGTTCAAATAAGGATAAACTTTGAAGCGCAATATCTCGAAACTCAGATGTTTTGATGCATGCTAAGTTATATATTCATAATCAGGAGACTCTAATTAACCTAAGTTGCAAGTTTCAGAGAATTCCAGAAAAACCGATTTTTCGAGCTCAGTTTTTAACTTTCGGCGAGCCGGGCTATCCAACTCCTGATTTGGCATATCAGCCAATCACAGAGCAGCGCGGCAGTTCAAATAAGGATAAACTTTGAAGCGCAATATCTCGAAACTCAGATGTTTTGATGCATGCTAAGTTATATATTCATAATCAGGAGACTCTAATTAACCTAAGTTGCAAGTTTCAGAGAATTCCAGAAAAACCGATTTTTCGAGCTCAGTTTCTATCTTTCGGCGAGCCGGACTGTCGAGATCCTTGATTTGGCATATCAGCCAATCACAGAGCAGCGCGGCAGTTCAAATAAGGATAAACTTTGAAGCGCAATATCTCGAAACTCAGATGTTTTGATGCATGCCAAGTTATATATTCATAATCAGGAGACTCTAATTAACCTAAGTTGCAAGTTTCAGAGAATTCCAGAAAAACCGATTTTTCGAGCTCAGTTTTTAACTTTCGGCGAGCCGGGCTATCCAACTCCTGATTTGGCATATCAGCCAATCACAGAGCAGCGCGGAAGTTCAAATAAGGATTAATTTTGAAGCGCAATATCTCGAAACTTAACGATTTTCAGGAACCCTAAGTTATATATTCATAATCAGGAGACTCTAATTAACCTAAGTTGCAAGTTTCAGAGAATTCCAGAAAAACCGATTTTTCGAGCTCAGTTTTTAACTTTCGGCGAGCCGGGCTATCCAACTCCTGATTTGGCATATCAGCCAATCACAGAGCAGCGCGGAAGTTCAAATAAGGATAAACTTTGAAGCGCAATATCTCGAAACTCAGATGTTTTGATGCATGTTAAGTTATATTTTCATAATCAGGAGACTCTAATTAACCTAAGTTGCAAGTTTCAGAGAATTCCAGAAAAACCGATTTTTCGAGCTCAGTTTCTATCTTTCGGCGAGCCTGACTGTCGAGATCCTTGATTTGGCATATCAGCCAATCACAGAGCAGCGCGGAAGTTCAAATAAGGATAAACTTTGAAGCGCAATATCTCGAAACTCAGATGTTTTGATGCATGTTAAGTTATATTTTCATAATCAGGAGACTCTAATTAACCTAAGTTGCAAGTTTCAGAGAATTCCAGAAAAACCGATTTTTCGAGCTCAGTTTTTAACTTTCGGCGAGCCGGGCTATCCAACTCCTGATTTGGCATATCAGCCAATCACAGAGCAGCGCGGAAGTTCAAATAAGGATTAATTTTGAAGCGCAATATCTCGAAACTTAACGATTTTCAGGAACCCTAAGTTATATATTCATAATCAGGAGACTCTAATTAACCTAAGTTGCAAGTTTCAGAGAATTCCAGAAAAACCGATTTTTCGAGCTCAGTTTTTAACTTTCGGCGAGCCGGGCTATCCAACTCCTGATTTGGCATATCAGCCAATCACAGAGCAGCGCGGAAGTTCAAATAAGGATAAACTTTGAAGCGCAATATCTCGAAACTCAGATGTTTTGATGCATGTTAAGTTATATTTTCATAATCAGGAGACTCTAATTAACCTAAGTTGCAAGTTTCAGAGAATTCCAGAAAAACCGATTTTTCGAGCTCAGTTTCTATCTTTCGGCTAGCCGGACTGTCGAGATATTTAAGGTGGGAAATCAACCAACCACACGGATATGATCTGATAAAATGAATTAGCTAGAAGTTACATCTAATGCGTTTGAAAACCACAGTGCGGTTTTTTATTTTTTTCAACTGATTTCCTTTTCGTGGCAAGCATGACATCTTTTTTTTGTCGTTGTGTTCCTTCTGGTAATGACTCTCCACATATATTAGTGTGTAAGCTATGGGTTTTAGTATAAGTATGAACGCCTTATGGAATTTGACCTAATAGAAAGAACCTGTTCTTAATAATATATCAGAAAAGTTAAATGATTGGTACGTCTCAGAAGTTGAAGCAGATCAAAGTTTGTGCTTAAAAGTATTTGAGAATCACTTTAGGAAGTAATATGGATCAACATTTGAACACATCAATCATTACGAAGATACAACAAAAAAAATATATGAATAATGAGTTCAAATTAGTTTATATCGGAAGCTTAGTAAAAAACAACCGTTCCCTCGTGACAACAATCAAAAATGCACTTAGCACGATTTTGAAATTGGTTTATCGATTTTCTTGGTGCTCGCGAGGTTTCAAATCACAATTATCAGTTCATATGAAAGATTACTTCATGAGGAATATAGAGGATCTGAGACTTAAGAGGGAGTTTACGAGACTCGATGAGGTATAATTAATTAGTTTCCTTTGTATTTTATCAATATCTTTTGTCTACAATAGGATGATAACTCCAGATTTCATCTTATTTACACAGAAGTTCAAGAAAAAGCTTTAATATTAGAATGTTCGAGTAAAACAAGGTAACTCCAATGTTACAAGTATTTAATATCGTGTTCATCGTTTAGAAATGAATTTCATTCAATAGTTCAAAGAAAGTGTATTGTATATGAAAAAGCAAATTGGGCGAGTAGAGAGCTGCCCTTTATCAATCCCAATCTGGCTAGATTCGAAAGGGAACTTAACAAGGTGAATTACGAATTGAATTCATAATTTCGGATTGCTTATTGTAGACTTACGCTTCATTGTCTCGCGATGAAAGAGACCGTAGAAGGAAGAATATCAATCCATATGAAAAAGTTAAGCGAACATTTTCAACAAGGTTAAATTATCGGAAAGGGATTATTGCAATTTCATATTTCAGAAATGCTAATAAACTGGCGAACCTAGATCAGATTTTTGATTACAAATTAACAGCTCTAGATGATGTTGTCTTCCTTAATAATTCTTGCAATATTACTGTTCTCTTCAGGATATCGAAAGATGTACAAGTTCTCCTGTGTTTTACATTGCAGAAATTGGATGTGGTCTAGGTACAGGAAGTTACACAGAGTATGTTACTCGACGAAACAAGTTTTTCAATTGTAAAAGCTTTGGTTTAAGCACAGACAGTTAGTATCTCTTTTATTCTGAACTTTTTTTTTCTTTCAGGTTCATATTTGTTCGCTCCGGGCAGGATACGATACGCTTGGCCTTTTTTTCTGGACATGTACCATAGAGAAGGAAGCATGGATATTACTGACTCTGCTGTAAGAGATGGTTTCATAGAATTCATCATGAAAGGTTTCTAAAAGAGAACAGTTTTATTTTACCTGAATTCAAGGAACAAACAAAGAAAAAGTCGATCTCTGTGTGGCCGATGCGGTGGGTTGGCATCCAGTTAAACCGTATCATGTTTGTCGTCAAGTTTTATGATTTCTCATTTGCTTTCTATTGCAGGAATTTTTCTACATGAAGAAATTAGTTGCTCAGTTCCTGGTGTCGTTAGTTGTTCTAAAAAGAGGTGGTAAGCTTGTAGCTACCTGTTTCGAAATGAACACTGTGATGAGGTGAACTATATCGTTGGGTAGCAACTTTGTTTTGTTCAGTGCCGGTTTGTTCTATTTATTGTATTTCTGCTTCGATCGAGTGAGTATACACAAGCCAAACAGTACCCGACCCCACAGCCCCGAAAGGTAAAAAAACCTCCCTCGAAAGCTTCAAGAAGATTTCAGATTCCTTGTTTGTTATGGATATATTCCTACCTGCGGAAAATATGTTGTCGAATACTTGCACAAGTTGGTCATCGCGTCATAATTCCGAGTTAAGCTTATTTCAGTATTTTGATGAAGTGGGACAAAGATGAGAGGAAGGAAGTAACGGAATGCGTACCTTTCGCTGTTATAAGTTCTGACTTGAATTTCAGGAACTATCTGCTTTTAAGAAATGAGTGGTAATAGTACGAAATCCCATTCTGGTTGATTATATTTTTTAGCATCACTAAAAAACAAATAGAGTTTATGGAACATTTGGTGTACGATCGAGTAATAGTGGAACCCCCAGTATGTTTTTCTCGTAGTATCGGCATAACTCTTCTTGCTATAGAATAACGCTCTAAGAGAGTTCAATCGCATCTTAAACTTGCCTATTGCTGATCAGTACAGATCCTTTTCTCACACAAAATCTCCGGAAGAATTCTTCAGATACATACGCAATGTATGTGCACATTTTATTTTCCAGGGCTATGTATCTTTCTTCCAGAGTTATATTCCTGAGTCAAGGAGTAAAGCAAGCTATGCCATAATGCTAACTTCTACTACTAACCCTGCTATTGTTTGTTCTGTCGAAGTAAGAATTCAAAAAGTATTCTTCAACCCGTCTTCAGACAGGTACGTTCATCCTTCATGATGGTGAATGGATTCGTATGGAGAATGAGTGTTTGCCACCATTTACAATTTTACTGGTGGAATACACCAGCATAAGGACTCCCATGGTATTTCCAAAATAATTTTCTTGTCACGAATTCTCTTCAGGATGGCTATTCCGAGTGCGTCACATGTCTACGGATTATAGACTGTGCGATATTACATGGGCTGAGTTTTAGTAGATATCCTTTGCTAGGAAGATTAATGGGCTGTGCGAAGTTTCTCAACGTTATCACTCCGGTACGTATTAAGCACTTGTTTTTTATTACTGATAGTTCAGACATATGGAAGTTTCCTATATAATGGAGCGATGCGCAGATCTATTAAACCGATCCGGATGACCTCTGCGAAGGTTTATGAAAACAAACACGTGGTAATCAAATTCTTCATCCAGTCATCTTCTATGTTTTTTCAGGCTTGTAGTCGCTTGAGAACATATAGTTTCGGAAGTCCAAGCGGAGATTACGTGACTGAAAATGGATCTACGACTTTATGTAATTATGTTGCTGAGCTGAGACTAAATGGCTCCTTCTGGGACATTTACGATTCTTTCATGCGTGGTAAATCTGTCGTCTGTACTACCTATCAGTTAAGACAGCGAAGTAGGATGTACTAAATATGGATGTTCTCTCCCTCTTCCAAACGATTCTTGAGTGTACCAATGATATTGTAGCGCGAAGAGCTTACGGATTCTTTTCATTTTGAATCAATTTCATGCAATATCCTTCTTCAGCGAATTTGAGTAATCTTTTAGAACAGAACAACGATTTTTCTCTCCTCGATTAAATTATATTTCCAATTCGTAGACTCAATAGCCCGTTTATAACATTGTCCGATTCATATGGCCTCATGCTCATAGCACAATTGTACTTTTGTGCAATCTAGTTGTATATCGTAAGAAAGTCATCTTTTTTTCTATCTTAACTACGTTTCTCTTTTCCTTACGCATGCTCTTCAATCACTTCGTTCGTTTAGAACAGTCTTTTCTCATCACTTAACTTGAATAATTAATAATAATAATGAAGTATTGTGACCATTTCAACTGACTAGTTATCATGGATGATTTGCTCGTTCGTTTTGCTTTTCTTTTTGTTTTTCTCTATTCATCGTCTCATTATATTTTCTCGTTCAGCACTCCAATCCATGAGAGGAAAATGAGAAATTGTCGTGCGATTCTAGACAAAAAAAAGAAAATTTCCGGTTCAATAGATAAATTGATATTTGAAAATTAAAAAATATTTTTGTCATTAGAGCAGCAATGCATGGAAACTTTCGTATAGCGCAATGTGCATGATCTAATTTTTCAATAATCTAATGAACGTTAATAAAAAAATGAATATGTGTAATTCTATTTATCCATCTTTTTGTCTCCTATATTCTTATATATTCATAAAAATAATAAAAAAAAAACAATCAAATTAAATTTTTTTCTTGATTTTCCCATGCTGATTTACGCGCACTGGAAAAACAAAATCTTTTGTTCTGAATCTAACCAATTCAATAGAGCAGAAGAGCATCTCATAGTGTTCATGTTTATATAGTTTAGCAGATTTAAGATTCCACTTGAGCGTTTGATGTTTATGCTAATTTACACGTTCCTAATACTTTTCAATAGGTATGTTAACGAGTCTTAGCCACATCTCAGTTTCATTTAATATGAGTGTCGATGTGCAGAACGGTTGTGTTCGTCTTTCCTCATCTCTATCTACCCACTTCATATATACTATATTTAATTACGTATATGAACTCAGTGTTTATATATGTATACATATCTTCGAATGGTCTTTAACTAGACATATAGTATATTTCCTTTTATAAACCTTATTGTAATCGATGCGTTTTTAACTTTTTTCTTCATTCTATGTTAGCATTTAGATAATCCCTTGAATGTTTGTTTTTCAATCAACTTGTTTCTTCTCATCGCTATTGTCTTCTTCATCCAGCCATTCATATTCAAACCTTATTCAGTACGTTTGAATGCTGTCTTTACTTCACTTTTTCCTTCTTATTTTTTTCATTTCTCGCCCCCTCTGCTGCCTACCTTCATTCTCTTCTTGCTTCTCGTTCCCTCCTTTTCTCAAAATCCACTTGTTCTTTCATTTAATATATGCGTCTCTCTTTACTTGCATTCCTCTTTCAGGATGGATAATTTGATATTTTATCTTGTTTTTCTGAATAATTAATTTATAATTTTTCTATTATTGAAATCTGATCGTGTGATGCTGCTTTGATTGCTTCTGGCTGAATATTAGGAGATATTAGGAGAGTTTAAAAAAATGAATGGGGTAAAAAAAGTTGTTGAGCGAATGAATCAACTGGCCTGATTGGAATCTGATAAGTAGCATATTTCATAATATCATGCTTCAACACGTGAGCGCTTGCAACAATTCCGGCTCTCTACTTTTCTCTCTATGCTTCTGCACCACCCCCCCCCCTCTCTTCTCTCTCTCTCTCTCTCCTCTCTCTCTCTCTCTCTCTCTCTCTCTCTCTCTCTCTCTCTCTCTCTCTCTCTCTCTCTCTCTCTCCCTCCCTCTCATTTTCTCTCATCTTCCCTTGTCTCTCCTTATTTTCTTTTTGCGTTTATTTCGGTTTCTTTATTTCAACTGCTTTTCCTCTATTTAAACTCTTTTTCATTTTGAATTTTTTCCATAATGCTTTGCTTAACTTGCTTAGAAAGCTTTAATCTGCCCCTTGAAACATACACAATAACTACTTCACTAGCTCATCAGTTCATCTACAGCCTTCGTGCTTATATACGCTTGCCATTTTCGTCTCTGTCTCCATCAATTTGCTCACATTTGCGTTTCGTTTGATTTGAAGAAAAAAAACAATTTCTCCTTCTACTTTCTCCACCCCTTTTCAATCATGAAATGTATTTAGGATGAATAGATTTCTTTGAACAATTTTGATTTTTATTGACTTTTTGTGAATTTAATGTCATTTTGACGTCATTCTCACGTAATTCGAAAAAAACAATCAATTAGTATAATTTGTAATATTATGACTTATACGTAAGCTGAGAAAATAATTGCAATTAGTAATTCCGATATAATATTCGTATAAATAGTTAAGAATAAGATTAGAGAGTGCCAGAGATTACAACTTACTGATCTTTCAGAATCAAGAATGAGCCCTTTTTAGAAGAAAATAGCAAAACGATTGCTTGCTCTCTTTCTCTCTACTCATCCATTCCTCCCCCCTCTCCCTATAATCTAGTCTTTTCAATTTCTTTCTGCTCTTCATTTCTCTCTGCTTTCTTTAAACACTCAATTTCCTTTTTTGTATATATTGTTCGAGATTTAAAGATGTTACCCACACATATCTGACACACTAACGACTTCTTCATCGACTTTGTGATTTTTGTGTGAAAAATGTCGTTTTCCTTCCATCTGAATTCTCTTTCGGGTTCGAACAATCTTTATGCCACTCTTATCACATGGTTGAATGTATTTGGAATTCACTTGCTTATATAAGTTATCCACTGCATTTATATGATTCGTTCTTCTATATATATATATATATATATATCTTTATCATTTCTTCTTGCCGTTCACCCTTATTCAGTGTTTCTTCTTTCTTTTGACAAGGAGCATTTAACTGGCTGTTACATCCATTATTCGACCTCAGAATGAATTCTGCCAATTCAAACCTTTAATTCCACCAAACAATTTTCAACTTTCAGCTCTTTTTTATTTCATTACTTTTATAAACACTTTCTCGGCTGTTCAGTTTAATAACCCTCTCGTTTTCAAGGGGGAGAGAGTAAGAGAAAGCAAAATAAAGAAATATAAGGTAGAAGAGAGAAAGGAAAAGGTTTTAAAACTTGAACATGTGGACAATCGTATTGAGAATCTTCCAACTTTTATGAAAATTTTCCATTTCATGGCCCTCGGGATACGCATTGATATTCTCATATATCTTACTCGAAAGCGCTTGCTGTGTGACTTTGTTTAATTTTTAAGATCTTTTTATTGCAGAATTATATGATTATCACCAAATAAGAGGCTTACATGATCGTTTGCTATAAAACAACTATCCAAATGTAAAGAAAAGAAAGGAAATCTATAGAGTTCTCTCAAATATAATGGAAACACTTCCTATTGTCGATGAGATAGCTCTTGTGCCTAGAGGTAAAGATGTTGTTGTTGTCTCATTCTGTATTCGGAATGTTTCAGATGTTGTCGGTGAAGAGGATTCTTCAGCTGTTGATAGTCTAACAATCGTCAGTCGAGCTGAAAAAAAGAAAAACAAATTGGTCAAAAAGTTCAATAGAAATCCTCTGTCTTTCTATCAGGTAACCAGTTGAATGAGATTCATTGACACTCACTTATCCCAGGTAATTATAATTGGAATTATTGTTCTCATTATCATCGTTGGCTGCGTAGCTGTCGAAACATACATGTCAGTTCTGCTTCTTGCCAAGTATCAAGCTTTTTCGTCTCCTTCTTTTCATCTATTTCCCTATTTGCCCTTTGTTTCCTATTCACTTTCCTATACGCGCTCTCCGTTCATCTCTCTCTCCCTCTTTCTTCATCCTCTTTCTCAGAATCTCCAAAAATTGCGTATTTATAAAGAATTTTAATTGTAGAAGTACCAATAAATTGCGACCAAACGTTCATCCTCATTCATCAGATGATGAAAAGTATCATCGTAGGATAGTGGACAAGGTAAACTCCCAGGATATTACTTGGAAGGTACCTGCAGTTTAAATCTTATTGGCATGAGCAAACTGTTTTAAGGCAAAATATAATCGCTTTGCATCTCGAAGTGTCGATGACGGGTCAAGTTCAGGAGATACTGAAAGTCGTCCAATATTGGATCGACTCAAAATGTCGCCTCAGCAATTACTTCAAGATACAAAGCAACACTTACAGGAATTATTAAAGTTAGTTTTATAAATTTTCGAGTTTGTTATCATTCTTTATTATTAAATTTTCTCCCAGGTATAATATAAGCATCCCAACTGAATATAATACACGGTTCAAGTATCCTCAATGCTGGTCAGTACATCAAATTTACAACCAAGCTGGTTGCGGATCTTGCTGGGTAAAACTCTCAGCCTAGAAGAAAATTTTTGTTCCTAATCTTCTTTTAGTCAGTTGCAGCAAGTTCTGTTATGTCTGATCGCATTTGTATATCCTCCAACGGAACCACACAAACTCAAATAAGTGCCTTGGATTTAACATCTTGTTGTCATACTTGCGGAGGGTGAATTCAATTTTGTCGTATTTTCCGTAATTGGTTTTCTTTCTAGATGTCAAGGAACTCATTGGGCTTTATCAGCTTTCACATACTGGAAAGAACATGGTGTCGTGTCAGGTAATGTTTTTCGAAACTTCCAACCCAGTCTCTCTTTCAAGGTGGCTCATTTGGCTCTCATGAAGGATGCAGACCCTACACTATAGAACCTGATTGTGGAAGTCCTTGTTCATCTAGCCAGTATTCTAAAGAACGGACACCTACATGCACAAGAGAGTGTCGCGCTCATTATGGTAGACAATACGGAGAAGATATTACCAAATGTAAGACATTCAAAAAAACGTGATTCACAATTTTTCTTAAGCACGTCGTGCTTATTGGCTGCGGGCTTTCCATGGAAGTGCCGAGTTCACTTTAGTGAAAGTTACTTTAGATGATCTGGTTGGAGGTAGATTATTGTGTTTCGCATCACAGATGTTATGACCAGTTATTTCAGATAACATATCTTATGTGTCTTTGATACAGAAAGAAATTCTTTCATACGGTCCGGTGTTAGCCTGTTTCACATTATATGAAGATTTTCAACATTATTCAAGTGGTACGTTCTAAATTCTGGAAATAATCAATGATTGTCAATGTAGGAATCTATTCTGTTGATGAGATGCGCTCCGAACAGTTATATGGTCACTGCGCAAAGCTACTCGGCTGGGGAGTGGAAGGTAATAAGAAATATTGGCTTTATAGTAATACTTGGGGTCGTGATTGGGGTGAAAACGGTAAGTGTTTAGTATCTTACTCAGAGAACGTCAAGTTTTATAGGATTTTTCCGAGTTTCGTTTGATGAAATTCCTGAGGAAGTTGTAGCCGGTGTTTTATAAAAAATAATAGTCACAACGAAGAGCATATTCATTCTTATATATACATATGTTTTAATATATCTCTATTCAATCATAAAGGGGATCACCTAATTCATGTGAAAATTCTTTTACCATAAGGACCGTTCTGATAAGACAGCGTATTAGATAGACGTTTTTTCTGGTCTGTTTGGTAGAAGTTCCCTAAAACATCTATCAATTAAAAGTTGGCATTTAAGCTAAAGCAACGATGTGCAATCTCTGTAAATAAAGAGTTAAAATCAGAACTCGTGAGATTTATCTGTTTCAACTCACCTTCAGAATCTCGCAGCAAGCTCCAATAATAACATGCTATGATGATTCTGGCTAACATTTTGAATCTTATGTCGGCAACCTTTTCGCGATATTTAAACTTTGTGCGGAGTAACGAGTAATCATGTTTTTCTTTCTTATTTTTCTTCGAATTTGTTCTTCGCTTATTTATCTCCACTCTTTTTTTGTGTGGAGTTTAACAAAACTATAACATAATCGGTCATTCAAGTATTCACATTCCTAACACTTGCACCAGGCTGAACAATAATACTTTAACACACTCAAATTCGAAATTTAGAGCTATGATTATGAGATGAACGGTTGGATTGATGAATCACACGGATTTTAAAAAAAATTTGCAAACCTCCTGTATGTCTTTTACACAAAAAGCAACTCAATTCAATCTTTGGTACATACCAGTAAAAGCGCTTTAAGACTAAGAGCTGAGGAGCAAATACATCAGACTACTGTGAATTAAGTTCTCATATGTCGATAGCCTAGCGAAGTATACTCCCAATCCTAGAACCTGGGTTATACTTAAAAGATACAAACAAAATATGGAGTTGAAAAAGTTCTTTCTTGCGATATTTCCATACTCACGAACCAGTTAGATTTCAAATTATCATTTCGCTCTATTGTTTAGTATACTTATTATTTTTAAGTTCGTTGTTTCAACTTCAGGTGTCCGATCAATGAATAATAAAGCTGACTTGTTGGAACGTCAACTATTCTTGACTATCTTTACTGGGTTCCGAAACATTTCGAAAGTCCTGCGAGAATTTAATGAAGCTCGAAAATTTTTATTCAAATAAAAAAGTAACAATAACAGAGAACATTTTTTCACTACATCATCCCGAAGTGAACAACTTGCTTACTCATGCATCACCCATTTGTTCATAACCTACGAATAAAAATACCTCAGTTTTCACGATAACTAGAAGGAAACTCACTTCCAGAAAATATTTTTGTTGTAATAAATCTGTGGTCAACCCCAACTCCACAGCTACTCGGCTAGTCAATCGGCAAACGCGATTAAACTCTGTGGACATAATAAACGAACATTTTTCAAGAATAGTTTTCTTGATATCCACTGGTACTCTACAAGTAATATCGAAACCATGGCAAATATGCTAGAAGGTCAGAACAAACTTGTATTTCGAAGCCGCTTGAGCAGCCAAACAAATAATGTAGGCAGCACATCGTGTGGAAGTTTCATCATCAAGGCTCAGTTCATTAAACCTGAAGAAAATAACACGATAACTGAATTGACAAACGGAATACTTACAAGGAAAATATTTCGTTTAAATCCTCTCTTAAGGATGATTCTTTCACTTGGCTGGCCAGTTCTGCCGCTTTGCAAATTTTTTGAATGAAATGGGACTTTTTAAAATCTATCGCGACTTTTCTTTCATTATCGCCTATTTGTATGCTCCAATCTCTGAAATCAAAACTGAATATATTCAGAACATCGTATCTGCTTCAAACTCTTTAAGCAATGAAGAGAGGTATTGTCCATCGCAAAAACTGTTAATTCCATGTGAGCATATTCGGGACTATAAATAAACTTTTTGATTTGAAAGAAAAATATTACAACTTGAACGAGATTGTAAACTTTCAAATGTTTCGTGACAGGAAGTAAACTGATGATAACATCAATACAGAACCTTCGTTCCCGTATGCAAGGGGATGTTTGAATCCAATTAGAAACGACATCTTTCATCGTGTCCATCACTCTGTAAATTTTTAATTTGCTTTTTACAGCAAAAAAGAATGTGTAACAGACTTGCGATCTTCTGAAATGTAAAAATCTTGATGACCAAGATAAAACTGTGAAAAGAAGGTAAGAAGAAGGACCCTTTGAGGCGAAGTCCATTGATCAGTGGAATCCTCCAACAGTTCCTTCACCTTAATGACCGATAAATACAATCAGTATAATGCTTTCAAAATTACCTTTTTCCATACACTGTTCCATCTGTAAATCAAGTAAAACAAAGGCTTCTGACCGCTTTTTGTAACTGCACGAACAATGAAGCCTTAAAAACAGAAAATTCTGAAGAATAAAAATTTTAAAAATAGTTTACCGAACAGAATCGTAGCTGAACTACGCACCAAAAAGTCTTCATGCGTTTGAATTGCTATGCACAACCGGAATAACGTACCATAGGCTTTCAATGGTAGATCTAAAGAAAAACATGCTAAACATAACGGTGATCGTTTCAAACCACATTCAGCTTTCGAGAAGAAAAGCTTCAACGTTTTCAGAATTCTACAAAGAACGCTAGGCTTTGTGGAGTTTATTTCTTCCAAAGAAGATGATACTTTCTCCCAAAATAGAGAGAAGTTCTTAGAATGGGATGCGCAAGCGGTCCATAAAACACGAGAAACACATAATGTCCTGACATTTGAATGAGGGCTCAATAAAGCTTGACAAGCCTATGGTTTAAGTTTCTTAACACATCTGGATTTAGATTCGAGGCTTACTTTCGAAAAACAATCATCAACTAAGTTCTGGTTGTGAGGAAGTATTCTCTCTAAAAGTGTACACCCCTGATCCACCACAGCTTTCATTCTACATCTTGTGATTACAGACCAAATATTTGAAACTTTAATATCGGACGAAATGTTGCTACTGGAAGCGAGACAGCTCATCAAACTCTGCAAAAGTTCTTCAATAGAAGTTCAGCTTTTACAAAAATTCCAACCGTTAGTTCTTTAGTGAAAACTCTGTAATTTACGTCAGCTTTTTGGAGATTTTCGTACAGAACCGGGAACGAAGGACAATCATCAGAGTTTGAAGATCCGGAAACTTCAAGGAGTGAAGTGATTCTTTTTGGAATGAGAGCGATCTCAGGCAGTTCTGGCAACGCCAAATCCTCAGTCAGAAAACAGTTACTTCCCTGCGCAGAACCATTTAAAAAATCAGAAAAAAAAACTCCACTTCTTCTTGTTCGTTCAACAAGCTCTTCCTCTCGGTCTCGTGTCTATTCCACAGCTCTACGCAGGACGAATTGAGTCGAGTTGTTTTAACAATATCTCTCATTTCTTTTAGCAAGTCATCATTGGCCGATTCGGAATTGGCCAAGATAAAAACCTCTATATAAAAACTATTTTTCAATCGGAAGCTCAAAATACCGAATCGAGAAATAGGAGCGTTAAGAAGGCGTAAAACTTGGAGGGCTGCAAGTCTTATCTCAGAGTTAGGCCATTTCAGAGCAGATGTTATAAGCTGAAAGAACGATGAAGGAAACAAAAGGAAAAGAACTTTTTACAGGATCATCCAGCGTAATTGACACGTTTTTGAACCGTCGGAGTAATATATTTGCTAAGGCAATGTAGGCAGATAGTATCCTATCTCGGTACTCTAAGACATCATCAGACTCTTCCCAAGCCCATTCTACATTGATGCAGCTAATATCCTAAAGATGAAAGTTTCTACCACTGTCACGTTAACTAAAACCTCAAACTCCCTAATGTGTGGAGGCCAGAAAGGATCGAAAGCTTTCATTTCTGACCTATTCCACTCCACACGAATAATATTTGTGAGTAAAACAAGATTATTCAGTATTTTTTTGTTCGAAGGAAGTCTGGAGAGCCATACCCGCGTCATATTACGACGAACAATCCTGTCTCAGTAAAGAATGCAAACAGAAAATAGTTTATCAACTAACTTTTTGGGGGATAATAGCAAGGACACGGCCAACTTAATCATTTCTTGCGAAGTTTGCTCGTAACTGAATAGATGAGTTACTATTCCAGAGCTCAATGTTGCTAAATCCTGAGAGTATGCCAGGTGTGGTATGTTTTCAAATATTTTGGTTATCTCACGCTTCTCCTTCAAAAAAAATTGAAACCATTAGTTTATGCGAGCTTTCGTATACCAAAGGTTCGTCAGAACATAACAGGCCAAGAGTGAAGAGAGCACTTGGTGAGTCTTTCGGAAACTCATCCAATATGTACCATCTGAGCTGAAATACGAATAATAAACTATATTTGAAATTTAATAATAATCGTGTAATTTTCTCATGATAGTTCATATCTTTTCCTTGCGGTAGAAATTGAATTACTAATTTCCATTAATAATTTCACATAGACTCGCTGTTTATGCAACCGCTTCATAAATAAAAACGTTCGTAAATGAACTAAAGATTTGCGTCATGTACACGTGACTTTTCATAAATTAACATATCACGAGTTCACGGATATCATGAAGATCATTCTTACTTCTTGCCGTTCTTCGAACGTTCCGAAAAGCTTGAGAACTGATTTGATCAAGTGAGTCACATCTTCGTTTCTACATTCATAAAGAATGAATGCTGTAATCAGAAGCTTTCTGAATAATTTTGTGCACAGTTACGTCAATGGGTTGTTACCTTCTAAGACTTCTAAATATTTCATCCTTCAATTCATGTTCAATTTGTTTTCTTGATTTCGCAACACGTTGAATTAGCTCAGATATGAATAGGAATTCTGAATTCGC
Organism: Auanema freiburgensis; assembly: GCA_030370435.1. Lineage (NCBI taxonomy): Eukaryota > Metazoa > Nematoda > Chromadorea > Rhabditida > Rhabditidae > Auanema > Auanema freiburgense. The sequence goes on from CM059367.1 coordinate 1,495,099, forward strand.
TGGTCTATAATTTCTTGATTCGGTTGAAAACAGTTATTAACCAACCCATAATTATGCTTTGTTGAGATGTTAACCCAATGGTTTAAAAAAATCAACAAATGTTCAGTCGTACAGCTTCCAACGAAGGCTGCAAGGCTTATCCAATCTTTTGGTTGGGCCGGGCACAATAAAGTCTTAATTTGCGAAGCGACTTTCTTAGTTGAGTTTGAGAACTGAGGATAAACTTATTTGGAAATAACAAGTAACAGGCACCTTTGGTGATTCCAACACGTCATTAACTTCTGCAAGAATATCCTCTCTGTTTACATCACCGTGCTGTTGGTTCAGTAGCTGATAAAGATTCTATATATGAAAACAGGTCTTATCGGCTGAACTAAAGCATCATTCTTACTCGCAGTTTCTGAAGAACTGCCCGATCATCTAGTTGCAGAAGTAACATTAACTTAAAATAAATCATTTGAAACGAGATTGGACCAAAACACCCATATCTCAGAGTAAATAAAAGAGAATCATAAATGATTTCTTCGTTAGTATTATGAAGTGCTTCATATTAACTTTTTCGCTTATACAAGTGATTTTCTGCCAAACTCTAATACCATATTTAATAAACCCTTTCAACTTGCACAACTTCGAAAACCCCCTAATGGCTTACACAACCACCACAGAAAGTCCCCCCACATTCTATAACAACTATCTGTGCGTAACATTCAAATAACTCAGAAATTAATCTCAAATTTCAGGCAAAGAGGCTATAAAATGGATGAACGAGGTACGCTATGGAGAGAGTACAACCCAAACTTCCATTATTATGTCTTCTCTAAGAGCACATATCCATAAATATTCGGCTTTGAACCAATGAGCGCTGTTAGTATCATCGTGATTTCAAGATTCGAATAAAATTCCTTTATTAGGTTGCAGTTTTGAACACCGGAAAAATTAGAACATATTCACAGGGATTAATAAAACTAAAAATCCTTTGAAAACTACGATAGTTTCAGGAACTGAACACTACCAAAACTATTTGCAACAACAACGACATCTGAGTTCTGGAAAAAAAAATATAGCTCTGCTCAACACATATCTAACCTTTCTCCAACAAACAGATGATATGAACCCTTCGGGATCTCCCACCGTTTCTTCTTTACCCACATAACTAGCTAATATGGGATCTGATATGTACTTGTGATAAAAATAAACACTGCCATTTTCGCTTCCTGAAAGAGAAAATCTTTATCCAGTTCAGTTTTTGGGCCTACCACACATAACATGATCGCTCCCGTTATCACTTAATCCAACGAAGTTTTTCTCGTTAATATGACCGCGTAATATTCGAATACAACGGCCTGTCTTTGCGCACCAAACACGCAAAGTACTGTCAGTGGAGCTAAAAATGTCAAGGTAATAGAAAGATTCACATGATCTCCACCAACGCTGATACAACTTGATCATCATTCACATATCTCACATATGAAACAGCTTTCTTGTGACCTTTTAATATGCTCACAGGAGTTGATGGCTGCCGGATGTCATACATGTGTACTGTGTGATCTACATTTCATGTTTTGAACAATCAGAACATTTAAAAATATCACCTGCTGATCCGAAGGCAATATTGAACTTGTTAGTTGGACTAAAACATACACAACATACATTTACTTTGGCATCAATACATGTAACTGATCTATCGCAATTCAAGCTCCAGATTTTGACCTGAAAAATGACGATCAGATCTCTTGGAAATTTCGCGGAAAAGATCGGCTCAGCAACTATAAGAAGTTATCGTCAGCTATTCTCAGTGGATTGACAGATTTAGTTTAGCATCACAGCCCGCAAGGATCGAACCATCGACCTCTTCTTCCAACAAACCTTTTACGCAATGCACAAACTACACGCACATATATTTCATAGTATAACAATAAAAGTATTACAACTCATTTAACTTTCCAAATAGGTAAACTCGCCTTAGCATCATCACTACCGCTGGCTATCAAATGAGGATCCACATTATTGAAATGAACTGTCCAGCAACGTTTCTCATGCTCGTGGAAGGATTTCAGCACTTGTTGCTAAAGAAAAAACTTTAAAAGACATCAAAAACAGTTTCACTTACTGTGTTAATGTCCCAAACGCTGACAGTTCCATCATAATCACTACTACACATTAACTCTCTCTGGAACTGGCTCCAAGATACATTACTTTACATAGAATTCACTCGATGCTTCATTTGAAATGTGAACTACCTTATTTTACTTCGACAACGAAGTTGAGCAAGAGGGTAGTGGTGTGCATCAGGAAAATCAACGATATTCTCATAGTTAAAGATTTTTATCCTCTTCGTTACACCTGCTACAACAAAAAGTTCACCCTCCTTATCGAACTCAAGACTAAAAATGAATACAAAAATGAACATTAGAGCGGAAACTAACCTAGAAACAATTGACTGTTGAGGACACACTTCCGTATCATAATTCAAAATTGCAATTCTTTCAACTTGACCATACTTTGCTACTCCTCTAATGACCTGAAGCAAAATAATTTGTGCATGGTTTTGTCTCGTGCTCACATTTCCCATACGATCTAAACGTTCTTCATCGTCTTTACAAGCGCCTTCACATTCATTACATAATGTGGAAGATAGTTCATGTTCTGAAGATAGTTTCATTGAAGAGTTTCATTTTTTAACTCTACTAACCCGATCCCTGATTACGATTCAACAGTTCTGTATAATATGATTGTAAGCCATCAAAATGCTTCAACATCCTATCACTTAAGGTGTCAAGAGGCTGCAAAAGTTTTGAACATTTACTTCAACTACGTAGAACGTCTCATTTTCGTCTCATTTTTGAACTCAGGGCATACATATCGGTTGTTCATAAAGGTAATAGGAAGATATATTTCAAAACATTTGAGAACTTTCTGAATAGAGTTATAATGCTACTTACATCCGGCTCTGAGAAAACTTTCCTTCCCGAAGCTGCTAAAATCCTCTGGAACATAAGAAATAGTAGGTTGAAAAATATGAAAAAAAATACAGAATTGATAACATCTCTATCCCGCTTAATAATATCACATTGCCTAACAATATTTGAAAGTTGGATTTCCTTTCTTCTCAAAAACTCTCGAGTAAAAACATCTGGAATGGAACAATAGGGAAGAAACTTAAACCTATGTTGCATACCTACAAGTGAATCAGACGTAATCGTCTGTCCAACATTCAACTCAGCCCGTTTTTTGGATAAAACTTTGATCATTTCGTCAATTTCCGAAGGAACAAGATTTGACCGAAGTATATTTGAAAACATTTTTGAGACTTCATTTTCTTCTTGCTGTAATTATATATGAGCTCCGAGACCACATTAAAAAAACCTCTTTCGCTTTATCGGCTGGGAAAGGATTCACGGGGGAAAGATCCTGGAAAAATCTTAAGTATGATCATAGTTTAATCATTCGAACTAACCATAAGGTCTATTGGCCCCTGAGAACATTTAGGGCACACCCGCTGAACTTTCAAACTTTCTTCGATACAACGTTGACAAAATTTATGCAAACATGGAGTTACCACAGGATTTAAAACAGTTTGGAGACAAATTTCACTGGAAGATACGGTTAATACAGCAATCGACGTAGCAAAAAACTAACCAATTATCACCTTTACGGCTTTTTCGAATTAAATCTGAAGAGCTCGGTTTTTCAGACTGTTTAGTCTTCAAGTCAAAAATATCTTCAAAAAAATCGTTTAACAGAGGTTTGTAACTTATGCTAACCGGCAATAGAATCGTCGGCTCTGCGTTTCCTTTTCGGTATGAGCGGTAATTCCATACTAAAAAAGGAAGGTTTAATTGGTATGAAATCAAAAGCACAAGAGCATAAACTTCTAAAGAGTTCAAAACCTTAATTATTTCTGATGAGTCAAATTATAAACCGCATTGAGCTGAATATCATATAAACTAATAATTTTCGATTATAGAATTACATCGAGATGACGCTATAAAAGGTAATATGAATTTTTTTAATGATTAATGTTCATTAAAAAGGTTTTTAGATAGGCTGCTCCAATGCAAAAACAAAGAAGCAGACACTACTATATGTAGGCGGGGCTGTCAGACTCGCAGACATACTGTTCGGATTCTTCTGAAGTCCCGTGCTTCTTCTCCTGAAAGCCTACTTTTCAATCTGAAGTTCAAATTAAAATTCTCCAGGAGCTATAAGAGTGCAATTTTTCTTTTGTGTTAAAAATTTGTGTGAAGATGTTCTAATCATATGATTACTATTGCATAACACACGTGATGACAGGTGGCATCTTTGATAAACTCGAACTTTACAGGAAAAACCTTTCACTATGGGTGAACCTGGTCCTTCTGGCTCCGGAAATATGTTCCAGTTCCCATCTTCGGTACTGGAAGATCCTGAACATTTTGCCTTATTTCAACAACAATTGCAAGAGGTGATTAGCATTTAATCTTTCTCTTTTTTTCTGTTTTTTAACCTTTTCTTATTTTTTATTCCTTCCCAGATGCACTTTTTTATTAGTTACCTTATATTTCTTATCTTCATCACTGTTTTTGGCCAAAATGGTCGACTCAAGTCTTGCCATCTAAACCACGTGAAGTAATTAAATCGATGGCAGACTTGAGCGTTTCCCATGAAGTTGTAAGTTTTTAAAAATACGATTCCATCAGCTGATCTTTTCTGACATGCAAGAAAGGATGTATGAAGTTGATTAACTAAAGCTTTTGATTAGCTTTTTTTTGAATTGCATAGCTATATTTGGCTTAATTCTTTTCTCTCATGAACATCAACAACTCTTCTCATATCAGTTTTGCTATTTTTTCACTTTTCTATGTATATACATATATCAAAATATGGTCGAGAATAGCAAGAGTAGAAACTGTTTCCTGGCTTCGTTCTTTTTTCTTAGCGTGCCTCTCTCCGTCCTCTTCCTTACTCTCGTTTTCTTCTTGTATCTCTCCCCATACACACACATACACTTCCTTTTAAAAGTTTCTCTATTTATTTTCAGTCAAGTTCTCGCTTCTTGAGTGGAATACCTATTTTTAGCATTTATTTGCTGAGCCTCGCGTATCGATTGCTGTGCGCCAGCACATTCAAGCCAAAGCGATGTATTTATAGAAACTCGTTTGCTTGCATCAGATAGACCAACTATAATAGAATATGCTTCTAATGCTGCATATAGCTTGAGCGGATATAATTAATGAGCGAAATATAACAAAAACAATATATATATATATATATATATATAATTTTATTTATATCAAAGCTATATATATATATACATACACGGAACAAAGTAGAAATCCCTCTCTTCCAAACCACATTTTGCTCAGTACAACTGTGTCTCAGATCTTTGTCTTTCACGAGACTGGAAGTAGCATAAACTAAGACACTTTTCAGCTTTTCCTAATTATTCTTTCCTCTATTCCATAACTGATCAACGATTTTCAATGTTTTCTATGTTCTCTTTTTTCAGGCTTTCAAACAGAAGCAAATGGAACTTGTCAGTTCTTATGAACAAGCTCAACAAGCCTTGAACTTACAACAATTACAACAGTATTATCAAAACATTACTGGTAATCAGGCCCCCCCTCTTGTAACAATGGATAGTAGAGATAGCGATAGTAAGTCCGCGCAATTTTCTAAATTCAGTTTGAATATTTTTAAATATAATATTTTCAGATAATCCTTCGTCTCGCTCGTCATCCGTTAGTAGTTTATTGAGCTCAAGTCTTCCCCAGGTCCCTACAACATCGCAAGAGACTGCAACGACTCAATCCGCAACACCTACTCATCCGATGAAACTCAAAGCGTATGACGCTCTATATTTTAACATTTTCGAACTCATTTCAGGGAGATAAGGTCTTTCTCCGGCTCTGGTGCTCAAACTATATCACAACATACAAAAGATCGTCTGAAAAATATGATTGCTCAGCGTAATAAAGAGGGCAGCCAAGGAAGTTTATGTGGAACTCCACCTCATCAGCCTATGAGTCCTCAGGTTTTTCAATCATTTTACCTTAATTAATCTCTGGTTCACAGATGCAAGTAAATGTAAGTTCCCCGCATTTCGAACCTTATCGAATACCAACATCTATACATCAAGCACCTCAAACTCCACAACCACAACCTGAATTTCATCAACTTCGGAAAGTAAGTTGTTTTGATTTTTTATGAATGTCTTATTTACTACGTTCTCAATGGTTTTGTCATCGAATTTCGTATAAAACATAGGATACAACCGATTAAGTTTAACAATTTAAATGAAATGAAAATCTGTGCCACGTCAACACATTACGAACTATGTTGTTTACGTCAAGATTCCGATGTAGAAAACATTTTAAATTAGTCATTTGAATATACTCTGTCTTTCAATGAGTTTAGCTCAATTATTTTTAGGTTAATAGTGAACCCAACTTGAAAATGAGAATAAGAGCGAAGCTACTGAGTAAAGGAAGCAGTCCCGTTCAAAATACTCCTTCGTTTAATTATTCACATCCGCCGTTGAAAAGGTAATTACATGCACATTTTAACATTTATAGTGTTATTCAGAAGTGATAGTGAGAATTCCACATCCGGTAATCTCCCCGTTGATGCCATTCTAAGCGCTAACACAGCATTAGCGCAAAATCTAATGGTGCCGTCTCCGAGTTTGCCTAATTTGTCAGCCCCCATACCTAATCAGTTGCAAATTGGTAATTCGTCTCGTGATTAACATATATTTCTATATATGACATTTTCTCAGATATACCTTCTTTGTTAGCTGCAGCCCAGCTTACGCCATTCTTAAGCTTGCCAAGTTTATTCCAAGCACAACTAGGATTAGGGAGTGGGATTGAAGAGGTTTCCTTTTAATCGATAGCGGCATATTAACAAGCTTTTATAGTCCGGAATTGACAAAAACAAGCTAGATCCTCGTTTCTCGTTGGGTCTCACACAGAATTTGCCAGTTGGCGGCTATCCTTCTTTGCTAAAACAGCAATTGAGAGAACTTGTTCTCCGACGTAAAAGTCTTGTAAGGTATATATTCCGCTATATTCCGGCAAATGAGACGACGAGAGCTTTCTAGAGAAGAGCAAGAAGATGAAGACTCATATGCTAGTAGCCTATTAAATTCGAAAAGTGCACCTTCGAACCCTGAGCCTAATGCGTTGCCTATCACCGGCTTGACTTATGACTTGGCTATGGCCAAGCATGAGTGTACATGTGGAGTTTCTAATACTCACATAGAGAACGGAGGAAGAGTTCAACAAATATGGAATCGTTTGAACGACGCCGGATTAGTGGACAAGTGAGTTTTTTTTTCATAGAATTTTCATCTCTTGTTATTGTTGAGATGTGAGAAAGTCTTGGCTAAAAAAGCTTCATTGGATCAATTGAGGCTTGTGCATACTTCTACTTATGTGACATTTTTTGCTGTTTCTCCTACAGCTTGTTTGAAGATGGAAGCTTCACAATTACCTGTTAAAAGCTTTGTTCAAGTAGGTTATACTCCCTTCAATTATATCAGAAATATTGGTTATAGCTTGCGTGTGGAGGAATAGGAATCGATACGGATACGTATTTTAATGATAACAATACTCAATTGGCTGCCCGGATTGCAACGGGATCATTAATTGAATTGGCATGTCAAGTTGTTGATGGCCGATTAAAGAATGGTTTCGCTTGTATCCGGCCTCCTGGCCATCATGCTGAACCAGATCATGTTTGTTGAATTCTTGTATCAGTGAGACTGTTTTTTTTTCAGGCAATGGGTTTCTGTTTTTTCAACAACGTTGCAATTTGCGCTAAGCAACTACAACTGAAGTATCCTCAAAAATGTAAAAGAACTGCCATAATCGACTGGGATGTTCATCATGGAAACGGAACTCAACAATGCTTCGAAGAAGATCCTAACGTTTTGTATATATCACTTCATAGACATGACAATGGGAATTTTTATCCTGGGACAGGAGCTGTCACTGAAATGGGAAAAGGAGCTGGAAAAGTGATCGGATTCTTAACTCTTTTAAAATATGTTTTATATTAAGGGCTTCACTGTTAATGTCGCTTTTTCGGGGGATGTGATGGGTGATCCCGAATATTTGGCAGCATGGAGAGCGATCGTAGAGCCAATACTGGACTCTTATCGTCCAACATTTATCCTCGTTTCGGCAGGTTTCGATGCTGCATCGAACCATCCTAAAGTGCTGGGAGGGTTAGCTTACTCATGTCAATCTGAAAAACTCCTGTTTTCTTATAGATATGAAGTTTCTGCTTCTATGTTCGGTTTTATGACTAGGCAGCTACTGAACTACGCAGATGGAAAAGTTGTTCTGGCTTTGGAAGGTGGTTATGCTATTGAATCAGTTTGTGACGCTGCAGAACACTGTGTGAAGGTATGTTTTGTTAAAAAGTTGAAAAATCAAGATAATCGAGTTCAGGTTTTGATGGGGGAAGAAGACGATGCTGGCAAGTTGCCTTTTAAGTCCTTGGATACCGCACCATCTGTAATGGCCCAAGAAACCATTCAAAAGGTTTGTGTCTCTTGAACAAACGTTAAATGTACCTTCCACGGTTTTCAGGTGATATCGATCCATAAAGACGCTTGGCCATCTCTCACTCTCCAACATGGTGTGTCAACCAGCGAAATGGAATGGCAGCTTATAAGGCATCAACTTCAGAACTTGTCAATGGACACGAGTTAAAGATGAAAAAAATTCTAAGAAAGTCATTCCTTATATTGCTGTTGAACAGAGTTATACAAAACCGTTTGCGGTAACGAAACCTCAGCACAATCGTCTCAGGTGTTGAGTATTGAATCTCATTCATAATGCTATTTAGCATGACAAAATAGATTTATAATCTGGAGTAGGTTGTACGTTTGTAAGTCTCGAAAATACGAATAGATAGTTATGCCGTAATCTGGTCTAGTCTCTACTCTGTAAATAAGTTGTAAAATCCGTAAGAGAGGCATGTGATTCTGATAATTGTGATCTTTTCCTCTATATATTCTCAGATTTCTATTAACAGTGTACATATAATACGCATATATAATAAAGCTTTGTTATTTATCCCAATAAGACTGCTACTTCTTGTTCATTCGTTGTGCTACGCTAACATACTTTGAAAAAGATAAAATCGATTATGGAGTTCAAAGTGACTTACAGGTATGTCAGGCCTGGAGGGGTCCGTAACCGGTAATACTCCTACTGGGTCGGCACCCAAATCAAAAGTGAGTATAAATTCTCAACATAATTTTCAAGAATATTTCAGCTTGAATCTTTGAGTAGAGAAGATCTTATTAGATTTCTAAAAAAACAAGTAGAGAATAATAAGGATGTGAAGAAAAATGCAGATTGGGTCCAGAATGAATTGGTTTGAGCATAGTTTGGTCTCTTTATCAATGAGTTTATGCATTCATAGAAAATAAAGGGGGAAGAATTAACTTCAGTTCAATCACAGCTTGAAGTTTGCATGAATGAAAAAGCGTCTTTGTTCAGGAGAATAGAAGAACTCACTGGCAAACTCGAGTTTCTTAATATGGTGCAGACATTTCTTTGTTCAACAAAACGTTCTTTTTCCGTCTTTTAAGAGTGTAGCAGAAAGTAATAATGAATGCACTGCTAATGAGCTTATTTTAAAAAATAAAATAAGCGAGTCCGAAGCAGAACTCTGCAAAACAAAAGAAGTGAAAGGCAAATTAGAACAGCAGGTTTTTCTTCTCAGTCACTATCGTACACGTGTTTCTTTTTACAGAATAGGAAATTACTGAACGAGCTCGAAGCTGCTAACGCGCTCGTTTTGGAATTGCGGTCTCAAGTCGATGATTCAAGAGCCGAAACTGTTGCACTCCGAGAACGTAGAACAGTAGCGGATGTGTTTTCTCTGGAGATTAAAGACTACGAGAAAAAAGTTTGATGACGAAGGCAATAGTAGAAGATCATTTTTTAGGTTAATAATCTTCAAAAAGAACTTAAAGATGCTCTAGCAAATACAACCTCTCTCCAGGAGGAACTTGCCAATCTTAAGAACCAACACTCATCAACAAAGTTCGCTTAAACAAGATACAATCTAAGAATCACAACTTTTCCAGGTCCTCCGAAGAATCTCTAATTAAAGAGAGAGATGACTCTGTAAAGAAACTAGAACGTTTGAATAAAACATTGATAGGTTTTATCATTCTCTTCTCTTTCCCGCTCATTTCCAAATTTGCAGATGAGAGGGTTCGATCAAATGAAATTGAACAAGAACTTGCTCTAGTCAAATCAAAGCTCAATTCCATAGAAGATGACAGAGGAAGTGAGAGAATAGAACTCAGTAGAGAAGTTGCAGAAGCTCAAAGAAAAACTAATGAGTACGAGGAATCGCATAATAATTACGTATAAAGTTTTTTTTTGAAGATTGGAAGACATTGTTGCTATTTTGAGGGACGAGACTAAAAGATTACGAACCGACCGAGATGCAGCTGAGATTAGAGCTGAAGATTTAGCTAAAGACTATGAGAGTTTCAAAGTAAAATGATCTTTCGTACAATGATTCTCTTGTGTACGACAATTTAAGAACCGTGCCAGATTTGTTCTGGAGCAAAAGTCGAAGCAAGAGGGACATGAATCGCATACAGAGGAGATTGATAAATTAGAAAAAACATTAGTAGAGCTGCAAGAAACTATCGCTACTCTCAAGTAAGTTTTGCTATTCTTAAGATAGTTCAGTGAAAACGTGACTGAACTATTTTCGTTCCTTAATAATTAGAATGGCTTGAAGATTCAAGTGCTAAATTAAGAACAACCGATCCCTTCGTAAGCCAAAGCTAAAATGATTAATTGGAGCAAGCGCGTGTGTTCCAATTTTTCTTTAAAGATGAAGATTTCTATTATGTACTCATTAGTTATGTTTTTTTCAGGGAGAACCGATCTGGTCTTCAAAATGATTTATCTCGTGCACGGGAGCAAGTTTCACATCTGGAAACAGAAAACAGAAAATATCGTCGTGAATCAGATGAAGCCCAGCTTTTGTTAGCCTCAACGTTTGTTCTCAAATAAGAAAAGACCAGAAGTGTACTCGAGATATTTAAGGATGGATGAACTACGAGCTTCTAAAACGGATTTTGAAAAAAATGTCATTGAGAAAACTCAATTGTCCGTACATTTACATAGTCTTACCTGTCAAATTGACACACTCAAGATACATAATGATAAGGTATTTCTCTGAAATATCTAAGATGTATATGTGTTGCTTGTTTGTAGGTGGAACATTTGTTATCGTCTGAGCGAGAAAAAAACAGTTTGAAGATTGATCAGCTTGAGAAACAGGTATTTCCTCACAGAATTTTTGACTACTGACGTACTATACTTTTTTCACATCGTGCTCATAGGGTTGATTGCAATCAACCGATGAGTTGATCTCTCAAAAATTGAGAAAAGATCTTCATACTTCTGTTTCAAAGTTCTTTGATTCTTCTCTTAACAGATCGGGGAAGAAAGAAAATTGCGTGAAGAAGCTGTGAAGCAGTTGGATGACAGCCGAAAGGAGCAGCGTCCTTCCCGACCAGCACCAGTAGCAGCTGTCTATCCTCAGTTTAGGTCTGTTGCTAATTCAGCTTTAAATTTTGGAACCTCCCGACTCTCTCCAATTCACGTTTGTTTTCTCTCTTTCCTAAAGATCGAACCAAGTTTTGGAAACTAACAGTTGTTTCAAAGAATCCCAGTTTTTCATGTGATTCTAATGTGCCAATTTTCGGGAGAAACAATGTTGTTTGCCATAGCCAAAAATCTTAGTCCCTTCTTCCAGTTGTTTTAATTTATATCCGACAAAATTGAATTAGTTTTGCATTGTTTTCAGTGATCGCGAGTATACACCCGACTATCGTTCTCACTCCACCATTTCAGGAAAGTTATCGAATGCAACTTTCTGCGAAGAAAATCAGGTTCACGTGAGTGGACGTCTTCTTACTTATATTTGACTATATTTTAAAATTAATTACGTCATATTGTCTACAGAAGCATTTTCTATTCTCTGGAAGTTTATTTTTAGTTGCGCGTATCACTGCTTTCGAGAAAAGAAGCAATGTGTGTAAACATAAGTTGGTGTTTACTTGACCTGATCTCGCTTGAATATGCTACTAATTCTACGAAATTGTCAATTATGATGAGCATTTTCTGCAACTTTCAGGAGCCTTCACTCGAAGACGTGCTTTTTGGAGAGTGTGCAATCCAAGAAAATGACGGTCAAACTTCTAATGAAATGGAATATTGCCCGATGACTTACGAGCAACTGATAGAGGAATTAGAGAACCTTAGAAAGCATGCTCAACATACCAGAGAATTGTTAAGCGAAAGTGAAACTGCTAATGGACGACTCATCGAACAGGTGACTATTTCATTGACGGCAATGAATACTTTTGAGGATCAGGTGTCAACTTTTCAGTACTATATAACTTTCAGAGCCGTTTCTTAAAAGAAGAGATTAGACGTCTTGAGAGAAATGACGAAAGGAAAGAACATCTCGAAAATATGGAATACTTGAAAAATGTCATTATCAAGGTGAATCTTCAAGCTGTCTGAAAGTAGTCTAAAGAGAGAGAGAGAGCATTCATCTTCTAAAGAGAGAGAGAGAGCATTCATCTTCCGCAGAAAGATGAATGAATGTCCATAAGGACGGAAGACGAGAATGGATCGATCCTTGTGGATCCTGATTTTTTATTCGTTCTTAAATTATTTTTGGTTGAATTGGAGCGGATTATCATTATCAATTCTTCCAATTACTGAATTGTCTTGCAGTTCCTAACACCCGAACGAGTCTCGTCGGAAAAATTTCAACTAATTCCTATTTTGAACACCATGCTACGTCTATCAAATGATGAAGTTGAAGTATTGAAACGAGCGGCTGATAATGGTTTGTTCTTGGTATTACAAAAAATTATAATAATGTTTTGGCAGATGGTCAAGCGGTACCGGGAGTCTCTTCGTGGGGTTCTTACATGAAATGGGGAGGATTTTCCTGAAAAAGGAGTATTCTAATTACTTTTTCATCTGAAGTCTTTAAAAACTAACTTCGTCATTTAAAAAGGTTTTGGGCGTCTGTAAATGTTTTTCTTGAAAAATTTTAATATGTGATACAAGTGCATTAACTATGTGATATATTTACGGGATTCAAGTGTAATAAAAAGTTTTATCTTTCACTTTCCAGCTTTTCTGAATCATTTATGATCAGTCCTCTTTACGTCATATCACCTTTAAATCGTTTGATAGATAAACCTTCATCAATGACGTGATTCTGGGTCAACCACCGAACTCTTTGGAACACGATTTACCCTTATGATTATCCGCCTATTTTTTTCTCTGATTCTAGCTTATTCTATCTTTATTGTGCTCTTCACAAGATTTTCATAATACGGCAGCTAGAACTGTTGTTCGGAAGCAGCAGTCACTTTTCCCCGGAGAAGAGCAATAGAAGCCTATAATTTTAGAAATACATGATAAATACTGATTGTCACTAGAATGTTACGTCAGCATTTTGCGAGCATCCCTCTATACTTGCTATCCCCACCACTGGGAAGATTAGAGTGGCGGCTTACTTGGATATATATATATATATATATATATATATATATATATATATATATATATATTTAGAAAACAGTTTTCTGCAGAATGTCCTCATTCGTCATACGAGAGCTGGTAGACTAGGCTTGTCAAGTTCCTGCTGCTCAGCTTTTTGTGGCTCGCATCGGTTCTTTTTTCAGTTTCAACTGCTACTCTCTGCTCATGGCGTTGTTATTCCTGTTCCAGACGACTACTATCAACATCAGTAGTAGTTGTAACCCTAGTAGTAGCATCGTTCTCCACGTCAGCATAGATATCGACCATTTTTTGAGCGGAACATTTAAGGAAATTAATTAATGTAGATAACTTCACCAGAAATAGCTAAAACACTTAGATTCAACAGGAAATAATCTGTTTTAATGCATTTGTTCGCTTCTTTTTAAGATGTCATTTTCTTTCACGAGTCTAACTTCATGAATCGAACAAGCTAGGGCCAAATATTGTTTTAAACTGAGCAAGAAAAGCGAGGGCGAAGTTGAAATGTGCAAGAACACAAGCAAAAGCCTCCTCTTTGAAGAGCCTATCTTATTAGAAAACCCCAAGAACAGCCGCTTCGTGATCATCTGTCTTGTATGCTTCATGTGTGATACGAAATGATTCCACGTTTACGTCAGCGCGTGTAAATACGCAAATGCACCAGGACGTAAATTTATTTTCCGACGCGTGCGCGCATCGCTCGGTTGCATTCCAGTGGCATATCAAAAATGGCCCAAGGAAATGTTCCGATTAAAGATTATTTTTTATTATTTTTCATCCGTTTATGGTCTCTAAGCTGCTGCGATAATGTGAAGTTTAATGATTCCTTTTACAATCTTCACTATTATGCTTTTCGAAATGTTTAAGATAGTTGCGATGCCTTCACGGCACAAGGAAATCTCTTAAAGTACGCTTTTTCATCCAAACCCCGCGGCTACAACGTCAACGGAGCAAAAGTTATGCAAATAGGCTGAGTTTTCTCGGACATGCTGTGAGAAAGGGGGTTTAGAGTGGGCGCGCGGCAGTAGCAGCAGACAGACCGAGCCAGACCGAACCCAAGCCAGTAAGAACAGACGAAGCCAGCATTGGTTAGTGGTAGAGAGTGGAGGCAGAGCCTGCCCGTCTTTGAGACTCAAATCGATTGCAGCGACGCTTTTGCGTAGACAGCTCCTATAGCCCTGCTCGCTCCCTTCTCTACTCTCCTTGCTTCAACGGCAAAACTACGATCAACAGCAGCAGCAGCTCTGTCTAGAACTCTCTGCACTTTAACGAGTCTATAACCAAATCTCTCGTCTTGTTTCCTCTTCGTGTCTTTTCTTTGAAACCCTCCAAATTTATTCGTTCTCTCGTACTCTCCTCTATCACTCCTTCTCTCTGCCTATGTCGTCACAGCACACTCCCTCTAGGCTTCTGACTGGGCTGCTGCTGTGGATTGCTTCGTTGAGCGGGCTGAGCCCAGCTAGCGCTAGCTCGGCCGTCTGCTGTCTCCCTCGTCGTCGCCCGTCGGCTTTCCCTCCTCTTCTTGCTCAAAGTTATCTTCCATTCCATGCATGAACTATTGAGAACTACCCGCTTTTGCTGCTTTTCAAGCTATTGATACTCCTTTTTTGAAAACTTTCTGTACTCCATGACGAGGTTCTCAATTTTTCAATTTTTTTTGTGTTGTTTTTTCGTTCTACATCCTGTTTTTTTCAGGACGTTCTATCGAATCCTTGCTTACTTTTCTTTAGCCTGTTTATATTCCATTTATAGTTACGAACGCGTTTACCTATCAGTATGCCATTCTTTAGTGAAATCTCTTTGTTAAAATTAGCTTTCGTCCGTACTAACATAAGATTATTCATGCTTCATCATTTCATCAGACATTCTGAATCTCGCTGATAAGACTTTTCATTGCAATATATGTTCATGTCCCGTATTACACTTGTGATCTCAAAATGAATTTTATGAGTTATAAGCACACTATTTTTGGAAATTCCTCGCCTGATACGCGAGTGCTTCCAATTGCAGTTGTTCTGATTCCTTGATGATATAAGAGCAGAATAGAAGATGTAAACCATCAATTTACGATTTTTAAAGTATCCTTTTGCTACAAGCTCACTCAAACTTTCCGGGCCAACATTCCGATATATATGTAGCCATCGAATGTTCGTATGCTCAAATTTTTCAATTGAAAAATGTATAGAAAAAATATATTTTTAACTTGTTATCTCTTCTCATTATACTTTCTATCATCATGCGAATCTATATTTTATTCGATTCTCGTTTCTTTCTTTCTTTCTTACTTTCTCTCTGCGTAGTGTCTCTTGTGTATGTGTGTGTGCCTCTCCCTCACTCCTCACTATCTCCAGGCTCTTTCGGATTCCTATCAGTAAACTCATTCACAAACTTTCTCTTGGCTTTCTTTCTTCTCATATATTTTACTTTTCGGGGACACCAATGTGCTAGACTCTGTGCTTCCTGAAGAACGTTACTTCCTTACTTTTTTCCTCAACTATGTGCCAACTCAGGTTTAAACATTCCTCCCGATCACAGAAGAAGATAGAGATGGGGAACGAAAGATTGAGAAGAAGAAGAGACCTACCAGAAGAAGTTGCAACATACAGTGTTTTTCAACGGAGACAAACTACCTTTAAGAGGGGATTAGGCCTAAAATCCTTCTTTAAGCGTTTCCCCGGCGGTCTGTTCTACTCAACTATATTTAATGTTAGGTTTAGTGGAAACGCCGTTTCTTCAGCTACATAACGTCTCTGACGGACTGTGGGCGTACCGTTGCTTCTGAGCATATCTGCACTTATTCTATTCCCACTCATTTCACAGTTCTGCCATCTAATTTTTGAACTTAATCCTAGAATAGAGTTATGTTCAGTATCTTCACAAATGATCACGCTTTCTATCTACAAAACTTCAAATGCAGTTCAGGGCAAAGCGATTGCGACAATGACGAAAACATAGATCATGCCATGACAGCCCGTTGACGCTTGTTTTTCTGACCTTGATCGAACATGGAATCACTTCCTGTCGATTTATTCCTTGATATTCACTGTTGGAATTTTTTTTCCAAAACTTCCTGCATCCATTCGATATTGTGGTCATGCTTACTGAACAGCCTACATGAAGCAACATTTTTAATTTTGAGTCTTGATGGATGGAATCTACGAAGACCTGCGAGGGACTCATAACCAACTTTCAGTCATGCACGTAGAGCTCAGTTACTCTACCAGCTGTTGTCTCATATGCCAGAAAAAAATGAGTCGAAATTATTCAGGCGGTAAAATCGGTTCCGAGGTCGTCTATTTGGAGCGCTCACTATCGAGTTCATCGATCTTGGCTGCGGCTTGTTGTCGTCTGTCCATTTGTTTCTGTTCTTCAGCAAGCCAAACCACCGTCAAGGCTTCCATTCATTTCAATTACATGGAGTAATGGTTTACACCATTCTCAAAACATTTAAATGAATTCCACCGTCAGTCAGCCCGGTTACATTTCCACCAGTCTTTGCAGTATTAAAAGAAATTACGGTCGATGACGACATCGTCCTAACGATCTCCTGTATGTATACGTATGTGATTCAAGAGAATTTGAAAAAGAGACATTAAGAGACAGCACAAAAATAGGGAGAGAAACCCTTTACTGTTTGATGGTGCTCACTATGAACGGTGTTACATCTCAAGTTTCGAGTACTTTCGCACCGCGGCGCTGGTTCACTTACGTTAGCATCTCATCATTTAAAAGACAAATTATAGTTCAAGTTCTTGAATCCTCTATCTCTCTCTTTGATGATACAGTACAGAAGAGAATTGAGAAATCTTTTACAAAATTTTTAATCTGTACAACCGTCGGCTTTGACTGATGATCAAGATGACGAAGAGTTTATTTAAAAAAACCATGAGATTGCATGTTCCCGCCGAAATGGATAACGAGGGCTCTTTCCGAACAGTTAGGAAAATCACGCGATTCGTGCAGCACAGCTTCGAACCTTGTGTAGTTTGCCGCGTTTCTGATTATAAGTTTTTCACTTTTTGAAAGTTTCCTGAAAAGCAGAAAACTATTCATTTTTAACTTGACAGCTTGTCTACTTATGAATTAGAAACATCATAGCTCCGGATTATCGAATTTTAGTCATAAAAAGGTTTTCACAATTCATATTTCAAAGCAGAAGTTCGATAGAAATGTAGGGTCTTTTGCCTCATCGTCTTTCTCTCATCCAATTTACATTTTTGCACCTCTTGTGCACTTAGCAAATATTGAACCTGCGCATCTAAGCAGTAGCAGTAGGAAGCTGTTTTGGCGTCGTTTTTAGGCAGCCTACTCGCTGGTTGCTATGCTAGCTATGCAAATGGTGCTTGAATGATCTTTACTCCAAGATTCAAGCTTATTCCTTATTTGAGGGAAGGAACAATTTTTTTTACGATCCCATCGTCTTATTCATGTGCTGTGTCATTTCGCGAATGGATTTTGTTCATCATTTGTTGTGTTTATGACAGCTGTTTTGTCCAGATGATCTGCCGTCCGCAGACTGAAAGAGCTTATAATGTCTAATGTTTACTTCTAATTTTTATCTTCACCATCTAGTTTTCCATATTGACTTTTGTTTGCCTCCCGTCCTATTTTTGTATACACATGCATTTGAATATATATTCATGCTCAAATCGCACAGGTTGCTTGTTTTTTTTGCCGTTTCCTTGTCTTCTTCATCCTCTTTTCACTGCGTTCGGCCTTTTTCATTCTCTGATTATTGTGCACAAACTCTTCCGAAAATTGGAAAGGGCTCTTTTTTGGAATTCAATGCTTAGGTTTTCGCGGAGAGAGCTTACATGAGTCAGGCTTGCAGAAGAGTTGTTCGCAGCCGTTGTTGCTTTTGTGTTTGTATGTGCCTAACAATCGATTTCAGTCCAGTCCGTGTTTCGTATTCTTTTTTTCTCGCTTCCCCTACCTCTTTCTTTTTTGCTTGTTGTGTTATGATTATGGTTGTCGAGTTAGCATAGACGTTTCTTGACGACGACCTTGTCAATTACGCGAAAACTAGAAAAGTGAAAGAAAGGGGAAAGGGGGGGGGGAGACTCAGACTATGAGCGTTTTCGCTTGTTGGCATAATGCAATTTCATATATTTGCCTGGGTTTTCCCGCTGTTCTCATGATAATTAGCGTGGTTTTCACGTGTACGCGTGAACGTTCGATATTTTATTTTCTTCCCCTGTCTTACGATGAGTGGTTGCTTTAAAAAATTGGTCTGTCATTTTAATTCAAAATTTTGCAGTTTTCCATCTTTTCGTTCTTTTACTTTTTTCCCATTCGATTCGCCATTCCTTTGTCATTGCCATTAGATGGTTGTCTACTTGCGCTGCTAGTGTGATCAGTGACTGATACTTTGCCTTATGTGGTAAATATTTTCAAATCAGCCTGTGATTGTTTTCCTTCTGCCTATTCAAGCCTGTCATATCAAATAAAGTGAATTGCGGGAGTATGCTGCGCGTTATGCCATTTTCCTCGTCACTATTACCGATCACTCTTATGGCTCATTTCGTTTCATTTTATAACGCTTTTTCTATATATTGCATTGCGCTTTAGTATAAAAGCGGTAAGATTAACGTATGCTCGAGTTCGAAGTTCACACATTCATTCATATCGTTAGTTTCCCATCTTTGTGTCCTACTGATAGCGGGCCTTCAATTGAAATTTTATAGTCTTAATGGAATGTATCCTTTGTGCGTATTACGTTTGGGAATATTATAACGTTTCACATAGGAATAGATTGTCGTCATAGCAAAGGCTACTCATCACAAATTGTCTTTCTTTTTTATTCGTTACATGGCTATTAACACAAAGCTGAGTTTTTTCGTTTCTGCAGGTCTATTTGTAATGGAAAACTAAGCCATTTCCAGCGAATTCTGTGTTGGACTAGTAATTGGAAACTATTGATGAAGCAGTTGTTCATTTTTTGTTTCGCACTCACTCTTGAGATTTGCTGGTTTGAGTATCTATCTTAGTTTATATGGAGTCATTTCTGTATATCTTTTTCTAAAACGATTCCCAGAAAGTAGGTTAGTGATACTATTTGTGCAGCTCAGGAATTTTAACAATTGTTTTTCTCTCTAGCTAACCATCTTATTCTGAGCTGGTTGTTTCTATTTGAAGAATTCGTCTCTGATCGGTCAATTCATGTTCATTGATAAAAGCTCTAATTATTCTTCTGCATGAGAAGCCTTTGCCCACTAAACAACACTTTCCGCTCATTATTTTCGTTCTATCTCTCCTATGCCTCATTCCATGATTAACGATAAAAATCGCTGAGAGTGCATGAGCAGATCCTGCCCGGTCATCTTGTATTAATCGCTCTATGACCACATTCTCTTGACTGTCCGTATGGTTTTCTCCTTTCCAATACCTCCCACCCTCTTTTTCTCCTCCTCTAATATCATGCCAACATCATTACCATCACCATCACCATCACCATCACCATCACCATCACCATCACCATCATCATCATCATCATCATCATCATCATCATTACCGTCGATGATCACCAAATCATCGCTGATGTCGTCGTCATTGCTGTGTCTGCATAGTTGTTGGCGTGGTTCTTCTCATGTTGAGCGTAGTTATAGCGTCGTCGTTTCTATTTTCTTTTTAGTCTTGTTCTTTCGATCGCGCTATGGTTTCTTCGCAGCTTTTACTTTTAACATTTTTTCTGCCGTGCTTGCTTTCCTTTATGTAACTCAATGTATAGACACTCGCCGTGATACTGTCTCGCGTCTTCAAAAGAACATTTCTCTCTCCTTTCACCAACTATCTCGTGTTTCTTTTGTATCTGGCGCCCTTTGACCGTTTTCATTGTCTACTTCACATTCTATACCATTTTTCACAAGCGATCTTCCTATTTCTAGAGTTGGCGCGAGGAAACCCTACTATCTTCGTTTTCTTTTTGTTTCCGGTAGTATTGCGATCGATATGATACAATGCCTAAAATATTTTCACAATATCCCCCCAGCTATTTGCTGTCATTTCCCTGTCAACCAGATTTGCTCTCTGGTTCTCTCTGTTTATTTCCCTCTTTCTTTTCTTCCTTCGCTTTGTCTTCCTTTTATCGTACTTTATCATTAATCGTTGCTATTTGTCCAATCGTTTTATCTGCTTTTTGAAACATTGGCATCCACAGCCTCTCAACTTCAGTTTCCCTCCATTTCACGAAAAATTACTTCTCTAGCCAGCTTTCCTTTAGTTCTCATCATTTTTTTACTAGTTCTCTAATGCGTGTCAACTTGCTTGCCTCGCATGTTTCAATTAATTAACGATCAGTACCTAGTACCATTCAATTACAGTACATGACGAAAGCAAAAATTTATCGGAAGTAAGTATCTGATAGAGTTTCATAAAACTTTCAAAACTAGTTGGTTCGAGGGATAATACATAGAAGCAACCAATGCACTGTCAATTGATATCGATCTATATAAGTATGTAAGAACGCAGAAGGCGAAATTCCAGCTTATATGGAGTGAGAAGGACAACTTGGTTTATTATCTATGATCATCGAATTGAATAGTTCCATTGTGACGAGAAGGAGGAAATGGCATAAGATTGCCTGGCTGCCAGCTTATCGTTCTCTGTTCGTGTCAAGATCCTCACATCTAGCGATTGCTGATGGTGGTCCCTCCTTCTGCTGAGCCTGTGAGTAAGACCTATTTTTCATTTGACGACATGTGTTCTTTTTTATCGATTTTCTTTATTCCTCCCGTGTCAATAATCTCATCGAAGCTTACGCTATTTTGGTTTTTTATATCGTCTGCTTATCTTTATCGTCTTATCATTTTCATTCATCCGAATATTAGTTTCGTCGCTATATTTCTGTATTATAGACAACCGACAAGAGTCGATTGCCTTTCAGTTTGGGAAATCAACTAAAGCGCAGCTAGAAGACGGTAAAGGGATACATTTCTTGTAAACCCAGAAATCTTCCGAGATGGCAGGAAAAGGCAATGCTATAGAAGAAAACACCACGGTTAGTTAGTCGTACAAATCATAAGCCGGATAGTCATCATTGTGTGCACACAGATGCCACATGTGTTTGAGCTGATAAAGAGAAATCGGAGATCAAAAATTAGCGTTTAGAATATCCTCAACTTGAACATTTCAGTTGATGAATGGTAACAATAAGAGAGATTCCGAACCTGAAGAAACTTTGGCTCAGTTCCTTTACAACAAAAACAAAGGAACCGTTCTCGGTAGAACTGCCAAATCTTGGTGTACGCTGAAATTCAATGAGAAAAGTTTTATTTTATTACATTTCAGGCCAAATTACCGTTTTTTACATCATCTTCTACGCATGCTTGGCTGCCTTCTGGATCGCTTGTCTCGCTATTTTCCTCAACACTCTGGATCCCAAGGAACCTAGATATTACGGAAAAGGAACAATTATTGGAATTAGCCCAGGTGATCATTTTTTTGGAGCATATTCTCAAGCTAGGTGGAACTAATGATCTGTCAAACAGATAGATACTTGAGTAAATTATTTGGTTTGATCGTGGACAAGGACATTATGTCCACCTTTGTTGACATCAACGTCTCATAGTTTATTGAGAGCAAATAAGTCTATTAATGGTACTAAATAATGTCTGAGAGTTTGAAACAATATCATAGCACTTTAGAACGACAAGTTCGATTCGTCATTTAGTTTTTTAGACTTAATGATGAGATATTATCACTGTGTTCTTTGAAAATGTGATATTTATGTGAGAACGCAGATTTTCCCAGTGTTTGTGTATTTATGTTGTAGGGGTTCAATTAAGAGTTTGAGAGAATTTGACCGGTCATTGGACGATCACGATCATTGCTTTTGAAAATCACTCAAGCGTTCAATATCCCATAGTTGTATATACCAACTAGAGCTCATTATTGTTGAATACGACTTGGAAGATCCTCTTTATGAGGACGTGTTTGGAGTAATTTCGGAATAAGTGTTGAAAAAGTTCTGAAAATTCTGAGCTGAGAGAAAGTGTATGATATTGATGAAAGAGGTGATCACATGAAGTAATCTGCTTTGACCGCTGCGAAATGAGAATATCAAGGCGTATACTCGAAAAGAAAAAGCCCTTACTTGGAAATTGAATACTATCTTTCTCTCTTTTATCATCTTTTTTCGTTGCGAGCCTTTTGTGCACCTGTCTGACGTCATCGCTTGATTGATTTCATGGCTGTCACAATAGTATGCAGAGTAGTATCTTTGAAGAAATTTGTTTTTATTCTTTTCTTCATAACGAAGCTGATAAAACATTTCTGCATGGCGCTATTCTAAAAATTGTAGTACCTAACAATCTCATTATTCGAAATTTCTTTTGTCATGCTCGAGCTAAAGAGGTAAATTTCTACGCGGTTTTCACGGCATTGTTTGTTCGGAAGTTTCGAACTGCGCCTGCCCGTAGTACTGTGAATTCATTTCTGTTTGTTTTGTGCTCGCATATCAAATAAAAAGCGTGTTTGAAATGTGAGACAAGACGGTTCTTCTTTATTGAAGAACAAAATAAAGGGTAACATGAAACACTTGATGGAATCCTCTGCCAATCTGAGGATCGTTGTGCAAGTAATAATTATACCGAAGCTTCAGGACTGTTCTTTTATCATCGAGAATGAAAATGAACACAATCGCTTTGTTTGATTGAACCATTCCTTTCACTACTAGTGAAGTTAGAAAGCTACTGGGGGAGGTTCAGCGGGAGAATATGTTGTTTATCTATCCTCTGAGCTACATGAAAATATAATCCGTTTTCCGACATCTATTGCTCAAATAAACAATTGTCTTGTGAAGTTGAGGCCAACTTAACAGCTAATGTAGTACGCATACTTAAGAGCTTGGTCTTTATTGAACAAAATGAATGCCATTTTCAAACTAAATTTGTTTTATGGCCTTACCACTACTGGTCGATACTAGTGAGTTGAGCTGTTTCCGGAGAAAACACTCTTCAATATGACGCCTCAAATGAGTGCTATCCAAATGAATAAAAGAGGAATGAGCCAGAAAGAGGCCAGATTGCTCTTGAAGAGTTTTGCCTAGCTTGAAAAGAGGATTTCCAGACATAAGTTTTAATGTAAAAAAATTTTTGGTTTTCAAACGCTACTTATGTTGGATATGATCTCATTCTGCAAGCAACTTCTTGCATTTCTGATGCAATGATCCTGAAAACATTCTCGCATAGCTAGATCGGTCCTCAAAAACTTTTAATTTGTTAGCTGAAGGGATTGACTAATGTCTATTTTTAGGAGTCGGTTACCAACCTTGGCTCAAAGAGAATCCAGATTCTACACTCATCAAGTTCAATACCAGAGACGAAACTACTTACAAGAGTTATACTGATCAACTCTCTGATTATTTGAAACGCTACGAAAATACTACTGGAACTCGTCAGTGCAAGGGAAACGAAAGCAACTCAGAACTTGGAGAACTCGATGTTCAGGTTCGATTATTTTGTCAAGCTGTTCATAGCACTATTCTTTAAGCCATGCCGTTTCACCCTCGATCTATTTAACGCTAACGGATGTAGTGCCAAGAACAATTATGGTTACAAGGAAGGCTCTGTAAGCTACAAAATTTTGATTCATAAACTTCTGAAATTTCAGCCATGTGTCGCTCTCTCTCTCAACCGTTTAATTGGATGGGAACCACTCAACTATCCAGATGGATCTGTTCCTGAAACCATCAAAGATCGTTATGAAACCGGCTCAATCGCCATTTATTGTGATGGAACCGTGAGTTTCTTTCGTGAATCATGTTTGTAGTTACTGATAAGCCTTAGATGAGCTTCATCAATTTTGCAGTTTAATTTTTTTTTCATCTTTTTGTCACATTTTTGAGAATCTAAATTTAGACCGATGCCGATAAGGAGAACATTGGAAAACCAAAATACATTCCACCACAAGGCATAGATGGAAAATATTATCCTTACAAGTTCGTACCAAATTATCAACAGCCAATTGTAAGTTTCCCAATTTTTAAAAGTATATAAGCTTATATAAAACTAGTTTTTTATTGCTTTTTTTCAAACCAAATCCTCGTGTCGATATGTGTTGTAGTAGTGTAGGGATGTGCAATGAGAAGGATAATCAATTTTCCGCATTCTGAATTGAATAAGCTGGCTGAGAGAGGCTTTCGGCTCCTCTACGAGGGAGGCCATCAGAAGAGTGAATGGTTTTGATGATTTAAGACTGCTAGAGAGAGGACGAGAGAGGACGAGAGAGTCTTTATGGACCTTGATGAAGTTGCAAACTTTTAAATTGAGGCCATCTTTTTTTCGCTAAACTTCGCATAGGGATTTACGATGATTTTTACTTTCAGGCTATGGTAAAGTTTGAGAAGATCCCCAAGAACAAGCTCGTTTTTGTTGAATGCCGTGCCTTTGCTCTGAATATCGAGCACGACATTAGCACTCGATTGGGTATGGTTCACTTCGAGGTATTTGTGGAAGACAAACCAGTCGCTGCTAGTTCCAGCCGATAATCTCGAGGCTTGAACTAGTTTTTGTTGAGTCCTCCCCCCCCCTAGTTTGGTAGAATAAGAGATTCCCTAGCCTATTAATTTGCTTTCGTAAAGATTTTATGGTATGAGAATTGGGTGCTCAAAACAGTCTTTGTTCATCCTGCTTGTCCAGCAATTTTGTTCTCCTTTCTCTCCTTCATCTCCCACATGCTCACTTGTGTAGTAATTTTTCGTTTAAAATCACATACACACACCACGTATACACACACTCAAATTTTCACAAAAAAAACCACGTACACCTCTGTCTTCTCCACTATATATGGACTGATTTTGTTGTAGTTCATTTGCGTGTAACTCGAGGTCCCTAAGGTCATCTAGGCGCCTTGAGGTTGGGATGTAGTCTGAAGTGCTATCAACATCCCGTATGTCTTAGGATTTCTTCGTCTAGGGTGTATCTGTTTATCTCCATTTGCTCCTCCTGCTACCCCTCGTTCGTTCATTCATCCACACCATCCGTCCATCCATCTGATGTCTCGTTGGTATCCGAGCGCGACATATTTGTCTTTACCATGTTTCCTTCTTAATTCCCACTCTGCATGTTTAAATTTGGACATTTCTAGAAATTTGTCCTACTCTTTTTTTGTCGTAAATGTGATCACGTTGAACTTTTCTAATAATATAACCACATTTCGAGTTTCTCGTCTAACAATTCCGATTTGTTTTGTAAACTAGGTAGTGATCGCCTTTCTTCAGTCTAATACTTTGCTTTGTCTTTTTTTCTCATTTTCCAACTTTGCTCGATCACTACTTCGTTTACTCATAGAGATTGTACGGTAGTTTGGTTCCCTTAGGGATTTGCTTTGTTATTAGAAGAATTCTCCATGTATTTTGTCGTTGGTATAAGATTTAATAAAAAGATTTAATGACTCAAAATAATTTGAAAAAAAATACAATTAAAAAATTAATTTTAAAAAAATGTTACTGGGGGGGGGGGGGGGAAGCACGCTACCACTGCGGTCCAATTCCGCCTGTGCTTCCCTACCCCAATTCTTCGTTATGTTGGAGTAGTCCGTGGTGTGGTGGACATGCCTCACATGAATCTGCCTCGCATGTGAGGCATCGGAACCTGAAATAAAAAGTTTTAAAGATTTATAGATTTTACCTACTTACCTTCTGTGCCGCGTGTGGGTGCGGGCATGGATTTTTTTTCTCCAACCCACATTGCTGGGGATGGTACCCAGCCTTATTCTTTTGCCTTCCCCACGTCTCACTCTGAACTCTCTCCCCTCCCTTCCTGGAAAAATTTTATTTTAGAGAAAATCGAATAAAAAAAACTTACCAAACGCCTCACGAACTCCTCCAGCTCGTCATCTCTCAGCTCGATGATGACTTCCGGCATCTGAAAAAAAGTTAGTATGTTTCAAAAAATTTGAAATAAAAGAAAAAGAAGTTTAAATTTGATAAGTTTTATTAAAAAAGAGGCAGAAAAAACAATCGAACAACATGAAAAATCACACGGTGTGTATTGCTCTACATAACTGATATATAGTCTCGTTCTCCACCAACCTTCTCTACAAGAGTAACAATGTAGCTTTTTTTGAATAGAATTCTGTCAAACAGAAAAAAATTAGGAGTAGTTCTTCACTTTTAAAAAAATCATAATTAATCAAGCTGCCGCCCTATTGCTTGCAGTAGTGTTACGGACAAACGGGTGAATGGTTAATCGTATTGAATTGAAATTAGTAGGGACTAAAATAGGAGTACTACCAGTATTCTTCACTCTCTAATACATCCGTCAAACGTTCAGTGTAGGAGAGTTCCTGAAAAAAACGTTTCATTCGAATTTTAGAAGGACTTTTAAGTTGTGTTCAAGAAGATGAAAAAGTGTCCAACAAGAGATTCTACGAAGAGGAGTGTATCCTAATGAAAGTAGGAAAGCTCTCGGAAAAGTTGAAAGAAAATTTGATGAAATAGACAGAGATGTGCAAAAGAAAGCTACGCTAACCAGGCAAAGTTTGATTTGCCAACTTTCATCTTTGCTATCTTATTAACATTTTAAAAAATTTGTTCAGTTGAAAAGCCTCACAAAGCTTCTTTTGTTTAGTAACGGCGTCGACTGCAAACATAAATTCGAAAAGAACATTTTACCTGAAAAGCTTGTTCTAATTCATCTTCACCACATTGATCTCCTTGACGACGGATGGATCTGCAGATGGCATCCTGAAAAAAAAAGTAACGAGTCCTTTCGATCATTATCATACTTCAGCCATAACTACTCTCTCCTTGTTCCCTAGAAGATGAATAACAACACGTTCATCTCCTTCATCATTTCTCCCAATCTGAAACCTATTACTTGACTAAAACGAAGACACAACAAACTTGGATTTTCACATTATGCATCGATGAAATCTTCTTGATGTTTCTTCCTCCAACTCCTGAAGCAAGCTCTGTGATGAAGAGGAATACCAATTGTATGGCTTCAAAGTAGAAACCCTAAGTCGAACTCATCAGCTTTAGATTTTTCACCGCTTCTGATAGCATACATATCAGGTACTAACCAATAATATGGCCCAAGACTGTTTTTGGCACGTAAAATGAATACTTGATGCATTCATCTTGAAATCGGGAGAGTACCGACTTCAACGCAGTGCAAGCTAGTTCAATCTAAGAAAATATAGAACTCCAAGAGAAAACTACGAAGTACCCTTTCACGACAGACTGACTGTAGCTTGATGAAGGACTGAGATCGAACATCTACACTGATGTTGTTTTTGAAATCTGCCATATCAACATTCCAACTGATCAGATTCTTCAAAGATTCCTCATTGCCCTTCATTTCTGACAAAGGCACAACGCGTAAAAATACCTAGAATGTTACCGATATTCTTATAATAGAGCTAAATACCTTAGTTTGCCTCTCTATTTTCCGAATCACAGAACAGTTTCTCCCCAAAACTGTAGCAACAGCTTCCTTCGGTATCATCACATACTCCGTTATAACATTGACTAGAAACAAAGATTTTCTCAACCAACTATCATTGTACATACCTTGATCTATCGAGTTATCTGGATCAAGGTAAGCATCTAGCTTATTCTTCAAAAAGACTCTAATTCGTTTTCTGGCAAAGTTCAAGTACGATCTTGTTCTACGGCATTCATTACCTAATTCTAAATAGAATGCAAAGTGCGATTCCAGATCCAACAGCGATAAGTCGTTTACCGGTCAACATCTTTTGGCCTAGATGATTAATGAACTCAAAATCCATATTATAAACATAACTTTAAAAAAATGAAGGTAATAAGTGATAACTATGACATAATTGAACTCTCTATCACGGACGGTACTTTGCGTATCAAGTTTCAAATAAGTCGCCTGTTTTGGAAAAGTTGAAAAGTAGAAGCTCTCCAAGTCGTTATTTCTGGTACGTGTTCAACACATTTATTCTGTGGTCTTATAAATTATAAGTTTATCATCAGGTAAAGAGTGAAAGCATTTATCCTTGTTCACCTCATATTGTCATGCGGATGCTTGTTCTTTGATCTTGAAGCTTCAATGGAAGCCAATACCAAATCAGTCTGTTTATAAATGTCTTTGAATTGTTTTTCACATAAAAAAGCAAGAAACATCTATATTTGAGCGGAAGTTAAACAGCACATGAAGGCCTTGATGGCTTCGTGCTTTCGATTGGAATAGAGACAGCTATATTCCGTGAAAAAACTCATTCGAATATTACTATTTGAACAACCATCGTGTTGTAAACACAATCAATTGTTAGCCTCCCCCTCTTTTAGAAACTTGGTTTAAATTGATGTGGCAGCTATGTTTTGGTTCATGAAAATCTTACACATCGTACATATTGTCTGGAAAAGTTATGAAATCATATATCTTTATTCCCTTTTCATTTATACAATTTTACAATCTCTTTCGATATGTAAGAAATCGATCAAATGGATTATATTTCGTTACAAACATATGTACCAGTATCGTTATACATTGGAGGACAAGTAAAGTAAGAGCTCATTTAAGTGAAGAGAGAATCACTCTAAAGACTGTATACTAGGCAAACCAGGCAGCTGTGTCCTCATTTAGCTATTCAAGACAAATTCAACAAAAAGTCTGTGGAAAAACGAAAAAACGGTTCTTCTAATGCAATACGCTTTCAAAACCAATATTAATCGGCATTTCCATTATTGGATGATGAGTAACGTTTAAAAGAAACAGCAAAAAATAGAAAACATTTGAAAAGAAAAGAAAGACATTTAGAGGAGCTGAAGGTTCTTTTTAAATTTCATCGTTTTCAAGACCATACTATCACCATGACTGAATTTGTTGAAGATTAGTGAGGGACTTAGCAAAAATCTTCCACAAGATTACTTTCGACCAGACAGAACAACGGCTAAGATTATGGCTACTACTATTAAAAGTAAAACAATTACAATCAAAATGGCTATTACGCAAATCTTCTTGCGAACAGCACTTTTTTTATATTCAACAGCTTGTTTCACATTTCGACTTCCTTGCTGAACATAATTGGTAGTATCTTCAACATTTCTTTCTATATTGTCAACCATCTCTCCCTTAATGCAAAGATTTCTTCAAATTTATCTTAATATCTCAACATACCTGGGTTTCTACAAGGTGTTGTATATCAACAGCGATTTCTTCCAACGTTGCTATGCTTTTCTCCAACTCTAATATTTCGTTATGCCTCTTCTTCACATCTTCCAATGTTGCTCGTTCACTGATTGATAATGGATTCACTTCTCGGAAGAAAAGCTAAAAAAACACTGTTCTCATAGTTCCATGACCTGTTCAGCGCACCTTATCAGCATTACCAGCTAACACACGGTTGATGTCCTCTTCTGATACATCACCTCCGACAGCTTGAAGTTGCCGACGCACTCGAACTGAAAGTTGATATCAAATGTTTTTTTTATACGTTTTCACGTGACGTAGTGCATGCTAAAGATATACAACCATTTAGAGAATCGTAGGCGTCAAAAACGGTTGTTTTCGTGTAAATGCATCAGTATATTTACTTGTAAACGGATACACTCACACCTATCATCTCCTTCAAGTTCATATTCATTTCTATTAAAGAGACCTTTTAGGAAAAGGTTCGTCCTAGAAGGGAATCAGATAACGTAACTTAAAGTGATCAAATAAAAGTTAGAAAAACGGTAACGTAAAAGAATCATTGCTCCCAGGCTATAGCAAAGTTTAGATTTTCAAAACGATTTTCAATTTTCAAAAGTTCAACGAATTACCTGATACCCGTGACCTATAATCTGCGTGTGTTTCGTGAAATGATGTCATAAGGTCGCGCAGCTTTCTACGTAATAACTCAATTTGATTCTTCCTCATTCGCACTTCTGCATTCGAATGAGCAACTGAAATGAAGAGCTTCAGTTCAATTCTAACTTTTTTTATTCTCTCTCCAATAATGTAGTATTCCAACTCACTGCGTGCAAATTCCAAGAACTCATCATCGATTTCCTTAACTGATTTTCGTAAATCATTTGTGCTTTGTCGTATTGTAGATATCTGGTTTTCCAGAACATCCTAAAC
The DNA here is from genome assembly GCA_030370435.1 of Auanema freiburgensis. NCBI lineage: Eukaryota > Metazoa > Nematoda > Chromadorea > Rhabditida > Rhabditidae > Auanema > Auanema freiburgense. The sequence continues at coordinate 1,525,706 of CM059367.1, forward strand.
AGAATTTCTATGAGAATCAAACATTCATTTCAGTGTATTACTTTATCTCTCGGATCAGCTACAGTTAGAGACAATATTTGCATCTGCTTCCGTTTTAAACTGTCCAATTCTGAAGTGATTCGATCGAGTGTAATACGAACATCCTAAAAAAACAATTTTAATTTCCATTCTTCACTTCTCTTATGCCGTTCTGAGCTAGTTGCTTTCACAACATTATTTTCCATACATTTATACATTTGGTGGTAAAGTAATTTGGATGGAGAGTTTATAAAACATTATGAAAGCTGATGCTATGAAGCTTCAATAAACTTACTCTCATCCGTTGGTCCAATCTATCGGCAGCAGATTGTGGTCGAGGAGTTCCCAATTCAACTTCATCGAAGTGATCGATGGTTTTCTACAAATAATTCGAATAGATTCATTAAAAACCAGAATAAAAAAAGATTATTGTAGAGCACAATAATCTTACAATAGTTGTAGTGTTAAGAACAGTGCTCCAGTAGTAATTCAAGTTAGGTGCGCGTTTTGACTTTTATTCTAGTGTTCTGATAGAGCGGAGCGGTTGTGTCAATATTTATTAATTTTTGAAAAAAATTGTAGAAATACCTGGAAATCTGCAAATCTATCACGCATCAGGATTGGCAGAATCTAACTATCTATAAAGAAGTGGTAACTGTGGTATAATAGTTAAGGTGAGTAATAACAATAAGCTTAGCAGAGTAAACAAACAAGTCGCTGTAGAGATCAGTAAAAGAGTAAAACGTCGGCTGATTCAAACAAATTATTATTTGAGATTGTTCAATGAGGATACGATGATGAATTGATTAATGAACGAGATGATTAAAAGCTGATCAACATATGTTTACATGAACGATTGTCCTAATTCGAAACTGCTGATATTGAAAAAAATGAATTGAAGCTATAAACGTGAAACAACAAAAAGGTAATTTTACTCTACTTATACATATACTATTTTTTCTATTAAGGCTAAATGAAATTTGAGAACTATTGGAGCCAGGTTCTACCTCTTCAAACAAGCCTACGGCGCAAACGATTGAGATAGACGCAATAGAACCATAAAGTAACTTATGGTTAATATGAGCTAATGAATTTGGGTGGGACAAATCTTCTGATTCCAGTACAACAACGTGAGGTTTTTTTGTGCAATACATTGCTGTGGTATATCTTTCATGAGCTCACTTAAGGTAATGTACATGGAGGCACACACATGTGAAATGAGGTAATATAAAGTTTAATTTATAGTTAACGATGATAGTTTAAGTGAAAACAATTATAACAAAACTGCCTCAAGCATAGACAGGTAACGATTGCTCTCGTTGTAACTGTGACTCATGAACTATAGTAGAATTGGCCTATTTGCGCAGTCAACCTCATTCTACCCCTGATCAATAGTTCTCTCTTTCTCTCCCACCTCTCTCAGTTCAATCCTCTTATTCCATTGTGTATTCACAGAGAAGATGGAGGGAGTAGTCAAAAATATTAAGTATATGATTCAACTGGAAAGAAAAATTCCGAACTGTTCACTTGCTTAACGTTTTGCGTCACCAATAGGGTATTGCCATACACATTCTCAACGTTTGCTTTACAGGTAATAGTCAGCTGATTCAGTTGGGAATTACTCACATACATATCTTTTCTCTCAATACTAGCAACTTTGGAATAGTTCATGTGTGGGAGACTCTGAGCTGGGCTATTTACTTTTTTTTCACCTCATACGGAAACATAAAAAATATTCAACGCGAACTCTTCAATGATGAGGGCTCTGTACGTTCAAACTTACGCAATAATCGAGGTATTGTCCACAGTATTAATGTTCATATGCAGACAATTCGCATTCAATCATAAATACAGAAGTCAACTACAAACGAAAGGGGAGAGAGAAATGAGACTGTTGAAGGCAATACATCATTGAAAGGTATTATACGCAAGGGAAATGAAATCAAAATGATGATTCAATGCTTGCAAACGCGTTTTGCAGTCAGAGTAAAATAATGAAAGTATAACGAGTGAAGCTGAATTATCACGAGCCTGAATCTGTCATATGTGCGATAGAGGAGTCTTTTGTCTTTTTACTGTTCGGAAGCTCTTACATGAAACTATCTCTAAATTAGAGTTGTGCCAAAGTTCGACTGGTTAAAAAAGCTGTTTGCACGAACGGCCTCGCTAGTATTTTAAGTGTAAATATAAGAACAAATCTAATTTGCGCTTTCTGTTTCCGACAGAAGGTTATTACGTGGAGGTCTACCGTTCTTGTGCTTTTCTATTACTCAGTAGCCAAAAGTTACATTCAATTCGACATTCTCCAAACATTTACCTATATTTTGGATCTTTTCATCTATTATTCGGTGCATCAATTGATCTGAGCAGAAGACAAGATTGTTCCTCGTGAGAATGTAAAATACAAATATTTCTAAAGCAATCTTTGAATGAATATGAGTCTTAGGGTGTTCTTTCCGACAAGCCATTCAATAATTCCATTTAAGAGCACAGAATATAGATCATCTGACAGAGTGTTGCTGAGCAACACAGCTCTATTTAAAATAGAGATATTAAAATAAACAAATAGAGCAAAATTAATATTAATGTTTTCAGGCTGACGTCAAAAATAGAAGTATTATGTGGAAAATCAGATGAAAATATTTAAACTACATTTCGGAGTAGTTAATTGAACTTTCACGTTTGAAATGCAAAAACTAGAAAGAGAGCGACGGCTTGTAGTCATGGCAACGACTGAAGGACTAGATTCGGTTTGAGTCGAATCAGTCGTACAAAGTAAACGAAAATCATATTTGTACGGAGTAAGCAACAATGAAGGGCTAATTCAATAAGAGTATTCCATTCTATCATATGATTATATCCATCCGAGGTGAATCATTAACTATTTTATCTTATAAATATTTTATGATTAGTGTGGGCACAATGGCCTGTCTTCTCAACCGTTTTTAGTTTCCGTCTAAAGTGAAAATGAGAAGCGCAAGAGTGTTATTCTGCATCGAATTTACAGATAATACTGTTGGAAATAGCATAAAACAGTGAGCTCTGAAAAGTTCACATTAAACAATGTTGTTATACAGATAATCTCCTATTGAAGTTTGCAGAGTTGAATTTCTCAATATCCTTTACATCATAGTTGTTTTGATTCATTTCAGTTTCTGCTCTGATAAGCCCATGTATTTTTCTATATGATTGATACTGTTATTGTTCTTCAAACTACCTTAACTTGTATAGCCTAAGTTATAGTATTTCCTAGTTCGTCAAGAAGTTCTTTGAATTTGGATCCCTCTGTGTTAAAGCGAGTAGAATAGATGCTGAGATAATGAGGGTTTACAGGTTGTAGGAACTGACACTTTTTGTTGGCTTTCATAATGTATAACTCTGGGTAAGTTATCAATATTTTTCCTAATATATCAATGAAGTGACTCATATGAGACGTATGATCCGGTCTTACATTCATTATCTTTGCTTTCGATTCAGAATTACGAAACTTCACGCAGTGTGTGCGTACTTCGTGTTCTTCATTTCGTTTCATAATTCGAGTGTTGGCGATGTCACCACACCATTACCTTTTGATATACTATGTTTTGCCACTTTGTTTCCCCTTTTATATTCGTATATAGGTAGCATTTCAAGTGTAACTGTGTTGATTGTTTTATTAAGGCCATGTTGTGTGTTTTGTTCAGATGCATAGTGAACTCATCTCTTATATTCAGCTTACCATGCGTTCTTCTTGACAACTTGGCGGTAACGTCAGAGGATTATGAACTATTCGTTTTCTGATAAGGAAAGTGCTAAGAAATAGGTTTCGCGATTCTAGCATTCTGCTTCCTTTTTGATAACTTTTAAGTAACGCTTTCCGACTTTGCGTGTCTTCCTTGCCCAGGAGCCATGTTAATCCTCTCTGTATTATTCCAACTTTGGTATATGATCTCCTACAGTGCTCTTCGAGAACACTGTTCTCGTTGTTTGTTGTTTCATCTTATAACTCGCCTGGTTATTTCATGTCTTTTGCATTTTCATATAATCCATTTCATATACATAGTTATGGATGGTTTAGCTTACGAGGCCTCCTAGTTTTAACCCAATTGAGTTGGATCCAGGATTCATATTTTATGATCCTTGACTATTTGTAGGCTCAATATTTGTATTTTTTTTTCTTACTATTTGTTACAAGTGTTCCCATGTAGGAGGCTAGGTTTTACCTTAGAGCCCCGAACGCGTACACAGACAATCGGCTTCTCCAGCTGACCCTTGACAGAATGATAGCGAATGAGTTTCATTTCACTTTTTTCCATTCACAGGTCGTGCTTTGTTTTCTTTTCGTTCTTTTCTTCTTCATATCTGGACTGCTTCGAGGGCATCCATGCTAATCATTCACCACGAGTTCCAGCCATAGCGAGCTTGCCATATCTTGCCAGAATAACCTTCATATTCCTTCTGGAACATCATAATCTAGAATATCTTCATGGTTTCGTGGTGGAGCGATGACTATGGTTTCCTTCCCTTATTTGTCGCTTGCTTGAATGGTTACCAGCTTCTTCTTCCAGAAGTATTTACTGTTGAACTTCTGTGAATGGTATCATGATATTGGACAAGAACAGGCGAAGTTGATCATGCTCTTGTATCAGAGAATAATCTGTCATATTGTTCCAGACAGAGAGAAATGCTCTAGGGCAGTTACTCTATTTGTTTATGAAGCATCTTTGAGGTGAAAAGTTCGAGATCAAGTCGTTGAAGACTCTCTGAGTATTCCTATCAACTAATACCACAGTCATTCGATTCAACTTCATTTCTTCTTCTCCCTTCCATCAGTTGCTTATTAAAGTTATTCGTAGACTCTGATATTCACGTTTGATACCTCTATGCTTCTCCTCCAAGTCAAGATGAGAAGATGTTTAACAAAAGATTTCTCTTTTCCTTGTTTACCTGCTTTAAATCTGTTCCTTGACCCTTCTTCCTACAACATACTTCTTTCCTCTTATTTAAGTCATGTATTCAGACTGTTAAGTAGCATAAAAACACATAAATTAAGCTCTAAAATGCATTTAATAGCTTAATTAGTGATTTGCATGTTTTAATTGGTCCTGCAACGATTGGAACGTGCGCACATGCATCGTCGCGTACCATGTACGGCGCGCAAGTACATCATACTCCAGAAAATTTGTTTCAATTTGTAGTCGTGTCTTATTCACTGAATACCAGCGTATGTTAGTACGTCTACGCTTCTGGCGTGATTTTGGAAGACGTTGCGTCTCTCTTAGAGAGACAAAACTCTTCCGATATATTCGCTTAATTTTGTTAAAAGTGTTCCCTTGTGGGAGGCTATGTTATGCCAGTTTGAATCAAAATTATTAGAACTTTTTTTGTAATTTTTGATGTTATTTTCTCGTTTTTCTCTCTGTTTTCTTTTTATTTCTTGGCTCATTAACTGTTATTTATACCCAGATTGTTAGTTAAACACTCGTTGTATGAGAAATGATAGTTTAGTCGTGAAAAAATTTTCTTTTAACTTTTAATTGATCTACTTCTGTTATTTTAATTCTAATGCTCATTGTATCAATTAGAGCTCCAAATTACCTTTCGATGAAAAAAAAGATCATCGAAATTGGTTCATTTTGAGCTAAGTTAGAACGCTTTTACCTTTTCATCTCAATGCCTATGCACCACCGCTTTTCTTTTTACACGCGCTCTAGGAATGAAACACGTGAACGACCGTTCAAGCGCGTCAGATAGTTGAAAATGAATGAACGACCGCATCATTAAGCTTCTTTCGTTAAAATGATTTTCTTCTTAGCTTTTCATTTCCCACTTAGTGTTATTGAGTGAGCGGCGTCCTCGGTCGAATCTTCTAACTGTCATAACTTTCTGGAAAACCGTCCGTTTCCAATTATCTTTCGAATGGTTTACTCCTCTGATTGTGATAATGAACATGCTTATCTTTTTGTTATATATTTCTGAGTATTCGCAATGCTCTTCTTCATATTCCTTGTTGTCTTCTCGAAATTGCGAAATATCATGCAGTGGGCGCGTTTTTTGTGTATGTTTTCCGATTGAATAGCTCAAGCCAGTAGTTATATCAAGCTTTGCTATTTGAATTTTGATAAAATTAGTTATGGACTTGTTGCAATCCTTAGTAATTGATTGTTTACTTGTGATAACGTCCTCCGAGGCCACCTAGTTTTAACCCATCGTGTTGACAAGTTGTGTGGGGTCAGGACCTATACTTACAAAACAATCCTTGAAAATTCTTTAATATATTCCGAGCTTGTGGTGTTTGTGTTAGCTTTACGGTTTTCTGCTTCACGGTTAAGGTTTTTCATTTCCATAAAGAACGATAACTGGCAGCTCAACAAGTAGTCGGTGCGAAGTCGGTTACTTTCACTACTGCGCAGTTCATAACAGAGTTCCATCGTTTGTTGTTTAATAAGCTTTTCTGTCCTGTTAGTGATTCGTTGACTTTTGACTTCCTTTTACTTTTCCTCGTTTGTGTTTTATCGTTCTTATGTCTTGAGTAGATGTGTTTCTATATATTCTACTTGTTATAGATAGAAACTTTGGTAATTGTTGAACGATGGCTCTCTTAAGATTATGAAATGATTGGAATGCAAGAATACAGGTGAGTTCTTATAGCTTTACTCATGTTCGTTTGTTTCAGAGAGCCGTTTATTAGTCATTAAAAGTAGAATGAAGGGAGAAGCAGTTTGGAGGAAGAGGAATGCAACCGTCTGTGAGTCAAACACAATGTGGGACTGACGTGTGACGGCTTCTACAACTCCACGTAATTGACGTAGCGAGCACAACCTGGATCTTTCCCTCAGGTAACTTTCCATATCTTTGTTCATATTGGTTGATTACAGAGAGCCGTACGTTATTCTTCGGTTATACAGCTATCTTCTAACACTTAAACAAGTAAGTTGATTTTCCAAAAATTCAAAGTTAACAAAAACTCTTCTCAGTTCAATGAATCCCGCGAGTTACTCATCGATTGATCTAGTAAACCTAGATAGATAGATCTAGTCTAATAAACTCTTTAAAGACATGTATGTTCCCTGAGTTGAGTCTTCTGTTCTCACTATTACTTGAAAGTGTCACTGCGCATCCTTACCCAGAAAGAAAGATATGTCCAATGAGAGAATGGGGAGTCTACTTGATCGTTCTTTGAGTTGTACTTTGTTGTTGTTGTTTGTCAATTGATCTTTCGCCATTTTAGCCCTTAATGGCAACTTACACGATTATTGATTTCTTGTCAGTGATATAGTGTGTGCTGTGAGTGATCAGTCTCTCATCTCTTTTGAGTGCGGCAGTGTGGTAGTTATGACTTACATTTGATATTTTTTAAATTCCCTTCCCATTCCCGTGTTTGATAGTCGTTTACTTAATTTCAGTGTTTGTTAAGCTTGAGACCCTAGTTTGAGTCATTTGATTGTGAATTGAGATAGTTTAGTTCGGATGTTTAGAGGACAGTTAACTTGAATGGTTTCATCTTTTCATTTGTTCATAATGAACTCGCTGTTCGTTAGACGATCAGTCTTTTAGCTGAGAATGTATGAGATAGTTGTTCGTGCTTTGTTCTTAAGTAGCTTTACTATGCTGTTTCTGTAAGCGATACTTGCTGTTCCAAGGAGTTTCATTTCCTTGTTTGATCGTCGTCCCCACTTGACCGCGCTCTAGTTAAGGTGATTTGAATTGATCATGTTATAATCGAGCCATATAGATTCAGCTAATTCCTTGTAAGGTTCTGAGAGAGTTGTTTGGGATACCTTGTTTAGTTGCTTTGTTCTGTTGATTCTTAACCAATGTTTTCCTTGTTGAGAGGTTTAGTTTCGTTTGTTTCTTGAACGATGATTCGCTTAGCTGAGAGTTTATGAGATAGTTGTTCGTGCTTTGTTGTTAAGTAGCTTTACTATGCGGTTCGTGTGAATGGTACTTGCTGTTCCGAAGAGTTCATTTCGTTGTTTATACGTCGTTCGTCGTTCCTCATTCATAAGCTTTAATTCGTTGATTGTTAACCAATGTTTCTCTTGTAGAGTGATGGGTTCTTTCGTTGTTCTGTGGGTGTTCGACTCTTCTATTGTATGTGATACTAGGTAAGAAGTAACAGAATAACATTAATAAACATTTATTTTTTTAGAACATTATGGACATAGCAATGAATAAAGACCATGGACGGTCTACGAGAAGGACCATGGACGGTTCATAAGGAGGACCATGGACGGTCCAGGAGGAAACCCTCCTAGCATACTCGGAGGCCACAGAGGGCCAAGTATTGCTAGGAGAAGGGGAGGGGAAGGCCCGAATGGCTTCTTCTCCCACAGGGGAGAAGGGAATTAGATTCCCTTCTCTCGATAGGTGGGTGGAGAGGTTTCTCCGCCCATTAACAGAGGCGGGAGAATTCTCGACCCCTCTTTTTGAGAGGGGAGAGGTGTTCTTCCCCCTCTGTAGAGGGGAAGGGGAAACAAAGGGTTTAGGCAGGGGGGCATCGCCATTTTTTTTTAAAACCTGATCAAGAGTAATCTCCTTCCCTACCCTCCCCGATAGAGGGCTCCGAAGAGCGGGGACCCCGAAAAACGCGTTTTTTGCCGACATAGTTAGATTTCCGATTTTTCGCATATCATTAAATATTTCATTAATAATATACTCCATACCGGAATCCTTACTACGCCGACTAAAAACGCGTCTTTCGGGGTCCCCGCTCTCCGGTAGCCCTCCATCCTGCGTCCTCTCAGCTTGATTCCGAGATATACTAACAAGGATCTCTAGAAACGCTAGAGCTAAATCTTGAGAGCAATCAGGGAGCCGAGTGGACGGACCCAAAGGATACCTGGACCAGGCCGCCGAAACCTCCCAGAGGTTTCATTGATCCAGGCACCTGGCCCCTTTCCCGGCGAACGCAAGCGAACTGGCCCACAGCTCTTCCGCGACCAGGAAGTTAAGGACGGCACGGTCGCAAGGTTCGCCCAACCTCAGGCATCGGTAGCACTGGGAGGCTCGGGAAAGGGGTATCCTACAGCCGCCACGTTATCCGTCGGTCCACTAGTAGACTTCTTTCTTGTTGAAATCTGTAGTACGAATGATTAATAAAACCTCTGTATGAATATAATCTTACCTCCTAGTTATTCACTTCGTTGAACTCTTAATAGGCTCGGAAGCAGTGAACACAACAATGAAAACTAAAGAAACAATGTAAAGAAACTCTCAGAAGAATACAAAACGTACTGTTAACTTCCGAATCCTTTTACGTCATCTCATCAGCCAACTGAAGTACCCACCGAACAGACGAGATATCGGCAGTCTGGAACAAACCAAAATGGGTAAAGATAGAAACAACTTATCTGAAGTCCATGTCCTTAACTTGCTTCTGTCATCAGAGAAACTCATGAACGGAAAACAACTCTTCTTCTAGGATCTTAACACATAATCCATCAATAAACGAAAAATCAATAAACAACCAAGTAACTATAAGAGCCGAAGAAGCAACTCATTCAAAGATATGAGAACTTATCTGTTATCTGCACCCGTGACTTTCTCGTCCAAGAATTCCAACTTCACATTCCCTTGATCTTCCTATAACAAGTGGAATGTATAGTAACATGGAAATATACGTAATCATTAACTCATATGAATGAAGAACAACAATCAACAAGAGGAAGTAGTAGAGTCTATAAACTGAGTATTCAACGAACAAGACACAAGACCTTCACAACAAGAAATTGGTTTCGAACATCGGTGAACCTTCCATCCAAATATCGAAAGAAAGTAATTCAGAAAGTATTTGAGAAGGGAAAAGTCGAAATGAAAACAAAGAACACAAGCAACGCTCATACTTTGAAAGATATCGCTTAGTTTCGAAATGACATGACAACAACCATTGTGAACAAGGAGTTGACAGATCACGTTGAACGCGATTCGATCTGCTGCGCGAACCAAAAAATGGATAACTTGGGGAAAAAATGAAACATTAAACAAGAAAGCTCAATAGTTCGGTTGTTCATTCCTTTTCAACTGACAAACGCGCTTAGCATCTGGAAAGCGTTTCAAAACTCTCCTGCGATCTTTTTTGATCAAAACGTATTTCATAGCTAGTTCTCGGTATACTGCATCGCTTGGTAATCAAGGAAAGGACCACTGGCTCTGCACTAACCGTCTTATTCAACTCATATTAACGATCCATGATAAGTAAGACGGGGGAGAAGATTCGGGAAAGAAAGGAAAACTGAGCAGAAAACGAATAGGAAATGGATGAACTCTCGAATGAGAACCATGAAGTATCAATAGAACGCGTGAGCATGTAACTGAGTCAACTAACGCGCTACTTGTTCGAAACAAATGGATCAGGAAACTCTGTAAGGAGAGTGAAGAAGGTATACAACCTCTTGATATGATAAACGAATAGAGAACAAAACTATTTTTATTAGAAAAACATAAAAAATATACAAACAAGAGGTCGCCTATGGAGTTGCACTTTCGCTCCAAATAGAACTCTCGGCGACTACGTATATGATTCCTATCGTCAGGAATGTTTGTCGGCTGAAAAAGAAAAGTAACGACATGATCGAATTCAGCTTGAAATTCTGATCAAGAAACAATGTAAAACTAACTGATTTTATGCATTTGAGCCAATTTTCATCTGTTCTCGTAACGGAACGACCTCAATAGCGTTTTTTCACGTGAAAATGACGTTCACGTAGCTCGTCGCTGATTGGGTGACGTGACGTGACGTGACGTGACGTGACGTGAAGTCACTCCACGTGGGTATATAAGACGTGAGACGTCAGTATTGCATTCCACCTCCAACCGTCCAGAACGATTGCATTCCACCTCCAACCGTCCAGAACGATTGCATTCCACCTCCAACCGTCCAGAACGGTGGCATTCCACCTCCAACCGTCCAGAACGGTTGCATTCCACCTCCAACCGTCCAGAACGGTTGCATTCCTCCTCATGCCGTCCAGATCCTACAGCCGCCACGTTGTCCGTCGGTCCACTAATAGACTTCTTTCTTCTTGAAATCTGTAATGATTAATAAGTCCTCTGTATGAATATAATCTTACCTCCTAGTTATTCACTTCTTCTTCCTCTGAACTGAATCAAAAGCAGTGAACACAGCAATGAAAACTAAAGAAACAATGTAAAGAAACTCTCAGAAGAATACAAAACGTACTCTTAACTTCCCAATCCTTTTACGTCATCTCATCAGCCAACTAGTGGATGTTTCCAAAACCTATAAGTCCATAACATAGATTTTGGCTTTTTCAACTGTTTACCAATATGATCCATCCGATTATCTTCTCCTTGGATCATTGAGGCAAAGTAGCTATAGTATTGTTCTTAAAAAAATGACTGTGAGTAGCGATTGTTTGCAGAAACTGACTCTGCCGCATCCTATAGTATTCAGCTTCAGAACTAAACCACAATCGCTAGAAGCTCTCAGCTTTGTGGAAGTTCCAGAATTGAGAGCAGCTGATAAGTTTTCGTTGTTGCAGAATAATTCGCATCGTTTGATACTCAAGATAGGATAATCACACAAGCATTTGATGATCTGTTAAGAAAGTTAACTACTTGATGAGTAATTGCAATATACCTTCTCTATGTGTTCTAAAGGATAACGAAGATAAAAAAGATAGAGGAGTTGCATTCCATAAACACTGTGCAGAACGGTTGCACTCCTATCCTGACAGTCCAGAACGGCTGCATTCATTCATATACCTCAATAACCAATCAATAAACAGAAAATTAATAATCATGGAAGTAATAAAGTGACTGTTCAACTCTTAACATATATTGCAACAACAAAAGTCTTATATATGAGGAATATATCCATTTGTGTTTATATAGTATAATATAAGTCGATTAGAATTGAGAGGAGTATATCAAGACATTTCAAAATGTGTTGCAACACCCCTTGTCCCACAGATTTTGTCTTTGTTCGTCCATTCCTTCCAATGTCATTCTCTATATATATCCATGTTATTATTATTTATAAATTAATGTAAAAGAATTAAAACCAAACCCTTATTACATGTTGACAATCATTCGGAAAGAGAGAGATCAGGGAAAGATCCAAGCTGTGCTCGATAAGTCAATTACGTGGAGTTGTAGAAGCCGTCACACGTCAGTCACACATTGTGTATGCCTCACAGACGGTAGCATTTCTCTGCAGACACAAACATATTTGAGGATACAGCAATCAGTTATGGCATAAGTAACTGAACGTTAAAGGCTGTAAAGAAGCCAGTCATAGTATTAATTCAGAACAGTATACAAGGTGGGCAACCTTTTGAATCGTCTATCAACAGTGAAAGCAACAAAACTTTTTATTTCGAAATACATTACGAAGGAACAAATCCTGAGATACCTCATGAAAGCAGTGAACACAACAATCAGAACTAAAGAAACAATGTGAAGAAACCCTGAAAAGAATACGAAACGTACAGAGCGAAAGACTTACCTCATAATGATTAACAGCTGCACTCAGTGTTCATATGAATATTCACATCAGCAACAGGGAGTTCAAAGGATACACAGTATTCTAATAATGGAACAATAGAGAGGAATGAGTTTGAAGAGAAACAACTTACAGAGCAACATCCTTTTCAACTTGAAACTCTCGTCGGCCATCCAGAACTTTCCTTTCAATCTCTGAGTATTGAATGATCATCATGTATAATCAATAAACCAGTCAGAGTCACTTATATTCCTGGAAAAAGAATTTGAGAAGTTGCACAAGTATAACTCACATCATTACATCATGAACAGCACCGTGTTTCTATATATTCTATTTCAAAGAGCCAGCGAACACAAGCGAACTGTTGAACAGTTCACAAGGGTCATCCCAGGCATCTGTAGCCCTGGGAAACTGCTTCTCCCTTCATTCTACTTTTAATGACTAATAAACGGCTCTCTGAAACAAACGAACATGAGTAAAGCTATAAGAACTCACCTGTATTCTTGCATTCCAATCATTTCATAATCTTAAGAGAGCCATCAACCAACAGTTACCAAAGTTTCTATCTATAACAAGTAGAATATATAGAAACACATCTACTCAAGACATAAGAACGATAAAACACAAACGAGGAAAAGTAAAAGGAAGTCAAAAGTCAACGAACACTAACAGGACAGAAAAGCTTATTAAACAACAAACGATGGAACTCTGTTATGAACTGCGCATTAGTGAAAGTAACCGACTTCGCACCGATTACTTTTTGAACTGCCAGTTATCGTTCTTTATGAAAATGGAAAACCTTAACCGTGAAGCAGAAAACCGTAAAGCTAACACAAACACTATAAGCTCGGAATATATTAAAGAATTTCAAGGATTGTATTGTAAGTATAGGTCCTAACCCGACACAACTTGTCAACACGATGGGTTAAAACTAGGTGGCCTCGCATTAGAAATTTAAAAAACGTTTAGTTAGATAAAAAACAAGCATGTGAAATATTACAATTAGAGGAACAAACCATCGAAAAGATAACTGGAAACGGACGGTTTTCCGGAAAGTTATGACAGTTAGAAGATTTGACCGAGGACGCCGCTCACTCAATAACACTAAGTGGGGAATGAAAAGCTAAGAAGAAAATCATTTTAACGAAAGAAGCTTAATGATGCGGTCGTTCATTCATTTTCAACTAGCTGACGCGCTTACACGGTCGTTCACGTGTTTCATTCCTAGAGCGCGTGTAAAAAGAAAAGCGGTGGTGCATAGGCATTAAGATGAAAAGGTAAAAGCGTTCTAACTTAGCTCAAAATGAACCAATTTCGATGATTTTTTTTTTCATCGAAAGGTAATTCGAACCATTCATCAATACAATAAAAGAAAGGGACGAAATAGCAAAAGTGGATTAAAAAAAAGAAATTTTTACAACGTTCAAACGATTATTTCTGCCACAACGAGCGTTTAACTAACAATCTGGGTATAATAAACAGTTTATAAGTTAAAAAATAAAGAGAAAACAGAGAGAAAAACAAGGAAAATAATATCAGAAATTACAAAAATAATTCAATAAAATCTGACTCAAACTGGCATAACTTAACCTCCCACAAGGGAACACCTTTAACAAAATAAACCGAAGACTTCGGAAGAGTTTTGTCTCTCTGAGAGAGACGCAACATCTTCCAGAATCACGCGTATAGCGTCACGTCAACGAACCAACGTACGCTGGTAGTCAGTGAATAAAACACGACTACAAATTGTAACAAATTTTCTGGACTATGATGTACTTGCGCGCCGTACATGGTACGCGAAGATGCATGTGCGCACGTTCCAATCGTTACAGCCGGGGCTCTACTCCGATGTTCGCATCTTTCATCCAGAAAGGAGTTGTAGTTTGACCTAACCATTACTTGTTCATTACATATTATATTAGTTATAATAACAAAATAGCCGAATGGCAGTGTGCTCGTTCATGAAACAAGTATTAGAACATCGAAAAACGATTTCAAATATTGAAATTTATTCCTTTCATAAAAACGTACAATATTGTTACTACAAAAGTAATATGATTAACTTAATGGGTTGAGTAACATAAAAGCCTGCCTGTAGAAGATCATCATAAGAGCTAAAATTTCACATAATCCTCGTTATCGTGGGGGTGTAGGGGTAGGGAAGAAAGGAATTTGGATGAGAGCTGGATATATAAGGAATAATCGCAATAAGAGCTACTAATGAAATGTTATAGAAAATCCTAAGTCATTGAAACACAGAGGAGGACTAAATGAAACGTTAATGTGAGAAAGAACGTCTTGGCAAAAGTAGAGAAATCGAAAGATTTACGCATCCATTACCTAAAGGCTGATGGTCTTGGAAGACTGTTGACCAGGTTTTGGTTACGGGACAAAGAAAGAACCTCAAATCTCAGGTAGAATTCGTCGCTGACACTTACTTATGCGCGTCAAAAAATAGAAAATATGAAGTCCCAAAAATTGTAAGTACAAACTGAGCCCCACGAAAATTTATTTCGTCACTAGAAAACCACAATAATCAAAATAGATATACTCGGTTGAATATTTGAATTACCGACTTAAGGGTACATAATGGAACGAATTGTATAATAGGTTAAGAAAGCGGCAGTAGATGTTAGATGGATTAAGAATATGCAGGGGAGTATCAACACCTATGAGGCCAACACAAGTAGTAAGAACCAATAAAGTCTCAATTGAAAGACAAGAGTCCCATTCATATTAAAAATCCCAACCAACAAAAAACCACAAAAGCGGGTTTACCCTCCCCCGGTGGAGATGCCAAAGCGAGCTGCACTTTGGGTTTCGTCGCGAAAAAGTTAAGCAGCAACTGCGATGATTATGTTCAATTAGAAGCGTATAAAGTGGTGTTCGAGAGAATATTAGTACTTCTATTCTATATATTCTATATAAAAAAATTAGGAGCCGCGGGCAAAAGGTTAGAGGTTTTGAAGAAAACAACTTTTAGCGGACAACGTGAAGGATATGGCAGGTACGGGGCACAGGCGGGCTTTTATACGGCCTAGGCCGCTGGGACAGGGAAAGCGGTCGACCTAACCGGCGCGTACTCGGCATCGGCCATCCGGTGAGGCACGCTCAAGTCATCCGATTTAATTGAACTATGATTAAGCGAAATACATCACATTATTAGCATCAGGATGCACCTTAATTTCCACAATAACAACAAAAAGAAACGAAGTGCCTACCTGTACAGCTCTTGCCATATTACTTAGAGTAGTGTCCTCACTAGTGCCTGAAGGTTGACTGCCTTCCCCTGAATCATGCTCACGATCAACGAGGTGGTAGCGTGCTCGGAATGCAACCAAATGTGCGTAATATGCAGGGGCCGGAATAGACACAGATCTAGTACACCTCACGTAAGTATGACACATCTGCGAAAAATTATTTTTAAAACTTTACTGTAGATATAGCTTACTTGATATGTGAGTTGTTGCAACTCGTCTGCAGTCAAACCGTTATCATCCCAAAGAACATGATAATGTGATGGACGGGACGTTCCCTTAGAAAAGGAGTATATATATTTCTTGCTCTATGAAACGACAGCATACCTGGATACCAGCATGTGAGCAAAGGTAGAAATCAAATTCAGTTGGATGGGTGATACCGACATCCACCGTAGTTCCAGGGGGAATATTGAAAGCTTTTCCGACTTGGTCCTTCTTGTCAACCGCGAAAAGTCTTGTATGATGTCGCTTCTGCACGGCAATGAAAGTTATACCAGGTTGGTATCCTCTCTCGAGCATCATACAAGCTTCGCGCATGGCACGGAGTTCATATTGAAGAACCTATCAAAGAAATATTCACCAGTTTTCAGTAAGAGAGCTTACGTTGAAGAACTGTCCTTCTGATACACCATCGCGATAAACAACAATTCTAGTAGGTTTGAAACGAGTATTGCGATAGAATTGCACAAGTAGTTCACGGACCATATAAGTGAGATCGTATATGATTTCTTGACGATGTTGTTGAACACGAACAGTAGCAGCGTATCTTGAAGCGCGAGATAGAATGAGTTGAAAGTTAGTCTGATACCTGCTAGGATGAGCATCCATGCTTCCAACAACAGCAGCAATTGAGGGTTTACGAGAATCTCCAGCAGGAGGATGAGTAATATCACAACCAAAGAAAATAACTGAAGTATAAGTCACATTTAAGTTGATATAGTTAAGTGTTTACCGGGTTCGTTGAAAATTCTAGGGCGCACCGCGGGCAGAAGAATGCTGTTAACACCACCTAGTTTGACATTCATCTTCAAACACAGATTCGAGAGTGTTTGAGGAGTCGTCTTGATAACATTCTTCGCTTGCACGCACTGAGTTGCGATTCCGAGAACAGTATCTCCAACACGTTTAACCTCGGCTGAAAAAAAAGTTGGAAAATGTTGAAGACTCCGTATTACCGTAAACAGGTGTTTTTCCCGGGAGTACAACAACAACCAGTTGAATTCCTTGAAATGTTTGCTTCAGATATTTGAACATAGGCTCAACTTGATCTACTCCAACAGCATACCTAGATTTCATCGATTTCATGAGAAACTTGCGGGTTTATGAACTCACTTGCAGAAACAAGGTTGTCCTATAATAGGCATTCCTGCGTCATTGGAAATCCGTTGAAGTTGTGCAGTGAAATTTCTCAAATCATTCTCTTTGACATGTTGTTGCTGGGCGAAACAAGCGATGGCCCATACTTTGACATCTATTCCTGTGTGGAACTGCTTTCCTCTCATATCCCATACTCCTTGGTTTGGTAAAGCAGTAGCTTTCGTACGCCCACCATACAACAGTTTTGGAGCGGAGAGAACTCTTCCCTTCACTTCTGTCATAGCAGGGTTAATGGCTATTCCGAACTCATGAGCGAATGGATCAGCAGAAAACTCAGCTTTACGAACGAGACTTGAAATTTCACGTTCACGTTCAGGGGCAGAGCGCGCTGTGGCTTTGATCATGGTCGAAGTTTGAGTATCTGTCAGCTTCTTGATGCATCTTTGTCCAGCCACGATATGACAGACTTCAGGAGGAAGATATGTATGCTTTTGTTCTTGACCGACCTTAAACATATTCATGAACTTTATCAGCTGTCATACGAGTACCGTACCTGCAAGCAAGGGAGATGTGGATATTTGAGCTGGATACGATATTTATCATAGAAGTACTTTGCTACAGTGCACTCAATAGTTTGACCAGTTTCCAATTGGAGTGGGAATGTCTGAGTTTGAGCCGGCCTTCTAGTTACATTACAGACACGATACTTTCGTCTCATCTGACCACAATGAGTGATTTCGATTTTAAGACCTCGTATTTCCTAAAGAGCTGTAAGTGAGCATAAAAACAATATATATTCAAAACCTTCGTAAATTTGACTCTTTGGGCATCAGAAAGAGCTCGACGTTCAGTAAGTGCCTGAACAGGCAGTTCGAGCACCTCGGCAATAAACTCGATAACAGGCATAGATCGATAGAAAGCAGTTGCAGAAACTATAACTTGATGATAGGAAAATAATGAGAATGACCCTACCGTCAATATTAAGCATCATCTTCCATTGGCTTGGTCGGACAGACTGATGGAATCCAAACCAAACTTCACGTCCTCCTCCAAGCTTACTTTCAGTATGATATTGTCCGTGCGGTGCGGATTGATGAGGGCTCATTGGTGGAGAGAAGAACGATCTTCCAACGGGAGTATATTTGAGAGACGGGAGATGTCTCAAAATTACATCCATGGCCTGAACAGCTTCAAAAGGAACTTGGCGAACTCTTCCTTCCATAGCATCTTCCAGTGTTGATAGTGAAACCTTAAATGTAATTCTAGAGGAAACAGTTCGGGCTTGCTCACCTGGCTACACCATTTAACAGATACAGTAAACTGCCTCTCAGCAGAAGAGTCTCCCGGCAAAGTGACCTCGAATTCTGTTTTTTCTCTACCAATAGGTAGAGGCTCGCGAGTATACATATTACGTTTGCCATCATATACTGGCCTAATATTGTTGAAGAACTTTGAGAAAGACCGAATCATACACGCAATAATTTCGCTTAAAACTATCTTTTAAAACATATATTTCAACAAGGAATACCGATTTACACGACGTGGACACTTATCAGGCTGTACGTCTACGGTGTAATGTTGAATTGTACCCCCAGGAATTCTTACAGCGAAATGATTCGCTCGGAGCATGATAGCTCTTCCCTCAACACCATGGTTTGGACGACGCGGACATTGGAACTGAACTCCACCAGAAGCAATCCTTCAAGAAAAAAAGAAATAGAAGATACTTTCAAGCAGAACGAACGATGGAAGTCCTCCTCCTTGAGCTTGGTTTATGATAGTTTGCTGAGCTGCAGAAGAATCGCTACCATTGGGAGGAGCAATAGGAGCTCCAGGTGCAAGACTTCCACCACCTTGCCGCGCAGGAGTATCAGAATAAGACTGGGAACCACCCGAGCCACCACTAGCGCTATTGGCCTGGTTGGAGGAGAAAATATCCTGAAGTAAATTATGAAAATAGGTTTTCATTTCCGAAATCTAACCTGCATGTGTTGTTGGCTCTGATTTTGAAAGTGAGAACCAGGTGGACCATTCAGAAATTGTCCACCCATCGATCCTCCTAAAATGCCAGGAATAAACTGTTGACCGTTCAACATATTGGATGGATCTTGGAAGCTGAGTGATTCTGCAAACAATCGATTGAATATTGGCCTAAACGCTAAGTGTACTGACCTAGCATACTCAAGACTTGTTGCTGCTGATCTATTCCGGCCGTCATCGCAAGCGGATAAAAGTTGATAACAAGACAAGATTGAAGCAACTACCAGTAGGGCAGTAGAGAAGGCACTGAACGATTATGATTACTTTTATGTAAAAGAAGGAAAGATAGGCCCTAGACACCTTAGGTGACATGGATCGAAGCGCCAAAATCAAAAACTGTTATTTTGTGAACAGCTTTGTTCTATCGGCATCAGAGGTCACCTTTGGGGTCAAATGTGCTTATTTGGGAAAACTAACCTGAATTATTACAAAGACTGTGAGATCAATTTGTGATTAAGACTGAGTTACGTTCAATCTATGAAGAAAGCGACTAGCACGAGAACATAGCGGGGCTACGCCACTTCTGGAAATAGAGAGAAGATTTTGATTATCTAGCCTTTACTTTAATAGTATACAGACTACAGAAAATATGCATAACTAATGTGCGCTCGATAATATGGAATGAAATGGTTCGGAACAAAGATGACAGAAATCGGAAGAAATATATAATTTGCATATTCTACAGATACTGCGGCGCAGCACAGAAACTTGATAATCGTTCTGTAGCTGTGCATATGTATCGATTGCTTCTTGATTTATTCCGAGGTAAACTGAATGCTGATACTTTTAAGCTTAACAAACAATGACCAAATGAAAGAAACTGTTTTGTGAAAGTTACAAAACTAAAGATACATCGATGACAAGGCATCAAACGAACGAGTAAAAGGAGCAATACGCGCCGCACAAGCCTATGCGCGCGTACCACGCCGTGGCCGGTAGGAAGCAAGAGACAGGCGCTCGATAGTGAGACACACAGAGGGGAGAGACATCATAGTTATAGTGTAGAGCAGTTAGACAAGAAGAATGATGAGAATTATATTTGAATTGAAATAGAGATAGAGAGCAAGGCCAGTCACTAGAGAGAAAAGAAGGACAACAACGAGGAGGATCGAGGCCGGTACCCTTCTTGCTACGTTCGCGCACAACACAAAACGTGGTAGGGGGGATCTGATATACAAAGGCAATGGTGAATGTTCGGGAGGGTAGATGATGAGAAGGGGAAGGGAAAAAGAAAGGACAAAAAAATTGTTTTCCTGCAATAGCGAATGTTAATAATATCAAATAATAATGAGAAGTTATAAGGTGTTTGAGCGATTGTGAAAGAAAGAAGTGCAATGAACAGAGAAACTTACTGATCCGCTCTAAGCGAATGATTTTTCCCAAGCGAGAAAGGTTTTTACACAAATCTTTGATTTGTAAAGAACTCATACGTATCGTCGCAAAAAGCTTACAAATCAAGCAATTTTTTCGATTTGTTCTTAAACTTTGAAGGTGGCTGATATTCTCCACTGTTAAGTAACTAATAGAAGAGAGCAAGTTTGAAAAGTATGGTTATTGTTCTTAAGCACCGTAATTGATTGGAGACATGTTATAGATTCAAAGAGAAATATCAATGATAAATGGTCCTAAAACGACTTGTGGAGTGTGTAATACTTACACAATGATGTACACAACCAATTTCTGTACATCACATAGCTCTTGCCAGTATGACTTTATTCAATTTTTATCTATTTAATAAAGAAGGGGTATGCGTATTTTACAAGGAATGGAAGAGGGAGAAGCAGTCTGGAATGCCTAAAACCGAGGTTTGTTATTAGCGTGAACAACTAGTATGTAGTGTTTTTAATAGGAGTTCAAACTAATGTTCGGTATGCTTATATCCCTCAAATCGTTTAGTGAAAGATTAACACCAAGAGATGGGTGTGTTTAGATAGTTTGTACAAGCAACCCTTTCATTCTTGCAGTAATCATACTGTAAAGTTCTATCGAACGTCCACTTACAAGATGAACTTCTTGGAAACATCCACGGGACTGAAGATGGTTTTGAACTCAGACCCTGGGGCAAACGGAATGCCTGAACTGATGCGACAAATATATCAGGTTCGTGATAAGAGCAGAGAGCAGCTAATCATTCTTGAATTTGATTTGAAGGTTTTTGTGGATACCGTAATGAAAAATCCATTAGTAGATACAACAAAAGTTTTAACAAGCGAATTATTCTCTTCACGGCTAGACGATATAGTTCTCAAGCATGGAGCTTATGTGTAGATAATCCTGCTCTTTCTAAGAAGATTAATGTATAATGTAAAATTGAATAAATTTAAATTATTTCTGGACACCCTCTAAATTGGAAATTTGCAAATATAAGGAAATAGAATCAAACATTGAAGAGATTTGGCCCGTCTTGAAAAGAAATAAATCTTCCGATCCATTTTTATGTACGGTAACTTGTTCCATTCTCCGCAAAACCGTTCCTTGTAAATCTCTTATGCTAAACATGTAGAACAACTTCCCCTAATTTCCCCATTTTAAGAGCCATGACTTCTCCTCACGACGACATCTCGTAAAAAACTAGCGTAATGGAATATTTTGATGTGGAATCAGGATAGCAGAGAATTATCCTGAAATAATAAGCTGAGCAATCCTAATGATACTATTACTGCCGATCTGATCAATAGATGCATTTAAAAATATTTTCAACTCGTCCGCAACATTGAGGCGAATGCTACGGAGAAGGCTGAGTAGTTTCCAAAGTTTCATCTTGATAATTCCAGCCTTCACTAGAAACATATGCAAAACTCAGCAAGTCAAGGTAAACGATATATATTTGTTAACCCATACCATGATGATTACTCATTAGGATAATAGTGGTGGACATAACCTGATATGACACATACGTATTTGAAACGAAAAGCTCACTGTTTTTAAATTTTTACTTTTTACTGGCGAACAATATATAAACAATTCTATTTGATACAATTATTCTAGATTGAGCAATGTTAAAGTATATATATATATATATATATATATATATATATATATTAGCAAATTCTATATACTGTTGAAGAAACATCCATTTTTGATTGATAGATATTTGTATATATTACTGCATTGATGCATAAAACAAATATGCGTCGTGGGTATGCGAATAGATCGACTCGTTATGCCTACATATGGAAATACTTTCGGACGTCATTTTGCAGGAATGATTGGATTCGAGAAGTTTGCGTTTGAGAAGCAGAGAACGCAACATGATAAAGACAACACCTAGATGAACACTAGTATACATTATATATATATATATATATATATATATATATATATAGTTTATATATATATATATAGTTCAGGTACAGTAGAGCATTATTAAGTTATTAAACTCCCGTCGAGATTACTTTGGGGTTGATGATGAGGTAAAAATAGTATAAAAGACAATTTGCGACGAGCTACATTGGTAATGGCTCATGATCGTGGCTTCGTGATTGGGGATTCACATCTGGGCTTACGATTTCGCTTCAAGATTCCATCTTTTTTCAACGATAATGGTCGTTTTCGATTGTTTTTGCGGTAATACAGATTGCAGGCACTATAATGAATTCAGTTTAGAGAGGCGTTTGAGGAGAACATGAACGTACTTGCATTCTATTTCGCCAACATGATTCCTTCTCCATAAGGTCGTTTCTTTTGTTTTACAGTTTGCACATATGGAGTTTGAATGACACGGAACTGCCTACCAAAAGATTTGCTTTACGAATGCTTCTTTGACTTTTAAACGTACTGGGATTCGTTTCTTTGGTTTCATTTGTGGATCTTGAGGGGGTGGAGAATAGTTGGGAGAAGATTGGCCAATATCTGAATAGTAAGCTCGGCCGGTCGAAATGGTTTCGGTTGGTGAAGTTGAAGGAACAACTGGTTGTGTGATAAAATCGGAATAATAGGGTAAGTCGGAGATAAATTGAACCTACAACAATAATTTATGATGAAGAATGGCCGTGGAAAAGTCTTACCTGATTAGAATCATAAGTTATTTGAGTGGTTGTCGTGTAAGCCAAATGGTTAAATTGGAAATCCGTCATGCTAGGTCTGAAAAGGGTAGATTATCATTATTCTACTCTCATATTATTCTATTTATAGAACTATTCAATCTCAAAGAGAGTTCCGGAGACATGATGCCATTCTAGAGAATATTGACATGCAGACCGGTTGCTTTCTATTTCATCGCAATTTTAAAGATCCATGAGAAGCTTCGCCAAAAATGTATTCATGTACTAACCCATAGAAGTCGATCATACTGTCATGCATCGGTTGATATTCGTCCGGATCAGTTTTAACTGTTTGATAAACGACAGTTGTTGGATCTGAGTGTCAACATTATAAAATGAATCAAAAACCAGACGTACGATATGTAATAGGTTCTTCTTTTGGCTCCGTTTTCATCATAATCGACTGGATATCTGGGAGGTGTGCTGGGTTCAAGTTACCCTGATGATAATATTCTGAAATCGTTGAGTATGATATTGGAAGCAATGGTCATTAGTGTTACAAGTAAAGTAAGAAGGTATGATTGGAGAGTTCAAGAAGAGGATTTTCTTAATAGAATCGAACTTTTTTCAGGTAATGACTTTGTTTAATATGAGTTTTACAGGTTATGTTTGCCATTTTTGTATACAAGTGTATGTGATTTGGCAAATGGTCTTTTCTATCACTTCTAAGCTCACAAGTATGACCATGGAGGAATAAATTCACTTTAGACATAGCCGGACTACAGCTGCTACTGCGAATCAAAACGATTTTTCGAACAACTGTATTGGATTGTGGTGATGGGTAATGGAGTGAAGTAATTGAAAAGAGAAACGTTATGTTTAATTTGTCTCTGATAATCAATCACAAGAATGGCAATAGACGCTGCGGCCAGTCGCCTATAGCATCGATCCGAGCTGACAAACTTGTATTGAAGGAAAAGAAGAAAGTGCCTGATTTGGACAGCGTATAGAAACGAAGAATTTTCAGAAGCTGATGTTAGCGTTGAATAGGAAGATGATGCTGAGCAAAGGGCAGTTGCAAAGATGACAAGAAGTGAATATTGTGTTCTTTGACGGGCAAGGTGATAGTTGCAGGCTTCTCAGCTTTGATTTGCAGAGGTTGTTTAGAAAAACACGTGGATTAAAATGAAAAACGACGAGAATCAGAGTTATAGAAGAAGAAACAACATGTTTCGTGAGAACAAAACCCACGAAAGTATATGCAATTTCTGAACTCATCTGACATCGGTTGATTTGAAACACAAAAAATCAGTGAGCAGCGCATTCCGCAATGTATGAAAGGTAGATATGTGCGAGAAAATGATTCAGAACAATACAGAAATCCTGTAATCTTCTGGATTAGAAGCTCAGTATTAACACAGGAAGGAGATTCAATCAAATGATTGAAAATTATAATAATACGTAGCTCATCTCATAAATAATCACATGAGATGATCTGAAAACATTTATAAAATTTCTGTGGTGCTGATCTGAAATCTTTAGAGATCGGCTGGCTTGAAAAACAGAAAGATTAACATATCTTCAAAGTATTTTTTTGAGAAGATTTTTCTTTGAGCAAAATAAGAACTTTCTCAGTACATGATCTCATTAGGACGGCGCAGACGTCTAAAGTTACATTTGATGCGAAGAAAATGAAAAATAAAGTCAGGTGGAATGAGTCGACTGACAGAAC
This sequence comes from Auanema freiburgensis, assembly GCA_030370435.1. Taxonomy (NCBI): domain Eukaryota; kingdom Metazoa; phylum Nematoda; class Chromadorea; order Rhabditida; family Rhabditidae; genus Auanema; species Auanema freiburgense. Next base: position 1,550,501 of record CM059367.1, read on the forward strand.
AGAATGGACAGGTTAATGCGACTATTTGATAATTTAAAAAATGAAAACTGTCTAGAGATTTATGAAAAAATGATGGACAACGAAAGGGCATTGGTGGGTGTGCAGAAGGGATGACGTTTGAAGAGTTGTGTTGGCCATGTCTTCGGTACGACGTCAATGTAGAGAAGAAGATGGAGCAAGGAGCTTGTTCATCCAAATATTTCGTTAGTTTTATAGGTTTGCTAACATCGTAAATAGTTGAAGAAATACAGACGTTATGGCAAATGCAACAAGCGCTATGTAAATAGCCCTCATACCATATAGGGTATGTTAGCTTTTAACTTCAGCCAGCAATTCAAGAATATGAAATGGAAAATGAATTTTATGGCTTAAATTCCTACATGTCGCAAGTCGACATCTTCCAATTGAAAGAAATCTTCTGATTCTTCAACACTTTTGAAATAGTTGAGAGTATTACTTAGTCAAATGTATCTAAATCATCGCACTCTTTAGGCTACCAAAGTTGTGACCAGGCTAAGAACTGTTGATCAAACTTTCTTTCTACTTCTTTTTTCATCGTCTTCGCATTTATGGAGAGAGGAACGGAAATTTATGGAAAAGGATTGTTAATGGACTAAAGGAACAAAAATAAAAATTTTCTTGAGAAGGTTGATGAGCGAGAAGGGGAGAAATCGAGAAGGGGCAACAAACGACTAAAAGGGAGACACAAGTCATGAGAGATGATTAGAAACACCAAACGAACTAAACACCATGAAGATTCGAGAGGGAGAGAGAGAGAAAAACGAAATGAGAAGGAGACTGAAGACAGGTCGAATGATCCATCATCTAAGACCACAATGATGACGATGGCGATGCTAGATGATGAAGACCTTGGAAGGAACAGCTCCATGCCCGCCTAGACTCGGAGCAGAATGCGCAATGTAAACTTTGCATGATATACGAAAGAACAGAAGGAAATGGTTAAAAATTCAATGACATCAAGGCAAAATACGTGTAAAGCGAGAGTGAGAAAGAAGGACAGGACAACAAAAATATGAATGAAGCCTTGAGAAAGACCTATTAAGTTGATTTGAGTATTTTGAAACTTTTCAGTTTTGATTTGAACTCATCACGTTTTCAGTTTTTTTCGGTTGACATTAGAAGTTATGGAAGAATAACAATGTGGATGAAGCTACAAATAAGGTAAATTGAACGATAAAACGATTGTACAGGAAACTGAAAGATGATGAGAATGACAGAGAGCAGAGAGAAACAGATAGAAAGACAATACGCGAATGAAGGGTATCATTGAGAGGGAAATATTTCAAAAAAGAAAGAAATGAGTATAAAGAGATAGAGAGATAATGATATGTCGTAAATCTTCTCGTTATTCATCAAAACATTTCTCGTAAAAGTAGTTAGCCGATCGTTTGAGAAAATAAAAATTATCACGCAAACTACTATATATCTTCAAGATCTTGACAAAGCTTAACAGATTGAAGATGACTATGTTCAAGAAAACTAGTAAAGAGATAATTCGCAAACATGGTTTTTCCGTTGAAAGAGAATGATAAAGAGATGGAGCTGTACAGAGAGACGGGGGAATGAGAGAGAAGAAACATTTTTGATTTGTCTGATAAGGAGAGAAAAAGGGTATGAGAAAGGGCGAGTTTAAGAAAAACGGCTCATAGAACAAGCTCTGATTAGTTGCGGCTACGGGGTCAATCGTATGGACGATTGGCAAGATAAACTCAGAAAGAAAAACATGCGTCATAATATGATAAGGTTCGATGTATCACAGTGGGGGAAACAGACGTACATAATACAAATTATAATAGGGGGAAAGGAGATGATAGTAGCCCTAGAAGGAATGATAGATAGAGGAAGCAAGTGATGATCGTGACCATCACCCGCAATGAATGCGGTTAACATGTGGTGCAGATACAAATTAGTGAGAAATAGAGAGAGAGGAATGTAGAGAGGGAGAGAAACAGAGAGACTCCTGATAGTCTTGATCATGTAGACCTCTCATCATGTTACAATTTGCAATCTATTCGTCTCCTCTCCCTTTTTCCTCTCTATCGTCGCCCATAACGTCAAGTCGTTGTCATTTTCAACGTCTTATTCTTATTCCTCTATATAGATAGAATATAGACAAAAAGAAAGAAAATACGTGAGAGGAGATAGAGAAAGAGAGAGTAAAAGAGAACAGGTAAAAGAAATTTTCATGCAAGCGAAGCATGGACCACATACCATCGTCCTCTGTGCGTACATCACCCGAGAAAAACTGAGACCGAGACAGATTAAAAAGAAGCTACAGCTAGAGAGAGAAGAAACAAAAAGAAGAAGAAGGGAAATGGAACGAGACAGATGACCATGAAGGTGATGAATACTTGTAGAAGTCTGTTGTCTTCAGATGAAGAAGACGACGAAGGAAGAAGGAGAAGAAGATGACGACGACACCAGCAATGGTTCGCCTCTATTGGGGTGTAATAGATGAACCAAGACTTCAAAGCAAAATTTAATCAAAAACGTTTTTTGTTGGTTGAGCGTAAGACGAGCTATTTGAATCAAAACTGGTGTGTTTTTGCAAAAATGCGTCCGATATCTATTAGAGCAGGTATGCCACAAATGCATAAACGCATAAAATTTCTTGTAATTCCTAGATAACGTAAATAACGTATCAGACATCAAGTTCGTAAGTCGGATCAAGAAGTTCATAAGAAGAAGCCGGAAATAGGGGATAAAGCTTAAACGAGCTCTCCGGAAATGAACTAGCTGGATCGTATGTATACGGAAAACTACAGTCTTCCCGCTAACGGCGATAAAACTTTTCCAATCGAAAAGAAAGAGGGGTAGAGACGGGGTGAAGGTGAAAAAAATCGAAAATTACCGAAAAATGAATGATGAGCTCATGTGGAAAACGAGAAAAGAAAAAAAGGAGACGCAATCTGTTAATCGGCTTGACCGAGAGAAAACCGTCATTAGGAGTTGTAACATTTGATATAATTGTCCTTTTTCAGCTTAACAAAGAGAAGGTGGTAAGGAAAAAACTGAAGGATGAAAACCCACAAACGGCGAAGTCTTCTTTGACATGACAAACTTTGGTTAAAGGCCTGAGAGAATAAAAAATGGAAGAGATCATCAGAACTATTACAATGATTGGCGACAGACGAAGATGAAGAAGGAGAAGATGGTGAAGAAGAATAAGAAGGAGAATGAGAATGAGAAGAAGAAGAAGAATAAGAAGAAGTCGACCTTTTGTGAAAACGTCCAACTCGAAGAAAGTGAACTGATAATTCTATAAAAGGACAAATGCTTCTTAAGTTCAATTTTTTTCTTTCTCATTCCCTAATTCTTTCTCTGATCTGCATACTTCATCACATTCTCAATTTCCTCAATTCCATCAAAAATCATTTATCGTCTACTTAGATTTTAAAAAAATTACTTGCGTCACAAAAATTCCAAACTTTCTAGATGCTCAGACCCCCAAACAGCAAGAAAGAATCACTATTTGGATTGCAGAGAATGTTACCTAGATAGAGAGAGAATATCTGAATGGAAAAGAAAGAAGATCAAGGAAATCGTTCAGTAAATCGGATTTGTGGCGAAGCGAGAATAGAAATAAAAACAACGATGGATGCTCAGTTCCTATATTTCATAGGCAATAATGTTTTGCTAAGAGATCAAGGATGGGAAAAAATGCATGACAAACCTGGCTGATTCTCATTTATTTGTTGTTGAGTGGATGTAGTTGAAGCTGTAGCCGAAATAGATGTAGGAGACCATTGGTTCATTGGAATTGACTGGTACTGGTTAGATGGCATTTGATTCCATTCGAGATCGGCTGACATCATCCTTCTGAAAAACAAGGAGATGTATCACAGCTAGAATTTTCAGATGAACAAGCGTCAGATAAGGATACATGCGGATAACTGTACCAGATTGAGCACATGCACACATGCTCACAATAATAACAACGAGTGAAGTGACAGTGAGAGAAGAATTTTGAAACGGAAGTGAAAGAAGACAACGTATGTGCTGTAAGTATAAAAAGGAAAACATAACCGTACAAACGCTCTTCTAATCCTAATAAAACAGTAGAAAATTCAATCGATGCCAATAAACTATTAGGCAAAACATCAAAATTGTGCAGAAAGAAAAGCTTTCTTACTTTAGAAGGAAGAGAACGACAAAATAAAGAAAATTAGATGGTTAGATATTAGAAAATAACATATAAAGAGGAGAGTATTCTATGTCAAACAGACTGAAATACACAACTTGATGATAAGAGAAAAGCCACAGTAAAATTACGTTCCATCTAAATAAGGAAAAGCAATTGAAAGATGATCATGTATAACCTCCAATCTTTCCCCCTCTCCAGGCTCATTTTTCTCTCTTTCTATTACTGTCTTTCTCTCTGTTTCCACCCTAACTTTCACCGCTATCATAATGTTTCATTACCATGCCCCCTCTCTCGCTCGCTTTTTATCTCCTCCTCTCTACCTCTCTCTGCACTTGCCTCTCATTATATAGACTGAATAGTTTGCTTCACGTTCAGACATGATCAAGAAAAATATATAATACTTCTAACCTAGCACTCATCAGATTATATTTGAAAACAAGAAAGGTATGTCCCCTATACCCTGCGAATCATAATTATCTTCATGACTTTATTATAATCAATCTGCGATTTAGTATGTCTAACATATATCTCGCAAGCAGAAGAATAATGGAAAAATCTGAAAGACCTGAGAATTCTTTGAAAGAGCGAAAGACAGAAAAAAGAAGATAAGCTTCTGATGAAACTCTTCAGTTCTAAATGTTTTCTGGCGGACTGATAAGAAGCTTCAAAGACTCATTTGAACCAATGTTCTAGCTAGTTTCAGCTATCGGAACACGTCGTATTACTTGCTATTTGAGCTTTTAAACTACAACAGTCGCAAACGTAGAGGGAAGAAATTGAGACCAGAGTTACCGAGAAAGAAAAGCGATTCGATAAGGAAGACATAGAAGAGTTACAATAGTGGAGCTCATGCAAGCCTATGTCCACATATACTCAATAAAGTAGGAGACCAAATAAAATATCGAAGAGTTGACCAAAAACAAAAGAAGTTAGGGGTCAGCTCTATCTTATCAATGCTCTATGCTACCTCGAAGCTGTCGAGATAAAGTAAGCCACGGTCAGTCATTGCTAGAGACAATGCTCAGTGGGTATAAAAATATAGAAATGATATCACCTGATAGAACATATGAACTGATTGCGAGTTCACGGAATCCTCATCCTGTTTCGTTTTCATCATCCTTGCTTCCTTGTGCGGCACAACATCTAATATACCGCCTTGTTCACACATCTCTTTCGTAGACATCTTCACTAGGATTTACCGACAGTATAGCAAATTCTTTCAACAAGATTAGCAGAAAACCACGTTGATCATTATCTAAGTAGAACAGTTCATATGCGCAAGCACAACCAATTTACAATAACTCTGGTTTAGAAGTGGAATCAACCCGGGTACCAAATTTTCAAACGGAATAGATGTTTATCAACCGATTTTTTCAATTATAATATAAGAGAATCATGTTAAAATTGACCATATCACAACATTCATCACAGTGTTTTCAATTGTATACTTAACAGTTACTGAACTACAATTATTGAACGGTCATCGCGCACTACTTCAAACCCTCCATCCAGAACGCAAACTCCATCGACACGATTACGAACAAGTGAAGAAGTAAACTGAAACAATTAATAGTATGAAACATTTGGATACAATTTCAAACTGATTTTGTCGACTCCAGATCTTTGCCACCTACGATACATATTGGAAAGTTCCCTTTCTGGGCAGTACGCGAGGCTTCAACAATATGAGCAACAGAAGATTCGGATAGCGTTGGGTAGGACAATGAACGGATAACAGATCCTCTGTTGAAACTACAAACATCATTGACCAGTGATAACAAAGTATAAAAAAACAGGGCATACTCATTCTGGTTTCTGATGTCAATAACTAAAATTTGATCACGCGCGACCCTCCAAACAAACTCTTCTTTACTCATTCTTGGGCAATCCCAAGCTTTGAGCTCGTGATGCTTAAGCTTGGAGAAGGTTGGGATGATATTACCAGGCTCTCCTGATCTTAAACCTAAACGAACGAGTATTTTAAAAAAATCAGCTTCCAAAGTACTTGACTGCAGATCGCTATTGAGACGAAACGCACAACTAGGAGGCACCCGTTCATAGTACATCAGAGAATCTGATATCACACGTTCCATTGACAAATCTGAACGAGAGAAGCTGTCGTGAGTGTCGAATAATACAATTACCTGGCAAATCAGAAAAAAGTAGAATAGCATCGTTGAATGAAGCTTCTATCAAACGATGGCGCAACTGTCGAAGGATTGCTAACCCTAGATTTAGTTTCGCTTCAGGAAAATTAAGAAAAACACTGGAAAAACCTATGAAAAGAGGGAAAGATGAATCTTTCAACAGGAGTACGTCCCAAACATGGAAGAGTTTGTGTAAAGGTAAAACATGAGCGAAACAAGTTAAAAACCTGCAAATATTGAAATAATAAGAACGATGATACTCATTACCATGGAATCGCGAATAGCTCCGGATAGAAATCCAAATCTGATAAACGAGTATACAATTGTGAGTCCACATAGGCCAACAAGTGATTAAAAACAGCAAGGTATTCTTAAGTAGCATTAGTTTCAAGAAAGAATTAACTAAAACGCAACCTTGTATAACATCTGAATTATCTTTCAAGAAGAAATTCCTTAAATATTTCTGAATAAAAACTGTCATGCAACTCAGAGCGGCAGCTAAATCCAACTCAAATTGGTTCCATCTGTAAGCAGACTCAAAATACCTGGATCATTGAAGTTAAGCAACAGAAAGGGTGCTGCTAAGCTATCACACCCTTGCCAGTAAACGTATTGAGGATGAGAGAGTAGCCAGCCTTTGATTATTCTGCGTAACTGAGCATGAGCGGCTGGTGATGTCATTAATTCTTCATACTAAAAAGGTTTCGATCATAACGATAACTGATGGTATAATTACTTGATGGCATCGAGGTATGTCCACGTCTAATTGACGATCACTCGAATGAGGTTCCAAAGTATCCAGCATAAAAAACTTTATTCGATAGCTTTCCTTGAAGTCCAACAAACAAGACCATACTGCAAATGGAATGATCTATCCTACAAACTGATACTAACCTGCTCCTCGAACCAAAGGTGGTATATCTCCTTTTACAGCTAAAGGCAGCAAACTATGATGAAAACATCCCTCAATTAGATGTCTGATCAGAGACATTCGGGAAATCTTGACGAAAACACTTCAACTCTCATTTTTTGCTCTACCTGATAAGTAACATCTTTCTCTTTTACTATTATGCTCAATGTAGATGATTGATCAGGTAACCCATCCAACTCTACTGAATGCAGGAATATGTCGTCCTCCATATTAAGCAGTTTCTGAGCTTTGTCAAACTAAACTATTCATTTCCTTTCAATCTAACTTCTTTCAAATTTTTCATTGGTAACGAGAAAATGTTGCATTTAATCCGAAAAGTACGACCATCTTCATTCCCAAACAATCGAGCATCCTCAACAACTAATCTGAAAACACAACAATTCAAAAAACACTTATCAAATCATTTGTTACAGGGGTAACGTATTTATGGGGAATTGAAGTTTTATCACTCCGCTTTTGACCAGAATGTTTTCAGGTGAACCACCACATAGTTTCCATAAGAAAAAAGCTTCATCAAGACTAAGCTCAGTTAGCTTCCAATCATTTCCTCCTACGTTGACTCTTTCTGATGGTATGATTCCACTGATGAAAAGCTATTCTTTATACCTGTCATTTCTTCAATACTCTCGACATCGGAATGTACCTCAACCTTTTCCAAACTCGCGAATTCGTTCAGCAACTCATTGGCAGTAGGACGCTAAATAAGTTTCAAATTTCCTCGTTTCAACACCTGTGAATGACAACAGCATGCTCAATATGATTCGTTCTTTTTCATATCAACTACAAAATATTAGTTAAAACACGTGTTTAGAGCTACGCCATGCCATTTTCACTCTGATTCAAAACCATTTCTAGAGATTATAACGCAGAGATCGGTTGCAAAACAGATGTACTAGTTCTATACAAACTGGTTACGAATGTCAACTTATATCAGAATTCTTCTAAACATCGCAATATACCTGTGACGGTAGTAGGTGTAAACATTTGTTGATTATTTCAGCTATTTCAAGATTAGGTTCTCGAATAGGTATTTTTGCAGAATTTTTGAGCGTTTCAAGAAGCTTCGGGTATAAACTAACAGGACCTACAAAAAAGTAAATAAACATGTAGTCATTGTATCTAATACTTGAGATCAAAGCTGTTTCCAGAACAGCTAAATACTGATTAATAGACCAAACCCTTTCTAAAAGAACACCCTAAACACGATCTATCATCAAAGAATATGGGTTATTGTAATTTTACAGTGGATAGCTCGAACAAAAGAATTCCTAACGCCCAAATGTCAGTTTTATAAGTTGTATATGCTTTGGATGTTCGTTGTCTTAAAAGTTGCTCGGGTGATATACCGTGTTCCATGTAAAGCGGATCTATCATATCCACGCCATCATCTGTTACATGGCTAAAGCAGAGCTTTTTTCAAATCTCTCGACTAAGCAAACTCTACCAAATCCCATATTGAGATAGCCGAATAATGTGATTTGATTTATGTTCGAAATATAACACTGTGTTTGGACGCAGCATCCCCGAACAAATTTGCTGTTCATGGAGATATGTAAGCGCAGAAATAACTTGAACAACTATGTTTGTGAATGAATAAGGCCTGAACTTTTGGTAATGACTTTTAACTAAGAAAACTAAAACAGACCTGTTTTGTAGAATTAAATCTCTGAGCGATTGCTCATAGTGTTCCGATATCAGTATAGCAGAGTTCTGAGCTATAAAAGTTAAGTTTAAATCCTAAACTGAACACTGATCCAACCAAGGCTACATCTAACAAGCTCTATGTAATGACAAAGGCCAGGATGGTCTAATACTTTTAGAAATTGAAATCGACCAAGCATTCGAACGGATGCCGGAACAACAGGCAACCCATTAGAACAAGTTCTTCCTCCCTCATCACGACCAGTAAGAACAGTAGCTCCGAAAGAAGCTTTGCCGACCGACCTCATCTTAAGATATCATTTGCTAGCATTTATGAAAGAAGCTTTGTTGTCATAACGAAGGAGCATTACCAGACAAAAAGAACGAGAAAACGCTTAACAATATGTTTTATTTCGTGGCTCATGGAAAAACAGTTCAAAAAAGAATACGGTAGAAACATTCTAACGACTATGAATGTTAATAGAATAATAAAGGAGGTGAAGATAAGTAAACCATCGTCGGAATTGGGAGTCTACAAACAAAAAAACGAAACCCATTTTCAACAAGTGATCTAGAGAAGATCGATGATACTGGTTGGCATTTCTTCAATAACGGTATTGTAGAAAGTTTCTAACTCCTTGAGAGCACGAGCATCGTTCTCGGTAACAAAGTTGATGGCAACTCCCTTTCTACCGAAACGACCAGAACGACCAATACGATGAATGTAATTTTCGCGGTTAGAAGGAAGATCATAGTTGATAACTAAGGAGACCTGCAAATTATTGTTTATGCTTGTAATTGAAGCTCTGTTTATACCTGTTGGACATCAATACCACGTGCAAGAAGATCAGTAGTGATGAGAACTCTAGAAGAGCCAGAGCGGAACTCTCTCATAATTACGTTACGTTCTTGTTGTTCCATATCTCCGTGAAGACAGGAAACAGTAAATTGTTTCTTGGTGAGCTGATCATTGAGGGTTTCGACCTTTCTTCTCGTGTTACAGAAGATTACAGCTTGAGTAACATTAACGGATCCGTATAAATCACACAATGTACCGAACTTGTATTCCTAAATGACAAAGATAGAACATCGTACATAACACAACCCTCTTACATCTTTTTGAACGTTGATGTAGAATTGACGAATACCTTCAAGAGTCAATTCCTCTTTCTTGACCAGAATCTTGATAGGGTCACGCATGAATCTCTCCGTGACATCAAGAACATCAGCAGGCATGGTAGCAGAAAGAAGAACGACTTGAACTTCCATAGGCATAGTTTTGAAAGCTTCGTAAATTTGATCCTTGAAACCACGGGAAAGCATTTCGTCAGCTTCGTCAAGTACGAACATTTTAATCTCATCGGTTTCTAAAAATCATGCCCAATTTTTATACAGTTTTTGATGAGAATAATTACTGAGAATTCCTCGGTTAATCATATCATTGACACGACCGGGAGTTCCAACAACAACATGAACTCCATCATCGAAGGCTCTCTGATCATCTCTGATACTAGTTCCTCCGATACAAGGGTGAACCTTGATGTTCATGTAATCTCCCAGGGCACACATGACTTTTTGGATCTGCAAAGGAGTATCAAATAAACCATATTCATCTAGCTAACCTGTTGAGCCAATTCACGAGTTGGGGCCATGACAAGAGCTTGAATTCTTGGAATTTCATGGTCGATACGTTGAAGGATAGAGATGGAGAATGTAGCTGTTTTACCAGTACCAGATTGAGCTTGAGCGATAACGTCACGTCCTATGGAAAAATCAATGATATCATTCAAAACTATCCTATTAAACCAGTAGTGCATGGAACGATAGCGCGTTGCTGAATAGCAGAAGGCTTCTCAAAACCAAAAGCATAAATTCCTCGGAGAAGTGGTTCCTTCAAGTTCATCTCATCAAACGATGGAACAACAGCGTCATAGTTTCCCTTAATTACAATTTACTAGACATATGAAACGAATACTTGAAGAATATATAGGTTCAACGCGCTCAATAGAATAAGCAATACGCTTGAGTGATATAGAAGTATTTTTTCACAATTTGAATAAACTAATACTAACCTCGATGAGGCCATCGTTATCGACGACAGTTGCGCCTCCTACATGATTGTTTCTGAAAGATAAAAATTCGTTAAAACTTAAAAGAATTTTCTTTTTTGTTTTGTTGTGGTATTTGGCCTAAAATTCGGCATACCCTTAAACTTTCGATTAGCTTATAAATATAATAACTCACTGTTCACTAACATCAGTCATGTCAATTAAAGTAACACGAAATGCTTTTAGGATTTTTTTTGAAAAAACGAAAACTGGGCCCTATTTGAAAGGGGAATCAAGCAAATGGGGCAAGGGTAAACGATTCCAGGAAACCTTTTCCCGCCTATAGCAGTTCTGGTCTCGCCACGAATTCGATTGTTGGCGGATAGCCAAACTTCTCTCTTCTTAATACAAACTTCATGAAACGGAAAGGTCTTGTTGCGATTTCCTTCACAGATTTCACCTTCGGCGTTTGCACACAACTGATAAACATGAAAAGAGAGTTAATGCTTCGTTGTATTTTCACTATAAAATTCAATAATGACTGGCTGCATAGTTATCTCGAAAGTTTTCGTGGAGTCAAATCGGTTTCCATTCATCTAACTATTTTCCTTGAATTGATAAAATGAAGAGATGAACTGAATAGTTAAAGGATGATGTGAGTTGATGCTATAAGCTGCAACTCTCATGACAATTGCACTCAGGGCATGGGTTTTATGGAAAGCACTGAAAAAGTTAAGGGTAGTAAGAAGGTTTAACTATGAAAACTGATTAGTTTGATATGACCCGATTAAAGTTCTAAGTTTGTTTCAATGCCTTGCCCACTACGGTATACCTGCAACATCGGAAACTTATATACTATAGATACTACGATCTACGTAAACAGCGTGCAATATGAACTGTTTAACGTTGTAGATCTTCTCGGCTGTAATAGAAACGAGAGTTAACTATGGAATACTCCAATAAAACAAACTTGAATGAAATTTTTTAGTAGAAAATTTTTTTCTTGAGTTAGTTTCATTATTTTTTTGTAACACTCGAAGATATCTCAAAGTTTCCGGAAACTATTTTATGAATAAGACGCAATATAACCTGTTCAGCTTCAAATTTTAACAAACTTTACTAGTACATTATACTCTATGTTTTGTTGAAAATATCCTTGAATCAAAAAAAATCTTGATTTTCCATATATTAACTTGATTATAGCTCGGTTTTGGGAAAATTGATGCCATTATGTCCTCATTAGCATATTTTCTGTGATTGCTATACATCACGTTACTTGTATTTTTGAAATATGCAAGCGAGATTAGCGGTTGTGTGAAAGGTTGACGAAGAAAAGTTGTTATTATTTGTTCCCATTTATATGTTGTGGGATGGTATTGTGTAATATTTTTTGACCTTTTCTCTCGACCTCTAAACAGGAACGCCTCTAATATATTCATTAGGTTTTTTAATAGAAAATTTTGAAGTAAATATACTAACTTATTTCGGTTAGAATTATTCTCTTTTTCTTGACAGTGTAGTTTCCGTGAATATTTCATCCAATTTCATTTTAGGAACATTTCTCATATCAGATCCGTAGATTTTCCTTATTACAGTTTCTCCTGAAAAGCGGAGAAGCAATTATATAGAGTTCACTAAAGTGCCTTAGTTATTTGTTTTTTTGATGACAAATTCAAATCCTATTGTTGCCAAAGCAAAATTTGCTTTCACGGGTAAAAATAATGACGAGGTATTCTTTTCCACCTGAGCATATATCCATTTATAAGTTCTTCAGTTGAATTTCGTCAAAAATGATATGATTTATATAACTCAACAGCTAGATGGAGGATGGTGGGAAGGCACTCTGAATAATATAACCGGATGGTTCCCTTCAAATTATGTTGAGATTGTAGTTGAAAAAGGTAGTTTAACATTGGTCGACCACACGATTGAACATAGCAGTGATCTCCTTGAAAGATTCTTTAATTTTCCAAATTATCCACTTTTTTTTCAGAAAAATTGGTTCGATCTAGATCCGTGCCGAATGCTGCTCCAGCATTAAGTAGCATCAAATGTATTAGTCCTGGTTTGTTGTATAATGGTTTGCTCCTATGAAATTCTTGCAGATTTTATAGAAGAACCTCAGATTACAAATGCTTTATTCCGCAAAGAAGTTTTGGCCGGATTTCAAAGTTCCGAATCTCTTTACCTGAAGCAAGTGCAAGAAACGCTAGATACCATAATCCAACCTATTCATAAATCTCAACTGTACCCTTTCTGCAATTTTCCCCAATTATCTAGGTTCTTTAAGACTTAATGAGGACGATTTCAAAATATTGACTTGCAATATGTGGGACATATTGGAATTGCAGAAAGATATGTTTGCAGAAGTCGAGAAAAATGCCAAGTGACTATAATTAACTTTCATTAGATGTACTTTGAGGCATGTTTTAGATTGCCGATCGCTAATCAGCGAATAGGAAACGTTTTTCTGGCACCTGCTTCTGAACTGAAGAATTTAATGTTAACATATTGTTGGAATCATCCAAGAGCTGTAGAAATTCTAACGGAGAAGAAGTAATTCTACTTTTTTGAAGTGTAATCAAGATGAATGTTGAGAACTGCTTTAACGGATCTGTTGAATCAAATTGGTAAGGAAATGAAAGATTTGGTTACGGGATTAAGCGAACCTTTCCGACATTTGGATAAGTATCCTATAGTTCTTCAAGAGCTCGAAAGAAGTTTATCTGTAAGTTATGCGTTTTGAAACTGTTGTATCCATTCTTCAAGGAAAGTGATGCAGATCGTGGCGATATTCAACGCTCTTGCCTTTTCTACAAAGAAATAAAGGTAAATTGAAGTGAAATAAAAACGTATTATGTGCAAACTTCAGGCATTGTGTGAAGCTGCTAGAAAGCAAAAAGAAACGCAACTAGAGTTTCTATATACCAGACAAGTAGAGCAATGGGCTTCTTTTGAAGAGCGAGGAAAAATTTTGTACATCGGTGCAGGAACAGTTTCTGAAGATGATAAAAAAAACGACAGGTTAGGATGGACACTGCAGTAGTCATAATTTGTTCTTTAACAGATGTTTGGCATTATTCTCCAATTTGATTCTAATTCTAGAAATAACTAACGATCCTAATATTTTTAACTTTGTTTCAAAAATGGAAACACAAGATCTTATAGTTAAGAAGGTGGAAAACGGTATTTCGTTTCAAGGAAGTAGGTGTTTCTTTTTTCTTCCATTAGTAAGCTTAATAATTGTTATAGCAGAAAGTTTCACTCTTGTATTAACTCAAGCGTTTGATATCTCAAGATGGATGGAAGCATTGGAGAAAGCTAATGCCATCATTATCGAAGAGAGTCAAATATCTTCTAGACCCCAATCACCAAGAAAATCAACAAGCTTAATTGTGAGCTTAAAATCTTTATTTTTCACTCTTGCTCTATTTATAGCCCGCTGTATCAACCCAACGCCAATCGCCTGATATGAACATTGTATCAAATCCTCGTAAATCTCTGGACAAAAAATTGTCGTACGTTTTATTCGTTTTCAAATTACCTCAAAAGTATACTATAGGTTCGGAAAGGGGGATCTGAAATTCAACCATCAACTGGGAATGATAATACCTGAAGGACTGGAGAGTTGTAATAAAGCAGAGAATGAATACGGTTTGTTCCAAAAAGTGTAGACTTGTATTTGTTCTAGATTTTCCGCCTGAATTGACTATATTACCATATTCTATTCATCGCCCGATAACTACGCAGATAGCTTCTTTGAACGCCGTTGTTTTAGAAGGTGAAGCAAAGTTTTCGCCAGGAATAATCATATTTAGATGTAGATGAGTCTGTAGAGGACGCTTATCTTCTACAGATTGTGGAAGGATTCTCAAAACTTGAGATTTTATCCCCACCCGCACCAGAAGTCAAACCACAGTTGATAGTAGCTGAGCAAGAGAAAATTCTAGTGGAAGAAATTGAAGAAGGAGAAATAATCTGGAAAGAGAAGTATTTTGCTCGCCTCTAGTTCTTTATTTATTACCTTATCGTGTTGCAGAAGTTTGATTGATACTGTTTACTTATTAAGAGATCAAGTATCAGACTTACGGAGGGATGTAACGGCCCTTCAGGAGGCTCTAGTCAAAGAACAACAAGCACGACGTCGCCTAGAGGAACTTGCTTTGAAACAGAACCCAGAAATCTTTGACTGTTCTATTAAGAGTCATAATAATAATCTTTGAAAGTTTTCATCTAAGACAGGTAGTATGTATTCATTCCTATGTCATGCCAGAAATATTTTCGTATTTTCAATAAATTAAAACGTAATTCTACTGTAACCGGATGCTCACATAGTAACCAATCGTTCTCTTTTTTGTAGAAACATAAACTTCAACTGAAGGGACCTTGTTTTATGCAAACCAATTTGTCTGACGTTTCTTGCAGTGCCTGTTAAGATTTGAAATGTCTACACTAACGATATCTTCTTAATGTATTCATTTGCTTCATGAACCGAATAGAATAGAAGATAGAAACTGTTTCGAACCAGTTCTAAGTAACTTATAAGTGCGATGGATAAATAGTATAAGAAAGTAATGATGTCGAGTCGAATTACTGAAGGCTCAATAAAACCGAAGCAGAACATGAGCAGGGATCAGATGCTAAGAAATGAAATCCTGTTAAGGCAACGGTGTGACTATGAATGAATATATCATATTGTATAAGAAGGCTCAGCTCACGATTCGGAGATCAGATAAGAAATATGAGACAAGCGACTCAATATCCATCAATTTTCTTCAAAGAAGCTTCATGAACATTAAAGAAAACTGAAGGAGAACAAATCGCTTGAACTGTATTATCTTGACGCATAACAATCTGATATGCCTGAAAGAAAGCAAGGACCACATGAATGTACATACACCAGGTCATCTGGCGGACCATTAGAGCAGATACTTCAACTCTTAACAGGCCCTGTAACAAACGACTGAGAAACTTGATTTGCATAAAACAAGGAAGCACAATTATGAATCAATTAAATATGGAATTTTAACACAAACTAACACAAAATGTAGACAATCACTTTTATTTCAAGGAATGTATGTTTGATTGAGGTTTGAAAGCTGAAGCTTCTGACATACAGTAAGGTGATCAAAGCCCAAGTTTTAAGAAACATGCAACTTAGTAGCGCATAGTTTTGTGAGCGGGGCCTAGTGCGGACGCGTAGGGAAAGAGATCCCATTGTGGTTATTAGGGCGTGAAGTTTGATGAGAGATACGCGTCTACGAGCAGAGACGTATAGGAAGGCAAAAGGAGTTCAGCGTCCGTGTGGGTCTTCTGTTGTTTCCGTTAATTTCCCATTCGTGTATTCTTTTTCAACTATTAACAACTTTCCTCTTTCTCTCGAACTAATTGAATATGTTTACAGAGTGCATACCCTGAAGATCTAGCATGACCCGCCGCTTTGTCTCTGTAAATTACACTTTTTTTCTACTCTTATGTTCACTTTTGAATGAAAAATTGATTTTAGGGAAAATCTCGCCTTATTCAAAGGAGGTTTAAGGATGTTCGCTATTACATATCTGGCGAGTAAGAATTTGATTTCCAGTTTTTTTTTCTCTTGCGTTCCATTTTTTAAATTATATGTGTTAGATATTATGAGGGAGCAGATCTGGACACCCTAGAAGTCTATAACAATGTGCTTATCCAAAGCATTGAAGAAATTGATACTTTATTGCGACATCAATCAGGTAAACCTCTAGACGTTTTGACTTCTTATATGACAACTTCAAAAACATTCCTGATTGATTGATTTAAAACATTATTGGAATAATTTACAAAATAGTATTTAGTCCGAGGCCACCGCGATCCAACAATTCTTTCCCCTGACGTTAACAGAGTATGTTTCTTTTCATTATTCCGTTAACAATAATTTGTAATTTTGGACTTGTATATACGAAATCATTTAATAAATGAATATTCTATTTAGCGTTCCTCGCCATTGCGTGTCCTACAAAGATTGGAACGTCAAATCAACGCTGCTTGCATACTGGCTGATGTAGCACACCTTGGTATTATATTTTTAGATGTTTTTATTTCCTATTCTGAATAACCAATCGTTATAATTTTGTTTTACAGGCCCAGAGGCAAATGCCCATGAAGCTGAAGCGTTATCTCGAGTAGAGCAGGTGTTGGAACAACTTTATGAAACGATTTCTTCAGAAACGTCACTTCGAGGTTCTGGAACCGACTCCGAGTAAAGAGTTCTGCATTCCCAATATGACATTTTGCATTTTTTTAAGCGATTGAAAGTTTAATTATAAACTATAAGATTAAATTAATATAGCCTCCTCCCAAGTCGTAAGCACCATCTCCACATATATTACCAATGTGCTCCATGAGTCTTTTAATCCAAATATTAGTTTTTGTTGCTGTTGAATGAATAATTGAACAATGAATCAGCTTTTGAATATGGAAATATTGAAGAACTATACTTTGGAACATTTTATAAACTCTGGTATATGATGTGAGTGTGAACAAATAAAACATAAATTCCGAGTAATAGTAAGGAAATACTGAGCGCTTAAATACAAACAAATGGTTTTTTCTACCAGTCTGTCCCCACATTTCCAACATATACATTCAATTGATTTTGAGATGTTGATGAGTGAAGTTTTGAAACAGGCTGAAATTTTTAATCTTTGAAGCCAATGAAGCTACATTTTTTCATTACGTGACATAAGCCAGCGTCAAATATACATTGCGCTATTTGTTTCCATTTTTCCGTAGTGAAAATGTGTCTATATTCAGGATGTCTTACAGCCTGGAAAACAAGTATGCGATCTGTAAAACTGACAATAGAGATACCTGCTCGATTTCATGGACAGATGAAGCTGTTGTAACCAAGTCTCTGAACGAGCTATCACGAAGAACTAAGCTTCTCCATCTACCTGATAATGTTGAAAATCATTTTTGCTTGTGAGAACTTTTAACATACCCATTTCTTGTTCGGTCAAACGGCGAGCACCGAATCCTCTAATCGGAAGTACACACCTGGCTAACTGATCGAGCATTGTTGGGGTTCTGTTTTCAACAATTAATTGACCTATGAAGAGACTCTTATAAGTATTCGGTTCCGCTCTCACCGTCTTCAGCTGTTTCCTTCATTCCATTTTGGGCTGTTTCAGCGGCTTGATATATTTCAGTTATAGACCTGTATGAAGAAACTCCTGATCCATCATCGATCGCGGGAGCACCAGCTTCCATCTCTCGAGAAGTTACCTCAAATGATAGATTCGATATTCAACGATGTATAAATGGGAACACAGACTTTTAAACTAGAGCCTCTACCAACTCCTGCGCCAGAAATCAGGCACCGTCTCCACTCAGAATAAGAGGTTGGAGGATCCTATTAATACTTTTTTTGGATAGTATGAATATCTAACTACCTCTTTAGGAACAGATCCAACATCTACACCTCTCTCACTGAATCTAGGATATTCCAGACACCCCGAGTACTTGGCTCTTTCTTGAGGAGGCAAGTCCGCGATATATTCATCCAGGTTTGACCTAAATTTGCACTGTTTAATTATATCATTATCATTGCTGGAAAACCTGAGATTGAGAGCATTTCGGGCTGAACCCCTATCTAGAGTGTTCAAATAATCTGCACAGTTAGATGAAGGCCGGCGGCTAGGTGTATCTGTTTCAAAACGTCGTCTGCTATAGATTCCTGTCGTCGCATAGTGAGAACTGTCTCTGAGTTACGAGAAAATCAACTATCTTTGTCTTGCTATATTTATACTTGTCCATGATTCCACTTTTTTTTCCTTTGGTCGCAGATGATGCACTTCGTGTTGCTTGTGCCGTTGACGAAGTAATTTGTGAACCTGACGGAGACAGTGGATATGACTGATTTCTATGGGAACTGAAACTATGAACTAGAAGTATTTTCTGACATGTTACGTACTCTGCTACGGCATATTCTCCTTGGGCATCGCTGTTACCTTTGTTCCACCAAAACTGTCCGATTCCTATTTTGTTCAAATCGGCAGCTGCAATTTCACCGTATAAAATGAGGCTTACTAACTATACGAACATGGTGGAATTCCCAATAAGAGACGTTTCCGATTTTCCTCTTGAACAGTGTAACGTCGCAAGCAAAAATACAAACAGCATAGTAAGAACAATATAACTGAGACCTGCAGAAAAAACGATCACAATACTTTGAGAAATGACTCACAGCTCCTATCAGGCCAAAAATGAGCCATAGTGATAAACTTGATCTCCGGCCATCCTGCCGACCTTGAAGAGCAGGATTTTGGACATTAAAAGCTTTTAATGTGGAAGTTTCAGAAGTAGTGACATCGTCTAGCTAAAATATATTCGTTTAGTTTGCGAATTATCGTGATAGAAACTCGCATTCGAACTCAATGTAGCCGCTCGTTCAGTTTCAGCGGGAAGAAAACTGCCACTGTCTATATTTTCATTTGCAATACTGTTATCATTTGATGATTCTTTTGTTTGAAACGGTTTGTTTGGACCAATGTTCAATCCAGCAAATATATCTGAAACAAAAGTATGAGTAAAAGCTGATTGCAGTAATGCTGACACTACCACCCCTGTCTTTTGGAGTTTGAAATGATATGATGTAGAATGGCAACGAGTTTCATCTCACATTTTTGATTTAACAATTACCTTGAATATCAGTTCGTTGGTTTTGATTTTCCTTCAGAGATGTGAAATCATCGTCACCCCTACTTTGATCGATAGTTTTCGTATTTCCTGGACTTGAAACAGCTTGCCCTGCGTTCAGATTTTTTGTCTCTGGAGCGCAATTTTTGAAATTATATTCATAACCGTACCCTCACTCTCATCTGCGCCAACCAAAGATGTTCCGTCATCTTCGTTATCTCCATTCTGAAAAGGGATATTCCCATTTCTGGAAATCGGTTTTTCAGGTTTTGTCACAACAGTGTTCCAATTCTGATTTTGATCCACTATCGGCTTGATGGCTCCTTCGGGTAATCGATCTGTAGAGGCTAAACCACTTGTTGATTGAGATGAGCCTCTTCCACTGAAAGAATTACGGGTATTAGGGACAATGCTCCGGGAAGTCGGTTGAAGAGAAAGAAAAAAAACCTTTCAATATTAAAGTTGGGATTAATAACTGGTAATGGCAACGCATCCACTTCCGGTAGTCCATATACACACTTGACTGTCAAAGTCTGATCGCCGTGAAGAATCACGGCCGGATTTGCACCTATTCTTATACGATTTTGGAAGACACCAGGCGCAGGCTATAACAATTGTAAGAGTGAAAAGAAATGGAATGATAGCTGGAATTTGTCAGAGAAAAAAAACTAACCATTTGTGTAAGGCATGGATCGTTGAAAACGGCAATGTCAATAACATACTGAGTTTCCCCATTACCTCGCAACCTACATTCTGGTCTGCCTGAAAAAAACTGATTTACAAAAAAAGTCTGAACGAACGGATTAAAGATTGTCTATAAAAAATTGTTCACCTGAGACTCCAACGACAATCCAATCCGTGAACTTGCCGTCCGGATAATAATTGGGGTTAAACTTGACCTCGATAGTTATAAGTTGAGAACCACAACGGGGAGTAACTGTAGACAAAGATGCATTATTTTCGAATAATATTAGGCTCATAATTATGTTTGTTTTCTATTTGTTTTCGTTAGAGGTTGATTTCGTGGACAGTTTATATGTTTAAGCAAGACTGGAGATAGCTCAAAAGAAGTTCTCGTTTCCTCTTGATTCTGTTCATCTCTTCCATAGATTACATAAGCGAAGGAATAAAAACTTCCTTGAAAAGAATGCCTGTTGACCATAATTAACTGAATAGGACCAGAAAGTATCGCAACCATGTTCCGGTTACAGTAATTAGTGGTCGGATAGACGAGAGAAGGCAATTCTATTGTTCATTGCGAAGAAAAATAGGGGGATATGTTATTTGCATATCCTTTGAGGTTCAAAAAGAGACAGTTTCTTATTATTTTCTCTTCGACGACCATGAATGGCCAGTCGGCCTCAACATATTCAGGATTTGTTGAGTTTCAATCATAGAAGACAGAGTAATTATTTAATGATGGACAGGGGGAAGAAAACCAAATGTAGCTTCAGAAGAGAAAATGGGAAACTGGTTTCAGTACTTTCCTTTTCAATTCCGATCTGACTTATAGTTCTAATTATGTGAAAAAAAATTAAGAAATCTCACTGAAACTCACTTTCATAAAACTCCCTGTTATTGAACGAAAAAGTTAGTTGTTTCCAATAAGACAGGCAAAAGATTATTTGTATGAATGGTGAGGATTTAAAATTGCATTGAAATCGTTAAGGTTGAGTTGTTAAAATACAAATAATCCTTTTTGATGAAAGCTCAACATTTGCGAAGTAACCGGATGAAGGCAACTGCTGAGGACCAGTTTAGGTTTTTGATATAGAAAAGTAGGAAAAGGAACAAATGCAATAATACGGTTTAAAGCTGAGAGATAAAAGAACCCACTACGTGTGTGACTAACCGATCATGTTAGTGGTTAGGTTGGTTATACATTACAGAGAAGCATCCTATTTATCATTTCTTTCATTCACTTTTCAGTTGGATAAGTCAGAACGAGATAATCTATCTATTCTAGCTCCCTCTCATACCTAATTACCGTTATTTGAAAGTGTTCATATAGTGAATGTAATAATATGTAGAAAAGTAGAATCATGTTTTCGGTGAGTATGAGTAGTGGAGAAGTGATGAAAAACGAAGACTAACCTTGTACTCTAGGAGGCAAAGAGAACTGACAAAAAGAGGAAGAAATGAAGAAAAATGGAAGAATATATAATCGCATTTCTTTAACGATGTGGAAACATTCTATGGTTATACCATGATATGGAGGCAACTCGGATGTAGACACGGATGACGCAGGCTCTGTAACGAGAGAACTGTAATAAACTAAGTGACTTTGAAACAATTCGTTTTAATAATAATGATAAGCACAAACAAATATATTACGAACAACACTGGCATTTTTAATCACCATTAGCACTTATAAGGTTCGAAGTCGAAATCTTTAAATATATTCTCTGCCGAAATATATCCTGGGAGAGAACACAAATCATACAAGGAGATCGGCGAAACTTCGGTTCATCGAGTACACAAACTACGAATAAAAAAATATTGGCCTACGTTAAGTCAAAACACATGAATGAAATCCGGAAAAAAAAGATGAAAGTGAAGAAGAATAGGCGTTGTTGATGACACGGAATAGAAATGCAGAAGGTATAATTTAACGAAAAGAACGAGAAATCTACTAAGAAAGACATATATTACCTCATACAGACTAAAGTTGAAAAGTTTTATTAGCTGGCTGAAAAGGTGAAGTCAGAAAGGTCGGACTGGTGTAAATGAAAGATGATCGTCGCTAACCTCAAAAGGTTTTTATTGCCAACTTCTAACATTTTCATATATGTTCTCAGTCAGCGTGAAGAGTGAAACACAGACTAAGAGAACCAAAACGTTGAGTTAGATAGAATTTTATTAAACTTTCTTGTATTGTGGATTTGAGTAATTTGAATACTCACAAACTGTCTGTTGTCTTCGAAAAACACGGCATCGAAAAGATTTCTGGTACGCGACTAACCTCTTCACACACTCACAATTATCTTCCTCAACTAAATATATAGAAAACAACCTCTATCAAGTAGACAATGGAAATACTGAATTCGAATCAGTCAACGGAATAGTGATTTACAGAAAATCATTTCACATTTCATGAAACTGATATAAAAAGTGTTACATCTACTGCATATGATTCATACTTGTAAACAGTAAATATATAGAACTAGACAACCAGGTCAATAAGATCAGAACCTAATCTCGGAAATCCTCAAGCGATGGCATACCCAACTATTGTGAAAACTGGCTGAGCTGTGAGAGATATGAGTAAAAGCAAGTTAGAAGAACAGTGATGTCGGCAATTTTAACTATTCATCCGTAAAAAGAAGCTTGCCTATTTCATTAATCATTTTTCTCCACATATGAACGAATATTGGAAAAAAAAGACTAAGGAAGAAGTAAACGCATGAAAGAACTTCCAACCCTCATTGTATATGATCGACGGTACGACTAATTGGGCTGGTCAGAACGTTCCGCTAGTCTTGTACGTCAATACATACATGTGCGAGAGGATAATAATAGATTGTTTCTATTCTGTTTTAGGAACTTATTGGCAAAATTACAAACACTGACATCGCAAACAATGAGTGATATGAAAACAGAACAATTGTTAGGCAGAGTTATTGAAGCAATTAAAAGACATTGAAAAAAACTTCGATGAAGATAACAAAACTTTTGACAAACAATTCATAACTTCTTCAACGAATGAAATGAAAACGAATAAGAACGAAAAGAGCTTGAAAGACCTAGTTATGGCTGAATAGTTTAGGAGAACGAAGCATCTATTGTATGAAAAGAGATGCTTGAAGGTAGGTACGATCGAGTACAACTAAAAAACAAGCAAGATCCAGGTGTTACAGCGATGCGAGGAATAATAGTCAAGGTCGTTCTCGATAATGTAGAGTCACAAGTCGGTAAGTTCAGGCACTGGAATACAAGCTTACGCAACAAAAAATCTCTTATACGAGCTCACTACATTCAAATGATCAACAAAACAATTATCCTATTCTACTAGATACACCAACTTTCATAATCCAGATTTTCGAGAACGTCTTCAGAATCAAGTAAGTTTCAACAAGCCTGCTAATAACTTAGTCTACAATATCTAGCCAACACGCCAGCCCTGATATTATGAAATAAGGCATTGCATATGACAGAACGAACACATGGTAAAAGTAGAACACAACCAGTTCGCTCGTCTAAAAATTAAAATGGTTTAGATCTCTCGACACGTAGTTTTCACGTAGATTTTGTGTCGTTCACAAAACTCCATCTGGATTCTTTGAAAACTCATATCAATGAGGTGTAGATATCTGATAGAGCCCACTACAAGCACTTCGAGTAATTATCCACGAAATAATAGTATCATATAATAGTTTTATGAACCGATAGACCTCATCGTTCATAAAACAACAATAAAGATACGGAATGCAACCTTTTCAAATATTGGCAAAGGTTGGAGTTTATGAACCCGAGGCGGAGCCAGCCGACATCATGACAATTCAGTTCCAGCAACTAGACAGACCCATAATTAACGGTATTATAGAAAAAAATAAAAGGTCAACGTTGCGCATTGTTTTGAAGATATGGAGCAAAACTTTACTTTAATATCCATGGGAATTCGAGCAGTTTATTTACAAGAAATTTTAAAGACAATTCGAAGTACAGCCCTTCTTTTAAACACCGGTTGATCCGAAACCTCCAGCTCCACGAGCAGTGTTATCAAGCGAGTCACATTCAACATAATTACAGTGAGCAATTCTTTCACAAATGAATTGAGCAATTCTGTCACCTTTCTTGATCTGATAGAACAAACAGAGTTTTTTTTTAAACATAGAAACTCACAGCAAAATCGGCGTCACTAAAGTTGAAAAGAAGAACTTTCAAGATTCCACGATAGTCGCTGTCGACAACTCCAGCTCCGACATCAATGAAGTTTTTAGCAGCTAAACCAGAGCGTGGAGCAACTCTTCCGTAATATCCCATGGGAAGCTCAACCTGGATGTCAGTTGAAACGCAAAACTTGCCTGTTGAAAACATTTTAGTTTTATTTCAACGCTCAAGGATACTAACCTTTAGCGGGCACTACACAATCTTCCGCACTGTACAGGTCAGCTCCAGCAGCACAGACAGACCCGTAAGTAGGTGCATGGGCATTCTCAGTCGTTCTTACGAAACGAACGGCAAGTCTCTTCAAAAAAGCCATTTTCTGAATAATAATTTATTCACACCTGCTCAGTGGGATTAGAAGAAGAAACAGTTTTCTCCTTTGTAGGGGAAGTGACGACTGCTCCAAAGGCCATTTTGGCGGTAGATTAGTTTAACAAAAGTTATAAGAATGTGAGATGAAAGCCTCTCAAAGTTACAATGTTTCAAGGAAGAACACTACGTTTGAAAATTTCGCGGGCGCGGGTTCAAATGTAGATTGCAATTGGAGCAGATATTTGAAGAAAATTGATTGATTTGTTTTTTCGGAACAGGTACACTACCACGTGGATGGTTGCATTTTCTCACTGTATTCCCTTCTTACACGATAGTTTCTAATATCCCTTTCTATCAGACAAAATAGTTAGCGGATAAAGTTATACAGAATAATAATTTTGTTTAGTTCGTTGAATGGTTCTATCCAAACTATTGCGATCCTTCTTGCTGAGGAATAATCATTTGAGTAAATCGCTCTCTTTCTATTCTCCTGATCATCATAAAGGAAATAATCACTCTTACTTCCACAGCTCAAATGGTACTCGATCATGCTCTCATTTATATTTTTAATTCAAGTCTCCAAATTCAGTGAAAACTTTTCCTCTACTTGCTGGGGCTAGTTTACTTGGGTCCTACTATCTTTATGATAGGACGAGAATCGCGCAAGCTGATGCTGGCCATCAAATTAATAATGTCAGTCTAGACCGTCCCAGAAGACCTGAATTACCTATTTATCGAAAAGATGAAGTGAAAAAACATGGAAAGTCCTCGGATAGAATATGGGTTACGTTCATGGATGTGAGTCTGCAGACACCAAGAGAGCTCATCTTCGCTTCTAGGGAGTGTATGATGTGACTGATTTTGTTATTTCTCATCCTGGTGGAGACAAAATTTTGTTGGCTGCCGGAGGACCAGTAGATCCATTCTGGGCTTTATACGCACAACATAAAACAGCTGAGGTACATAGTTAGGTTGAATGTTAGTATAGTATCTTTCTTCAAGGTGTTTGAAATATTAGAATCTTTGCGAATAGGAACACTTCATCCTGATGATTTGATCGATTCGAAAGAAGTACAGTTTGAACGTGAGAGACGCTATGTAGGTTTTATACTTTTAATAGGTGGATGCATCTGATCCTTTTTCTACTGATCCTATTCGTCACCCTGCGCTTATTGTGAACAATGAAAAACCTTTTAATGCTGAGAGTCCACCTTCACTTATTACTGATTCTTTCTATACTCCTAATGAGCTATTTTTTGTTCGCAATCATTTACCTGTTCCAAAGGTTAGTATAGGCTTTTCCTGTGTGTAGTTCCATCTGCATACTCTAGTTAACCTATACTTCTGTTGTTCATGTAATCATACTATTTTACAGACTGACAAGGATTCACATATCTTGAATATAGAAGGGATTGGATTCAGCAAGCCTATTGCTCTATCATTGAAAGATCTCCAGAGCAATTTCGAAGAGGTTACTATAGTTTCGGTTCTTCAATGCGCGGGAAACCGCAGAGCCGAAATGAATGAGTGAGTTCAGAAATTAAATGAAAAAAAATAAGGAAAACTCGATTATTAGTTATAAAAAAGTTGCTGGGCTTATGTGGAAAGGTACTGCTATTGGTAATGCTAAATGGACCGGTGTTCGATTACGGGTATATCACCTACGTTAAGCCATGAACTCTTTGTTTTAGGATGTCCTGATGGCGCAAGGTGTTGATCCTAACAGTAGAAGTATTAAGCATATTCACATGGAAGGTGCAGATAAAGACCCTACAGGTTACTCAACAACGAAGTATCGTGGATTACGTTGAATTCAGGTACGCCGTACGGAGCATCTATTCCTTTTGAAAAAGCCATGAGCCCTGAGACAGTGATAGCTTATAAAATGAATGATGTTGACATCCCTCCAGACCATGGAGCTCCTTTGCGTCTAATCGTACCAGGTTTTAGAATACCAGATTCGTTTTTCTTAGAATTATTGTATTAGGTAATGTAGGGGCTAGGCAAGTTAAGTGGCTGACAATGATTCGTTTGAGCGATGTGGAAAGCCCAAGCCATTGGCAGAGGAAGGATTATAGGTTTTTTTCAAATGATTTCTGTTTCTTGTTACCGTTCATGCTAAGGGTGTTCTCTCCGCATGTTCAGCTAGGAGATGAATTAGACTGGGAAAAAGTTCATTCAATTCAAGAGTATCCAATTCAATGCACATTCTGTGTTCCTAATACCCATATAACGATAAGTCGAGGTTTGTATCTAATGTCTCAAGCCACGCCCCCTAATCATGTACGTGGTCGAGCGTTTGCGTCTTTTATTTCTTTTATGCTGCACAAAACAACGGTTGTGCTATTCTAAGTCTCTAAGGCTACACCGAAGTGATAAGCTTACAGATGAGGAATATGTTGATGTTGCCGGTTATGCTTGGAGTGGAGGAGGCCGTGGGATTATTCGAGTTGAAGTTTCAGGCGATGGAGGAGAAACTTGGCAGAGTGCGGAGTTAGAGCAAGAACCATCACAGGACGCTGTAAGATCATATATTGGTTTTCATTTTGATTTTACATTGTAGGAGCACATGTGGGCTTGGACTCTTTTTAGAGCTTCCGTTAAAATACCAAAGGAAGGGTCCAAAATGATGTTGGTAGCTAAGGCAACTGACAGGTAGGAGCGTTTTCGATGATAACAAAGAATGTCTGTTCTAGAGCCTATAATACTCAGCCTGAATCACCTGCAGGCATTTGGAACGTACGTGGTCTTCTACATAATGCGTGGCCGAGAATTCAAGTAACTGTTACAGATGATTGAGGAGCATGATATCAGTAGTTAGTTTCGCCTTAATAATAATTAGAGAAAATTTTTGATTTTTTATTACGTTGCATGTGATAGATATGAACTCTTATATTGATTCTGTGATATACTCTTGCCAAACCATCCAATATTGGATGCGTCAGCTTAGTTTATAAGCAATCTTGTCTATAATGATATCTATAAGTGTGATCGTTGCATTATAAATGTTTAGCGATTTTCGTGTTCTTTCCTTGACAGAGGATGTATCATACAGATTTTTATCTTAATTTCATTTTACCACTTTCGATTTCTGAGGAATGTTCCAATCAAGGTTGTATAGCTACCCACAGCTTACTAACACTTATTTCTTCTGTGAAATCCCGATCTTTTCCCATGGTTTGAACGGGTATCAGTAAGTAGTGTGTTTATTGTCGGGAAGAGTATCATAGTTTACTTAAACCTTCTACATATTTGACAGCTTAGAGGCACTGATAAGCCTCGGACAAATCATCTCACCTATATTGATTCTTTCTCTGATAGTTGTATATAATTTACCAAAATTAAACTTTGTCTTCCGATTTCAGCAATGATTGACAAAATAATCAATCATTTATACGTGTCTGGAGCGGGGCCGGTGTTAAATGAGAGAGGACAACAGGAAATTCGGGATCTTAAGGTCAAAATTTAAGCTCGTTACAGAAGCATCGTGCTCTCTTGCAGGTTGGACATGTAATAACGGTCTCTGCCATGGCTATACCTCTTGAGAAAAGAATTCCAAATATCAAGTATACGTGAGTCATCAACACCTCCCCAACAAACCTTTATCAACGACTTTTAAGATTTGTTTTCGCTATGGACTTATCAGATCACGATATTCTGTCAAGTTTGAATGATTGCATCAATCAGATAGATATTTCTGTTAATGAGGGAATCAATGTATTGGTGCATTGGTTTTTTAAATTCCTTTTTGTCTATATCATCATACCTCTTAAGTGAAGCAGGAATGTCACGTAGTATAACAGTCGTCACTGCATATTTGATGAGGAGGAATAAGTGGAATTTAGAAAAGGCACTTACGTTTGTTAAAAACATTCGCCCTATAGCACAGTTAGTGGCAACATCTCTAACTTGACTTTAAATAAGTTTTTGAAGTCCCAACGAAGGATTTCTGGATCAACTTAGAAATTTCGAATTATTAGGTTATAACGCGAACAGAGAAAGTATGAATGCTTCTCAAGAATATCGCCTTTGGAGAAATCGGACAGGGAACTCTTCTGCTCATAATAGTAGTGGTTCGTTATATTTCCTGACACATCTTTATTGAAAAATCAGGAGAAAGTGGAATCACTGACGCCGAAGCCAACACGTCCTCAACTACAGTCAATGAGAATAAATACAGGTACTGATTTCAAACCAATAACAGGCATAAAAATGCATTTTCAGATGTGGGAAATGCAGACAAATCGTTTTCTATGAGAGGCATTTGATAAAACACAATCGATCTGATAATCAGGTAAGCTAGAGAGACTAAGCTTTAATATTTTGATTCGCTTATAGCCGTGTACACTATCCTTTATAATCGAGCCCATGAAATGGATGTCTACTTCAGAATATCAAGGAAAGGTGAGTTTCTGAATTTGTTTCTAAAATTATCATGGATTGAGGTATGTTGTCCTTCATGCAACGAGAAGTTGGGAAATTACACTTGGGGTGGAAAACAATGTTTAGGTGAAGACGGAATTCATTGTAAACAATTGAGTAAGTTATCAACAGCGTTTGTTGAGAAACACTCAAATTTTCAGTTACTCCCTGGGTACATCTTCACAAATCAAAGATTGACGTGGTGAAAAGTAGTCAGCAGACCATGGTCGCGCCTATAATACCAGCTGTTGTTATATCATAGATATTTTTCGTGTTTTTTTATGTTGCCATGGGTTGGATACCTATTGTTATTAGTTACAGAGTTTCATTAAACTTTTTATATTTCGATTTTTTGAAAAGTTATCTGTTTTACTTCGTTTATCTTTTCCTGTTTTCCCTGTGACAACTTATTTTTCGGTTTTCCTTTTCCAGAAAATGATCATATCTGTTGAATACTATGGTAACAATTGTAAGAACGATTTGGAAGTGAGAGATCTGTTTTCATCAACTCTTTTTATTCTTTGAAGATTCCTGGGGACCATATCACTGCGGCTGAGTTCAAAGCACTGATTGAGAGTCATCTAAACATGAAGCCGAATATGATAGCGTTTATGTATGTTGATGGTGCTATATTCACTTTTGAGGATCTAATAAGCCACAATGAAACTGTTAAAGTAAGTTCACGGCCATTCATCATAAAGAATAGCTGTTTTTAAGAGCATAGGGTTACGGGAGCGGAGCCATTGTCTGGTTTCCCCCACTTTCGACCAGAGATGTGTTATTCAGTCTAGTGGCATTACTGGTGAAGCTTCCATTCAAAGTCTTGAGTTAAACTTGACCTATTCAGAAGATAGAGTTGACAACTTGATTAGATCTATCAAAGTCAAACACGATAACTTTGAAGCTTTCAAAAATTATTTGATAGCTCAAAAAACTGGGTACAAAGTGGGTGTGCTGTGACTTCTAGGCTCATGGTATCATCTCAATTGTTTTTAGTTGTACCAGTCTCTCCGTCAAAGCACAAATAATTATATCATGCATTCTGCAGCCCATTCTTATCCTACTCTGATGGGTTACTATGAAGAAAAACCTGCTGATCTTGGTATGGGAAAAGTATTAAAATTCTATCTAATTCTACCTTAAGGTGGTTTTCTGATTTTGTTCACTGTCTCTTTTCTGGAGAAACAGAGATTAGCGCTACAACCTATATCTGAAGAGCAAAGAATCATTCATATGTAAGGAGATCTTCTCTTAACAGCGTTTATCACGTTTTCTTTTTTTTCAGGAACCGTGCCGAAGCTATTGAGGAAAATCCGGAAATGCTTATTGAAACAAACATGCTCTATTTCCGAACAAAAATAAATGGAGTAGATCTGGTTGCTTTTGTGGACACTGGTAAGCAATGGCCTTATCCGGGTGACTAAATTTACTCATTTTAGGAGCTCAGCAGTCTTTGATTTCTCCTCGATGCGTAAGAAAATGTAATCTTGATCATCTAGTTGATCACGGCTCGTCAAGAACGTTTTATGGTATTGGAGGCATTCAAAGGAGTTATGGACGGATATGGAGAGGTTTGAGTATTTAATAAAAGAGGATGTACCTGTTGATTTCAGCGGATATGGATGTAACCGGCCATCAAGTCCCTGTGTCATTACATGTGGTGGATGGAGCCCATGACATGCTCTTAGGGTTGGATATAATGTTGCGACATCGAGCAGTGATCGATCTAGCGGTTTGATATATAATAATCACGGTTGAAATACTTCATCTCCAGAATCGTACAATAACTTTTGGAATAGCTGTAGGTCAATTCTTAACAGATGAAGAGTCTGCTTTAATGCGTAGAGAGGAATCTGATAGAAGAAATGATGAAATGGATACTGATCCAACTGTATAAATACTCATGTATGTAAGGGTTTCTGACTATTTTTCTGTGAATTTTCATATATGGCGTCTTCAAATACATATTACGTTCTTTGAAAGCGCATCCTGTGAGTGTAACTTTTTCCGTTTTATACGAATCTCCATGTTTCCTAATTGCCTTTTGAAGGTTTATTATTATTTCAAATATTTAATATAAATGAAGTATGTCACAAACTACTATTTGAGCACCGGTCATTTTTTACCACGAAGGTTGGAACATATCACAGAAAAGAACCAAGGTAGTTCTTCCTTTCTCAAGCAATGCAAAAAAAAAGCAGAATCATGCACTTTTAGCTTGGAAGAAAGGAAGAATTAGAGATGAATAACTAAATGAGTCCTTCGACTGCGACAGGAGCTAAGTATGGTAGATCTTTAGCGTGATTTTGTTCTTCAAACTGTGGTCTGTACTCCCCATGGTTTCTCCTGCGATCTCTCATATAGCGGAAAGTGAAGAACGCAACTACACCAATAACGAGAACGAGTGCCTAAAACATTTTTTTAGCATCTTAGCTGAATGAAATTATGAATTGATTATTAGAGGATCATCAAATGCTGTAAGGAATTTGAGAAATGATTAAAGATTGATTGTCTTTCTTTTGAAGAATAAGCTTTCGAGTGTATTATAAAGAGAGGAATCGTGAAAGTCGGATGATACTTCGGCCCGCATGTATAGAGATATTTCAATTGAATTTTCATCGGGTCAGTGTGGTTGGACAATAGAAGTGACACTCAAGGTTATTTCTTCAATTTCACAACACATTTACTTTAAAACAGTTCGTTTCTTAAAAAATAGTCTCTTGCGTCATGAATCAAATAAGTTAGCATATTCAAAATATAAATAGGTGGTTGAAAACAACTTACAATAATTCCACAAATAAGACCTGCAGTGGCCGATCCGCTAAGTTTATTACTTTTTTTTGTGACTTCAAGTAGTTCAGATGCTGCATCCGCTGTACTGTTCATGACTGGACGGTAGCGAAGAAAAGTACTGGAAAACGATTTTCTTTAAGTAGAGGCTTTCATTTATATTTTGACATTTACCTGTCTAGAATAGAAGTCAAAGGCTGAACTTGATATCCTGTTGCTGTCTGTGGGATACGATTAGTTAGAAGGGAGAGCTCCCTAAGGGAAGATGTTGGGGGACAAACACAGAATAGCTCTTTCTCAGATGTCCGACAGCCAGTTATTACAGCTGAGACAGTGGATGCTGAAAAGTTAACTTTCAATTTCTTTAGGAAAGTAAGGAGGAGGAAGAGAACAACCGCTCGCGCTGAGTGATGAATGTAAAATGAACATGAGTTATTAAGATGCTATTACGTGGAATGTACAAATATTCAGAAAGTTGACGATGTGTGTTGTCATCGAAAACAAAAAAGATCGAAATGAAATAGTAAAAAACATTTTTTCAGCTTCCGAACATCTTGGGCTGTGAATTAAATACAAGCGAAACAAACAGATAGCTTTGTGAGGACACAATCGAAAAGTTTCTCTTTTTAACACAGAAAGAGCAGAAAAAGTGGATTTCTTTCTGACTTAAAAAAGAGGACTCCGAATCATTTAACAATTGGAAGAACACAATACATTGACAGCGGATATCTTTAGCATAAATGAAAAGTTAAACATAAGATGTGTTTTTCATTAGAAGGTAACAATCAAATTGAAAATATGCTTCAAACTTTAGAAAATCTGAAGTTCTCTTGTAGTTTGAGAGGAACTAGACGAATTTATGCATAAAGTGTCCAATATGGATCAAGATGATAGACTTTTTGTTTTTTTTTTCATACAGATGATATTCAAAACTGACAAGCATCCACTGGGAATGAAAGAACGAGATGAGGAACGAAAGCAGCAAACAGGAGTGATGAAGAAAGATTAGAAAGTATGAAAAAACAAGGGAAGTAGTTCACTTTTACGAATGAGGGAGGCGGTAGACTAGTGTGTGGATATATGCAGGTGGTTACTGGCTAAATGAAGCTTCAAACCATATGTAACTTGAGACGACGTTGCCTAGAAGCTTAATATGAACAGATGTGGAAGATATGCAATAGACAGAGAATAGAGACGTTCCATACGCTATTTCAATATAAAAATTGTAATGCAAAAAAGACAAAGAAAAGAAAAAAACATGATTGAAGATGAGACTAACGCCTTCGGCATATTCAGTCGTATCGTATGAGTCAGTGTATGATAATCAAATATTTTTGAGCAAATATTATTGTGGGAAGAATGGTGAGACCGAAATCGACGTTTGAAGAAAGTAACGAATTTTTAAAATTTCATTGATTTTTCAATCGAAATCGATAAGAAAAGTGCGACAGATTGGGGGTTAGTAGCTAGTGGGCGGGTGATGATCAAGGATGATGGACTTAACAAGCGAAATGCCTAAACTTCTTATTCATTCTTTTTGGAGATTATTTCAAGATGATGAATCTTCTGAATAGTTTTGAAGAATGTTGTAGTTTCTAAAGAGTCCAACAACATGAATGATAAAAAATAATATGAATGTAACATTTTGTGAAAAGAAATCAGGGGGAAAACCGGCTAACGAGAAGAGATGTGATAACTGAAATCTCACACTTATTTGATTTAGATGAGAACAGGAAGAAATCTATTTGAGACGAAAGTTTGCACTGTATGACGCAAATAATTTCTTTGTTAATGTTTTAAAGTATTGATAAGTTGCTTTCTTGAAGAAAGTTTGTGAAAACTCGTTGGAGAAAACAGTTTAGAGGTTAAAGCTGTAAGTCCCACAAGAAGTATAAAATGAAAGATAGAACCATGAACCTGCAGCAGCTCAGCTCCATCAATATATTCATAGTTGAGCGAATGTTGCTATGGAAACAGAAAGAGGAATTCTTCTCAAATTTAGCGGAACGTTAAACGGAAACACAGGTAAAGCGGTTTTTGAAAAAAGAAATTTGATAGTGTATATATGAGAACAACAATTGTCTGAAAGATGTATGGAAGAAACAAATTGAAAAAATACATGTGTACTCTAAAACGTTCCGACCAAAAGAGAGCCTATTGTCCTTCTGTTTGCGGATGAAGTTGATGAAAGATGTTTCAAATATAGTAACATTGGAAATTTCGAGGTTATTCGAGATGATTTCAAGATGAGACTTCTAAACGAACAATGAGAATTCTACAAAAAGTAGTATAAAATGAGTAGAAATGCAGAAAGTTTGTTCGATCACATTCAGAATAACTGGCCGTCCGAAGTACCTTGGAAGAAATTCAAATGCTGACTGATTTTTCTTTATAAGGGACAAGAGCAGAAAAAAATTGGAACTTACCACAAAAAAAGAGATTAAAATAGGGAATCGTAAATCATTAGATAATCCTTTTTCTCATCATCGAACAATAAGTAACTTAAGAGAGAAAATGATGTGTAGATTCGTTAAAGTATAAGAAACAACAGTCGCCTTTCGATCACAGGCAAGTTACCGACAATGAGACTGTGACGACAACGATGACATGACGATGTCGCAGTCAAGCGACTGGTTTTTATAGAAAAGGCCATATTTTCGTTCAAAAGAAAACTATAATTCCCATAATAAGCCATACGAATCGTATCATTGGGTTGAGAGTGTGAGTAAGAAAGCGGATGCAAATTAAGTTTTTTGGTTCAATTGTTGCGACTTGAAAAAAATGAATCGAGAAAAACGGTAAAACGGTCTGAAACGTAAGGTTGTTTGATTAGTAATGACTGTTATCTCTTAAAACTTTCTTAGCAAAGTCTTAAAGGAAACTGTCACTGAAAGTCCTCCGATGACTTGCTCTCTATACTACTTTTCTTCAAATATGATATTGTATTCTCTTCAATGACTTGGGTGCTGATCTGCCGAATTGATTCTGTTTGTTTCTGCGTATCTCCTCACGTCATCTAGCAAGCAAATAACTAGTCCGTCATATACAAAATCACAACTTTGGAAGTTGTGTACGTTTCATTTCAATCTTTTCTCCAGAAAACCTTTTGCAAATTTTCCGAATAGTAGGAAGAAAATAAGATAATTCCAAAAATGGAGTTGGAAACAAAAATTCGAAGAAGCTCTCTTCAGCTCTGTTCTTCGATTGCAATAGGAATAGAACATCAACTATAGGCTGGCGCAACAAGTCAGGAAAGAAGAGGAAATATTCTTTTCATGAACAATGAAATGAATAGAATATTTGTAAATATACTTAAGATGTATGTCAGATTACAAAGTAGAAGTTTGTGAAACTTAAAAAATGAAAAAAAAAGAAAATAAGAATAATTACAAACAGAATGCAACCGCTAAATGTGTAATCCGAAATCAAAATAAAACCTAAGGTCATGCTAATTTCATTTCCATCATCACGCAGCACGTGAGAGAATCCAAAAGTTGCAACGCTTTCATCATAACTTCAGCACAATATGTTCTGATGAGAAATTAATTTTTGAGAAGACAAGGCAGAAGACGTAAGAGTTATTTTGTACTTCGAATTCAAAAACAGCTCGTTAATTATCATATTTTTAAAGAATCTCATTAATTTTAAATTTGTGGAGAACGAAAAACTAGTCAACGACAGACGAAACCTTAATTTCTTGAGAACTTAAAAGAATTTAGCTGACGAAGAGGTCATAATGCAATCATTCTTAATCACTGATCGGCAAAAAATGTTACTGACTACTACATTGAGCAGAGAGGGCAGCAAGAAAAATAAGAAATAAATATAAAACGGAGAGGAGAGAAGAATCAAGTATAGAAAAGAAACAGAAATAAGCCACAGTTTTCTACTTATTCTTGATAAATGGACGCTAGGTGTCAGAAACTGAAATATGCCGAGACTTCGGTCAAGAATTCATTGACCCCCGAAGAACGATTCTGATAGAGAAGGGGGAAAGAAACCATATTAAATGAAAAGGGAAGAGAAAAAAAAATCAAATGTGAAACTTGTTGAGAAGCAATATGGACGGTAAGGTTTGAACACGTTGTTGACAACATTCGGCTTGATCATAGAAGACTACCTGTCGTGGATTAACATCGTCACACCCGCGACATTGTCAACGATGTTGATCGACGAAAAACTACTCAACTACATATGAGCGGAAGATATAGAAGAAGAATCAATTTCAAGTACCAGTTTCTTTCTTAAACTTCGTTTCGGAAAATATATTCTGATTATTGTCGACTCGTTAAGAAATTTGGAATAGAATAAGTTCAGGAAGAATCACTAGCAATAGGAGTCAGACAACGCGCACACGTGAACAAACGGGGAACCGTAGTTGAACCAGAAAGTAATGAAGCGTAGTTTTCCGTGTGATTAACGTGGGTGGAAATGAATTTGATAATATGGCAAGCTATTTATGTGATAAGACGAAAGATTATATAGAAATGGAATGACAAACAAGCTAATAATTAATCAATATAAGACTGTAGCATTATTATCTCTCTTTCAATTTGTATTAACAAGTACAGATGAAATCGGAAAGGCGTATGGATGAGTGAGAGCCCAATCAAATCCTTATCAAACTACAATAGAAACAATCAACAGTTCTATCCTTTCTTATATTTTTCTGCTGATCTAGATCAGTTCCATATAAGTAAGTAACTGATAAAAATCAGCTGGGGTTGATACCGAGTTACAACTCTTCTGAATACACACGATGGTTTCATATTAGAAAAGAAACGTTCATGGAATACGTCCGTTTCGTAAAAATTCGTATGAGTTCTCTACTTGTTCGTGAAAAACACGTGAGAGATACCCAGAAGAAGGTACTGATAAAAATCAGCTGGTGTTCATACCGAGTTACAACTCTTCTGAATCAGCACGACGAAATCGTATGAAGTACGAAACTAAAATCGAATGCACTTGGTGTCGTCAGAACTCTTATGCAGTCTGTTTGCTAATATCATGCATAACACAAGTGTGGTGAACAACAATGAAAAAATAGTAAGGTGACCATAAAAAGCCAAGAATATCGAAGAAAGAGTTCTCAGCTAGGGTGTTGCTTCATTGGAAGGAGGTAAGTCTTGGGGATTCAACTTGTTCAGAGGTGAGAACAGTTTTTAGTATTGTTCAATTGAAAGTGAAAAATCAATTGATATAGTATTACGTTTGGTTCATTTTATCAAAAGAAAACAAAAAAAAGAGCAAGAAATGTACGGAGCCGATGCCGACTCAAGAAAACCAAACTACATCTTGACGTATTTGGGGAAATTTTTTATTATGCGTTTGTATGTACAAATTCACCTTCTTTTAATAAAAAATGAGATCAGTGAATATAACTGTGTTGAACATTATAAAGAATTACCTAGCAAGCATCGAATTTGGGTGAAGCAGAGGATGTGCGTGCATGGCGGCGACTCGGCGCAACTTGTATGTTCAGCCAGAAGAACAAACGGTTCAGCAGCACATTGCATGACTTCTGAAAAAGAAAGAATGAGCTCACATGATTTTAACCAACTTCAAATAACTGAGAAGACATTGGTGTGAAAATCATTATATATCTAGTTATTATTCTATTTGCAAATCATGAAGAAAGAGTTCCCAAAGAATGAAGAAGCCGATCGCATACAGATTCGTTCGAACAACTGATGGAGAAAAAACAAAGAACATGAAATTTTATGAAATTTACACAGCAATTCTCGTCCTTAGAGCAAGTTTTGTGTAGGATTTTCAGATATACTACAGAGGCCATTCATCTGACTCCGCGTCGGAAACAATATAGCCAACGGACTGGTAGGTTTAAGAGAGGAACAGCCATCCGATCCCAAACAGAAATTTTATGAACACTGTAAAGAGACTGAATTTAGAATAATAAAAGAGAAACGCAAGAGAGATATGTTCGGACAAGCCATAGATGAGAGGTTAGGTTACAACTTTTTTCCTAAATTCTAACCTGAAAAGAGTTTTCAGTTACTCGAGGGCAATAGATAAGCTACTGAACAAAATTAATACACAAACTGGTTTACAATAACGTTAACATAAAAATTGTGTTCATTTTCAAGTTCTGCATTCGTCATCTCAGTCATTCCATAACCTAAAACAATATTTTCTGTTGTATTGCTCGGAAGTTCTTAAGTTCGAAGAGTATGTCGTTCCTCTTCAAAGCTTTATGAATGACTTGCTCAAATATTGTCTTTATTCGTCATTTACTTTATATCCGGGGTTAAGCTCACATTGACAACTTACTTCCAAGAATAAATCTTTGAGAATTGTTGTGGTATCCATTCGGACATTATTTTAATAAGAGGAATGGATTGCGTGTAGAATCAATCAGATTAACTGGAATTTGTCTATGTGAACAGAATGGAAAAGCATGCTATTGAACTAAAAAGCGAAGAATACGAACTTTAGAAATAAATGTAAACGTCTAACTTATGCACTTTCGTGTCTTCAGTGATGCTCATGAGTAGGTGTTTCTATAAACAACCACTAGCGTTTGACCTTTCACATTGTAGTAGTAGTGACCTCAAACATACGCTATCTTGAACATAACGATGAATTTTGCAGTCGCTGCATCACTAAAGATACTTGCTGCATCTTGTACACAAATTATAATACCATTTTCAGAACTTTGTTTCTCTGCTGGCAATATCCTCCAAGGCTTTGACTCATTTTCCAATAGACTAACGGTTCTTCGCCAAAACTGATTGCGACCGAAATCAATCTTTATACTTGGCAACAACATGATTAAGATACACGACTAACTATAGCGAACAATGAAATTGATGTGGTTACCCATTCATGGCACCGTGGTCCATAGGTACATAAAACAGCCTGTACACAAATTTTCCACTTTTACCCGTTTCATCGTTTCCATTTTTTAAGAAATGGGCTGTCGAGCTCATGGAGCTCAATCACAGAGCAGCGCGGAAGTTCAAATAAGGATTAAATTTGAAGCACAATATCGCGAAACTTAACGATTTTCATGAACCCTAAGTTATATATTCATAATCAGGAGACTCTAATTAGCCTAAGTTGCAAGTTTCAGAGAATTCCAGAAAAACCGATTTTTCGAGCTCAGTTTCTATCTTTCGGCGAGCCGGGCTGTCGAGATTCTTAAAGTGGGAAATGAGCCAATCACAGAGCAGCGCGGAACTTCAAATAAGGATTAATTTTGAAGCGCAATATCTCGAAACTTAACGATTTTCAAGCACCCCAAGTTATATATTCATAATCAGGAGACTCTAATTAACCTAAGTTGAACTCTCGCGAGAAATTTTGCAAAAACGCTACCGCTGGCATCTTGGATTCACCTTATTTTTTCGAATTTTTCGGGGGACACAAGGACTCGAGCGTACCCAATGGATTCGAGCGAGCCCTTGACAGGAAATAACCTGTGCGGGGAAATAACCATGAAAGAAAGATGAGAGAGAACGAGGTTTACGAACCACAAGACACCGGGGGACGTATTATGTTAGGAACCCCAAACCTACCACCTTGCGAACAAGGCTTGCCCCTCCCAAGGGACGCAACTTCGGTTACTTGTTTCATAAACCAGCACTCTACCATTAGACTATGCTGTTATTATATTTAATATAATATATGATAAACAAGTAATAGTTAGGACAAACTACAAGCCGTGTAACGCATAGTAGTTTAGTGTTAAGGAAAAAGGATGACAAATGAGATCAATCCATAGTCGGAAAGAACTCGAATCGATTGAAAGAGGAATTGTACATCGAGCTGTGTCTACTTGTATACTTTTTGTACTGTAACAATTAATAGCTTTTTAGTCTTGCATTGAATCTTCATTTGAAACTTGCATTGATCATTTAAGTCAATCTATCAATTGATGATAAGTTTCATGTGTTTGAACAGTTCGATCAGGCAGAAGAACGATAGTAAGGAGTTTTCAGTTACCCAAACACAACGTTTAATCATCACACTGAGAGGATCAGAATGAAAAAAAAATCATCGAAAACGGATGAGTTTAAGCGAAGTTACGGCTCTAAGAGAGTTTTTAAGGTGCAGGACCAACCGCTCACACGTGCGCGTGTTCGCCAAAATGGAAAATAAAGAAGTTTCATTTTCATCATCTGACGCGCTTGATGCGGTCGTTCATTTTCATTTTCGACCATCTGACGCGCTCGATGCGGTCGTCTCTTTTCATTTCCGACTAATTGACTCGCTGGATGCGGTCGTTCACGTATTTTCATTTCTCACGTGTGCTATACAGTGTATCGGTTGTACATGAGTACCTGTAGCAAAGTGAACACAACGATAACTCGTCGAAATATTGACCAATTTTGATGATTTTTTTTGCTCGAAGTTTACAAAAAGCATTGTAAATAATCTCTTTGATTGATTGGACCGTTTTTCGACGGATAAGATATCTGTATGCTGGAATAAATCGTGTTTCTATCAAAACTTCAGAATGTTTTGATAGAAACAATATTTTTTCCATGAACAAAAACATTTTATTGATGGGCAAACAACAAGATAATCTATATTAAAAAAGAAACCTCATCAAAAGTTCTGAGAGGAAATTGAGAAGGTGAAAACGCAAAACTGAACAGATAGAGATTTTGAAAAAAATGAGAACACAAAACGCAAAGAAAACGCAACTAAGGGAAAAATGCGATTTAAGCTAAAATTCCGATGGGTTCATCTTCGATGCCACAGGCATTGACTCCTCGGGCAAAGTAGACATAACCGTTCTCAGTTCCCCAAGTATCTCCCCAAGAGTTCTTAACGATCCAGTAAGGTTCTCCACGTTCAGAGACTCCATAACCAACTATCATCAGAGCATGAAGGCCAATAACCTTAAACACATTCTATTATGCATACTTCATCACAGTGATAACCTTATTCTTGCAATCGTAATCGTTTGGCCAGAAAACACCTTCCTTATAAGCTCTCATAGGTTGGGTAACAGAAATACCAATGTTAACGGGTCCAAAGTTAACAAGCCAATCAATCATGGATTTCTCGTCGGGATGGAGGAAGTAGGCAACCTTGAGATTTATAAAACTTTTTTTTAATAGTTCTGAGAAATTAGAACCTCAATCTTGGTTACATTCCCGTGGACACTGCAGGTGTTCTGACGATGAGCAACATACGGTAATTCAGCAGCATAAGCTAATCCGTTACGATGAATATATCTGGATATCAGTGTTCAAGAGATAGATTCGTTCTGAAATATTACCTGAATGCTTTGTCTTCATCTCCTCCGTTACAAGCATTGTCTTCCAAATCACAATCCAAGAGAGTTTGTTCGGACAAGTTACGCTTTTCTCCATGTGCAATAGCATAAGCTGCTTCGACTGTAGCAGTAGCAGCAAACGCCCAGCATGAGCCACACTGTCCTAAGAAATAAAAGTAAATAACTCGAACATACTATCAAGTCTGAAGTTTTCTTCTTATAAATATTTACCTTGAGCTTTCACAGGCGTGATAACATTCTTATCTCTCCAATCAAAATGCTCTGGAATAGGTGCAGCTCTCTCTCTGGTGGGTGGATCATTACGAATGAAAGTAGCTTCTCTACGTAGAGTTTTGTAAAACGACTTCGGGAGGAGAGTCTTCAAAGTACTATGTTAACAATATGAATGCTGAAAAAACCTTGGCAAATTCTTCATCTGACCAATCAGAGAGATCATTTTCTCCATAAACAGCTCCATATGTTTGCTGTTCATTAAGATGCTCAATATCTGAACACAATTCAAGAATGATTCATAGGAACTTTTCTTAATCTCACATTTCAGACTTCTTTCATAGTTTTTGAATTTCTCCATTGTCTGATTATTTGTATATTCACGCGAATATCTGAGCAAAGACATCCTATATATTATCGTGTTGACATAAAAATTCAAACTTTGCCATAAAAGCGATGTATCTATCAGCGTACGGTAGAGATGAAGCATCTATTTCTGGGCTAAAGGAATTAGAATGATCTATTATGGAAACATACTGTTGCTTCATCGATCTGGAATTACTTATCGAATTTATATTTATTGTTAGTTTTTTTGAATTTTTTCTGCTTCATTCTTTTTTTTTATCTTCAAAATCAGCTTCTATTACAGATTTCTCTCCTAAACGTTCTTATCAAATTATACACTGAAAAGCTGTAATTTGATAAAAAGGTTGAAGAACTGATTACTTTAAAGTAGCATTCAAGCATCGCGCATAGGCGAAACTTTTTACGCACATTTTACAAATAAAATAAAATAAATAGTTAAAAAGAAGTAGTCTTACTTCACAAGGAAAGCGAAAGTGAGCGAAACTGTTAATGCGAAGAGGAAAACTACTACAAATCGCCTGAAATCAGTATTTACACAGAAAAAGTAGTTTTTTGAAATATCTTACAAAGCAACTTTCCAAATGTATCCTCTGCTAGATGTCGATCGTCTCTCCTCTTGGTCATCTTGAATGATCAAGAACTGAGCGTCTTTGCTCACCAGCGGTTTCGACCTAGGAATAAACGAAATATAACGCATAAAATGAGTTTCAAGAAAACTTTGAGACAAATACTTACCTTACGGAGACCATGATCGACAATCAATAATAGACAGGAACTTTATCAGAAATTTGCTCTTCGAAGCTCCACCTTTTTATCCTTTTTTATCAGTGCGTTATCAATAGCTAGAATCATA
This sequence comes from Auanema freiburgensis, assembly GCA_030370435.1. Lineage (NCBI taxonomy): Eukaryota > Metazoa > Nematoda > Chromadorea > Rhabditida > Rhabditidae > Auanema > Auanema freiburgense. The sequence goes on from CM059367.1 coordinate 1,593,208, forward strand.
GTATGATTACCGTTGAGAACCGCTATGGTCAGTTCAAACAGCTATCATATGTACTTCAGTTCCAGTTGAATATTTCAGAAAGTCACGGTACCAACAATGGTATCCTCAGTATGATGAAAAAAAATGAAAACTATAAATTTTTATTAAAGCTCTGTGATGCTCAGAGAACATCAAATACATATATGTACAGTTTATGATACTTTAAGTATATAGCATATAATATAAGAATCGAGATCGTTAACCGGAAAAAGGCACTTCTTCAGGAAATTGTTTCAAAAAAATGGTCAAAAGGAAGTCGTGTGAAAACCCGCATAAACGACGTACCAAGAACTGATAAACTTCTATAGGAAATGAAGAAAGGACCATCTTTCGATGAAAAGAGAAAAGACAAATAAGGGTTAAAAGGAATGAAAAGATGGTTATGGTTGAGGTTATTTGATAGTAGAAGTTTGGCTGAGATGGAGGTGTTTGTACAAGTAAAGGTTCGAATCTACACACAGCTTATTAGATATCCGTAGAATACGTCAACTAGGAGTGGCGAATGAGATAAATCAAAAAATAGAAATTTGGGTGGAAAAGGAAATTTTGAGCAAATGATGGCAACAAGGGAGTTGAAGAAAAACTTGAGAAACAACTTGCTAGCTCTAAGCATAGGAATCAGTAAGCTTTGTAGATTTTTCGGATACACGGACTGGACACTTCTTAGATAATGTACAACGAAGTAAGACAATAATGAAAAAAATCAAAGTGATGCATAAGGCAATGAAAACGTATTCCCATTGGAAGAATGAAGAAATATGGGGTCGTTCGATGCGAGTGTGAACCTCACTCACGGCTTCTCTTCCAAGCAAATCATAATTAATCAAACGAATTGTGTAATCACAGCTTTCGCCATCTAACTGAATCTGGTTTGTGGTACTGATTGAGTTTGTATACACGCTTTGGGTTTCTGTCTGACAACCGTGTTGTTTGCTAGAGGTACTATAGTACTCAATCTGATAAATGAGGACGTTGTCCACATTAGCTGAAGCTTTCCAACTGATGAGTGCTGATCCATTCGAACGCACACGAACTTGTAAATCCGTTACTGCTTCTGGAGCTACAATAACAGAAGTTAAAACAATATTATTTTTTTTAATACTTACCGCAATTCAAGCTGCCTCTTCCATGCACTTTAGAGCATTCGAACGAGCGGAACTTTGAAGATAATGCTCGACTGGGAGTCAGTTCTTGTTCGTTGCGAGGTAATGGCAAGGCGGCAAACGAAACAGTATATGAACTGTCAAACTCCAGATGGGTAAGAAGAATGGAAACAGAAGTGTCCATTATGATATCCCGAGTTATCCTTTGCGTGGTGTTCGAGAATTCCAACCGGTGATGACAGCTATCATATGCTGTTCTTGGCCAATGGAGATTTGCTGTTACTCCTTGCTCGGAATTGTAACCATTCTTAACAATGAGTGGCCCGCCTGGAAAACAAAAATTGAAATACAATTCTATTGCTACTTTGATGAAAGAAATTAGAGTAAGAATACTCACCAGGAATTTTCAAAACCGGAGAACCACTGACTTCAGCCCAGGTGCTCGTTACGGTATCTCCAAGACGGCCGTTTGGACCAACAACAGTGATTTTGAACTGGTACTGAAGGCCAGGAATAAGCCCTTCTACACGGAACTTGGTCAGAGATTCAATTGAAGCTGTGATCCAGTTGCTCTCATCATACTCGCCCAAGGCATGGGTTCGCTGTTTCCACTGTACGATGTAACGAACTGGTCCACTTGGACGGAGTAAACGAACTCCAACAAGACCTGAAGAAACAATTTACAATGAAAAACAGTATCATACGAAGTTACCTTCCGCAGAATCTTCTATTTCGTCATTCACAGAAGGATTCTGGCAGAGCAGTTCTACTGAATGAACAGGAGACGTTCCTATTTTGGCAGAATCAGCAGAGCTTTCCATCCAAAATCGTGATCCTTCGTGCAAAGCTGATTTTGTTGAACGAGTAACTTTTTTGTGCAAACGACGAAGTTGTTGACATCCAGTTTCGCACATTTTCCCTTCTTCCGATTGAATTTCAACAAATTCTTCGATGCTTCCATCAAGAAGTTGTTTTCTAGTAGCCACTCCGTACTGAAAAATATGAACTTCTAATTTGAAATGGTGAGTGTTTGGGAAGGAGGAGTCAAACAAAAGAAAAATATTAAGAAATATGACAAATGAAAAAGGAAGTAGGAACGTCTTTCGCTATTACATCTCATTAACATGAACACAGCAGCTGCTCTTACATGCGTTTTCACACGCTCACGTAAACAACAACAATCGGTGTTTTGAAAAGAGTGTAATTCAGAATGCCGGAAATAAACCTTTGGCATTCTCAAGTGAAAGATACGGTCAACGAAAAAGCGTGTCAGTATATCAAAAAGGGTTAGTTTTGAGTTTCGAATTTAGTTGAACCAATCACAGTAGGAGTATTTCAAAAAAGAAAGAAAATTTCCTGTTTGTTCATCAACATGCAATGAGAAGAGGGAAAAGAAAAAGAACGACGTGTAAATATTATGATGTAAATAAGGTACAAATGTCTAAGAGGTTTGGGAAAAGAAGAAAAAAAAACGTTTAAACGAACCTTCTCAACACACTTTGCCTGACATTGAGCTAATCGGAAATAGTAAGCATAGTCTATTTGAATGTAGGGAACCACAGTGAAAGACAATGTATAAATTGGCAAGAAAGCAAATAGTAACAGGTTTACCATGATCTGCAAATAAAATATTTTCAGAAACGGAATATATGGTCAGATATAGCTTTTGTTAACGAACTGTTTCCAATACAATAACATATAACAAACAACTGGAGTAAGAGACTGTTACAACAAATAAATTAATTTCACAGAGAATAAATCAAATATTAAATTATCTAACTATGCGCAAGTGGATGCACAACATTGTTGTTGCGAATGGTCATACATGTGTGATACTTGAAACGCGAGAATTTTCATGAGCATCAACATTCAGCTTTCCGAAAGCTTTCAAGTGAATGAGAGAGTAAGCTCTTACTATTTAAAGAGAACACAAGTTCATTTGAATCATCAAATCAATCGAAACGTTTCAAAGAGCGTAAGAGCTTCAAATGGTCAAAGAATTAACAGATTGGCAACTCTTCTCCATGTGAAGACTTCATTTGAAGGGTTGGTTGAATGTTAATATTAAAGGAAAACAGTTATGAACAACTACCCGAAGATATCAAAGAAAAACGGAACTTGATAATGATAACAAAATGGAAAGGTTACAGGCTATTTATGAAAATGAATGAAATAACAAGCCGCAGAAATTGTGAACTACTAGAGTAATATAAAAGAAGAAGCTCCATACAAGACAAATATACCACAAATACTAATGAAAAGAGTTCAGTTTGACAAGAGCAAACATATCCTTATACTGAAGACAATACCCTTCCTTCTCAAAGCCAGAGGGAGGAGCAGTACTGGGCGGGTCTAGTCAGATCGTTAGATAGACACAAATGGGCGGAGCCAACTATGTACAGACAGACTGACCACGGCTGTTAGGGTTAAGAGAGTGGTTTGCAAAACTCAACTGATAGAAGAAAGGTGAATGAAGATATGAGAAAGGGGAGGGTGGGCACATCCGGAAAGGGAGGAGCCTCTGTGACTGAAGAAAACAATAATAATGCCATTGGAGAGAGAGGGATTGTTAACGAAAACCAAACTCTTTGTGGAAAGTGAAATGAATGCCATTGACTGATTATTGACTATATATGTATGGTATGAATGTTCACACCTTTCTTGCAGTTTGCCAATGGCAATCAACCCAGTTAATCTACGAGTCGTTTGAATCAAGAGAATCGAAGTGTGAACAAGAAAATTACTCAGATTAATCCGATGGATTATCAATTCTCTCCAGTGAAAATGACTGGAATTGACCCACAACGTCAATTTTATCCTCAACACTCCTCACTCCGGAACAGCTTGACATCTAAGCTTAACACCCTACCTATGGCGTTACTTTAGATGACTGAAAGCATAAAGAAGGATGTTTCCTCTCAACAATAACAATTAACACAAAAAAATGTGCAAATTGGAGAAAAAAGTTAGTGAAAGAAGTGTTTTGTCATCTTTTCGCTTCTTTATTCCGCCGTTTTACGAATTATGAATGAAGAGAACCCAAATATCATTTGTAATTTCCGAAAATGTCTGTTAAATAGCAGATCAACAAAAACGAAAATGATAGCCTAAGGCAAAAATAAGAGATTATACCCGTCACACACTTTCACGGAATATAGAATATGAATAGAAACCTTATTTGGGACAAGATTAAGATAAAACCTCAATTGATTATATCATAGTGAAGAAGGAAGAACTGACGCAATGACAAATATAAACTGAGCTATAAACGAATAATAATTGTATGAGTGAGTTAGCTGTTCTTCGCATCACACAAGAAATCAGCCCTATTAACAAAAAAAAAGAGAAAGATAGATGTATAGGAAGAAACAGCAGTTGCTTTCAATTTAAATTCTTCCAACATTCATTTTATAATCTAATTTCAGATAAGAGATGAGTGTGATAGTCGCATTGACTTGGGTAGAATGAGAAACGGATACCCAAACCAGCTTTATATTACTTTTGAAATAACTCTTCTGTTTATTCTTATCAAACTCATGTTGGGACAAACTTACGTTTGTCAGATTTTTGGATGTGAACGAATCCATTTGAGATTATTTAAGAATGCGAATGTTCATGAAAAGCTTATCAGCTCGGGAGGATGAATGATGTGAATGAGGAAAAAAGTTGTTGAACATTCCAACAAAAAAAGTGAATAAAACAAGAAATGGTTCATGCGAGTACGAAGAAACCTCTCAATCAATGAATTAGCGAAAAATAGGAAGAATTTGAAAAGAAAAAAGAGAGAGATTGAGATAAGAAGAGAAAAAAAGAAGAAAGTGCTCTGAGATGTTGCTCGAAAGAGCCGGAAGAACGTTGAGAGTATCAGAGATAATGCCCATAGACGGATAAATCATTAAATGAGTGGAAGAAGGTGCAAACACATTTGAATAATTTTATTTTCTTCTTCAAAAAATACGAGAAAGAAGAAAATCAATTGTATTCGTAACCAACTGAGATGATTGGACGAGTGAGAACGTCCATTTCTTGTAGTTTGCACCATTCGAGAGCAAAATAGAAAATACAAAGTCGGCGATTTCTACAAATGAAAATTGTAAGAAAAACATAATTAGCATAATTAACACTCCATATATGAAGAAAGAGAGAGAAATTCGGTTTGAATTTTTGATGGAGAGCGAAATGACCAACATATCATCTCACGTCCTTAGTAGAATGAGTGATGGAGCTATGAAGGACTAGGAGAGATGAATGAATGATCTGTCAAGAAACTCACAGCAAAAAAAGTTGAACTGCGTAACCTTCGGCTAAGATGCGGAATAGATTAAAGAAATACGTCGCTTGTCGTTCATTTCATGATATTCTTCTTAACCACTGTCCGGAAGTGTTATAACCGTCGGGTCTACCGTAGGCTTATAAGCCTTTTTCAGATTGAAATGAACAGTACCGATCTGCCTATGAGGAATTTGAACTGATGGTCATGATGATTGTCAGATAAAAGCAGACCGAACTCGCTTGAAAGTTAGATTCTTCTATCGACCAAACGAAAGAATAATGAGAAGCATATATAGAAGAGAACCTCGAAGCTCTCAAGTACTTTCCATAAATGGAACGTGAAGATAAGAAATGAAAACCTTTATAATGTATCTTGAGAACGTTTAAGCTCAATGAATTGAAGCTTGAATTATTAATCAGCAGATGGAAAGATAGAAGTGAAGGAAATGAAATGAATGAAAGAGTTTCCAAACATCAAAAATGTCACCATTCTAAAATCAATTCGGATATGCACAAAGAAGAAGCTTCAGAAACTTTTTTTCTGAAGATCACAATGAGAAATGGCAGAGACGATAGAGGGAGGTTCATATTTAACAATTATGAAGAAAGCGCTGGTGGACAAACTACAGCGAGTAGAGGGCGATTATCAAGTAATATGATAGACTAGATTTAATTTTGAAAGTAAAGGTCGTTGGGCAGCTATTATGATTCTCTAGTCAAGGTCTTACCCACTATTATCCAATTATTGGCGAAGCGATTTGTTCGACATGCAAATCAAGCAATCGCCAGGTGAATCATTGAAAACAGGCTCTTTGGTATTTGTCACAAACCAGAGTTAACCATATGAAGCATGTTCCAAAATATATTGCGAATTGTTTGAGGAATATACTTTTGTGAGTTTGAGCAGTTTCCCGAATGTGAAAGAAAGAGGAACACAATTGATGCGCTCATTTGCATTTCCGAAGATCTAGGCTGTTCGAAGGGAAAATGTTTCGTTGGAAACAGTTCTCTGTAAAATATGCATAATGTTCGAATGAACAACCTTTTAATGCGAACGAACACGTCAAAAACCGAAAACAAATGAGATTTCCTTTTGAATTCGTTTTTTCAAGTTCAATCAAAGCCTGTTGTATGAATAGAACTTGGTCAAATTGCGATATATTCACAATCAAATTCACACAATCTTCTAAAAGATAGAACGAAGAGGGATGAAGCTTCATCAGGAGGTGGTTGAAGAATGTCAAAATCATTCGCAAACGCTACCGCCCAAAATTTGAGAGGTCATGGAGAGAACGAACAGAAGTGATGAAGTAGTTGATGACACTTAACACATAGTCGGCACTTCAGATCTATTTTCAAATCTTTTTTAATTCAAGTTATAAGCTAAGACTGATAACGAAAATTTCATGAAGTTTACATAATACGAGCTGTATTTCGCCCGATCAATCTACTGTGTTCACATGAATTCAACTTCTTTCCACGTGAATGATTCCAGGAAGAATACTTCAAATAAGTCGATTAAGCAGTGCAAGTGATAAGAATCAAGAAGAAGGTGGATTGGCAGAGCAGTATATTGAAAGCGTGGGAGAATAGTTGTTTGGTTCTCTGACTACAACCAAATTAGGTCAAAACTATAATAAGAGTAGTGTATAAATCGGCAAAAAGGAGCACAAAAATACGTTAAGAAAGGTTTTAGTATTTTGAAAATATGCCTTCTCCCGCTCAGCCTTTTTTGGGCGGCAGCCGACAAGCCTTTCTATTCAGATGACTAGAATTGGATTACGTGCTACTGCTCTCTTCACATTTTATTTTCTCGCTTTTTGCTTCCTTACTTTCATCTTTTGACCGCCGTGCCTTTAATTCTGTCTCTCTAACTCCTTTGTATACTTTAAGCTCTCTCGCTGGCCTTAGATTCTAGTTTTTTTCCGATGATGTCCGCCGCCTCTCACTTTAAAACATCTCCTCACCACTCTAAAACATCTCTTAGCCGTTCATGTGAGAGAAAAATGTTTAAAGAAACACGACTAATAATAAATGAGAAAACTTACTTAATTCAATGAAATGATCAAAAAAAGCTGAATACGATGAGAAACAAAAAGGTTATTCATCTCATATATTATACTTAGGTCACGTATTGTAAGGTTGACAGGAAAGACAGGCTGTCACTTGATGGATGACATTCTCTCTACTCGCAAAAGATAATGGGATATACAGAGAAAAAGACATGCAGCTGCAAAAAAACCCTATAAAGATGTGAATATTCTCTTTAACTCACTATATAATCACATAGAATGCACTGACCGCACAAGCGATTAGCTAGCGGTTTTCAAAAGAAGCCGTCATTCATCAGACGGTTTGACTAAGACATCTGATTAAAAATGAGAAAAAACAATTGGGCTTATGAGAATAATTAAGAAAGAGCATCTATGATGGGTAATTCTAACGTATATTATGAAAAACAAAGAGAGAAAGAGGTAGAGAAGAAACTTTTTATGGTTTCATCGATTGTATGAGTTGTTTTGAATGGGAGATTGTAGAGAAGGAGAGCTGTTGCATCAAATGCTAAGATAATGGATTAAATGAAAGAAAAGAAACAAAAGATGAAAGAACTGTGCTACGATGATTGTATAAAGTGTATGATATGAAGGCAGAAAAGAGTTTTCTAGTACAGTTACCTAACAAGGAGATTCCATCATCAACCGCTCAATGTGTCATCGCCAAAAAAAATGAGATTGTTCTAACAGAGAGTAGTACGTGAAATACCACGTGACTTCAATTTGCATAACGGTTGAAGTAAATTACAACCAAAAAGAGAGACAGAAGCGAAATCCAATTATGTTTCGTGCGAAAAAAAAGAGAAATAGTTGATTTCTCAAAAGATGATTCTTTCTTTACATATTCTGCAATCATCTTTAATTAAAGAGTCGAATAACTTGGAACACAGCGGGTAGTATTGTTGCGTCAAGTATGCAAAGACACCATTTGTGTATGAAAGAAGTAAAAATATTTGTAAGGTAGCTGCAATATGAGCTACGACCATATGGAGCTAAAATGAAGCTAATTTGAAAAGGAATTTCTCAGTAAGAATACTCATAATATGTAGTAAGCATTACATCTATAATAGTTGCTCATGATTTAATAGCGTCTGCGAAGTCTGTATACAGAAGTGTGCTGGAAGCAGCAGACGTTAACTTAGCATAGGAACAACAGCAACAGAAGCACCAAGGCAGTGTCGGTCACTTCCTATAATCTGTCTACTCGCCATACGCTGATACTCTGTTCTCTCTCGCTCTCAGCAAGCTCAATGAATATCTTCAACGCATTCGTTAACTATTATTGAGATAATTAGATGGCCGAGAAAAACCAAGCTCAGATAGATTTTGAAAACACTACTTGTATGCAAAGTAATTATATTTAACTATAGGTAATAAAAAGATGCTATAAGCAAAATATAATTAAGAAATGTTGGTTCAACAATCGCTCCTAGTATCTAATGGCAATTACGTCAAAATAAGGATTTGTCTTTGACAACCGTGATTGACACAGATCTATCCAAATGCTAAAGAACTTTTAATAAACTTGATGACAATGATCTTTTCTTCTCTTTCCTTCTTCCCTCATAACATGGGATTATGAGAAAAAGGTTGTTTTCTACCAATAAGTGTCTTTTAGAAACTGTAAAAATGTCAACGACCATATAAGATTTGCGAGGAATCTACCATAACTAGGGTAGATCAAAAATATTTTCAAAATTCGATTAAGGGCTCCCAAACAGTTTTGAGAATTGTAGTCTGCTTGTCAACCATCAATACAGATTTGAGACTTTGAGTGAATCGTTTAATAGGTTTGCAATCAAAAATGAAGGATAGCATGAGAAATCCTTGAGAAAAACCTTTCGTAGGTTTACCTTTACGGAAGAATGAAATGAGTCATATGTTCTAACCTTCTCTGTTAAGTTTGAATAAGTGCCGCTACCTTCTTTCGCAGCCGCTAGAAATTGGAAGCTTCAGCTTTCTGTAGCCATCAGATGAATCATAGTGATTGAGGCTTTTTTATTAATACCTATCGTGTAAACACTTTTTTGGTTTTGTGTGAACAATAGTGGGGACACCTGACTATTCTGTTCTCTCTTTAATTGCATTGTCTTTTATGCGAGAAGAAGAAAAGAACATTCTTTAATCATCACCGACTTACACGGATTGATATGTAGATGAGTATTAACAGGAAGATGAAAAGAGATACAAGTTTTGGATGAAAAGAACACAATTAACAACTGTTCACCTTATTTTCTTTCCATAATTTATTAGTTAGTTGAGAGTAGTATGAGATGGAACAGTCAGACAGGATGGCTCTCATAGATACTGTCTAATCTTCCACAGACTGACAGAGTTGTGATGAGTGAGAGAGAGAGATTAATGAAGCATTTGAGAAAAAGAAGAGCTGTGCTCATTAATCTTCAATTGTCTGTTATCTCTCATAATCTGATTGTATTCATAGTCCACCTGTTCTCGACTGGCTGTCAGACTATTTTAAGCTTCAAAAGGCAGAAGCAGAGGCCTCATCGGTCAGATGTCATTTGATGATATGAGTAAAAAAGCTCACCGATGTAAATGACAAATGTAAAACAAGAGTGCCACAAAAATAAACAAAAATGAGAATTATTAGAGAAATAGAATGAAAGACGGGACTTCGATGGGTAATGTTGAAGTCACGAGTTCTTTAACGCTCTGTTTTAACTTATACATCCGATAGAAATATTTCTTAAGAAATTATTTTCTTCGCTTCTGATTTTTTTTTGTTTCACAGCAGTTTCTGACGAAATGTATTCATCTCTTTACCTTCCACTCTTAAGACAAAGGCTTGACAACTTGCGGAAGTAAGAGAAAGCTTTAAGACGAAAACGTTAAAGAACTCTGCAGCTTGATTGTTGGAATTTTTCATTGTCAAGTAAGAAATTGGACGTAAATCCGTTATAGGGGGGAGATCTCTTTTCATTGGGTCACACTTTCTTATATGCCGGTAGTCAATGAATCATGTGGATAGTAACTATTCACCATTCATCTTTAGCGATTACGAAAAAAAAGTTTGGAAAAGAAGTTTTTGTTTTGTGATTGGAAAGTATGACGTCATTCATGTATTCTTCGAACGATGAATATGATGTGTATATTGTGAAGGAAAGTTGGATGGCCCTATGGGTAACACATAAGAGGTCAGAAGATGATTTCCGTTGCAAGACAATGCCGGATATGGTCATATTTATTTTAAAATAATTCAAAAACAATAGAGTGTTAGATAAGATATTCGTGTGGCCTTGTGTCTTACTTATTTCTCACCTCATTCAATTGAATGGTGAAACTTCTTGCACATTTCTATTATGAGATAATCTATTGAATAAGATGTTGACTGATTAGGTCATTGAAACCAAAATATGGCCTCATTGACTTTTCAATGTAACTGTTACTTGAATCTAACAACTAGGAGGGAAGTTAATAATTGAAATAACTCAAAAACACTATTATACACTCTAGAAGCAGTTCTTTGGGAAATTCATTGTTCACTTGTTGAGACAACTAACTGAATTCTAATCATGATCGAAGTCTGCTATGGGTATTAGTTGAAATCAGACATAAACACTTGTTTTGTGTGGAAGAAAGTTTCAAAAATAAAGCAGAAAGTACGATAGCAGAAGTCAGGACAGCAGATGTACAGAGTTGTGCAAACATATGTATGAGTTGATGTTCATATGAACATAAAACAGATCATCATATTGTTAAATAGCTTATACAACTTGATATATGACAGGTTTTGATGAGTAAATTACTGTGTTTATTAGTCTGAATAGCTCTTTTGCTAGAAAATTGTCCATCTTCTGCTTGCATATCTCGTGAGGTATCTAAGGTAGGCTGCGGGTATATGTACAGCGAAAGATGATTGAGAGATTAAGCATAAAAGGAGTTCAGCTGAGCTTCGGTAAAGATCAATGACACAAATTGAAATATAATAGCCGACTGTATTTATATCAATGGGAAGAGGAGCTAAACTCCGTTTATCCTACGAAATGTTTATAAGAAACTTTCTGTGATTCGGATGAATGTTAGGAATAAGAGGAGTGAACAGTCATTAATAAACCTTCTAATGTCTTCTATTCAATATAAACTTTGTCTTTATTCCGTAATGTAAATGTATGTCTCTGTTAAACTTAAGAATAATTAGGATTCAACTTGATGAGAGCGATGAGAGTTAAGAAGATAACATTCCAAGTCATAACTCTTCCGTTTGGATACAAATCCACAAGTTGTCTTCTTCTATGAGCACAATTGCGTTGAATCTGACAAAGAAATGAGGTGCAACAAGGGGTCAGACCTATAAAGAGAGAGTGAGAAAGGCAGAGGGAGAGAGAGATAGAGAAGGAGAGAGGGGGAGGAAGAGAGAAGTATGTAGTAAGAGAGAAAAAGAAGTTGTGGGAAGAAAGAGTCAATGAGCTGGAATCGTTTTGAGAATAGCAGGGTGTAATAAGAAAAACGGACGACTGTTCATTCAGTCCGCACAAAACTTCTGTTTGTCATTTAGTAAATAAATTCCCTTAACAATAAGTCAAATGAGCAGAAAGTTGAATAATCGCGCAGGATGGAGAGTTCTTCTTTCGTAACAACGGGTCGAACAACATATACTCATTGGATGAAAAATGGAGTTACGTAAACTCACTTCGATGCTTCTAACTCATCAGTTAGCTTTTTGTGAGTTCTGATGACAGTCACAGGAGTTCGCAGATGAAGGGTTTTCAACCATTCAGTCATTTTAAGAAACACAAAAAAGTGATTTGAATGAACCCAAATCATCGACAGATGTTTGAAATTCGTAAAGCTTTGCTGATCTGGTAAGGGACAGAAACTGAAGGGTAGAGAAAGAAAGAAAATGAGTTGATGAATGAAATCAGCTTATATAATTGGAAACTCATAAATAGCTGAGCTGAAAAGACTTTGTATTTCAGCTGAACTTAATGACCTGAAAAGACTAGTCAACTAGTTCGAAGAAATGTGTGAAAACAGATAAACGACATGTAACCAAAACGTTTCAGTCCAGTTAATATGAAGAATCTAAAGAGAAAATGAATCTGAGAGACATTAGAGATAGATACATTAATGTTGAGAGAGAAAGAGTAAGAGATGGAAGGGAAGGGGTGAAGCCATGATGTGGGCATTGGAAGGGCAGTGATGCGTAGCTTACATCTGGTGCAGGACTTCTCATTTAAAGAACTATTCATGAAAGTTGGTTTTAGCCGTAAGTTCCGTCCACCAAATACTTAAAAGTGTTTAAAGGAAGATGAGTAAGATTTGCTATTTCTACTTTCGAATAATCACACGCATGTTGAACTACGAAAAACTGACCCTGGGGGAAGTTTAATGCTCATTACAGTTGTAAGAATGACGTCTTAAATGATGGTTGGGACTGTAAACATGTCATTCGGAAAATCCATGAAAATTTGTGATCATCATAGTCATCTGACACGGAAATAATTGGCAAATTTTATGTTAATGACCATCAGAGGCCTATAAGTGACAGTCAGTAGAACCTGAATTAATGTTTTCATCTGTCGCCTCTTCTGTCTTATATTCGAGTTCAAGCTCTTGGAGTTGGAGGAGATCGAAGAACCTTTTCATATGCCAAAGGAGACAAGTCTGTGGAAGACATTTCACAAAATTTTCTTTCGTTCATCTCATTCTTTCACTTTGTTTTGAGAAAATCAAAGCGAAATATCTTCCAACAAACTTTGAGGGATACGTGAGAAATTAGGGATGCGCAATCTCATCCTAACAATGCAATTTCAAACTAAATTTACATAAAATGCATATGTTCATCATTTCCAAAATTCATTTTGTTAGTTGACAATCAGCTTAAGCATGTAACTGCGGATCCTTACTGCAAAACTCAATCTGACTGGAAGACATTGCATGTAGATTGAGCAAGGTTACTATAGAAGAAACCAAAGTAAGGGAGAATGGGGAGAGCATTAAGAGATAAAACGTTTAAAAAGCCAAATGAAGAAGAGAATTCGTCTCTTTGAATAATAAGCTTTGTCAACTGATCGGGAAAGAAACAAGCATTGAAGCATCAGATGAACAACTACTTCTTTCTCAAGATTTCCCTCTTAAGATTTGGTTCACAAAAAAATAAGTAATTGGTACGTAAAAGAAAAATTCGTAAAAGTATAAAAGATGCTTATCGTTCTTAATTACTTTGCTTCAGACGACAACTCAGCATGACATCCATATGTTTATGAGATGTAAAACATGAAAAGTCAGAGGTCAAAGTTATTGAGAAAATCTGATTTAATAGGAGTTTATTAATTACAAAGATAGGAGCATAAGTTCTAATTTGTCTTAGAACTCCATTGAACCGTCATGCTCGTTGAATTCATCTGTCTACTAGAAAAGGGAAGAAACAATGAAGTCAAATGATGTCTCATCCTCTCACTCACGGATAATCTTATTGTCATTAGCAACAATCGTATCAAGAAATACTGTCTTTAATCTTTCGAAAAACAAAATGAAGATACGAGAAAATGAAAGTGTCTTTACCAGATGGACCGCATTCGTCTGCCTTCAAGAGCAGGCTTCTACTGAAGACGAATAACTGACCCATACAACACAATAGCTGCTTCAACAACGAAGTTTTGAATAGTTTTCATTGATTTTAATAAAGAAAAAACATTTTCATACAATCTCACATGAAAACAGATGAATTCCTATTGCAAGGATATGCCTTGACTGACGGTACTAACAAGTCAATGGAAGTAACTGTTTGAAACAAAAAGCTCCCCCCACCGTTTACAAAGTATACGTTTAAAGAAATGATTACTAGACAATGATATCACAAGTTAAGGCCACGATTAATGTTGAGCTTCCCACTTATTTACACTCACATGGTTGACATGGAAGCTATCAAGGTTGCGTGCAAATGATTTTCATCATTTTTCAATTCAGAGACGCGAGAAGCGGTTGTTATACTCGGCAATGAATAGATCATTTCTTCTTTCATTCAAGTTTCAGAAAAAAAACTTTAAAATATATAAAAGTTTGTTAATTCCATGCAAAACTCTTTGAAGAGATCGGCTAGTTCAAACAGTTGATAGAGAAAACGATAGAAATATAGCTGTATTTTATGATCAGAAAATAGACTAACAAATGATCTCTTAAACTATTTATTGCTTCAAAAGATATAAAACGTATTGAGTGAGAAAAAAAGGAAAGCATAACACTCTGGCGAAACCTATGGTAGGGGATTCTTCTTCACTCAAACTGTTCAACATCTTTGTCTAGTCCCTTCGCATTTCAATATTGTTAGCCGAGTGCGCCAAAGGTTTCAGACAGAATCAGCTTATTTCGGGTCATAACGTTAATAAGAGATCTGATGATAACAAAAGATATTGGGTACATGGTTATAGCTGACAACAAATACAATGTGTGGGCAAGCAGGAAGAATAAAACTACTTTATGATATGGCAAGACAGCCTTGACCGGAAATATGTTGTGATTGTAGTAAATGGTTAACAAAAAGATGCGTACGTAATCATTCGCCTATATCTGATTGACTTACGTTTTGTCGGTAACGCTTATTTAGTTTTTGATCATTCTTTAATAATCTTCTAACGGTACACAGTGTAGTTTGTTTTCCTTTCATGTCATTACTGTCGGATAAGGACAAAAGAGCGTTGTTAAGGTCACAGTTCCACTTCTAATCACGGCTCATCCGATTAAAATCTGTGACATCTGTGAAACATACAGAAATTTCTGTCTTGATCATCATTGGGGGTTCGATATGCTTTTTATTTTGTGTAATTCAATTAATTGTTTCTCTAAGCTAGTAAAAATGTCAGAAGTTGTTGTAACTACCGAATATCCCGCCAGTTATAGCTATGTATGTTCTATCTGTCTGTATAATAGTAGACAGCCCTAGGTGGATATTCTTTGTTCATCTCATTTCGAAACTATTGAAATAAAACGGCTCTTAGATGGATTAGAGAGAAAGAAATAGAAAACGAACCGTGAAATGACAACGTTCCCTTTCGAGCGATGGTTATTGGTCTGAAGACACTCGACTTAACGACTCTGGGTATTCAGGTCATTGGAAATCCAAGAATTCGTTAACTAACAACCACAGTCCCGTCGATCCGCCCTGTCGTGTCACTGCGATCGCCTAAGGGGATTTCATATCTAGAAGACGCGACGCTTTGTTCTGGAAAAACATCATAATGCTTTCCATACAACAGTCTATACTATTAATAATCGTGTGTTGCAACTCCAACTTTGCTTCTGCTGGATCTGTCCAAGTATGCCGAGATATTACTGATTGTAACACTTGCGCTGATTCGTACATCCATGTTCTGGGATTCCGAGAACAATGCCGGTAAGTGACTTTGTTCCATTCAAAAATATGACTTACTTTTTATTTGTTTTCAGATGGTGCGTTGAGACCAACACGTGTGGTGGTCCGCTTTCATGCCCATTGGGAAAAGCGGCAGTACAAAGAGATCCGTTCCGATGTCCTCAAAAAGTATGTACAGATTAACAGTTTCTCTTAATTTATTGAAAAGCTTATTTTTTAGTTCTCGACATCAAAGGGTAAACGGTATACTGATGAATTAGGTAGATCTGTCTTTGGCGTAGCAATTTCTGTCAAAGCAGATAATGCTTCAGAGTGTTTAGCAAACGTTCGGCCTGATATAAAGTAGAACAATTTTTAGACGAGAGATGACAGATGAATTTTTCAGTTATGTTAAACAATATAATGTAGAATGTGATGGAGCTGGAAACAGTTGTGGGGGGATCATAGCATCCAGTGATGAAGCTAAGGCTCTTTACGTAGCTTACAAGGGAAGTAACTTCGACAAGCAAGTTAGTTTGTTCAACTAAAAGTTATACAATTCTTGGTTTTGAAGATTTTAGCTGAGTTCATTCATGGTTTAGCTGCTCAGCTCGGAGCTTGGGAGAAGTTTGAAAGCAAAGAAGCTGGGGTCATCACGTATTTTTACGGAGCCTTCACAAAGTGACCACTGTTTTCATTACAACTAGTAGAATTACGCTTTTAGGCTTTTCATTGATAGCGGAATGTATGACGATCTGATGGAGCTGAAAAAAAAACATCCTAACTATCGCGTTTGGGTAAAACTGTCTTATTTAATAAAACCAGCTTGCGTATCTATTTGAAGTTGACTGGACATTCACTCGGTGGTTCGTTAGCTTCGATGACAGCCCTCTACCTGATAAAACACGGATCTTTTGAATCATCAAAGGTTTTTCCTCTTCTTCAACAAACGTATATTTCTGTCTAGGTACGTTTACTGACTTTTGGTGAGCCCCGAACTGGAAACACTGCTTATGCTAGAGAAGTTGAGAAGTATGTTCCTTTCCGATACAGAGTTGTTCATCGCAATGATGCAGTGAGTCATACGTGAAAGAGTATTATGTGAAATTCATATTCTAAGATAAGCAATTTACCTGGCTCTGCTGATCCCAACACACCTCTATTGACATCATCTATGTTCGATAGACAGCCCTTATTCTATCGTCATCTTGTGCACTATGACAACAGGATGGAAAAAGGAGACAAGTATAAGGTTTTTCATGGTATCAAGAATGGAATATTAATTTCTCTTTCAAAGATTTGTGAGCTTTCCGATGATCATGGTTGTCGTAACTTGGCTATGGCAGCAGACTTCCAAGATCATTTCACCTACTTCGGCATCAATCACAATGATTTCGTTCGTGATGGATGTATTCGTCGTCAATTGATTTTTGATTGACGAAAATTCGTCTGATTTTGTTTTTCTCTTTCTTTCTCTAATTATGTGATTCACCACTAATTATGAATTTGTGGTACCAATGATCTTCAGACAATGGCCAAATGAGGTTCATCTTTAATAAGATATTATTAATAAATATTTATTTATTTTGCGTTATCATCGAAAAGTGGTGTATAACTTCGTAGAGTGGTATCTGTTCCTCGAGCAAGGAATAGACATTCAGTAGGATGCCAACTGAAATGTTTGAGTGAATATTGAAAGAGCAAACATTCGACTAGCCTGGTTTCAACAACGGTTTTGATCTTCTTAATTTCCTTGTAAGGATGGCGAGATCCAGTCAACGTAGTTAGTTTTTCAGACAAATTATGCACAAACAACCTGAAACATTTATATTAAGATTGGTTTCATTCTTACTGGACATTGAGTCATCAGAGGAAGTGAGGAACCGGCAGCTACTAGAAAACGACAAAGAACGTATGTCATTGTCAAGTAACTTCTGATTAGGTAGCTTTTTTCTGGACTGAAGGTCATTTAGTTGAAGAGATCCGCCAGCTTCAGCTATAGCCAAGTATCGTTCTGATGCATCCATTGCATGAACACACAGTTCTAGAATAATGAAGATGCGCAAAAATATCTGCGAAGCAGTTCCTAACTTGTGCTACTACTTCGTTTAACAGGTCCATAAACCTCTATTGGTTTACTCTGTCTGACATCCCATAACGTAATGTTTCCGTCTATAGAAGTTGATTGAAACATACATCCTTTACGACATTGAATAGCATTCACTCCTCCAGAATGTTCATATTTTCTGAATGTCGCCCCTGTCTCAACATCAACAACTTCAATTCCATGACGTCCACCAATCAGTAATATATTCTGCTCTGTGATCATATCCTCCATAAAAGCTGCGGAAAGAGCAACACCTTCAGTTTTGATCTTCATTGGAGTCCCTACGCAGAAAAAATGTCGCTAAATAACACGTGTCGTTGTCCTTACTTTCAGAGATTATTTGCCCAGTTGATGGATCATGATGTGTTAAAATAACAAATTTTGTTGTTTGAGCAGTAGAAACGGACAGGTTACCCATAGGATTGGATCGAACTTGTCGAATGCGATTTTCACATAATTTTTTGGATGATAGCACAGTAAATCTATTTAAAAAGAGTGTCATATCACAATGTTCAAAAAAACTATCATATATACATTATGTTGTTTACACTCACAGTGTGAACTGAACCCTCTGAATCACCAACCAAAAGAAAATGGGATGAATTTAAACCATTTAACCAGTCGAGAGCGGTAGGTATTGATTGAAAGTTGAGGGTTCTCTCTTCCCACTCCGCCTATATAAAAGTATAAGTAGGCAATGAGAATCGGAAACTTACTATATGAAAGTTATTGAACAGTCGAGGAAAATCGTTCATTTAGACTTTGTAACGCAGAAACAGAAAAAGTAAGAGAGAACAATGAAGAGAAAGAAAATAGATTGAGAGTGAAAGAGATATAATAGAAAGAGGAGAGTAGAAAATCGAGAGAGGATGATTGATAGAGGAATAGAGGTAGGAGGGCAAGGAAATTAAGAGATAGAAATTCGAAGAGTGGAAATAGAAACAGAACGGAATGGGAGTGACGGCCGCTTTAGAACAGGAGAGTTGAAGATGGAATCAATCAATCTATCAAGGAGAGTGCAATGATGACATTAACGTGAAAAAAACGATTCTATCAAATACTTTCTCTGTAAGCTGTGAAAAATCAAAAACCATCCAGGTTTCTTCTGTCGATAACGATACCCTGTCTTACCTAGAAGCTGACTACACTATCTTATCGTTTCATGAATATAGAAGCAAGAAACAGTTTGAAAACGTTACTAATTGCTCTATAACATACCAAGAAGTACGAAATTCGCTGAAAGAATAAAGTGCTACTAGCAGTCATACTAGGATGATTGGAGCCTCAACTTCATGGTTGGCAATATTTAAAAATATTCTGAATATTCTGGTATCATTTCATACGAACTGCTCGATCTGATGAGAGAATCTGTTAATTTCTATTCTCATCTTTGTATGAGATAGGAAAACTGAAAAAAAAAATTCACAGTTGTATGCAGGTTTATACGGTTCTATTTATTTTTAATCTTTATTCTCATTGTATCAACTAGAGCTCCGAATTACCTTTCGATGAAAAAAAAGATCATCGAAATTGGTTCATTTTGAGCTGAGTTAGAACGCTTTTACCTTTTGATCTTAATGCCTATGCACCACCGCTTTTCTTTTTACACGCGCCGCAGGAATGAAACACGTGAACGACCGTGTAAGCGCGTCAGATAGTTGAAAATGAATGAACGACCGCATCGTTAAGCTTTTCTGTTAAAAATGATTCTCTTCTTATCTTTTCATTTTTCATCCAGTGTTGTTGAGTGAGCGGCGTCCTCAGTCCAGTCTTCTAACTGTCATAACTTTCTTGAAAACTGTCTGTTTCCAAATATCTTTTTAACGAATTAATCCTCTGATTGTGTTATTGAACATGCTCGTACTCCTACTATACAACATTGAATATTAGCACTGCTCTTTTTCCCAAATCTATGTTTTCATTTCAAAATTACGAAATATCAAACTGTGTGCGCGTTGCATAAGTTCGTTGCTTTGTTTTACTTTTAATTGATTGTTTACTAGTGGTTCGTTGACTTCTGACTTCCTTTTACTTTTCGTCGTTTGTGTTTTATGTCTTGAGTAGATGTGTTTCTATATAATCTACTTGTTATAGATAGAAACTTTGGTAACTGTTGAACGATGGCTCTCTTAAGATTATGAGATGATTGGAATGCAAGATTACAGGTGAGTTCTCATAGCTTTACTCATGTTCGTTTGTTTCAGAGAGCCGTTTATAAGTCATTGAAAGTAGAATGAAGGGAGAAGCAGTTTGGAGGAAGAGGAATGCAACCGTCTGTGAGTCAAACACAATGTGGGACTGACGTGTGACGGCTTCTACAACTCCACGTAATTGACGTAGCGAGCACAACCTGGATCTTTCCCTCAGGTAAATTCCCATATCTTTATTCATATTGGTTAATTACAGAGAGCCGTACGTTAGTCTTCGGTTATACAGCTATCTTCTAACACTTAAACAAGTTGGTTGATTTTCGAAAAATTCAAAGTTAACAAAAACTCTTCTCAGTTCAATGAATCCCGCGAGTTACTCATCGATTGATCTAGTGAAGCTCGTTTGTGTATGAACTATGTGAATCCAATGAACTTCTTGATGTAATAAGGGTTTGGTTTTAGTTCTGCAACCAGTCAACGAATATGGTTCTGTTCAGGTTTATCAGTGAATTGTTTCTCCCTCCTTCTCAGCTCGGAATAACGTGTTTTGTCCAGTGTGCGTTCTTCTGGTCAACTCAGGAGCTACTCCTGAAGTTCGCTACTTACATTATCTCTATTCAGGAATATGGATGACTCTGATTGGTTCTTTGATAAGTCATGTGTTTGCGGTTGAAGCTGCATGAATAGTATCACAGCAAAGAACAAGAACATACAGGTGACTTCGTAGATGTTGGTTTCTACGCTTCTCTCTTCCTTTCAGGTATAGTAGATTGTAATGCGTCAGATAGTTACAATTTAAACGACTGGTTTCCTCTTCTCACAGATTGCTTACGTTCGTCGTAGAAAGGATGATTCAGGTAAGTTCTCACTCATTCGGTTTCAATTTATCGTTGCAGACCTTTCTGAGTATTCATATCAAGTGATACCCCAGTTGTTCGACTCATCTTCATTACTTCCTCTTCCAATTCATCAGTTGTTCATAAAAGTTGTTCGAAAACTCTATTATCCACGTTTGATAACTCTATGCTTCTCATCCAAGCAAGGATGAGAAGATGGTCAACGAAAGATTTCTCTTTTTCACTTTGCCTGCTTTCAATCTGATCCTTGATTCTCCCTAATGAAACTTACTTCTTTCTTCTCATTTTACCTATATTTATAGACCACTAATTAGCATAAAAACACATATATTAAGCTTTAAAACTCATTTACACGTTTAATTAGTGATTTGCATGTTTAAATTGGTCCTGCAGCGATTGTAACGTGCGCACATGCATCTTCGCGTACCATGTACGGCGCGCAAAGTACACGATACGTGAGAAAATGTCTACCGAATAGCGTCGTGACTTTGTCATAGAACGCCAGCGTACGTTGGTACGTCTACGCTTTTGGCGTGATTTTGGAGGACGTTGTATCTCTCTTAGAGAGACACGATTCCTCCAATTTCTTCGCTATTTTTGTTAAAAGTGTTCCCTTGTGGGAGGCTAAGTTATACCAGTTTGAATCAAAATTATTAGAATTTACATGCAATTTTTTGTGTTATTTTCTTAGTTTTTCTCTTCGTTTTCTCTACATTCCTTGGTTGAGGAAGTTTCATTTAAGCCTAGGTTGTTAGTTGAACACTCGTCGTATCAGAAAAAATAGTTTGATCGTTGTAAAATTCCTTTTTTCTTTTTGATTGATCTTGTTTCATCTTCTTAAGTCTTCATTCTTATTGTATCAACTAGAGCTCCGAATTACCTTTCAATGAAAAAAAAGATCATCGAAATTGGTTCATTTTGAGCTGAGTTAGAACGCTTTTACCTTTTGATCTTAATGCCTATGCACCACCGCTCTACTTTTTACACGCGCCGCAGGAATGAAACACGTGAACGACCGTTTAAGCGCGTCAGATAGTTTGAAAATGAATGAACGACCGCATCGTTAAGCTTTTCTGTTAAAAATGATTCTCTTCTTATCTTTTCATTTTTCATCCAGTGTTGTTGAGTGAGCGGCGTCCTCAGTCCAGTCTTCTAACTGTCATAACTTTCTTGAAAACTGTCCGTTTCCAAATATCTTTTTTAACGAATTAATCCTCTGATTGTGATAATGAACATGCTTATCTCTCTATTGTTCCATTCTGAGTTTTGGCAATGCTCTTCTTCATATTCCTTGTTGTCTTTTCGTTATTGCGAAATATCATGCAGCAGGCGCGTTTTTTGTGTATGTTTTCCGATTCGATAGCTCAAGCAAGTAGTTATATTAAGCTTTGCTATTTGAATTTTGATGAAATTCTTGCTAGACTTGTTGCAATCTTGTGAAAACGTCCTCCGAGGCCACCTAGTTTTAACCCATCGTGTTGACAAGTTGTATCGGGTCAGGACCTATACTTACCAAACAATCCTTGAAAATTCTTTAATATATTCCGAGCTTGTGGTGTTTGTGTTAGCTTTACGGTTTTCTGCTTCACGGTTAAAGTTTTTCATTTCCTTTAAGAACGATAACTGGCAGCTCAACAAGTAGTCGGTGCCAAGTCGGTTACTTTCACTAATGCGCAGTTCATAACAGAGTTCCATCGTTTGTTGTTTAATAAGCTTTTCTGTCCTGTTAGTGATTCGTTGACTTCTGACTTCCTTTTACTTTTCCTCGTTTGTGTTTTATCGTTCTTATGTCTCGAGTAGATGTGTTTCTATATATTCTACTTGTTATAGATAGAAACTTTGGTAATTGTTGAACGATGGCTCTTTTGAGATTATGAGATGATTGGAATGCAAGATTACAGGTGAGTTCTTATAGCTTTACTCATGTTCGTTTGTTTCAGAGAGCCGTTTATTAGCCATTGAAAGTAGAATGAAGGGAGAAGCAGTTTCCCAGGGCTACAGATGCCTGGGATGACCCTTGTGAACTGTTCAACAGTTCGCTTGTGTTCGCGGGCTCTTTGAGGTATCTCAGGGTTTGTTCCTTCGTAATGTATTTCGAAATAAAAAGTTTTGGTGCTTCCACTGTTGATTCAAAAGGTTGCACACCTTGTATACTGTTCTGAATTAATACTATGACTGGCTTCTTTACAGCCTTTAACGTTCAGTTATGCCATAACTGATTGCTGTAGCCTCAACTATGTTTGTGTCTGCAGAGGAATGCAACCGTCTGTGAGTCATACACAATGTGGGACTGACATTTGACGGCTTTTATAACTCCACGTAATTGACGTAGCGAGCACAGCTTGGATCTTTCCCTGATCTCTCTCTTTCCGAATGATTGTCAACATGTAATAAGGGTTTGGTTTTAATTCTTTTACATTAATTTATAAATAATAATAACATGGATATATATAGAGAATGACATTGGAAGGAATGGACGAACAAAGACAAAATCTGTGGGACAAGGGGTGTTGCAACACATTTTGAAATGTCTTGATATACTCCTCTCAATTCTAATCGACTTATATTATACTATATAAACACAAATGGATATATTCCTCATATATAAGACTTTTGTTGTTGCAATATATGTTAAGAGTTGAACAGTCACTTTATTACTTCCATGATTATTAATTTTCTGTTTATTGATTGGTTATTGAGGTATATGAATGAATGCAGCCGTTCTGGACTGTCAGGATAGGAGTGCAACCGTTCTGCACAGTGTTTATGGAATGCAACTCCTCTATCTTTTTTATCTTCGTTATCCTTTAGAACACATAGAGAAGGTATATTGCAATTACTCATCAAGTAGTTAACTTTCTTAACAGATCATCAAATGCTTGTGTGATTATCCTATCTTGAGTATCAAACGATGCGAATTATTCTGCAACAACGAAAACTTATCAGCTGCTCTCAATTCTGGAACTTCCACAAAGCTGAGAGCTTCTAGCGATTGTGGTTTAGTTCTGAAGCTGAATACTATAGGATGCGGCAGAGTCAGTTTCTGCAAACAATCGCTACTCACAGTCATTTTTTCCCATCCACTAGTTGGCTGATGGGATGACGTAAAAGGATTGGGAAGTTAAGAGTACGTTTTGTATTCTTCTGAGAGTTTCTTTACATTGTTTCTTTAGTTTTCATTGCTGTGTTCACTGCTTTTGATTCAGTTCAGAGGAAGAAGAAGTGAATAACTAGGAGGTAAGATTATATTCATACAGAGGACTTATTAATCATTGCAGATTTCAAGAAGAAAGAAGTCTATTAGTGGACCGACGGACAACGTGGCGGCTGTAGGATCTGGACGGCATGAGGAGGAATGCAACCGTTCTGGACGGTTGGAGGTGGAATGCAACCGTTCTGGACGGTTGGAGGTGGAATGCAATCGTTCTGGACGGTTGGAGGTGGAATGCAATCGTTCTGGACGGTTGGAGGTGGAGTGCAATACTGACGTCTCACGTCTTATATACCCACGTGGAGTCACGTCACGTCACGTCACGTCACGTCACGTCACGTCACGTCACGTCACGTCACGTCACGTCACCCAATCAGCGACGAGCTACGTGAACGTCATTTTCACGTGAAAAAACGCTAATGAGGTCGTTCCGTTACGAGAACAGATAAAAATCGGCTCAAATGCATAAAATCAGTTAGTTTTACATTGTTTCTTGATCAGAATTTCAAGCTGAATTCGATCATGTCGTTACTTTTCTTTTTCAGCCGACAAACATTCCTGACGATAGGAATCATATACGTAGTCGCCGAGAGTTCTATTTGGAGCGAAAGTGCAACTCCATAGGCGACCTCTTGTTTGTATATTTTTTATGTTTTTCTAATAAAAATAGTTTTGTTCTCTATTCGTTTATCATATCAAGAGGTTGTATACCTTCTTCACTCTCCTTACAGAGTTTCCTGATCCATTTGTTTCGAACAAGTAGCGCGTTAGTTGACTCAGTTACATACTTACGCGTTCTATTGATACTTCATGGTTCTCATTCGAGAGTTCATCCATTTCCTATTAGTTTTCTGCTCAGTTTTCCTTTATTTCCCGAATCTTCTCCCCCATCTTACTTATCATGGATCGTTAATATGAGTTGAATAAGACGGTTAGTGCAGAGCCAGTGGTCCTTTCCTTGATTACCAAGCGATGCAGTATACCGAGAACTAGCTATGAAATACGTTTTGATCGAAAAAGATCTCAGGAGAGTTTTGAAACGCTTTCCAGATGCTAAGCGCGTTTGTCAGTTGAAAAGGAATGAACAACCGAACTATTGAGCTTTCTTGTTTAATGTTTCATTTTTTCCCCAAGTTATCCATTTTTTGGTTCGCGCAGCAGATCGAATCGCGTTCAACGTGATCTGTCAACTCCTTGTTCACAATGGTTGTTGTCATGTCATTTCGAAACTAAGCGATATCTTTCAAAGTATGAGCGTTGCTTGTGTTCTTTGTTTTCATTTCGACTTTTCCCTTCTCAAATACTTTCTGAATTACTTTCTTTCGATATTTGGATAGAAGGTTCACCAATGTTTGAAACCAATTTCTGGTTGTGAAGGTCTTGTGTCTTGTTCGTTGAATACTCAGTTTATAGACTCTACTACTTCCTCTTGTTGATTGTTGTTCTTCATTCATATGAGTTAATGATTACGTATATTTCCATGTTACTATACATTCCACTTGTTATAGGAAGATCAAGGGAATGTGAAGTTGGAATTCTTGGACGAGAAAGTCGCGGGTGCAGATAACAGATAAGTTCTCATATCTTTGAATGAGTTGCTTCTTCGGCTCTCATAGTTACTTGGTTGTTTATTGATTTTTCGTTTATTGATGGATTATGTGTTAAGATCCTAGAAGAAGAGTTGTTTTCCGTTCATGAGTTTCTCTGATGACAGAAGCAAGTTAAGGACATGGACTTCAGATAAGTTGTTTCTATCTTTACTCATTTTGGTTTGTTCCAGACTGCCGATATCTCGTCTGTTCGGTGGGTACTTCAGTTGGCTGATGAGATGACGTAAAAGGATTCGGAAGTTAACAGTACGTTTTGTATTCTTCTGAGAGTTTCTTTACATTGTTTCTTTAGTTTTCATTGTTGTGTTCACTGCTTCCGAGCCTATTAAGAGTTCAACGAAGTGAATAACTAGGAGGTAAGATTATATTCATACAGAGGTCTTATTAATCATTCGTACTACAGATTTCAACAAGAAAGAAGTCTACTAGTGGACCGACGGATAACGTGGCGGCTGTAGGATACCCCTTTCCCGAGCCTCCCAGTGCTACCGATGCCTGAGGTTGGGCGAACCTTGCGACCGTGCCGTCCTTAACTTCCTGGTCGCGGAAGAGCTGTGGGCCAGTTCGCTTGCGTTCGCCGGGAAAGGGGCCAGGTGCCTGGATCAATGAAACCTCTGGGAGGTTTCGGCGGCCTGGTCCAGGTATCCTTTGGGTCCGTCCACTCGGCTCCCTGATTGCTCTCAAGATTTAGCTCTAGCGTTTCTAGAGATCCTTGTTAGTATATCTCGGAATCAAGCTGAGAGGACGCAGGATGGAGGGCTACCGGAGAGCGGGGACCCCGAAAGACGCGTTTTGAGTCGGCGTAGTAAGGATTCCGGTATGGAGTATATTATTAATGAAATATTTAATGATATGCGAAAAATCGGAAATCTAACTATGTCGGCAAAAAACGCGTTTTTCGGGGTCCCCGCTCTTCGGAGCCCTCTATCGGGGAGGGTAGGGAAGGAGATTACTCTTGATCAGGTTTTAAAAAAAAATGGCGATGCCCCCCTGCCTAAACCCTTTGTTTCCCCTTCCCCTCTACAGAGGGGGAAGAACACCTCTCACCCTCTCAAAAAGAGGGGTCGAGAATTCTCCCCCCTCTGTTAATGGGCGGAGAAACCTCTCCACCCACCTATCGAGAGAAGGGAATCTAATTCCCTTCTCCCCTGTGGGAGAAGAAGCCATTCGGGCCTTCCCCTCCCCTTCTCCTAGCAATACTTGGCCCTCTGTGGCCTCCGAGTATGCTAGGAGGGTTTCCTCCTGGACCGTCCATGGTCCTCCTTATGAACCGTCCATGGTCCTTCTCGTAGACCGTCCATGGTCTTTATTCATTGCTATGTCCATAATGTTCTAAAAAAATAAATGTTTATTAATGTTATTCTGTTACTTCTTACCTAGTATCACATACAATAGAAGAGTCGAACACCCACAGAACAAAGAAAGAACCCATCACTCTACAAGAGAAACATTGGTTAACAATCAACGAATTAAAGCTTTTGAATAAGGAACGGCGAACGACGTATAAACAACGAAATGAACTCTTCGGAACAGCAAGTACCATTCACACGAACCGCATAGTAAAGCTACTTAACGACAGAGGACGAACAACTATCTCATAAACTCTCAGCTAAGGGACTCATCGTTCAAGAAACAGCCGAGACTGAAACTCTCTACAAGAGAAACATTGGTTAAGAATCAACAGAACAAAGCAACTAAACAAGGTATCCCAAACAACTCTCTCAGAACCTTACAAGGAATTAGCTGAATCTATATGGCTCGATTATAACATGATCAATTCAAATCACCTTAACCAAAGCGCGGTCAAGTGGGGACGACGATCAAACAAGGAAATGAAACTCCTTGGAACAGCAAGTATCGCTTACAGAAACAGCATAGTAAAGCTACTTAAGAACAAAGCACGAACAACTATCTCATACATTCTCAGCTAAAAGACTGATCGTCTAACGAACAGCGAGTTCATTATGAACAAATGAAAAGATGAAACCATTCAAGTTAACAGTCCTCTAAACATCCGAACTAAACTATCTCAATTCACAATCAAATGACTCAAACTAGGGTCTCAAGCTTAACAAACACTGAAATTAAGTAAACGGCTATTAAACACGGGAATGGGAAGGGAATTTAAAAAATATCAAATGTAAGTCATATCTACCACACTTCCGCACTCAAAAGAGATGAGAGACTGATCACTCACAGCACACACTATATCACTGACAAGAAATCAATAATCGTGTAAGTTGCCATTAAGGGCTAAAATGGCGAAAGATCAATTGACAAACAACAACAACAAAGTACAACTCAAAGAACGATCAAGTAGACTCCCCATTCTCTCATTGGACATATCTTTCTTTCTGGGTAAGGATGCGCAGTGACACTTTCAAGTAATAGTGAGAACAGAAGACTTAACTCAGGGAACATACGCGATAGGGGAACAACCTATGTGACCAATCGATAAACGAGTAAGTTGTCAGTTAGGGCAGATTTGCCAGAAGGATGACAAACAAACAAGAAGTAAACAACTAAACTACGAAACGAAACTACAAACTCAAAGAACGATCAAGTTCACAATGGACGGATATTGTATTTCAAAGAGCCAGCGAACACCAAGCCCTTATTACATCATGAAGATCATTGGATTCACATAGTTCATACACAAACGAGCTTCACTAGATCAGTCGATGAGTAACTCGCGGGATTCATTGAACTGAAAAGAGTTTTTGTTAACTTTGAATTTTTCGAAAATCAACTAACTTGTTTAAGGGTTAGAAGATAGCTGTATAACCGAAGACTAACGTACGGCTCTCTGTAATTAACCAATATGAATAAAGATATGGGAATTTACCTGAGGGAAAGATCCAGGTTGTGCTCGCTACGTCAATTACGTGGAGTTGTAGAAGCCGTCACACGTCAGTCCCACATTGTGTATGGCTCACAGACGGTTGCATTCCTCTTCCTCCAAACTGCTTCTCCCTTCATTCTACTTTTAATGACTAATAAACGGCTCTCTGAAACAAACGAACATGAGTAAAGCTATAAGAACTCACCTGTATTCTTGCATTCCAATCATTTCATAATCTTAAGAGAGCCATCGTTCAACAATTACCAAAGTTTCTATCTATAACAAGTAGAATATATAGAAACACATCTACTCAAGACATAAGAACGATAAAACACAAACGAGGAAAAGTAAAAGGAAGTCAGAAGTCAACGAGTCACAAGAAAACAATCAATTAAAAGTAAAACAAAGTAACGAACTTATGCAACGCGCACACAGTATGATATTTCGTAATTTTTAAATGAAAACATAGATTTGGGAAAAAGAGCAGTGCTAATATTCAATGTTGTATAGTAGGAGTACGAGCATGTTCAATAACACAATCAGAGGATTAATTCGTTAAAAAGATATTTGGAAACAGACAGTTTTCAAGAAAGTTATGACAGTTAGAAGACTGGACTGAGGACGCCGCTCACTCACAACACTGGATGAAAAATGAAAAGATAAGAAGAGAATCATTTTTAACAGAAATGCTTAACGATGCGGTCGTTCATTCATTTTCAACTAGCTGACGCGCTTACACGGTCGTTCACGTGTTTCATTCCTAGAGCGCGTGTAAAAAGAAAAGCGGTGGTGCATAGGCATTAACATGTAAAGGTAAAAGCGTTCTAACTCAGCTCAAAATGAACCAATTTCGATGATTTTTTTTTTCATTGAAAGGTAATTCGGAGCTCTAGTTGATACAATAAGAATGAAGACTTAAGAAGATGAAACAAGATCAATCAAAAAGAAAAAAGGAATTTTACAACGATCAAACTATTTTTTCTGATACGACGAGTGTTCAACTAACAACCTAGGCTTAAATGAAACTTCCTCAACCAAGGAATGTAGAGAAAACGAAGAGAAAAACTAAGAAAATAACACAAAAAATTGCATGTAAATTCTAATAATTTTGATTCAAACTGGTATAACTTAGCCTCCCACAAGGGAACACTTTTAACAAAAATAGCGAAGAAATTGGAGGAATCGTGTCTCT
The DNA here is from genome assembly GCA_030370435.1 of Auanema freiburgensis. Lineage (NCBI taxonomy): Eukaryota > Metazoa > Nematoda > Chromadorea > Rhabditida > Rhabditidae > Auanema > Auanema freiburgense. The sequence goes on from CM059367.1 coordinate 1,622,956, forward strand.
CTAAGAGAGATACAACGTCCTCCAAAATCACGCCAAAAGCGTAGACGTACCAACGTACGCTGGCGTTCTATGACAAAGTCACGACGCTATTCGGTAGACATTTTCTCACGTATCGTGTACTTTGCGCGCCGTACATGGTACGCGAAGATGCATGTGCGCACGTTACAATCGCTGCAGGACCAATTTAAACATGCAAATCACTAATTAAACGTGTAAATGAGTTTTAAAGCTTAATATATGTGTTTTTATGCTAATTAGTGGTCTATAAATATAGGTAAAATGAGAAGAAAGAAGTAAGTTTCATTAGGGAGAATCAAGGATCAGATTGAAAGCAGGCAAAGTGAAAAAGAGAAATCTTTCGTTGACCATCTTCTCATCCTTGCTTGGATGAGAAGCATAGAGTTATCAAACGTGGATAATAGAGTTTTCGAACAACTTTCATGAACAACTGATGAATTGGAAAAGGAAGTAATGAAGATGAGTCGAACAACTGGGGTATCACTTGATATGAATACTCAGAAAGGTCTGCAACGATAAATTGAAACCGAATGAGTGAGAACTTACCTGAATCATCCTTTCTACGACGGACGTAAGCAATCTGTGAGAAGAGGAAACCAGTCGTTTAAATTGTAACTATCTGACGCATTACAATGTACTATACCTGAAAGGAAGAGAGAAGCGTAGAAACCAACATCTACGAAGTCACCTGTATGTTCTTGTTCTTTGCTGTGATACTATTCATGCAGCTTCAACCGCAAACACATGGCTCATCAAAGAACCAATCAGAGTCATCCATATTCCTGAAAAGAGATAATGTAAGTAGCGAACTTCAGGAGTAGCTCCTGAGTTGACCAGAAGAACGCACACTGGACAAAACACGTTATTCCGAGCTGAGAAGGAGGGAGAAACAATTCACTGATAAACCTGAACAAAGCCATATTCGTTGACTGGTCGCAGAACTAAAACCAAACCCTTATTACATCATGAAGATCATTGGATTCACATAGTTCATACACAAACGAGCTTCACCAGATCAGTCGATGAGTAACTCGCGGGATTCATTGAACTGAGAAGAATTTTTGTTAACTTTGAATTTTTCGAAAATCAACCAACTTGTTTAAGTGTTAGAAGATAGCTGTATAACCGAAGACTAACGTACGGCTCTCTGTAATTAACCAATATGAATAAAGATATGGGAATTTACCTGAGGGAAAGATCCAGGTTGTGCTCGCTACGTCAATTACGTGGAGTTGTAGAAGCCGTCACACGTCAGTCCCACATTGTGTTTGACTCACAGACGGTTGCATTCCTCTGCAGACACAAACATAGTTGGGGATATAGCAATCAGTTATGGCATAACTGAACGTTAAAGGCTGTAACGAAGCCAGTCATAGTATTAATTCAGAACAGTATACAAGGTGTGCAACCTTTTGAATCAACAGTGGAAGCACCAAAACTTTTTATTTCGAAATACATTACGAAGGAACAAACCCTGAGATACCTCAAAGAGCCAGCGAACACAAGCGAACTGTTGAACAGTTCACAAGGGTCATCCCAGGCATCTGTAGCCCTGGGAAACTGCTTCTCCCTTCATTCTACTTTCAATGGCTAATAAACGGCTCTCTGAAACAAACGAACATGAGTAAAGCTATAAGAACTCACCTGTAATCTTGCATTCCAATCATCTCATAATCTCAAAAGAGCCATCGTTCAACAATTACCAAAGTTTCTATCTATAACAAGTAGAATATATAGAAACACATCTACTCAAGACATAAGAACGATAAAACACAAACGAGGAAAAGTAAAAGGAAGTCAGAAGTCAACGAATCACTAACAGGACAGAAAAGCTTATTAAACAACAAACGATGGAACTCTGTTATGAACTGCGCAGTAGTGAAAGTAACCGACTTGGCACCGACTACTTGTTGAGCTGCCAGTTATCGTTCTTAAAGGAAATGAAAAACTTTAACCGTGAAGCAGAAAACCGTAAAGCTAACACAAACACAACAAGCTCGGAATATATTAAAGAATTTTCAAGGATTGTTTGGTAAGTATAGGTCCTGACCCGATAAAACTTGTCAACACGATGGGTTGAAACTAGGTGGCCTCGGAGAACGTTATCACAAGATTGCAACAAGTCTAGCAAGAATTTTATTAAAATTGAAATAGCAAAGCTTAATATAACTACTTGCTTAAGCTATCGAATCGGAAAACATACACAATAAACGCGCCTGCAGCATGATATTTCGCAATAACGAAAAGACAACAAGGAATATGAAGAAGAGCATTGCCAAAACTCAGAATGGAACAATAGAGAGATAAGCATGTTCATTATCACAATCAGAGGATTAATTCGTTAAAAAGATATTTGGAAACAGACAGTTTTCAAGAAAGTTATGACAGTTAGAAGACTGGACTGAGGACGCCGCTCACTCACAACACTGGATGAAAAATGAAAAGATAAGAAGAGAATCATTTTTAACAGAAATGCTTAACGATGCGGTCGTTCATTCATTTTCAACTAGCTGACGCGCTTACACGGTCGTTCACGTGTTTCATTCCTAGAGCGCGTGTAAAAAGAAAAGCGGTGGTGCATAGGCATTAACATGTAAAGGTAAAAGCGTTCTAACTCAGCTCAAAATGAACCAATTTCGATGATTTTTTTTTTCATTGAAAGGTAATTCGGAGCTCTAGTTGATACAATAAGAATGAAGACTTAAGAAGATGAAACAAGATCAATCAAAAAGAAAAAAGGAATTTTACAACGATCAAACTATTTTTTCTGATACGACGAGTGTTCAACTAACAACCTAGGCTTAAATGAAACTTCCTCAACCAAGGAATGTAGAGAAAACGAAGAGAAAAACTAAGAAAATAACACAAAAAATTGCATGTAAATTCTAATAATTTTGATTCAAACTGGTATAACTTAGCCTCCCACAAGGGAACACTTTTAACAAAAATAGCGAAGAAATTGGAGGAATCGTGTCTCTCTAAGAGAGATACAACGTCCTCCAAAATCACGCCAAAAGCGTAGACGTACCAACGTACGCTGGCTTTCTATGACAAAGTCACGACGCTATTCGTTAGACATTTTCTCACGTATCGTGTACTTTGCGCGCCGTACATGGTACGCGAAGATGCATGTGCGCACGTTACAATCGCTGCAGGACCAATTTAAACATGCAAATCACTAATTAAACGTGTAAATGAGTTTTAAAGCTTAATATATGTGTTTTTATGCTAATTAGTGGTCTATAAATATAGGTAAAATGAGAAGAAAGAAGTAAGTTTCATTAGGGAGAATCAAGGAACAGATTGAAAGCAGGCAAAGTGAAAAAGAGAAATCTTTCGTTGACCATCTTCACTTAGATAAGAAGCATGGATGTATCAAACATGGAGAGTAGACTGTTTGAACAACTTTTATCGTTCTTATGTCTTGAGTAGATGTGTTTCTATATATTCTACTTGTTATAGATAGAAACTTTGGTAATTGTTGAACGATGGCTCTCTTAAGATTATGAGATGATTGGAATGCAAGATTACAGGTGAGTTCTTATAGATTTACTCATGTTCGTTTGTTTCAGAGAGCCGTTTATTAGTCATTGATAGTTGAATGAAGGGAGAAGCAGTTTCCTTTTCTTTCAGGTAGGTCAGAATATTAAGCATCAGCATAGTGAGAGCTCTTAGTTCAAGCTACTTGTACTCCTTCATTTTCTGTCATGGTTCTTAAAGTTTCTCTTATACTTCTCATTTGATCCTTATCTCTGGGATAAAAGCTTTAAGACTTGTTGTGCGGAGGTATATCCATACTTATGCTCTTCCTTCAATAGGGTTTCATCGCTTATCGCTCATCACTCCTCTTGTCCTGGTTCGGTTTATTGAGTTTGAACTTATATTCGACTCAAATTCACAACTTTCTTATACTATTCACCCATCGTACTGATAAATTGGTTAGGAGGTGTATTTTCTATATTTGATACATCCATGCTTCATATCCAAGTCCCTGATCTCTCTCTTTCCTAATGATTGTCAACATGTAATGAGGGTTTGGTTCTAATTCTGCCAGCAGTCAACTGTTCCTGTTTAAGCGAGTTATCTCATCTTCACCACTAGCCCCTGTTCCCCTAAGGTATATAAGCTTTCCACTCGGCGATCCATGAAAGGTATTTTCTCATCCAATTTACGTATATTTGTAACGGCAATGTAATAAGATTGTTGGTTAAATGTTTTTGGAGCATAAAAGAGAGAAAAACTCAAACTCTCTCGATTCTACACGTCTGACACGGTGTCCAATGTGTCGAATCGAATGCTCAAGTATATTATATATATATATATACTATATACTACATATATGTGTGTGTGTGTCTGCCAGTCTCTCTTTCTCTATTACTTTCTCTACATTTTTCATCGACTATCATACTTTCGTCATCTACTGAATATATCGCTGCGTAGATACTACTCAATTCTCGCTCAGAATAATAATACGTTTGAGAATACTCATTCAGCATCCATTTAAATCTCTTGAGCTCACATTAAAATATAAAATTTTCTAATAAAACTCACTTGAAGGATCGCTTAAATTAAAGAAATATTATAACTGAATGTATATGGTTTTCAAGTTGTTTTGCCACAATGCTCTCTGTATCCAACGTGGTCTTTTCATTTCATATAATATCTTTCTTTCTTCTGGAATAAGATGGAAAGAGAGCCGTCGTTGTCTTTTTCCCTAGCATTTAATTTAAGTATGCGCCTGAACGGATTGTATGTATGTATACATGCGCGTTCCGTTTTTGTCTCGGAGTTTAAATTTATATTACAATTTTATCCTTTTCATAATTCCTATCATTATTCTTCAGCTGCCACAAGAAAATATTCTGATATATACATTATAGTTGTCGTAGAGCAGGTTCAGCACCTGATGTGCCTTCGATATTACTTCGTCTTCATTTGGACTCGCCGGCGGATCTTAACAACAAAATTAAAACATGTCATTAATCTAAATAGCAAAAATAGAAAGATTTTATGAATATATTTAAAAAATATTGAAACATACCAATATGGACAGTGTCAGAGAGGACACAAACAGCTTTGATTTGTCGCTTCATTCTTTTGAGCATTGCTCCGAGTGTTGAATTCTAAATTCTTTTTGCATGTATTAGTTTAATATGTTAAAAACATACTGCGTTTACAGCCGGTATGCAGATCGTCGGGTCTTGTACAATAGTTTGGTATGAACATCGGAGAATGTTAAACGCAGAATACGAGCACCTGCCTAAAATGAAATATTAACTTGATAATTCTAAAATTAAAGTTTAACAAGAATTATGAAATCAAAGCTCAAGTCACCGTTACGGAAGCCTGGGGCATGTTATATCACGAGTTCTGTAAACAAAATCAATTAGTTTCAAGAAAAAAGGAAATGTTGATATCAAACTCCAAATAGGAGGGAGATTATAATAATAAAAACCAAATTTAATGGAAGAGTGCGTTGTTGGCAGTTCCTCTACGTCTCTGTTCACGTGGCACTCTCATCACTCTTCCACTCTAGCTCACAGCAAGTGCGTGTCGCCTGCGTAGAGCGAAGAGTCTAATTTGAGGACGAATTATGTCGCAGAGTTTCTTAATTTTTGCTTCATTTACTTGCATAAACTATGTCATTATCGCTTATAACTTGCTTCAAAGTTGCTTCAAAGACTTATAATCTTGAAAATGTTCTTTTCAGACAAGTCTCGTTCTCAATCTTTCAGATCTAGGAGTCAAAGACTAACATAATGAGTGGGAATCTCCCAACTTCTATGGGTGCTGAAGATCCTAAGAAGACCCTTAAAGTTTCAAAGTTAAAATTAATCGATACTCAATGAGAAGAATTTCGGAAAGAATAGGAGAGTACAAGTATGTTTCTTAATTCTAATAATCCATTAACAATAAATTATAATATTAAACTAATACATGCAAAAAAGAATTTAGAATTCAACACATCTCAGAGAGGACACAAAGCTGTTTGTGTCCTCTCTGACATTGTCCATATTGGTATGTTTCAATATTTTTAAAATATATTCATAAAATCTTTCTATTTTTGCTATTTAGATTAATGACATGTTTTAATTTTGTTGTTAAGATCCGCCGGCGAGTCCAAATGAAGACGAAGTAATATCGAAGGCACATCAGGTGCTGAATCTGCTCTACGACACGACCACGCCAAAGTCATCGAGTTCCGGCTCTGATTGCGCAACGGACACCGCCTGAGTCTTTTTTACTTCATCTTCTCATTATATCATTCCTTTATCTGACAGTTCGACAATGAATATTCCTATTTCTTGTTAATCCATGATATAGAACGAACAATCGATATCTAAACTAAGACACTTGTGTAAAGAAGGGAATGTGAAGAGCTCTATTGAATTCATGGGTGAATCCGTAGGAGGATTCTTTATTTTATTCATCTTTAAAATATTCTTGAAATGCTAATGGTGGATCTAACAACCCAAAGAAATGCAAAATATGACTCGTATATCTAGACCGCTTGAATTTCTACAATTTATTGCTGTAATCATTCTGCCCCTGATTCCTACTACTAGAATAATATACCCCAGTGGTTTAAAAACAGTTTATTACTCAGCTCAACCTTACAAACTATCAAGATACAACTCCCAAAACTGAGAAAACACAAAACTTAACACGAACACCGACTGAACACCGACTGAACATTTCCAGCCCCTCTTAGCTTAGATCCTCCTATTGATCCAACTATTTCCTGCACAAGGAAAACTTATAGTTTGATCTATACATAATACACACTACATTGCAATTTTCTAACATTCTGATAACCTGACGAGTCTGAAATGCACAAAAAGCACTTTATTTTGGTGAACTTGTGGACCACTAACTTTGGCGCAAAAATCACCTTTTCCTAAAATTTTTGAAGATCGGTGAAAATAGAATGAAGTAGTCGTCATATTTTTCATTAAATGACTGAAATACAGGAAATTGGAAAATGGGTGAAAGGAGTGAGCTTACATGTAATAATTTGCTATTTTAAAAAGTGTAGTGTGCAAGAGAAAAATATGGGTCAACTGGATTGGAAAGCCCATCCTGGAAATGTTGAACAAACTTTTTTAGTTCTCAAAAAATCCTTGAAAAAGGCAAAAACTGACGATGAATAGACATGAGCAGAAGTTTTAGCAAGTCAAGTACTCGATTCGTTTGGCTTCAACTATTGTTTTGCTTGATGATTCTGATTCTCCCATGGGTCATCTCTTGCAATCGCTCCCCATCGACAAAACTTTTTGCTGCTTCTTGGCTTTATACTTGCAGCCCTGAGGCTTCTTTCAGTTCTAAATTTTGCTTGAAATGCCCTCACATCTCTCATCCTTTTCTCGTTTTCTCTTTCGATATCTTACTCTCCATGTATGTTCATCGCTCCCTACTTGTCGCTTAAGTCGAATGTGAGGAAGAAAAAGCCTACTCAGTTCCTCACTATTTCGTCGTTTTCTCTTCCGTTTTACTTTCACGACCCACCAATGGCCGTTTTCTGAAACTGCGTTGCTCTCGTTTTTCCTTCTCTCCATACCTCATCTCATCTTTTCTCTTCATTCACTATTATTTTTATTCCTAATTTTTTTTACTCATTCAAATGTAAAGAAGACTCGTCATTGTCAATGACTGAAACGTCCAACCTACATGTAAAATTTAAAAATTTAATGGTTCGTATATATATATGTGTACGCAACGGAGGAGACACCGAAAGAGTGAAAAATGAGAGAGAGAGAGAGAGTAAAAACGACATAGAGATGACCGTTTTGCATTTTTTTTCTGTTTTACTATATTTAGATCATTCACCATCTGAAGACATTCTTTGAAAACAAAAAAAAACCTTCTATTCATCCATCCTTACCAACCTTTTTAATCAGTTTATGTTGGCAACTTCCGTCTCCTTTCCTTTATTGTATCTTTGTCTGGCTTCTTCGTACACTACGCTTCTCTCTTTCAACAATCTCTCAAGAACTTCTATTTTACTCGAAAAAACTATAAAATTGAAATCGAATTATGTAACCATGCACTGCTTGATGCATGTTGCAAATAAAAAAATCCACTCACGTTAAACACGTGTAGTAACTTCATGTCATTTTTGAATCTATCACTACGAACGCTAATTATGCAAGCAAGCATAAGAATCATCAAAATAGACTGAAAGCTATTCTTGAATCGAACAAATATTATACAAATTATTTTGAACATTGGTAGATGGTTTGACTTTCATCCTCAAGTTTCTAAGATGATAGGAAAAGACTCCGTTATCCTTCATGGCGATCGACATGGAGTTTATCCAAAAATCAAACAATCTTTTAAGAAGGTGATTGTTTATAGTTTGCTCTATGGATAATAATGTGAGGGTAACATGGGGGGGGGGGAGGCGGTCATGGAACATTTCCGAAAAAACACAGTCCGGAATAACCATATATAAATGGAGATGTAGCCGAGTTGAACTATGTAGTGCAATCTTCTAGCGCAACAAAGAAAATAATCCAGACTTTTTTGATTTGAAAACTCTGGGAGAGAAGAAGTGGCGAACAGTCGGCTTCCCCTTGTACGGAACGCGAGGACGACAGATTTTAAATAGATGGAAAGAAGTTGACAACCAGAGAAGAGAATATTCTGATCAGTCAAGCTTTCTTTCATCTCCAATTGAAACTCATTTTGTATTCGGCAAATCTCCTCCTATGATGCTTTTTCTAAACCAACATCCGTCTAATCTTATTTCTCATCCAGTTATCTTCTATCTTCCCTCCATATCTCTGTTAGGATTAACTAAAACCGACATAGAAGAACAAGCAGTATATATATATATATAAGGAGAAAAAGAGCAAGAGAGAGACAACAAACTTTCCTATCCAAAAACTCTTAAAAGTTTAAAGTTATGGATAAACATATGTTTCCCCTTCCGGTCATCCATGACGAATTGACCAAATGGTCTCCATCTCTCTTTCTTCTTGCCTACTTCTCTTTCTCTCTAAACATCTGTCTTCCCTTTTTCCATTTTCGTTATATATGAGTCATTGAGCAAAAGATTAAAACGAAGGTTTTCCCCTCTTTCCCTTTTCATTGTTTCCTTTCTATAAACTTCGAGAGAGAAAAAATAACTTTTACTGGATGCTATGATGGAGGGAGGGGGTCTTATTAACATCTATTAAAAGGTGTACCTCCCGCCTCTTCACCGAATCTTATATGAATTTCATTCAACTTTTAAGTTGATCATCCTCATTCTTATTTCCTCAAAAGGCATTTTTGCACTTTTTAACATCAAAATTCATCTCCTCATATCATGATCCATAAAAGGTATTATAAATCAATTTATCATCCCTATATGATTCGTTGGAAAAGTTCGAGTAAGTATGGCAAATGATGTTTTAGGACTTCCCAGAAAGAAATATGAGTCTGCATTAGACAACCATGCTCACTCGAGAATGCCTTAATTAGAGTCGGACTTTCTCGGTATTGAGGTTCAGCATTTATCCAAAAAGAGCAATAGACGAAAAGAAGATGGAGAAGGCAAGAGCAAAAGAAAAAAGGAAAGCAGTTAGAAAATCATTTGAAACACTCTGAATATGACCAATCGCTTTTCATACAATATAAAGAAACCCCATTCATCCGTACTTTGTCCATTTATCATTCCGTTCAAGACCATTTAGAGACCTGTCGATTGCACATTGTCTTCGATCAGATAACATTGCTTTGATTTTGTAAACTAAACTCGAACACGGATGCTCTTGAAAATGAGTTGTGCACAGGATAATTTAAGAATTTCCTGGTATATAGGTTCAAGCACGGTTCATAGTTTCATGGAATGTCCTCAAATTAGTTTGTGAAGAAGGAGAAGAAGAGATTTCGAATAAACATCAGATGTTTCGAGTCAGCCGATGCCATTCACAGCAAGAGAATAGCGTTTTCAAAGCAGAGGAACATCACCACCAATAGCCATATAAACCTGAGACTACTTAAGAAGTGAAGATGTGATGTGGGCAAGGGGATGAGAAGCACGGGATCCTTCATATTTCGCTTTTGGATTTGGAATAGGCCCGCCTCCTCCCTCTCTCTGAATGCATGTGCAAATGCTGGTTTCTCTCTCTCTCTCTCTCGCTCTCGCTCTTCATACCATTTTCAGAGTCTAAAGAATCTTCCCTTTCAAAATCTTGTCTTCTGCGTCTTCATTCACTCAAAGTGTCCGAAAGAGAAAGAGCAGATTCCCTACATGTTCTATTTGGCATTCTTCTATGCTCTCTCTATTTTGTTCACTTTTTTTGTCCATCAAATCTTTCCATCCCCATCTAGCTCAATGCAATAGTTCAGTCTCTTGCCTTTCTTTCTTTCTCTAGTGCTCTCAGCATCTTCATCTCTCAAGCTTCTCTTGCCTATTTCTCTAGGCTATTTCTGGTCTCTCCTGGTCCACCCTCGTCTGCCATTTATCGATCTTCCAAATACAATTACTCAGCCTTAGTTGTCTGTGTGTATGTAAAGCTTCTATGTATGTATCGTTCAGCCCATGCACATGCACATACATCACACGTGAGCATCCTACCTTCATTTACATAAACATTTCGTATGTGGTCCGGAAGAAAGTTATTCTACCCCATTTTCCTTATATTTGAACACTTTCACCATACATTTTTTTGGTTTTCAATGTGCCCCTTCCATTTACCATCTATATATGGTCATCTCCGTTTAAAACGTTATCTGCTTCATGCTCTCGTTCGTTGCCTATCTTTTTGTTGATTGAGAACCATTGTATCGTTTAGTGTTTATATTTGTATTTCTACCTATGTTCTTCCCTTTCTTCTCATAACTGTTTCTTTACTCACTGTTTCATGATCTGACACACTTCATTATCTGCTTCGACGAGTGTTTCAATTACCTTTTGACTGCTCTTTCCCCTTCTCTTATTCTAAAAACTTTGGCATCTTCAGTTCCCAAAGCTTATTGTCATTGTTAGTTTTTTAACCTTCTCATCACTGCCCGTATGAAACCTCATTTCTTATAATTATCCATCCAATCAATGTATTTCAATTCAAAATCCTTAATATTATTTTGTAAAGTTTTCAACAAAATACATTTTAAATTAGCCTTTTTCATGTATTATATATATCCTATATAATATATAAGCTTTCTTACATCATTCTTTGCAAGACCATTGATTTTTTTGTTGCCACAAATATTTTTTCCGTCTCTTTCTCTCTTTTCCAGCTTATTATGTGGCTGTCGACCAGAACATGGGTGAACCTATGTATGTGTTCTTTTGTGGCCAATGCCAGTTTGTCCTGCTCACATCACAAACTTCTTTTAAGACAAAAAGAAAACGAAAAGCGAACCGAATGAGAGTCTAACATGAAGAGAGGGATAAAGAAAAAGAATAATTGAAAGAAATGCTGATTTGCTTTAATTTTCTTATAACTTAAGAGGTTAGCCGCATCAAAAATAACCTTGGAAATTGCCTTCTTCTTATAATATTCCGTCAAAAACTAGAACATATATAGAGCTTGTAGCTTTAAAGCTACAGCTTTTTGATAATTCACATTTGGCACCATTTATCTTTCCATTCAATATCCCAGCATATAATCGTTGCGGAGAGTATCATCTATTCTAATTACTATACGTGGACTATATAGAAGCATCTACGTGACTCTTCATTTGTCCACATCTAAGCTTGTGCTGACTGGTTGCATTCCATTCTTCATTTATACTCTTATTCTCTTTTTCCATCAATTGTTTTACTATATTAGACATGGTAAGAGCTATATATATATTCCTATAGTTTGTACTATGGAATATCTTTGGTCTCTTGGTTTTTATGACTTTTCGCTCTCTTCTCACTATTCTTTCACTCTCAAATGCTTCCTTTGTTATAGTAGGTAATACCCACAGAAACTCCCTTTTATACTATCATTTTGATGGAATTATTAGGTTGTTTGTTTGTGTGAATGTGAATTTGATGGAAACAAGACACAAAGTAAATATAAATTGACTTTTGCATGAGAAAACTATTGAAATTTCATAATCTTATTCTTCGTCATGCTCTAATTAATTGCTTAAAAGCTTATACACGGCTTTTACAACTCTTTCTATGACTATCCGTCCCTCTATGTTTTTAGAGCAGAATCTAATTAAAGTATTTCTGAAACTTTTCTTGGCGCCTAGTTGTGCTTACAACTTAGTGCTGTTACGCATCTTTTCCTTCTTTCCTTTTTGTATGTGCAAATAATCTATTGTTTTGTTGTATAATATTTGAATAATAATTGAATATTATGCATAATGTAATTCGCTTTAATTGGTAATTCGAATAATTGCCGAAATCGGATAACATATAGGTGTAAACGTTTCGAGGTAGCCGTCTCACAATGTTCTCGTAATTATTGTGATTGTTGTCAACTCAATTTAAATAACGAACTTAATCACATGCTCCTTGAAACTCTAATATACTCATAAAACGTGTCCCACATACTTTGCCGTTCCTTTTGTGTATTCCCTTCAAATGCTTGCTCCTTCATCTGAAATCGTTCGTCTAGCGATGACAGAGATGACTATTTCCACTCAGAAGCACCAAACTCTTCTTTGTTACTTTAATATTCAGTAACAGCCAAAAACTACGTGATTAACTTGACTGTGATCGAATTCTCTTTCTCTCTGTCTCTGATGGTTGCTCTCCTAAATTACATAATTTCTCTCCTATTCTCTCTCTCTCTTACTCTTTCTGTCTCTCCTTCTTCTAGGACCTTGTTTTTGCTTTTCTTTCTATTCTGAATCAGATGTTATCGAGCATTTGCTCTCTTAAAAATAACTCTCTTATTTCCGCATCTTCTTCGTGCGTTAGCGCTTTCGTTTGTCTGTCTATCTTTCAGCCATTTCTGTCCATTACTTTGCATTTTTCGTATTTTAAATGTTGAGTTCACTCTTGTCATCTCTTCCCCTTCTTCCTCTTGGTATATCATTCTCTCTTCTTCTATAACTCGTGCATCTTCTCTCTCGTACTCATCTTTTCTCACAATCTTCCTATTCTCTCTATCGCAATCTTATAGAAGATTCCTGTCAGTACTTTGGCTTTTCCGTCCTACTCCTAAGCCGGATAGTTCCTATTAAAGCTTTATTTCGTAAACATATCACATCTAATTCGTTTTACTCTCTCCATACTTTGCTTTTCTGAACATTTAATCGCTTCGTTTGTATGAGATGTCGTTTTTTTTTTTTTACTTCATCGCCGTTTTCTCTGTTGGCTCTTCCATCTTCACTTCTTCCAACAAGTCTCTAACTTTAGAGCTTCTTCGTTAAGTCTGTGATCTAGTTGATCTTTTTCTTTTCATCCACTAAAGCAGTCCAATCATCACTTAGTCTATTTTCAGTTTAGTTTGTGCATTTTCCTGTTCATTTTCATCTTTCACTCTCTCACTAGTTGCGTCTTTTTCCTGATCTTACATAGCATGGTCATTAATCAGAAGAAGCAGTGTGTTAGTCAGGCGTTTTTTCATATTCATGACGTTTCCTTTACCTTTTTGCCATTCCCTTCCCATATTATAGTGAGCTTTTGAATGAAGTTCCTTCTTATTTTGTCGTCTCGCAATCTTCATATTTTCAATGCTTTCATCTCCTTGTCTATATTAGCCACTTCTTCTATCCATTTTTGTGCACAGCTCTGTTTTCATCTCCATTCATGAATGTTTTTTCTTTTTCTTGTCGCTATTAGTTATTCGAAGTTTTTTTTGTTTCGTCTCGTTATTGATCTTCCTCCTAAATTCACCTTTATATCTCTCTCAAATACTCTCATATACTATGAGTTATATTGGAAACTCTAACAATCAACACCACAATACATTGAAATGAACGTTAATATTGCTAATCAGCTCAAACTATCATCTCATCTATTCTACCTACTCTCTTTCTCCTCACATTTGTTTTCTTTCAATTGAGTTTTGTTCGTTTTTTCTGACCTCATTAGAATTAAGGAATATTATTAAACTTATAATTTACAGGTATCGCCTCTAAAGTAAGTGATGTCATCATTTTAATATTCTATGTGAGAACTGCAAGCGGCTGGTCGCCTTCTAGCCGATTCTTCGAGCGACCAAGTCTTTCTACTACTTTTTCTTCAAGAATTTCATATATCTATATTTATATTATATAATACTTAATATTCAACATTTGAACATTAGAAAGGTATGTGTCTCCTTTTATTGAATTTGTAACGCTCTTCGCTTTATAATGTATAAATAAGATCGAAAGAAAACATTTCTGATCTCATCCTATACTTTTGACTTCACTTGCTCATGTCCATATGTCTCCTTCAGTAATTGAAACTATAATTAGCGTCCAACACTCTGATCTCTCTTTTTCTTTCTATTTCGTTCTTACTCTTCAGCAACTTTCTTCTTACTCTAAGATTTCTGAAGTTTGCAAATTGACATCCAACCGATGTCTATTTTCCTGTTTTCTCTCACCATCACCCAGTCTTTGCTCACTTCACGACTTCCCCAAAGCACAACCGAATAATTTGATTGCAATTACTTTTTCTATTTCAGAAAAATGATGGAAGATCCAATGATGCCTGATCTATCGCATTTATCAGCAGAGGAGCGCGAGATCATAGAGCAAGTGTTGCGACGGCAGAAGGAAGAGGAATCTAAAGATGTTCAGATGACCATGTATGTTTAGAATACTGAAATGGTACAAAGAATTTTCGTTGAAATTTCAATCTGTTAACGACATCTGACGTCATGATGTCAGTATAGTGTTGTCAGTTTCTCACCCACCCATCTTTACGCGTTTGGCAAGTTTCTGGTAACTCTGTCTCTCTTCTATCTTCATTCTTCTTCAATCTCTCCGTTTCTCTCTTCGTTATCTTCCCTCTCTGACCATCACTTTGCTTTAGGTTTGTTGTTCATTTTATCTGTATCTGCTGTGTTTCATTGTTCCATTACTCAGATAGAAAAGAGTTAAGATATGGAAATGAGGGTGGCAAACTCTGAAAAGAGAAAAGCTTCATCTAGCAACTTGATACGAACGTATTTGGCCTGAAATTTAATGCTCTCAAGCTCACAGTCTATCCATGAGCTGTGTCGAGTATACAAAGGAAAGATGGATTCTCACGCATACCCTCTTATACGTGTACATATACTCATAAGAAACACAAAAAAATGCAAGAACTTTCAAGAAGATTAAATACTCAGATTTAGATTTGACGGATACTCTAATCACACCTCTTTCCGACAGTATAGTTGTTAATAAAAGCCTTTTTCATTTATTCAACCCTACATCCGTGCGATTTTCTTTTGAAAAATAAAGAGAATGAACTCTTCAAATAACTTGTAATCTAAGTAGACTACGTCACAAATTCATTCAAAAAACAAGCTCCTCAAACTCATTTCATTTTCATACAAATATGAGAATTCATAACACCAGTAAAACGCGATACAGAAGTGCAAACCATAAGACTCTCGAGAAAGCCACTTCAGATTACGTCATCGTTATTAAAGACTTTTTTGAATGTTTGCCATGAATTTTTTCAATTCGTCTCTTATCCTTGTTTATTTGTATGTAAGAAAAATGTTCCAATTTATATTTTTCCATGGACCTCGATTGCAAATCTGCGCCTCATGTTGTCCGAGCACTATCTTCATTCAGATTGCTTGGCTTCTGGCTGTCCAAAATGGAATTCCTTGGTTGAGTACTCAAAGATGCCAATTATGGTCAATGCCTAGAACATCCAGTGTGCTTTCCCTTTCTCTCACAACTTATCTCTCTCTCATTCCTCTTCGCATCTTCTCTTCTTATTACTCATTCCTCTGCTCCCTTCAATTTTATGCCGCAATTTTTTCTCCCCCTTTTCTTCATCCGCCTAAACTCTATCCTTCTGTTTCTCGCCCTCTTTTTCTCTATCTCTCTCTCTGCAACTCTGTATATATATATATATATATATGAATACGCTTTTACGCTCCAGCTTGCCGAGAAAACTGGACTTTTCACGTAAGAGTGAATACCCTTCGAATTCTATTTATTTTCATCTAACAAGCATAGACTGTTAGGTTATGAAACTTTAAAGAAAAAACAAACTCATATGACAAAGTTGTGGCTTAACGAGGCTTCCATGAATCAAACCTTGGAGCAAGAGCTGGGACATTAAACGATACGCACTGCGTTTGAGTACTTTACGCGATGTCTATAATGTGCTCTAATCAGAAATTTGAAAAAATTAGATTATTAAAGGTCGCCTTGATGAGTGTTTGAAATTTGAGGCATCTTTATGTAGACAAATAAAAGGGGAGGTATTTACTATAACTAATCAAATTATTTTTTCTAGAAAAGCTGACGAGGAGCTAGACCAAATAGAACGGCAAATTAATGAGAGGAAGGAATCTGCTCGACGTTTAGTGGGAACACAGGATGATGCAATCTGTCAAATTTGTCAGAAAACAAAATTTGCTGATGGCATCGGTACGTTATTTATCTTCGGAAATTATGCATTTGTTTCATCTGAAGCTGCTTTTTCAAGAACTTAGTGAATAAAACGTTTTAGGGCATAAATGCTTTTATTGTCAATTACGGAGTTGTGCTCGATGTGGTGGACGAGCGCAAAGTAAAAACAAAGTAAGAAATTTTACTTGACTATAAAATAATGTTGTTTTGCATCTTTGAAACGACACATTGATGTTTATGTACATTTGATATTTATTTAGGCTATATGGGCTTGCTCGTTATGCCAAAAAAGACAACAGATTTTGGCTAGAACTGGAAAATGGTTTCAACCTGAAGAAGAAAGATATCCGAAAATGAGTAATGCAGGGATGCCAAGTCCTAGCCAACTAGTCGCTCCTAGGTATGTTTATGAATGTAATTCATAGAATATTATCTTTCTGCCCATTGTTCTTCTTTCAAAAACAATACTTAGTCTCTCATTTGTTTTGGAAGCCATAGCTTTTCCATTTAAAGATCTTTGTTTTAAACTTTGAAATGATGCCAATATATTTCCAGCATTGAATCGTCTACATCCGGTTCGAATCCACAGATTATTGTTCCTCCTTCTAGTTCAAATCCAAATTTGAATAGTCCTCAGGTACTAGTTCTATACTTTCACAATTGGTTTCCCATCTTGTACGATTTCTTCTATGGATTGATTAGTTTCCTTCTCACCCATATTAGTTTGTTCTGTTTAGATTAACCAGCAGCTTTCTGCTGGTGTCAATCAACGGCTGACGTCTTCTCAAACTTCACAACCATCCAGACATCAAGGTTAGCATCGCTCTTAATTTATAATTGTTCAAATTTTTACAATTCAAGGAAATGGCCAATTATCAATGACTACAACGTCTTCTATGGGACCGAGAGGTTCTATAAGTCAACAACAAGCAAAACCTGGCTTAGAAATGCGTAAGCAGAATACATTGCAGAGGCAGCCAACATTAGAGGTATGAATTGATAATTATACTTGTTTTACTTAATGATTGGTGATTGCAAATTTTCATTCCATAGAGTGATCAAAGACAACCTAATGGATCGATAGTACATCAGAGGCAACCAAATATGCAACGTACTAATGATGCTCCTCCTCGCTCAACATCGTCTAGGTTAGAACAGCTAGAATATATGAAGCACACATCTATTTACAGAACATTGAATGATCGATCTCAAGATGATCACCGGAATCGAAGGTACATCTTTTTTGCACAGGCATAAAAATTCTTTATTATTTAGAAACGTTGAAAACACTTCTCCGTTCTCTTCGCATCCTGAAGGATTGTACAATGAGCGACAAGATGGGAGGTTGGTGATTAGTATTGTATTATATAAAGATACTTTTTTCTTCGATACGAAGAACTTTGAAATTTTGTAGTGCGAAAAATGCTATTAAAAATGTTTCATCGAACATCGAGCGAAAGAATTCTCCTACTCGGAATCAAAGGTCTTTTTGATTTTTCGGTTTAGTGTTAACTTGTTTCTGCAATGCTTTCAACTTTTCATTCATTTATGTGACCAATGCATGATATATCAAATCTTGATAATGTTTTCTAAAATGAATGAGAACCATTCTTGAATGTTTACCCTACTAAAACGTCATTTTGGTGAGCTTCAGTTCTCTTTTTCAGACCCGAAAGAAGAACGTCCCAGTCTGCGAACAAATCGCCAAACGAACGGTATGTTTACTTCACATTCTTGAGTATTATCCGATATTTTCCAGCCACTCGCCTGTAAGGAACGGCCCATTCGATGGGAGACAGAGTGAAGAGTATTATAACAATTCGCGACAAAGTAAGCTAGTTTTTGTCGATATTTCCCCGCTTAACAATATAGGAAATTCTTTTTCTTCTCCCTCTTTTCGATCCGTTTTGGCACGAAAAATTCTATTATTTTCTCTAATAGACTAATAGCATTCAAACTTACAGCCGAATTTCGTCGATCACGATCCATTCGTGAGGATGAGGGTCGTCGTGGCTCAATTGGTGTCCGATTAAATCCTTCTCTACCGGCGGCCGAAGTAGCTCCAGTTCCAGTGGCAAATCCGCCATCCAGCGGTTTCTCTGCGTCTGCAACAGTGACTCAGCGTCAAAAGAAATCCCGATTGCATAGGTTTGCTAGTTATCAAGTTTCGAACTGTGAATGAGCTGCTTTGATTTGCTTACGTGGACTTCGGAAATTCCTTTAGTTTAATTTTTTTTCTCATCCATAGCCACAGAAATGGGAGACGAGAGAGTGGCAGAGAGATATTTAAACAGAATAAAACGAGTGAAAGGATTATCATCATTGTAGAATTCATTCCTTCAAGTTAGCCAGCTGTGTTCGTGTGAAATTTTTTTTTGCCCAAATTCAAGTTTAATCTTCAAACTAAGCTGGATAATTTGATTGTTATGCTTACAATTAGTTTTAAATGTCATCAAACATAAGAAAGTTAATACAACTTTAAAACATTTCCAAGCTTCGTAGAATAGACAAGAAAGCTTTGAATGTAAAACAGGAGACTTATTCTTTTAAGATGTAGGTCTGGGCACTCTGGTGTGCTTGTTCTTCTTATCTTTTCTATTGTCAGTTTTCAGAGACTGCGCTTTTTCAAAGTTTGAACGGTCCGTGCTTGTGAAAATGCATGTGTATATGTATGCGTATGCTGTGCCTGTTAGCAAGAAAAAAGAGAGAAAAGTGTTGGTGTATATGAGAGCTTAGCAAAGCAATTTCTTTTCCAATTCCTTGTCTATTTGCATCAGTTCTAATTAACTGAATGGACCTAAAAAGAGCTCGTTGGCAGTCTACCGATGTTTGTGCGAACAGCAGAAATTATTTTGTTTAAAAAGAGGAGAGTATAGAATGAGAAGAGAACGAAAAGGTTGAAAGGCTGATGAAAACGCGATATCCAAAATTACCAAAAATACAGAGTTCTCAATATTACAATGATTACGGATCCATGAAGTATAAAATGAATATGATACTTGTCTATCGATATACCAGATATTTTCACCGTTAACCTAATTTTTCTACTTTCAGACAAATACGTTCTATGTCTAGTTCGGATGAAGAAGTCGCCACAACTTCAGAAGGTTTTGTTGGAGAAGATGCTAGGCAACGTGTCCCCAATGAATGTACTTCCGAAAAGGGTTTGTGTGCGTTTAATTCTTTGACCCTGAAAATCTTTGTTGTTCACGGACCCAAAGAGCTGTGAATAGCCGAGTGGAACCAGAATATCTGAAAAAAACGCAATCTCTTTTTTCAGATCTTTTACGATATATTTACGGATCAGAGAAATCGAATTCATTAAAAGGACGAAAAAGTATGTTTTGCAAATTTTTTTAATTATTCTCTGAAAGCTCATGTGAAAGGTTGATGACTGTTTACGAGCTCTCATCTTTGCTTAGTTCAAGCGTTTCTCTTTAAAAAATTGGCAATGTTTGCTTTTTCGCTTACTAACACATTCAGCTGTTGTATGAGTAGAAAATCATTTTCTCATAAACAAAAGTTGGAGATGATATATGCATCTTCTTGCTACCCTAGGGGTTTATGTGGCTAATTATAAGGAAACCTTGCTTACGACCCCGTAGATTTCTCCTCATGCATCCTCTCACTCTTTCCTTTTCTTTATTCTTTTCTCAACATACTTTTATTTCTTTTTCTCTAATTTAGCATACATGTATACACATAGTTATTGATATATCTATATGCCCCTCCCAATCATCTTTCTTTCCTCTTTCTTTTTCTTCTGACTAGCTAGCTGTCGTCGTGGTTGGTCGTTGCCATCATCATCATCATCGTCTTCATCATTGTCATTTTCCCTCATTTTCCGCCTTCTTTCCTATACATGTAGATGATATTTTTTCGTCTTAGTCTTCTTACATCTCTTCAATATCCATTGTTTTTATTTTATGCACACGAAACACCCAACTTCTCCAGAATTATCAAAGCTTATTTTGACCAAATAATCCTAGTTCGCCTTTAAAACAGTTGAGTTCATTAGTTTTTTGAGTTACGATGTGTTCTCATTTGTCTTCCATTATCTGTATTTTATGAACCAGCTTAACGCTGTCGTACTCTTGCACGCAGGAGTTTTATGAGAAAATGAGAAAGACTGAGCTGCTGTCATTTCGTTTTTTGTTGGAGCTAAACTTTTTCAGTTTCTTCTCTGATGCTATTTCTCTCCAAAAATGTTTATTTCAATTAAGTACATTTTCGGATCTTCAAAGTCTTACTTGTCGCCTTTTTTGTTTCATTTAGTCTGATGCTCATTTATAGTACGGACTGCTAATGGCCGTCCGATGTCTTTTTGTCTATTTCCATTTATCCGTCAATAATCAACGTAACTTATTGCTTTGTGTCCCGATTTCTTTCTTTGCCCGAGGAAGTTGGTTCTTCAATTTTTCCCTCTACAAAGCTTCTCGAGCATTTTACCTCCAATAATCAGTCGCGATTTTATCGTATCATCATCTAACACTTACGCGTACTCTAGTATAATACAATTCGAATAGTTTATCAATGATGGCAAATGATTTGACTATTGAAAAATCTGATCTAAGCACTATAGATGAAACAGAAAAAGGTGAACAAGTCTTTTTTTTTATTCAGAGAAAATGAGTTGAAATTTGCTTTGATAAAAACAGGAATTTGAATGAGTATAGCTCATTAAGTTTTATTGTTACATAATGCTACCTCTTCAGTATAATTCTCCTAGGTAAACGGCTTGCACACATAAAATCATATGATGTAATAGTTCAAATGGTACGAGAGAGTATAAAAAAGAGGTACTGGTTTAGAATACCTCCCGTTCTAGGCTCCGCCCACAATTATATGCGCTCTATAACTTCTGTACTAGCATATAAGGAAAGTTGTAGCGCAAATTCAGCTGAAAAAAACAAACCCTAAGCTTATGCTATCTCAATACTTAACTTCGATTTTAAGTTTAGTGTTAAAAACTAAGTAGTTACATAGTTATAGGCTTAGGCTTTGTCGAGACGGCGTAAATAATTATGGGCGGAGACTAAAGCAGGAGGCATTATAGACCAGCGCCAAAAAAGAATCTGATTATTAGCTTTTTTCAATTATTCAAATTATCAAGTTCGTTAATTACTAGCATGTTATTATAGCTGGAGCGGTCAGTGGCTATTCTTCTGATTGTACAACTAACCGTCGAGAAATAGCAGCGAATCCTCCATCAGTGTTGCCTGGAAATGTGTTGGCTGCTAAGATAAGGACCTATTTATCGGTTTTTCATTGTGTTTTGTTGATTGACTTGATTTGTTTTTAGCATCCGGTTACTTGGCAGCCATCAGCTGACCAAAGGCGTTTAATTGGTCATATGGTATTACATCGGACAGATAGTTCAGTTAACGGAGATTTAGGACTCAAAGTAGAAGGAATTAAGGGACTGTTTCGAAAAAAACATTTTCTAGGTCGTTGGAGGGAGACGATTAGATACAGGTCGCTTAGGTGCATTTGTTACCAGAGTTAAACCAGGAAGCGTAGCTGATACTGTTGGTCGCTTAAGACCAGGCAATTATAATTTTGTTTTGTGGATATTGATTAATACTGTTCCAGGAGACGAAATGCTTGAATGGAATGGGCAACCATTACAGAATGCTACATATGATCAAGTGTATGAAATAATATCGGCTAGTAAACATGAATCACAAGTAGAGTTAATTGTTAGTCGATCGGCATGGTATACCAAGTCTACTCTTAATAATTATACTCTCTTTTCTTCAGTGTTCCTGGTGGTGATGATTTTCTTAATGTTCAGAATACTCCGAATCGTCAGTTGCCTAATCCCAAATATGTTCAGAGTATTGGTATATATGCTCCAAGCATATCCAGAATCTTAACTTGCTTCAGATCCAGATTGTTATGCATCTCCTTCAGCTTCTCCTCTGAATATGCCCCCAGCTACAATTCCACATTCTCAATCTGTTATGCTGTCGTTTCATCATCAGACTAGTCCACGTCATCGGTCAACAGTGCCAGGATTTTATTCAGGTTTGGAGAATATTTTTCTGGCGCTGGACTTTTTAGTCCAGCTCCTAAAAAGAAACAATATGTTTGAATTGAAACTAAAACTACTTGACAGCAGAGCGGTTGCATTCTTTATCCTTCGAATGCAATTCTTAAAAAAGTTTTTCAGAAGCAGCCATGTTAGATCAGCCTCAATGTTATGGTAAGGGACAAATATTCGGACGTATCGAGGTTATAATCACAAATTCATCTAGCATAGCTCTACGTTTTTTCAGTTATCAATTATTTATTCACCTCATGATCGACAATTAAATGTGACAGTAGAGAGGGCGTTTGATTTGCCACCTCGTCCTGATGGCGCTTTGCGTAACCCTTATGTGAAGCTTTTTTTACTACCTGATCGAAGGTTTGTAATATTGGAAATTCTGTAGTCATCTGAAATCGTATCTTATGTTCTGCAAAAGAACTAATTTAAACTGAGTGAAGTACTTTTATTGCATTCTAAACACTTAAGTTTTCCTACGATAGATAGTTTCAGTAGTCTTGATAATCTGCTATTACTCTATTCGGTCAATTTTTTTTTAAACTTTGTTTTTGGTGTTATTTGCGCTTGGAAGAAAACGATACGTAAACAAATAATTCAAGCGTGCTTTCAATTGCTCGTGGCATTTTTCAAAAGTTTTTCTGTGTTTTCTATGTAGTCCAAGCAGAGAAAGTTACATGTTGTTAATTCAGCTCCTGTAGCATTTCTCTGCAGACGAATTTGCATTGGAAGTCTGCTTCTATTTTTGTTTTTTTTTGTCTCATCGATTAGCTAATTGACGAAAATTGATTTTCGTTGCTTAGGAGCGGTGATTGTAATTATATGAAGTCGGTGCCCGTCACTGCCACAAAGCAGATGTTTTCAGTTTTTTCCTGTAGCGTTATGAACAAATGTGAATCTAATATTTCTAACTTCCATATCTTCCATAATTATGTTTAACGACTTTTCTGGGGTAGATAATACGAATACTAGTCATAGTCTAGTTTTCCCATCATTAGCATTATATCCCAAGATATTTAGCTCTTTTAATTTTTTTCGATTTCAGTGAAAAATCCCGCCGACAAAGTGCTGTGCTGGCAGAAACAACGGCTCCGTATTATTCTGAAGCGTTCTATTATCAAAATATTTCGGAGTCTCAGTTAATGGAGCGTGCACTTGAGGTGAATTTTTCGAATTCAGATGTACAGTAGTTTATCACATTCATAGGTTACCGTTTGGGATTACGACAAGTACACAACTAATTCTTTCTTGGGTGAAACATTAGTCGATTTCTCAACAATCCCGTTAGATGGACAGCCCTTGTTGTACACATTAGTAGATATGGATGACGAAAATCCGTTAAGATTGGCTAGTTTTTGGTCTATCGTTTCAAATATTATATCCATTTTCTTTACAGAGGTTGCGACAAAGGAAATTATCCCAGTATTCCGGAGTTCCTCAACGTCCACGGAGTGAGATGGCCTATGCTGTTTACGGTAATTAAGAAATCTACTTATCTCATGCCTTTGAAAAATTCTCTAGATCCTTATATTGATCAACAGGATTATCCCCCGAGACACGTAGGGCCGGATCAAACAATGAGAAGGTCTCGTACATATGATAGAGCAGGAATGGCTCAAGCACGTCATACTCCAGTGAGGTAACTCAGCATCAGTATCTAAAATTATATCACAACTGATTGCTTCATAGAATGGAAGAAGATTGGAATATAAATCAAACATCTGGCTATCTGTCTGATTATGCTTATTCCAATCCCCCACTCCCAGTACGTTATCATCGGCAACGACGACCACGTAGTGCAACAGCAATGAGACACAGTACGCTTACATATTTTGAATGCTATAGCTTGCTTATTTTCAGTGACTCCTGCTGAGATGAGTGCTTCACGTATGTATTCGCGACGTCATCCGATGGAGGATCGTCAATGGGAAGATGCTGCTACTCCGGAACAACGCTATCCGCCCCAAACAAATCATTTGCGATACCCATCTGGTGATCCACGCTCTCCCAATGGTCGTCTAATGGAAGTCATGCAAGAGCAACAGGGATATGGTAGTGATGGGAGTGAAACATTGAGCATCCACTCAGCTCATAGCATGCCAGTTGTTCGGTAAGTAACTTCAGAATACTCTACATTTTAAAAAAAACCAAGTTCATGATTAACCGAATAAGAGAAATTGAGAATTTATTTTAGTACTTTCTAGAACAATAAACAGGAGAGGAATGCCACAACCATCCAACAATGACATTCAAGAAACATCAATGGAAGAATACATCCCCGATGAACAAATGATGCAGTCTGTGCAGAAGAACAACCAGCAAAATATGAAAGAGCGTAAAAAGAGCCTGATGACACGTTTCATTCCTGGACGTGGAGCTGGTGGAGCAGGTTATCGCTACTATTTTTCCAATATTTTCAATGTTCTCGTTCAGAAATGAAGAGAACTGGGTTTGCTCGATCTGAAGAAGTTGGAGTTCCTGGAAACTTGTCTGCTGACCGTCTACAAGCACCTTTTCTGAAACAAGCAAGCAAAGAGTCTAATGATTCCGGGGACAAGTGAGTCGATTTTCTGAACTGTCTGTTTTTCCCGAAATAGATCTGCTTCAACTTTTTCCGTGGGAATAATTTTAATAATATTTCGTTCTTGGCTACGTTTTAGTTGATAGTTAGATACTTTTGACTAGAAGTAACTTAGCTTTTTCTGTTGCTCTTGACTGCAATTCTGATTATGAAGGTTCTTTTTCAACTTTCTGGAAAGAAACTGATCGAAAAAAAACCTCTCAATCCCCCCAAGTAAACAAAGACGTGTTCTGTTTTTCTTAAAATGGAAACCCTTGCTCTTCTTCCTGCTCGTGTGTGTGCTATGTCAAGACTGCTTGCAGTTGGCTTCCCGTTCTTCCAGACTGCCCGCTCGGAACGTTCGTCGATAATCTCGGCCCTGGACAAGTTGTTGGTAGACAGGTGTGATTGAATTAGGAATCAATTAGGCTTTGTTTTCGGTTTGCAGGTGTTAGCCTCACCAGTTCTGGGTGAAATTCAGATTGCTATAATGGGTAGCCGAAATGGCATTGAAGTTGAGATAATCAAAGCAAATAACCTTGTTGTGAAGCCTGGAACAAAGACCAGTCCTGGTAAGTAGTTTTCCAATTTATTCCAAAAGCAATTGAAACGCTTGAAGCTCCATACGTCAAAGTCTATTTGATGGAAGGAAAGCAGTGTATTGCGAAGGCAAAGACCAATCCCGTCAAACGAACTACGTCACCACTTATTCAGCAAAGGTTGCAATTCAATGAAAATCCCAGGAGAAAAATGTTACAGGTTCGGTTTCTTGAGAATAAAAATAATACCAAGGATTCAAATTTATAGATCACTGTTCTCGGCGATTATGGTCGCATGGAACGAAAAGCATTTATGGGTATAGCGCAAATTCGTCTAGACGATTTGGAGCTTGGACCGCAACCTATCATTGGATGGTACAAATTATATCATAGTTCGTCCCTCGCTGGAACTGGTCCAATTCGAAAAGATTCTGAAACATCCCTTGCCGCTGTGCCTCAATAGAAGAATAATTCTTTCTTGGAATGGCAAGAATATGTTTATACTCCAAAGATCATGGATTGTTTTTCAATTTGCAAAACTGTTACCCACTCTCTTCTTTTTTTTGTCTTATGTCATCCCTAACTCGACAGATTTTCGACCTCACGTGTTCACGTGAGGTTATAGGTTGTAGTATTAATTTTCGGAAGTGTAGCTTGTGGAACGGTTGTATACGGGTATTTTCTCCCTAGTTCTCTGGCGTATTCCCACTTTCTCACCACTCATTCTTTCCTTCTATATATTATTGAACCATTTCTTGTGTTTTAGTAACTCTCAGATTATTTGGTACTGGGTTCATAACATTGCCTTAAATGATATCGCTGAATTGAAAGCCCGTGTTTGTCTTTTTCTTTTGTTTATAATGGCCTGAAGCCTGTATAGCAGAAGAAAGAAAATTCTTTTTTAAAATACGAATAGTATAACGACGTACTTGATCTCATCAATCCCAAAAACCATCTCACTTTTCATGTATCCGACCAATCAATCAAAACCAACTGTTATAATTTCTCCAGTCTTTTCCAAGCTTCCGATTGTTTTAAATTCAAATATTGTTTTTTTTATGCCTGCTTCATTCTCCGATTTTACGGGTATTGCTAGTGCTGTTCTATCTGATGTATAAGCTTTGCCAATGGCTCAACTCTGATATCTCCAAGTTTTATATGGCATCTTAGAATTATTGGCGAGTTCATTTAGCTAGAGATGCATATAGCTTCACAAAAATTCTATTTTCTTCCATTATCTCGTCGTTTTTTCGATCTCTACCATACAAGCCGTACAGGATGTTTCGTAACATGTTTCATTTTTAGCAATAATCAGAACTTTAGCTCTAACATGTCCGTCAAACTCGTGACTTGCGAAATGGGTCTGTACAATTCTATTTGTTGATAGTTTTCACATATTGTTTGAATTCTGTTCGAGAAACCAAATATGTCCGTTGCTTGAGCTTTATTCTTTAATGATAAATTAATTTCACAGTTGGATTTAACAAACATTTATTTAAGTATATACAACACTTATTAGCTATTTTTGATATTATTTATGTAACTGGAGTCGAGCCAAAACCGCGATGGCTAAAGGATAATCCTTCCGACTAACAATCACAAGATTTTCAGTTGAGAAAACTGAGTGGTTGCGCAGATTATAAAACAATAGAAGCGGCAATTCAATGAACTGATTAATTAAAAAGTGATGCATAAATAGGAAAATGCAGATAAAAGGGGATATAGATAGACAGTCGATAGAGGCGAATTGGAAACGAGAGCTTAAATAGTCAAGCATTTTAATAGAAAATACCCATTTGGAGAAAAATAGCATAAATGTAAAAAAAAACAAACAAAAATGGCTCATAAATATTTGACATTAATTTTTTAAATAATTCCTGGATATTAAACTATCTATACTATTTGCAGTTTCGCTCTTAACAAACTATTACGTACCCATAGAACTGCTATATAAACTCAAATAAGGAGCTGTGTTTAACCAAAGCGTTAATAAATTCCTGCCATTCCAAAAATCACGAATTTAACATTTTAAGATTTAAATATTTTTCAAAGCCATCGCTATTATCACAGAGTGGTCTAACCAAGATTGACATATAATCTACTATAAAAAAATCTTTCCTCACGTTATTAACACGAAAAAAATCACATAAGAAACTTGCAGAATCCATAAAATGGAATGAATTCATGTGGGACTAGTTGGGCTCTCTATCCTACTATCCACAGGCTCTGATGGTATTCGAGTGATCGAGTCATACTTCGAAAAAGAATTTGGTGACTGGAGGGGGGACTGGATATGATCAGGTGATCTGATATGGCTGTTAGGTGGAGAATGAGAATCTCGGTGGTGATCGTACCTTGAATTAATAGTACATGAGCAAATAATGGTGAATATATGAACTTACCTATGATGATCATAATCATTATGGTGATGACGCGGGTTAGAATAGACTGGTCCGTTTCTAATACCACGATTTGAGTATGACGAGCCTCTTTGTTGGTAATAACCACTCCGACTATTGCCACCATACTGAAGATAATCAAGCAATCCTTTCGACGAGCTAGTTTAAACCCTTACCGCACTCCCAGATGAATGGTCACGATCGCCATGAGCAAATTTACATCTATTCCCAAAATGACATCCACGGGGAGATTTGAAAAACTGACAAGGACGAGCTGGAGGTCCATGATTATGATCTAAAGTAAATTTTATAAATAGCTATCAATAAAAACGCTGACTTGTATTTCCACCAGGGATAATAGGCATCCGCTGAACCGGCGTGGCTGGCATCGCAGGAGAATTATCAATATGTGAATGTGCGTTTCGGGATTGAGAAACAGAAGGTTGTTGAGGCAAGTGGTGTGGAGGTCCCTGATGATTTTGAGCGTTATGTGAAGTATGCAAGTTATGCTGTCCGTAAGAAGAATGAGATGGAGGGAAAGGCTGTAATGGCTGAGAAGAATTACCAAACTCAAAACCCGATTAAAATTACCTGAGACACAGGAGGTCTGATCATTCCCTGAGATATTGTGCTTACTGGTTTAGGAGGCGGTGCATGAGAGGAAGCGTTACTTGTGTTTGAATTGGGCATCAGCCCAAATGGGGGTACAAGTGATGCAAAAGAGTTAGTTGGCCCTTCTCCTACAATTCCCTTTTTCTTCAATCCATCTAACAAATTTTGAAGATTATCCGGTAAAACTGCTTTAGCAGCAGCAGCAGCAGCAGCAGCCGCAGCCGCAGCCGCAGCAGCAGCGGCACCGGGACCAGCAGCACCAGCACCAGCAGGTGATTGAGTAGTAGACTGCGAGGTAGTTTTCTGAAACTTATATTCAGTGTTCGAATCAACTTGAAGACAGTACTTGAGATTCTTCTAACTCCAATGGGATAATTTTAGGAATATGTCTAGCAGCTGCGATAGGATCGAAATCTTCTGGATCTATTTCTGTCATTTCCGAAGGCCTGAACATGGAAATAAACACAGAAAACTGGAAGTTTGCTACTTACATGCTAGGGTCATTGAAAGCTCTCATTGCATGTCTTTGCCTCTCTTCTTCTATAAGCTTGGCTTCACTTTTTGCTCCACGAACGAAATCATTGAAAATACCATCTACTCGTATTAATCTCCACTGTAATAAAATAGTGAAGATAGTCAGAAAAAACAGCTAAAAACCTTGATGCTGTTTTTCTCTTTATCTTCTTCATCCTCTTCTAATTTTTGTTCGCCTTTGTATCTTCTCTCCATCACAAGTTCATGCTGTCTCATATCTTCGGGACTCATGTGGTTGACATTTACTGGAAATGTAATAAGTAAAAGCTGACAAGCGTGAGAGCATACTTCGTTCTCCTTCTTCAATTTCAAATTCTTTGATAAGAACTAACTCCTTGCCAATTTCATCAGCAAAGCGAATTTTCCTCCGAGCAGCAGGAACAAACTCGGGCTCATCTGCGTCCACGAATGTAGGAGCTGAACCAACAATAGAAACAGGCAAGGGGGGAGAAGACGGTAACGGTTTGCTTGACTTTATAGTTTCCGAAATATTGTGTTGCTCGAATATGCCATCCTGCAAAAATTGTTTTTAGAAAGATTCAGTATAAACAAATAACACAGATCATCACACGAAACTACACAATATTTATCTTACCAGAATTGGGTGAGTACTATCCTAAACCAATTCATACACAAAAATCAACTTAAATCCATAAAACTCACTAGAACGGTTGGGGTTGCTGAAGGATCATATTGTTCTTTTTTTTCCACAAGTAGTGGCTTTTTTTTTGGTACAACTCTCTTTTTTGGTTCGGAACTGACAGAGAGAGCATCCATGAATCCTGTTGAAAGGGTTGCAGACACTTCTAAAAGTTGTATTTGACGTATGTATTAAAGTTCAAATTACTTTTGACCACAGGAGCAGCCTTTTTCTGTTTCACTTCTTCAACTTTCTTCACCGTATCCATACTGTCTCGCTTTCTCTTTGCCTCTGGCGGCTTAGCTTCATCTGGTTCTTCTAACCCTAAATTAGTAGAACCTTATGCCAATTTTAAAAATCGAAAAAAAAAGAAATATACCAGCTAGCCCTCTGTGTTTTAATAGTTTCATTTTTGCCTAATAAAGATAGTATTTGAACTTTTTAAACGAACTTTATAGGGCTCGCACCTACAGTTGTTACATTTTTCTTTCAAATTAACGTTACTTTGCTTTGAGATTCTTATGGCTATTTTCATATTCATTTCACATCTTACAATCTTACAGATTGTGATGTTTTTCAAATCATAGATATTGTATTGATGTAAACACTTAATGAAATTACAAAACCCCAACACATAGAACGAGAAACTATTAACGGCAACAGAGAAAGCCGCTAGTGGAATGATTTCCGTACCTGAAAATGGGAAACAAATAGTAAATAAAGGACAATGACAGATCATACCTGTTAAACGTGATTTAGCTGTATAAACCTTAGCTTTCACTTTGTACTTCTTCTCTTTAATTTTCAATTTACCACTGAAACTCTCTCTATGTTAATGACCAAAAAATGCTTTCTTACTCTTCTGAATCAGAAGATCTTCGCTTCTCAGCTTTTCTTTCATTTTTCACAGGACTAGTCATTCTCTCATCAAGCCTAAAATGTAAAATAAACAAAAAACCCTGTAGTCTTACTTGTCATCATCATTATCATCGTACTCTTGAACAACAGGGACAACTTTCTTTTTCTTCTCTTTTTTAGGAACTTCCGGATTCGCTACTTCTTGTTTCCATTTACTAACACAATTGCTTGCCAATTTTTTAATATCTATGAGCGAATGAATACGAATATGCATTTCATTTTTATGTAAACCTGAATCCGAGTGCTCCTTAGATAATCTCCTCACAAACTTTGGAGTATCGTTTGACATCAGCAGGTCAACAGATACCTTAGCCTGAAAAAAAACATCTTAATAGTAGTACTGTATGGTTTCGTAAGCGGAAAGAACAAGAGCAAAAAATGAAAGATGTGCGATGTTAGCCACGACGAATGTAACGAGAACGAAAAGAAACATAAATACGGGTTTAAATTCAAAAACCGCTTACAAAAATTGAATGAATCAAGGTTTCATAGAACTAAAGGGCATCTCCCAGCAAAGCAAACAACAGAAAAGGCATTATTAGCTCAAAAGGTGATCCCCGTAATCCAGGACGCTAAACCTGACGCCACAGTACTCCTTTTACAGAGAAAAAAATCCGGCGCGTATAATCTACCTGCTACCCCAATTTTAATCAACAAGGTATATAGCTCTTAATTAGCCTCTCAAGAAAACTATTCTACCTGCAGACATTGACGAAGTAGATCCTTAAGATGAACATTTTTTTTCTCTTTTTCGGCTTGTTTAAGCCAATTATTCATTTGTTTCCAACCTTCCTCAGTTCCAATTCGTTGTAGTGCAGCTGCTTGTGCTAATTCGCTGCAAATTAAAGATTCCCAGAAACAGTGGATAGAAAAAATTGTGTCTTGTCAAGAAACACTGAGTTAACGTTCAGCAATGAACAACGAAGATTTTTGATAAAATATAATCGAATAAATAAATTACGTACGTGGCACTCAACGCCACATTCTCGGGCTTTTTCTTCTTGGGGATTGTCAAGTTAAGGGGCTTCACACTATTAATTGTTGAAATAGTATTGCTTGCAACGTTCGGCATATTAACTGCCGGACTATGAGCAGATCCGATTTGAGAAACAGAATTATGATTACTATAAAATCTGTACACAGGCTGCTCAAACGTATTCAAAGACGTGGACGGCTGTACGTGATGCGAAGGGCGGACATAGTCCCCATGATCAACCTAAGAATGACACGACCATTGAGCACTACGAAGCCTTGAAATACCATTCTTGATATCGCCTCAGGTGTAGAAGTCAGAACCTCAGCCTCAGAGGAATCTATTCTCTGATAAGAGTTTTTGTACATATTGTTAACAATATGAGAAGTAACGTTTTGTGGTCGAGGAATCAGGCGAACCTACAAAACAAGATATACTCTGATTTTATT
Organism: Auanema freiburgensis; assembly: GCA_030370435.1. Lineage (NCBI taxonomy): Eukaryota > Metazoa > Nematoda > Chromadorea > Rhabditida > Rhabditidae > Auanema > Auanema freiburgense. Next base: position 1,655,087 of record CM059367.1, read on the forward strand.
ACAAAGATCAAACAATAAGAAATTCAGAACTGACCTGCTTAGTAGGTAGTCCTGGCTTAGGCTGCACATATACAACTTGAGAAGAAGTAGAAGGTCCTCTTTTAAACGCATTTTTCTGAATACAGGTTTTAGCTAAGCTAGTGAGATGAGTGTACCTTCTGAGCATCTATGGCGTGTTGTGGATAGGAAACTAATTGGATCTAAATAGATGGTAGGTCAGAACAGAAAACTTGCCATTGGAATAACCTTTTGAATGACGTGAGGGGGATTTTCCGGTATACAGGGCTCGTAACTAATAGAGTTCATACTGTTCATGTTGATATTGTTCATATTGCTTATTCCTTCAATATTCATATTATCCACATTATTCGGCATCATGTAACCCTGCTGCAATAGATTATGATAAAGAAATTTTTTTGACCGATCATAACCTGCGGTTGCGAGCACATAACAATAGAATTATCATAGTTATACTTCTGATGATCTATGCTATTTTCCATTTGGTTCGTCTAAAGCAATAAACAATAGAATAACGTTCTATTTCAAATTTCAACTAACCCCCGGATAATTATTATCGTGTATATACATTCCTGGACCCATCTGATGATCAATATAACCATAGGAATTATCCAGCGTCATATCCTTAATAATAAGTAGTATAAATATGTTACGAATAAAAAAGATTACCATCCGCTGAGGCTCAACGTATGACAAACCCGCCATCTGCATATCAGTAGAATATGGCTCATGGTTAATAGCACTCGCAGCACATTCAGCTGCAAACTCGTCAGTAAGGTCTTCTAATTCAACTTCTAGCGCGCTATCGCCATACATCATCATTCTGTAAAAGTGGTAATCAGAAATTCACAAAATGACAAGTTTTCTTAAACTCTCACTTCTCTCAAAATATTTTCGACTGAAATGAAAACAAGACCACACCTAACGCATTGAGATGTAAAAATGACTTCACGTGTACCACGTAAAACATAAATATCGATTTGTCCGTTGTTTTCGTTTGTCTTTTTGAAAATTCCGTGTTCAGTAATGGTTTAACCGTTTACGTGGTATATTGTACTGTTTTCGATCATTAGAATTTCTGCACATTTTGATTCATTCCATTTCACAGTAAATGGCCTTATTAGAAAATTTGAGAATGGTCATAACCATACATAGAAAAATTACAACAAAAAGAATTCATTTGCATGTTCATATCGCTCATTGATGCTATCAAAACAAAATGAATAACTGACTACTTACCTTTACGAAATAAATAAAATAGGTTTGAAACTCATGCACACTTCTTTCTGTGCACTGAATCGTCATATGATGTTCACAACGACTAAAAATCAATAAGTAAAAATGCAAATGAACAGGAAAAGAAAATCTATAAATTATTATATTGCTCTTGGAACTTTATCAGAATAAAAATAAGGTAACTGTCTGGGAAAAATGGTTCTTTATCAAAAATATCTTTAGGCCGATCAATAGCACAAAAGACGCCATGTTGTACACTTTCGAAACACCAGATTTGCGTCAGACAGATTTATAGCGCCAACTTCAAACAAGGTTTTTCCGCGCTAGTTATGGTTGTTTTTATCCGTGAAATCTTTGAGCGGTTTGTGATTATCTCCAGTACATGTTTAGGAAACATGATATTCTTCGGTTTTGGCAACATAGATTGGTCTTTAAAATTGGATTTCGAAAGAAAAGTGATATTCCACATCCGAAAAATCGTGTGAGTATTATTTATTTAGAATCTCGGTTGCAGATCCAATTGCAGTTTATTCGTGTTTTTTTCTACTTTTTCAAGAAATGTTAAGGGATATGAAGTAAACATTAATCGTTCTTCAACGAACATTGAGTGATCTTTGGGACCCGTTTTGATATAATTGTGTGTTGTTATCCTCTACTTGGATATTATTCCTCCTGACATTCCGATGTAGTAAAACCAATAAAATATATTGAAGGCCGTGAATAGTAACGGGAATAGCTTGGCAGAAATCTGTTAAATATGCTGTATTTCGATGGAAGAAGACTTTGGTATACCTCATCTATCTGCTCTCCGTTCACATGAACTGGTTGTTCAACTGTCATATAAATTTTTTGTAAGCGTTGACGGTCTTCTAAACGTTTACGACGTAAATGGCCGTTTCCGTCATGACTTTGAAGTAATGGGGCTCCTGATGGAGGTGGAAGTTCTATTAATAATTTCTCTCTCATGTTTTTACGTGGTTTATACCTTCACTAGGTAATCGAGCATCTGTATAAATATGTCTCTGCTGACCCATTCGTGAAAGCCATTGCTGTTCTGAATCGGATCGTAATAAAAGTTGTTCTTTGGTGCGTGCTATTCGTCTTCTTTTTGCATCCACTTTATCAGCGAATCCCACAACGGCTAACTGTAAACGAAAAGTTTTTGAACTGATAATAGGTTTATAGATAATTTGGTCAACCGCTGTTCAAGTCTAAATTATGGAAAATTACTTTTCCACGTATCGAAACACGTCACTATCACGTATTGCAGTGAACAGTATTCTGTTGAAAATATAGAAGATGACAAATATCAGTTTTATTGGTTGTTTTGAAATGACTGTGATAAAGATACCTCTACGAGTGATAAGAAGATAAAGCCAACACAGCCAAACATCCAAATATCTAATGCCTATTGAAGGAAATATTAATAAGCTCGATATTAGCGATTGAGATTACTTTGACATAACTAACACGTGGTAGATTCTTAACAATGTTTCCGAATTGGAACGTTAATGCCATGAGAGATGACACTCCCAATGTTATTCTGGCTGGTAAGGCCTTGAATGTTATATTATTATTATAGAGAGTAAAATAGCTCTGATTAACCTTAGTATCAATCCAAAAAGCTATCCAGGAGATGAAAACAGATAAATAAGTGGGCATATACGCCTAAAACGAATGAAAAATAAATGTGAAAGAAACATGTTTTACCTGCAGCACATAATATCCATACAATCGTCTAAAGGTAAATTGAACTTCAAGTTGATCCCATAAACCTGCCGTGTAAACCAGAGTGGCATTACGATGTCTCAAACAAGATTGGGTTGAATACTTCGAAACTTATCTATTAGCCTACTCGTAGGTTATCAATTCGAAATCTGGAAGATTCTTAGAGTCAGGATCGGGAATAGAGACAGGCTCCCAATCTCTCCACACAATGCGAACTTCAGCAGTGTTAAATGAATAACTCTATATGATTTCATATAGTAGGATGTTTTCATGAAAGATAAAATAGAACTGACTTCAAATATTAAATTACAAGACTGTCTGTCCATAGGAAAGTATGTTAAATCTAATTTGCATGGACCAATTAAGGAAACGCGAAAATTGAGCCAAATCGTTCCATTGGGAAAGATGAGCAACAATATGTTCTGTGATGGTGATGAATGTATTTCAACCTATAAATCATACAATTTGATAATTAGAATGAGTAAGGGTGATAGATTTGAAACCTTTTTACTGTTAACAAAGCAGACGTTGGGAGACCAAAGCTGAGGCAGCTTATGAGCTGCTAATGAAATGTTTTTGATGCAATAATTCCTATCGGTGAAATCAAGTCGTGGATCTCTCCAAATTTGTGAGAACCACACATCAGCTTTAAATGATGATGAGAACTCACTGATTTCCGTTATTGATTGAACAGTTAGCTCTACGATGACCTGGAAAAGTGATATTAGTGTTCTTAGTCTCCGTTTCGATCTCATCAAAACCTCTGTCGAATTGGAACTTGGTAAGTTATTTTTGTCGTAGTTCTCGGAAAAAAGTTCCTGAAATCAAATGGTTCATCTGGATAAGATGCAATTTATTCTCCCTTTTTGTCAACTCTTTCAACTCTCACTTCAGCGCTGTTGCTCTTGTCTTCGAAAGGAAGTTTAAACAAAATGAAGAGGGTTTGTGACGAGCAGACAGAAGATTAATAGAATTCTCTTCCGCATTGTCACATGTTTTTACAAAATATACACTCTCATGGACACATCTTCTTAATATTATTGATAAATCGTAGGTTCAGCTTCGCAGACAAAGAAAGATTGAAAAATAATTTTCCATAATTATCAACCAAATATCGATGTTCACGACAAATTCTTTTACGGCATCTTCTATGATGTGAAGTAGTGTTAGAAAGAGGTTAATTCTTGACATCGACTCGTCTTTTTCAAATTAAACAATCCCTTTAATCGGTTATTGTCTCCAGCCTGAAGTCGTCCTGCTCAGCGAAGGCGAAAGAAGAAATTGATGTTGTGATGGTAAGTATTACCAAGTTATTCTTACTTCATTAATGTTATACTTTCAAAGACAGTTGAGACAGTGCCAAGAACATTTTTCTAATGCTTATATTAACGAGCCGGAGAAAACCGGGTTGTTTCCATTCCCAGCTCATCCCAGCTTGAATGTACTTGGAGACTGAACTCGTGCCTGGTAATTAGTATACTCGAATGAGGATAGAGAAAAAAGAAAATGTTTTCTGCTGCAAGTGCTTCGTTCGAATATGTCAACTGGTGTCACCCAGTCATTTCTACTTTCCTCCGAGTATTTTGAAAATAAAATTTGAAATGTTTGAAGTATACAATATCTCCAGATGAACAACAGCTAGCAAATGGTGAATATTGAATTTTGGTTGAACACTCTGCTGTTACTGTCGCGGTCAAACCTCTACCCTTCACTTCACATCATTACTTATTCTCGTTTTTCATCTTTCTCTGCCCTTTGTGAAGCCCTCTTAAGTTTTTGTTGTTTTCCTCTATCCAGTAACGGTTTTCCGTTTTCATTCATCCTTACACTACACTCATGTCTGCCCCAAGTTCTGATTCCACTTGGCTTGGCAAACCGAAAAAGAGTCTACTTTTGATTTTCTTTACAATGATTATGAATTATATAACTACAATTAACTTGTAAAGTTATAAAAAGAAATTCCTTTGTGCTACAGCTCTTTTGGGAGAAAAAAATTGTTTCTCCTTCAGTCTACCTTTATTTTTCTCGCTCATAGAACTGCTCGAGCCATTGGGAGTGAAGAGTACGTTCAGAACATCTGGGGAATACGCCAATTGGTGGAATAATCCTTAGATGGCAAACTTCTTAAGAGACATATGAATCTTCTTTGTCTCGATGAGAGCGTAAAACTTCAGCTCATACAATTATCACAATGGGTAGAATCAAGAGAGCTAATTCATACTTTTTCTCTTTTGAGCCCCGACAAAACGTTCCAAGTTTGTTATGCACCATTGCTCCAGTAAATTAGTGAATATGAAGTGACAGATCAATCCTTTTCACAAAGAGGTTCGAAGAGAGATAGAGAGAGGGTGTGCATAGAGCTGCAAACGAGTGTGGATAATTGGTGTAAAAGAAAGAATAGTGAAGCCTATATTTGAACAACCTTCCAGTCATATTATCAAAAGGATGAATAATAAAATGAAAACTCAGAAGAGACAAATGAGAGAAGATTAACAACAACATGCGATATTTACGATTACTGGCAGAACTTTAGATATTGCATAGGCGTTGAAAATAAATTAAAACAAAACCTTTTTTCACTCAGCTTTAAAATGAAAAACGAAGTTTTCAACTAGTATTAGCTCTAGCTCTCTCTCTCTCCCTTTCTTTCTCTCTGAGCACTCTGAAATCTGGCGTTCGAACACTTCTTCTGTTTTAGTATATTTAAAGAAGTTTCTCTAATAGTTTCCATTTTTCTCATTCTCCCTCAAAGGTAAATTGCAAGGAAGCTACATAAGACGTAACGATTTGTTGGAATACTTGAGTAACTAGCATATTGGGAGAGACGGCTTATATAGGAGAACGATAGAAGGAAAAAGCACCTTAGAATATGAAAATATACATAAAATGACGTCATGAATAGTATCTTTCTTCTCATCTGAATTGGTTTCATTCTTCATATTATCATTTCTCAACGATTGCTTTTCAGTGGGTTCATTACAAGTTCAAGTCAAACGACCTCTCTTTCACGTGAACTGCATTTCTAATCGCGCAGAAAGAAGGATCGGTTGTGGTTTTTGTCATCTCTATCCCATCAACTCCTCGTTTCTTTTTATTCCGTCATACTCTTTCTGTTTCTCCTTCTTATAGCTGTTAGTGTTATCTTGACATAGATCCTCTCACCCCCCCCCCTTCTGTCTGCCTTTCTCTCTCTTCCTCTCCCTCCGTATATAACATTTTATTTTCTTTTAAATTTTCTTTCCATGACTTTACTTCATCATTTCAATCTAAAATTGAATTGCAAAGTAGATGGAGAAAAGGGAATGAGCAGAGATAACTTTCAGAAAAAAGTTGAATCATGACCAGTTGGATATAATGAACGCGTAGAAGAGATGTGAGCAAATGTAGAAAATGGGAATAAAACATTCAAATAACAAAATTATAAGCAAAAACAATAATGAATATCCTGAGGCTATTCTATAATGTTTCTTTTTCTCTTCATCTCGCTGTCGCCTAGTATTACTCATTCATATTAAGCAATATAATCACAATTACGGAACGTTGGCATGAAAAGAAGGAAGAAGTATGTACTAAAGCCAAGAACATTCATGAGATTACGAGAGGATCATATAAGTTCATTCATAAACCTTGATTCAATTAGGTTAAACTCAGGCAATCGCTTTTCTTGTATGAAATAAAAAAATGTTTGCAGAAATCCATATCAAGATAGCTCTTGGATTTTTGTAAGTGGACGATAATGATGATGTTATGTTGATAAACACAGCATTGATGGGAGAGAGGAGTATGCCCAAGATGAATAATAAAAAGCAAAGGATTATATGAATCGACAATCATTTCTGAGTTTTGGTTCTCTCTCTCTCTCTCTTTCTTACTCACACATACAAAGCAACTTTACACACAATGAAAGTATTTGGTAATTACTTGTTCAACATGATCAGAGTACATTCATTTTTTTTTCAAAATCCTTTCAACCTACTCATTGAATGGGAAGGTTCATTTGATCTTGTTACTGCATCTATCTGTACTCTCTTCATTTCTCATATTCTTTTTAATAATTCATAAGCATACAAGTGATCAGCTCAAAATAACCCGAGAGATGTAACAAAACTTCAAAGACCATTACGTGAAAGATTAAATATTTCCATGTGCTTGGGATGTAGAAGAACCGAAGAAGAGGTGGTAAAGCATCAGATGGAGTTTAATGATCCTCTTTGATTTATTTTCAAGTCATAAGCAGGACCACTCGAACCGTTTTTCATAACTGCTTGTGAACCAACAAAAAATTTGGGACAAAAAAAATATAAAAATGGAACAGAGAGTGAGGAAGGAATGGAGAGATAGAGAAGAAAAGCATTCAGCTCTTCTTTCCTATCCAGCTGTAGTCTATTTAACGCTTGTCATCTTCAGATATTCTGACCAGTTTACTTCTTCACAATTTTCATCTTTCCCTCGTCGTATTGAAGTAATAAGGGATTTATATGTTTGAGGGTTAGACGAGAAAATATAGTGAAGGGGGAATAGACGACAGAGAAGGAGAAAGAAAAATGTGAAAGAGAGGGGGGGGGGCGAGTAAAAGAGGTTGGGTAGAATATTTTCCTCCTGTGTTCTCCTCTTATTTTATATGTCACATGAGAAAGCTGCAGTTAGAAAGCATTAAGTGGAGGTTGTATAAGTTCAGAACGGGTCAAACGCATGTAATTATTGTGGGGCTTCTCTCACTTCCATCTATCAAAAAACATGACAAGACCAACCTGTAATAAGTTTTTCCTTAGTTGCTCATCAATTGGACGGCAATCAGAAGGTCCAGTATTTGGCGATGATTGATGAGATGTGGATGAGGTGGTTGATTGAGATACAGAATCGTTGAGACGTTCTCGATCTTTGCGGAACTTTTTACGCTTCCCGGTCATCTTTTGACGTTCCATTAACCGCTGATCTGTTGTAGGCAAACGTGGCGACGATTCAGAGGTATCTTGGAACATTTGATACTGCATAGGATAATCTTCTAACTGCAATCATTGAGAATAAACAAGCAAATGACAATTGATGCGGCATGAATGAAAACATTCATTTCTGTTGCTTCTATTGCTAATCGTAAATTGCCAAACCAATTATCAATTTCCCGACCTAAGCTTTTTACTCATGCTCATGATGATTGCCACTGCTAGTCGTGATGACCCATCGTTTTTTTTCATTTGTTAAGCTTTTACCTGCTGTTGAGCTAGATCGGCTAATCTATTGGTATCAGCGGCAGATAAATCCGGTAAAAGAAGAACAAGACGAGCCAGATAAGAGATGATCATGCTGAATGCAATGTTAATATTCAGTTTCGTGCAGTTCAAGTTCATGAGAGTATCAGAAGAAGAGAAAGAGCGAGTGACGAGTAAGAATAAGAAGAGCGGTGAGTGGTAATGAGGAAATGTTAACGCTGTGAGAGCTCGAAACTTTCACTCCATTTTCGACAAAAGAATCTCAAAGGGTAGAGAGAAAGACGAAACAGCTCATCTAGATGAGCTCAACTATATGAAGCTAGATTACCACACTATTACATAAAAAGGCCAAAGAAAAAAATGTCAGTTTCAGGAGGGCCGCTTTCATCCGCTTCACTCATCTCTTTCTCTTTTTCTTTTTCCCTATTCTGCCTGAGGCCTTTTCATGCCCCGCCCAAAACTCCTCCCATTCTGGCAGAAAGTTGGCCACCTCTAGTAGCTCTAACTCTTCATATTCTTGAAGCTTGTAAATCTCTCGTCATCATCAGCTTTGAATTTGTCTAAGATGTACTAAGACCTATTCAATTCAATTAAAAAATATGCGGACAAAGAAGAAAAATGATTGATTAAAAGAAAAAGAAAGACTCAGACCGGAGCACGCGCAAGATTTTTCTGTTCTCTCCCCTCGAAAATCATTGACCCAACCTTCGTACAGACTTCTTATCGGTCTATGAATGTTATTTCAGACATGAACTAACCAATTTTGAATTGTTTTCTTTTTGCAAACTTAAATAAGTATAGAGCAACCTGTTGTTGTTGAACAATTGAAGAAAATAATAAAAAACAAACAAATCTCCGAGTTAGTTGATTCTCTTCTTGAAAACCAGGAGAAAAAAGGAAATTGGAACAAGATTGTGCCAAGAAGAAAACGTTGCTGTTTTCTATTTTCATTGTTTTCGAAACAGAAGAAGGGACAGTTAAAGAGAGTCGTGATAGAACACCGCTACTTAAGGAGAAAAGCAGAGAGCGAAAGAAACTAAGCGAATGTCTATTTTCACAGCTTTTTCACTATCATTCATCATTTTAGTCTGAGAAAGAGATTAAAAGTTAACAAAAAATAAAAAAGGAAAAAAGAGCTGCGCTTATTGAACGTTTTCTTTTTTTCTTCATTGTCTCTTTCTGCTTGGTGTGTGTTGAGCGAGTTTCCTACCAATTGCTCAGAGCTTTCGCTTTTCGGACGTCATAACCTCATGGAAGTTGAGATGAAGTAAGAGAGAAGGAAGAAATCCATCGAAGAGTTATAATCAGGCAGTACATTTCGGAAAACTCTAAAAGACGACAAGATCATGATCGTTACTTCATTCATTCAATAAGCGATTTCTAAGTTTCAACATGTGTTCTGAATAGGTTAAGCAATAAGAATGAACATTCTCTCTCTATTTTTTGCCAGAAGAGGTATGAATATTTCGGACAAACTACAAATGGTCCTAAGCGGAAACTATTTAGTTGAAAGCAAGCTGACGGAACAAATGAGCACAAATCCCATAGTAAGAATAGTTGTTCTATGTGAATCTAACAAGAGAGAAGCAAGCAGAATGAATAAGAGACACAGAGAAAGAAAAACGTGAATGATGGTGGTAAAGAGAAGAGAACTTTGTCGACGAAAAATGGATATGAGGTAGGTTTTAAGTTAATCACACACAAAGCAAAAGAAGAAAAACATTCATTGCTACTCTAACATTCTGTTAGTCGCGTGCAGAATGTAATAAGGCCAAATGAACTTATATACGACTTCGTGGATTCAAGAATACATTGATATAGATGGAATGGGAGAATAGATGAAGCTTCCTTTCTTAATACAATACGAACAGTTAGCTGCTAGCCATGAACATTCATAACTTCATTAGTTTTCAAAAAAACGATGTACAATTGAATTAAAACTTTCTTACATCTTATGAAACTCAATTTGTGTATTGAAATCAACGATTAACGATTCTTTAATTTCATTCAAAGCACTGAAACTCTGCAAAGAAACGAAAAACACATTTTCATATCATACAAGCTGTCAGGCTGCGGATATAGTTATGAGGGAATCAAGCATAATCAGATGAATTAACCTACTGATCTACGGCATCATTCCAAATGCTTTAAGCTCAAAGTCTGATTCAGATAACAAAGATAATCCAAACTTGATATACCATTGAAGGCACCCTGAAACCTAGACAGTGAACTAATCTTGTATTATGTTGGGTTAAGTGATTAGCTTTGCTCAAAAGACGCTAGAAAGAATTGGTCAGCACTAACCTTATGCATTTACCTCCAACCCATGCATCGAACTCCAAATTATATCAATGACTACATCTAATTCCTTTCCCGCCCAAATATGTTATGATATAACACATGTTGATCCTCTTATTGTACAATGCAGTTGCTGCAAGTCAATATAGTTTATAGTTTGTTCATTAATGTTGATAGGGTTAGAAGAATTCTCAATGAATTCGAATAGAACAACTGAGAGAGAATAGAAGAATACAACCGACGGTTATAGCATTTCGTGACGCTTTATGTCTTATATGTTAATCTTAATTTCAAATGTTTTTATATTTTTATGCATTTTTTGAAGTTATCGAGCGGAACAGCTGATACCAGACTCATCTCTCACCGGCTGACCTAGTGACCTTGTATTTGAGAAGGAAACTGTTGAAAGCAGAAGCTTCTTCATCATTTTCTGTTAAAACTTTTATCTCAAATATCATCATCATCATCATCCTTATCTCATATGTTCCGTTTTCTAATTGATTATTGAATCCTTAAAAGTCTCATTTTCTCTTCGCATCAGCTCCAACTGGAATCCTTTGTCGACATCCGGTTTAACGAACAAATTCAAATTTGTTATTCCTCATGCTACAATTAATTTTTTTTTCTCATTCATACGTTCAATTTTTTTGCCAATTGATTTTCCTGTGAATTCATTAAAGTTACATCAAATTCTTGTTCTTATGTTCTGTCTAATTATGCTATCATCTTCGAGCTGTTGGAGGAGCTTCTCAGTTTAACAAAACCATTCGCTCAATTATTCCTTTTTTCTGCCATTGCTATCCTTCCCTCATCCCCCATTGTCTCTCATTCAAATGCTATATCTCAAACCCCCCCCCCTCCTCTTACCCTCTGTTCCTCTCTCTCTTTACCTCTGTATTGATGTATTACACGTCTCTCTTCTTTCTGTCACTTTTTTCTTACGTTTTTGGCATTGTTTCTTCTCTTCTTCACGACATTTTATTCATTCAAACTACCTCATTCTGATACTCTTGCATCTTCTCGCCATTCTCACCTCAACCCTCTTCATCGGTTTTTGTTCGCCTCTCATTTTTTTTCTTTCATTTTCTCTTTCTTCATCTCAACAACACGAGTTGTGTTTGTCAAGTTGATTATTGATTGATTTATATCTCAGCACTCTAGCAAGCATGATCATCGTCATTTGTCCTGCTATTTTCCGTTGTCTTTATGATTTCTTTCAGTTTCGCTAAAGGCAATTCTACACTTAGCTATTCTTTTTCATTTTTTGATTTCTGTACTTACTTCTTAGAAGTTTCATTAGTTTCACCAAAAGTTCATATTGTTCACATGTCAATACAACAGAACGTTTCCAGAGTTTGAAGATACAAACGAAAAAATACTTTCGACAACCAATAATGGAACAAAGAAGAGAAACAGAGAGGGGGGAGAGTGAGTGAAAGAAGATAGATCATAAACGGATCATAAACTAAATGAAAAAGAGAGAGAGAGAGAGAGAGAGAGAGAGAGAGAGAGAGACAGAGAGAGAGAGAGAGAGAGAGAGAGAGAGAGAGAGAAAGACAGAGAGAGAGAGAGAGAGAGAGAGAGAGAGAAAGCTTACAAATGTTGTGGTTCTTGATAAAGCAGCACTATCGTCTAAAAAACTGAACTGAAAATTTGAGAAAAGCGAAGGCTTTCCCCGCTTTTAGACCTCAGAAACATTAATTTTTCTTCTTTATAACATGCTATGTGAATGTATTTGTTAGACAAATATTTATTGAGGAACGTTTTCTGTACAACGTGGTGGTCGTATTCAACTTTTCAAATTTTTCTTTTCTTTTTTGAATCATTTCTCTTCTTCCAACAACATTAATAGTCTCCAGGACCAGTCAAGTTAATTTATTCAATTCGATATCAGGAAGGCTAAAGTTCGATTTTTGATGTTATTCAGTTTTCTATTCTTTTCACAATTGCCAGTAATTAGTCTTCCCATATGGAAATGTGAAAATGTTTACATTGATGAATAACAGTTCACACACTCCCTACGTTTGTAGACTTCTATAACAACTGCATCACTACTATCATCATCAAAGACAGTAGGCTTTCCTCTAATTTTTTTTTAAATTTCAAGTTTTCCCGCATTTTTATATAATACACTTCGTAAGCGGATCACTTTACATTTATTATTTCTTTTATCTCTATTTTTACTCGTTTTCCTTTCTTTTTTTCAAGACCACCAAAGTGAAACTTCTGCCTTCGTACTCTATGAAGTTGTTGTTTCAAAATACATTTAATGTTTTCTATGTTGCTGAATAGATTATATGTGTCGTGTATAGCAGATTTATATGGTTTTGTTCTGTCGAGTTATCAGTTGTTACTTTGTTTGTAAACAGATCTGTGCTCTGTTTTTCTTCCTACTTGGTTAGACTTACCATTTGATTAATAATGAAATGTTTCGAATCGGTAAATCCTCTTTTCAAATGTGTTTCTCTTCTCATAGTAGTTGAATAGAACGAGTTAATTGACCACGAACCACTGTTCCTAAAGTTTGGTTTTTTTACACCCTTCGTCAACCTGCTTGTCTCACTTCTGATTCTGGATATATTTCTCCTTTAGATAGTCAACATATCAATGCACAAAAGTTTTTTCAGCTAACCAAATATTTCTGACCTCTTTCATAATCTATTATCCATTCTTGGGTTTTCTGATGAAAATGAGTTTTTGATGCTCTAACTCACTTAGATTCCTCTTGGAAATGCAAAAAAAACTTGCTAAGTAAGATAGAAAGGTGGAGAGTTAGACACGAGGGAAGTATGAATATTTCATATGATTTTAAAATCATTTCTGTCACCGTGTTCCCCTCCATCATCTATTTATTCAATGTCAATCTTAGTCTCTCGTTGACAACTATGAAGAGATTTTTGGAATGGTTGCTTTCCAACCACGTTTTCATTCAGAAACTACACCTATTTGAGCCTAAACTCCTCATTAGAGGCAATCGGAAGATTAAATCAGCAAGCGGAAACTCTTTTCCTTATGTTTTTGCAAAACTTTACAACTTTGCTGGTTTGCTTGCATCTGTTAAACCACGCATTCATGGGCTATGTAGAGTTTGATAATCAACCCTGTTCAGCGGACTTTCGTTAGTACTATTTTGTTTCATTGATTACTTTCGAGTTCTAAGACGCTATGTGGCAATTACTGGATCTGTGAATACTCGTTTCTCAGCATTTTTTGACAAAATCATTTCAGCTTAGTCCTTAAAATAGCTGGGGTCGATTTTGACTCTTTAGCTCCCAGATGTATGCCTTTCAGAGACTCGAGCTCTTCATCTTACTCTATACTTCATTCTTTTTTGCACTAAGTTCTCATTTATCCACTTCATCATGAGCTCTTAGCCCTATGGCACGAGGTAATTCTATGGCAGTACTCTCCAGAGCATTATGCCCTCCCCTAACTCAACGCCTCATTAGTCTATTTCTCTCATCATTTGGGTAAGCGAGCAATTGCCAGACCAGCTTATGATATTGTCTTCTCTTGGTTCTCATTTCTTTCCGTCTTCCTCTTTAATCAACTTTTATCTTCTTGTCTGCTATTTGCCCATTGACGACCTTAATTCAATTTCTTTTCATTCATTCCCAAGCATCATTCTCTTCAGCATCATCATGCCATCAGCGATATCTGGTCAATATCCGGAACTTTGGCGATTATCCAAACAATTATTCTCATAACCATGTGTTTTTCATTTTTCTTCTCTTCTTCTCGGAAAAACATATTGATCAACCTTCCTTTTCATCAACGTCGGCAATGGTCGCGCCTATTTTCACGCCGATTAACGTGCATTCAATGATTATCGATTTGCATCATTTTGATTCTCTTCATGCTGTGGAACGGATGTTGTGTGATCATGTTTGCTTTTTCTTTTTATTATACTTCTTGCTATGATCCGTTATCCTCTCTTTTTCTCTACTCACCTCAATATATTATCATTATTATTTCTCTTAAACCGCTTAAATTTTTTTTCCGACCAGAGTTTTGAGCTCAAACTTGTTTACTGAAACAGACTGCATTAGAGTTTTGTCTCGCTCTCTCGTTGGAAACTTGCTGCCTTTAACTATTAACTCACGCAGGAATCAGGCATTCTGCACTCCGCCTTTTGAAGCATTTTTCTTCACCGCCTAGGCTTCTTTCCCTTCTCCTCTTGACTGCCTTTCTACTTTCATTTGAAGTTCGCATTTCCCTTCAGAAACAGTAGACTTTTCAATGAGATTCATCAGACAACTAGACAATTTGAACATCTGGTCTAAATACAGGCAGGCCGAAAGCAGGCCAATCGTGTCAATACGTAGACAAGATCTAAGTGAACCAGACGGTTAAACACTAAACTTTGCTCATAAAAACTTTCATTTTTCTGCCACTCTGTCATGATGAGTTTACTTGCTCTCATGCTTTTTGTATTTCCTAGGGCCTAAGTGGTGAAAATGATTTTACTAATAATTTTTCTGATGCGCCTTCAAACTAGATAAGAAATTAGGAGGAACGCTACGATTATCGGGAGTTTCTTTCGTTTTGTTCGTTTCATCATGGCAGAAATCTTTCTAACCCTATTTCTATCTATATTATTGATATTTTACAATCTGTACAAACATTTCTCCGTTTTTGTAGTTTTTCCTCAATTCACCATACTTCTCGTTTTATTCACAACTTACTTCACTGGTTGTTTCGTCTATCACTACTTGTCTTTGATGAGATCATCAGTTGAACTTCTTCTTCTTCTAAACTCTGCCGAAAAATACTGTAGCCTGTTTAGGTATCGTCAAACGATTTTTCATATCTTTCCAATTCAATCATTTTCTAACCGAATTTCGCTATGTATAGACGGAGAATACATCAAATAATCATTTTTGTACCTTCATTCTCCTTATTCTATTCGTTCTTCTTTATATCATCATCATATACCTTTGCTCGATGAAGATCAACATGAAATGACTCATCATACGTTTTATAGAAAGCGACACCAAGTTTCTTTTAACGAATATGATTAGTTCTTTTCTCTTTCGATTCAGCATTCCTTTTGGTACAAATTAACTAATGTACTTTTATTATCACATTCAAAGTATACATCGATACTGTTTGCTGAGATAGCTTTTTTATTTACAATGTCATATCTGCCACCCACTCTACAACGGAGCTTTCGCTGCTTCTCTTTTTTCTTATCATCATTTTTGCATTTTCTGTGATATATCATTCAGCATTGTTTCTAGAAGACCACGTCATGGCGGAATCTGTCATATCCAAGTTCGAAATTCAGTTGGATGCCGGATCAGAACCTATTTTTAAAGGTAACTGTTAGCTCTTATTCAGATACAGTTCACTCGTTCCCATATTCAGGAGGAGAGGTTATAACCGGGAAACTACAGATTGAGCTTAGTCGTCCCATCGTCATAAACGCGGTTAAACTACAGATGAAGGGAAGATCTGTCTGGCTCAATGATCCTATGAAAAAAGACGACATAGAAAAGGTTTCGCAATAGCTTTGAGGTATTACAGAAAATTTTGGCTAAGGTTTTGTTCGATAACGACATGACGTTGTTGGAAAGGCCACCAGGAAAATTAGAACCTGGCCATTTCACTTGGATTGGCAACTTTACTTACAGTCTTCCATTCGAATGTCCACTACCTAAGGTTCTCCGCTTTCCATATTTAATCAATTACATTTTTCCAGGGATGTCCCACTTCGTACGAAGGGCCATACGCTTATATTCGCTATTTTATTAGAGCTAGTTTACTACATGAAGAAGATAATGGTCAAATAGTGTGTTGATTGTACTAGTGTTTTGAAATAATTTTTTTTCTAAGAACGAATTTTACGTCAAACAAGCTTTCTCAATCGTCTCACCATCGGAAGGATATCTGGTCACGGGAGAATCGCAATCTGTCAAAGATAGCGCTACTTTCGGTTCATGTTGTTGCAAAGGAAAGGTTTGTGTTGAAGTTTTTCATAATTCTGAACTAAGTTGTTTAAGTTGAATGCTGAGTTGAGCCTTCCCAAAACTGGATACTTACCTGGAGAAGCTGTGTATGGTACTTTGAAAATAGGAAACAAATATCCAAAAGATATTCTCAGTCATGTATTTCGAGCGGACAAAAAGTTTTGTATCGTCAGTTTTTCCAGATGGAAGTAAGGTTTGTAGATCGTGTCCGCCGTATTGGAGCCCCTGAAATTGCTGCAGTCAGTCCATGGCGTACATTGCTTTATAGAAGGTCATACTTATGCAAATTCTCTGTACTTTTTTGTTTCTCAGGTTAGAGGAGGAAGAAAACACACCTAAAAATAAAAAAGAGGGAATTCAAAAAGAACATATTCAACTGCTGACTGTCCCGCCTGTTTGTCCAACTACGAAAGGTGATATGAGTTGTTAACAATAGTTTCTGTGAATTGAAACCTTTTCATTTGCAACAAGAGAAACCTTTTCTTAAATGGACTATTTAAGGTGATTTCGATAGTGCCACAAACCAAATCCACCAGTTATCCTCTGGACGAATGCTGGAGAGCCCGTCTACTGCCACTTTACGTTTTCGTAGGCAACCTTTTTTGAAGATTGAGTATGCAATCCAGGTAACTGATTATTCTTTTGTACGTTCACAGCAATTTTCCAGCTTTCTCTCGGAGTGTTCCTACTTCTGGAGGTCCCAATAGATATTGGTGAGCACTCAACAAAAGACCAAGAAATTGGGCTGCAGGTGGCTAACCCTAGTTTGATGAAAGATAACTGTGTTGATTCAGCATTTTGTTGCTGGTCCCCAGACAGTTGAGGAACGAGATGAAAGTGGGAAGATTGCTATCAATGGCCCGTTCACGTACACCCCCGTCTATCCTTATAAGGATAACATTTCCAGCAGCGTAGCAGAATCTCAAGGTGAGCATTATATCAAGTAGCTCTCAACTTGTTTCGCTATAGCCTACTCCCCTACAGTCCCCACTATTCAAGAGGAGCAAACTTTAATGAATACGACTCATTCTCTTGTTGAACTACGAGAAGACTCAACTAGTGATGAAGGAGTATGTTTTTTCACAGAAATTATGTATATTTTTGTCTCAGAAGGGCTTGGTACGCACAATAAAAACTGTAGTAACCCACGTTGATGGAAACGAAACAAAAACAATGCAAGAGACTGTTGTTGAACAAGATGGGAGCATCACGCGTACCGTTGAAGAAACGGTGCTGAGTGCGGATGGTATCGAAAAGCATAGGATAGAAGAAGTGAGTTTTTTATTTTCGTGTTTATATATTCTCTAAGATTTCTATCGACAACGAAGGTCGCCAAGACACTAAAATTGGAGAGATAGAGAACGCTGTCCCTGAAGAGCATTTCGAGCAGAGGAAAAGAGAAATAATCGAAGAAATTGTGGAGGTTTGTGGTTTTGTATCCAAATCCATGGTTGACCTCTTTCTGATTTTTCAGTTACCTGAACATCAAGAGACTTCCGCTGTAATTACCAGCTCAGAAGGCGATCAAGTGACCGTTTATGCAGAGGTAAGATTTGATGTGTTTCACACGAGAATTACAAGTTTTCATTTCAGGAGAGAGGAGACGAAGTAACCCATACGGTGAAAACAACAACAATAACAAAACATTCAGATGGATCTGAATCCACTATCATCCAAGAGCATACGACCATAGAAGGAGATGGAGATGATTAATTTTGAATAGAGCTTAAAGCTTGTAAAACCGGTGACATTCAAATTTGAATATGTTAAACTAGCCCTCACTGTTATACTAATCTTCTCTTCGTCTTCAACATCCCTCAAACTTGGCAAACGATTATTACCTGCTTCGCTTGAATATATACCATGTTTATAAGTTTGTATTTCAGCAGCATAATGTTTTTGAATAACTTTGTACTTTCATATCTCAGTGTAATCAATGTCAATATCTACATGAACTGTTCGTGAACTTCTCAGTAGTCTCTATTCCGTGCATTGAAAACAAACAAAGGAGATATATCAACATGATTTGAATAAGATCCGTAAAGCATAAACTTTTTTAGATTCCGTGGAAACAACAACAATGAGCAAGCAGATCAAAAATAAATTTCTAACGTTCTTTTAAACTTATGTACAAATTTGTCATTTCAGTCATTACACTACTTCCAAATAAGTTGTATCCTGATCCATACTATTTTGAGAAGAGATCGGTATACGTCCCGGCTTGTAACACTTTCAATCAAAAAATAGTTTTTTCTAGAAATTATCACTACTTACAGGGTACATAGTCTTAATCTGTTGATAATCCATAGTTCCGCATGTTTCTCCACATTCTCCTGATAAATACGACAGATGGGAACGGAAACCAAGCTGACGGTCTCTGAAGCAGGTGTGCGATTCAACTGGAGAAAATATTACCGAGTCATAGGTTCTTCTGATGAAACTAAAGAGGATCGATCTCGATGTAACTGCCGACATTTGCCATAACCAGATGATTCAAATGTTACTGAGAGCGGGAAGCATAACTATGAAGAAATTAGATTACCTACTATTACCACTATCCCGGAAAGGAGATAACACTTCGCTATCATAAGAAGCCATTTTATTGTTCATTATTGTAATTCCATTCAACTTTGAAGGTACATTTGTGTTTGAACGGATATGCACGAGAGGATTCTGAACAAAGATTAGAAATATGAGGATTAACAAATACCTTTAACATTTCTAAAACGCTCTCACTAGGTGAAGAAACATCCTTATGAACAGGATAATAGTCTGACGGGCTATCACATAAATAACGAACCGAAATATAATGCAAAATCATCTGAAGAATTGAAGTCCTTTTATGAATCCAAAAAAAAAAACCTCTCCAGCTAACACAATTACCAGTACTGCAGCAAATAGGAGAGCTCGAACAGCAATCCAGTAAGATGGAGTTCTCCAAAGTTTCAGTCTCCACTCCAAAGACATCACGATACCATAGAAGCAGAAAAACATCAGAAAAGACTGAATTACAAGTAAATTATACAGTTCCATGAAGCCTCAACCTCGAGTAAAACACTGGGGATAACGAATAAATAGCTCAAACATTGGTTTCTCAGCGGTGAACCATGTCTACCACATTCTTGCCAATATAGCAGGATGAGAAGCAAAAGACAGCTGCAAAAAAACATAATAATCCAAAAATATAAAACAGTTAACCTTAAGATTCCGACTACAAGAAACACCAAACATATATAGTCGTTGTCGACAACCAGAAATCGTGGTAACAATCCGGTGATATGATGCAGCCACATGCATATACTTCTTCTTAATAATCAGCTGAATTGTTGTAAAAATAAATAAACAGACATGCAAGTAGTGGTTTTCAATTCAGAGCTCGGGCCATTTGCCAGAACGAAACAGTTCATTTCTAATTGAACGTGATCGAGTTGTATCATGCGAAGAAGATAGAAGAGTAATAGAACATTCTTTGTTAAGATATACCACTAAAAATAGTTATTTTAGGGTTCCATACTTACTCTTGATTTTGAAACTTCACCTTGATATGGAAGTATCCATTGAGCAAAGAAAACTTCTGATATCTCAACTTTCCGCACTGCATGCTACTCGAGATGGGCTGGCTCAAAACTTGAGAAAGAGTTGAATATTGTTCCACTCTTTCGGAACACCCAGTCATCTCTGGTTTGAAAACCCTTCTAAACCAACAAATGCATGAAAGAAGTCGATGGGATCATGTATAAGCCGAGAAATTAACCGAGTCAAAGCACTGTTCAAAACAAACCAAAAAAAACCTTTTTTTAAAAGTTTGGAAACAAATACGTAACGGTTAACAAAATCATGCAATTCACAAGCCCATTGATTACTATTGTAACCGTAATACTAGATGAAGCAAAATCATAATCTGCTTGAGTCACTCCCTATAGAATTTTCTTGACTCTCTCCTTCTTCAAGAACAGTTGCTAGGGGACGTCTGATAGATGCTCTATGAGATGTGAAATCCGTACGCCGAAATTCTTCATCAATATCGATAGCACTGAAAGGATTGCAATGAACTACTTTGGATGAAATTTCAGATTCTAACCAAAATTCTGTACTCGAGTTTGGATTGTCTGTTTCGACTGTTGATGCAGAAACCTGAGAATCATTCAAATCTGGACGAGCTTACGAAGTATTTGTAAAATACTGAATTTTTACCATTTTGCCTACTTTTATAAGATCGGAGTGTTGGTCTATCTGTGCTTTTGGTACTTCTCCAACTGTTATTATTTGCTTTCAATACTGAAAAAAAGAAGACTTTCATTTTAATAAAAACGTCATACAGCTTTTATTCTGAAGAACTGTGTTGCTGCCTAAACGCCCCCAAAGGGAGTTTTTGTCTGAAAACACAAAAACTTGATACTGAGAAATAATCACGACTAGCCACCTCTAAAAGACCAACTGAAAGACGCTGCTGCTGTTTCTTTTCGTACCCATGATCCACGAGCTCTTCTCCAGACGTACACAAACCCGAGCACGCACCCGTATATTGAGTACCCATAAATAATCCAAACTACGAACAGAGGGCACACCACGTAGATTGAGATATCTTGAATTGAAAACTATAATGAACTCTCCAAGCTTGCGTGCCGACCAATGTAGAAACCAAAATCTGTGCAGGTATCCACAGGATTTTGTAAAAAACAGTTATGAGAGACATAATTACGGAAAGCTCGAATAGTATGAACGAATAAAGGACATGCCAACGACAACTGCAACAACTAGGTATACACTTGAACACGATGGTCAAACAAACTATGCTCAGTAAACACGGTACCAAAAGAACACCAGGATTGAAAACGCGGTAAAGACCTTCTGGGCAGTTCCACCAAAGCTTGTCAACTAGTTTGAAGCCTATTGCAGTTAACAAAATGCTTAAATTCAACAGTTGAAAAGTGAAGAAGGGAAAAACCTGAATATATAGAAGTACGACATAAACGTTACAATTTTTTTGCGAAATAAACAATCTGGGGATTGGCTGTCACTATGGGCTTTAGAACTGGAACAAAACGAATGGGTTAGTGTACATGAAATAACCTACAAAAGCTCCGATTCATCTACAGTAATAGTGTGTGCTGAAGCTCCCCACGATCCTAGAGATTTCAGTAAACAATTTTTCGGCATAGACGCTTACAAACCAAAGAGATGCTTTTCGCCGTCAAAGCCGGGAACAGGCAATCTTGTGAAATGTGGATCAGACACATAATAGAACCCAACAAGACTAGCGAGAAGGAGAATTAACTGCATGAAAAGTAGCAAACGCTGCAAATGAAGAGTTAAGTTTCATTTTTGGTTCATACCTTTGCATGGATTTGTCCAAAAAACCAAACATAAAAATCTGTCCTGGGACGAAGTCTTCCACTATTCTCATGATTCCTAACCATTCGAGTGCAAGTTGATAAAGAACATTGCGAGTCTGTCAAAGTTGACTTCATCAACTAGAAATAATCAAGATCAATAGATAGTCAGAAACTAATGACAGAAATTTGCATTGCCAAAGTGCAAAAAACTGTTCAAATTAATAAAGGTCTAAAATGAAGGTTTAGGGATAGGCAAGGTAATGGGGCATTTTGTAGTCTTGCCAATTAGAATATCATTAAATGCTCATGTGAATACTATTTTCTTCAATTTCTATTCATCAATTCATCAAACAGATCGCTGTTCGTGTTATTGTTCTGTTCTTCCTTGATGAAAAATTCTTTGAGGGTTGTATAGTTATTACAGAAAGAGAATCACTCATGAAGAAATCAAGCTGAACTGTAACTGTAGTAATATCTGTTTGATTATTTGTCGAATGTCAAAGTGATTAGACTGGAAATGATATTTCAATCAGTTTTTATGCCATAATTCTTCAAACGAAAGGCATTATGAGCTTGAGGGAGTATGTGTTGAATCGAACTTCGCAGTCTTTTGTTTCCCGCGATCTGGCGGTGATCTCACGCTTAAACGTGAGCTTCTTTCGTTCTTTCTTAAGCTGAAGATAATTTCTTTATAGTGCAGTAAAGGTAGAATTTTTCTTTGGTGTCTGTATAATATTCTTAAAAAAATTCATGTCATTTGTACTAAAACACAAACCAGAGGGCAGAAATACTCCGGATCATTTTATTTATTCTATTATACTCAATAAAAAGATTAATTGATGTTAAACCCGTTGGAATAGAGAACAGAATCAAATTCTTCATCAATGCTCAGAATAGTTGTTAAATAATGGCGAATTGTTCGTATATTAGGTCACGAATTTTGTAGTACTGGAGACTGGCAACACCTTCAACATGGAACTTCCCTGCTTCGTTTTTTCTTATCGAGGCTATGCCTTAAACATTCTTATGATAGAAACGAAAGTTATAATATCTACCGTCGATGTGTAGAACACCAGAAGAGAATTCAGCTTGATAGCCTTGTCCCATCAACATCTGCTTCATATCAGATAGTTTAGGATCATTTACAAAAACAGCCTTACAAATGAAGTTCGAATGGTTATTGGTTATATTCACAAACCTGGTGGCAAGGAATACCGGAACTAGGTAGAATATCAAGATAAATCGATTCTTGTCTCCGTTTCTGAGAGAGACGTCTTCCTTCACTATTTTCATCTATGGCATCAGTCTCAAACATATAACGTTACACGACTAAATAGGCTTATCACCTCCATATTCTCATCTCTGGTATCGTCTTCAATGGATAAATAGTTTTTTCGGATAATTTTGGCATCAATCCATGATAAGTCAGCTTCACGCACTGTTTGAAAGAACAGTTGATTCATCAGAGTATCACTGAGGGACACTTGGAAGATATGCGATTCCACTGTAGCATCGACGATTTCTCCTAACCTCGGTGTGAATATTTTTCCCTAAAGCAAGTTAACTAGTTTTTCAAAAGAATAATCACTTGGACGATATCATTATCGTGAGCATATTGAGCTAGTGTCCGTGTGTCTTCATTGGAGCCATGCACTATAACAAGCTTAACATATTCGAAATCAGTGTAAACAACCAACCTATGATGAGTTGCTTGGGGCGAATTTGAGCTAAAATCTTTTTAACCGATTGACTATCAGAACGACCCTCGAAATCAATAAATGCGATATTGCATAGGACCTGAGAGCATGTTTGATCATTAACTTTTCATGGATACATACTTCTACTCTCTGATTATAACGCACACACTTTGTTGGCCAATCTTCTGTTGGGGGTGGAGCAACAGCTGTTTCCTGAGTATGTCCTTGAACCTTTTCTTCTGCGTTATTGCCTTCAGTCTAAAAAATTATTGAACTGTGAACTGTCGTTCACAGTTGTGTTTGTAATCGTACCTGGGGAACAATGCTATCTGCTGTCATATATTCTTCAAGACGAATTATTTCTCCGTAATCATCCCACTAAAATAGAAGTCTAATCCGCTCGCATATAAGACTACTTACTTTGACTTTTTCTTCTATATATGGATACATCGGATAACTTTTCTTACTCTGCTTGAAAAAAGCTGCTCTGGAAAAAACATTATTTGTTTGTGGTCTCTGCCAGTAACAACTTTTGTTGATGTTCCCATTTCAGCAATACATCATGTGAATTTTCAAAAGGTGTTGCAGCTGGCACAACTTGAGCTGGAGTTTGAGGAGGCAAAGATTGAGAAGACTGTCGCCTATTGGCCACTGAAACAAGTCGATTATCAGCTTTGTCAAACCACAATAAGAAACCTCTAGAAGGGGGCGTAAATGGAAGTGAAGGTTGTTTGATACCAGTAACCGCAGCAACGGAATTGGCAAGAGCTTCTTCATCATCACTGTCTTCATCATCATCTTGTGACATGCCTAACCGAGCATTTCGCCTACTAGCCTCTAGCCTGTAACACGAATGGGTAGTGGATAAATTATTAGCGATGAGTACCTCTGTCTCGCTGCTTCTTGTTCTCTTTCAACTTTCATCTTCCGATACAGTTCTAATTCAGTCCCTTCCAATCGAATTCGCTTCTTGATCTCAAAAAAATCACGATGAATTCTTTTTTTTTATATTTACTCTCACTTCTAACTGAATGTTCCTATTGGAATCATTCATTGTTGCCATTTTGATCAGGCGCGATCCGAGAGTTTTAGAACCCGATCTAGCTTAAACCAAGAAGCTATCATGGAAAAATATTCGAAATTTACAAGTGACGATAATAGTGTTTCTGGTGTCAGAACTCCATTCCAAAAACAGTTCCCTAGAGAAACCAGACTCCATATCAGGTCCACTGCATAGCACAACCTGCAATATCTGATATGCTGAACGAATGCTCAAGCTCAACTCCAACCTTAGGTGATCGAACCCTTGTTAATTCTATATGAGAGCAACAGAGCTGTAGATTACGGAAGGAGAACGGGTTGAACTGTCCGGTTTCGAATGATCTAAATCATACTCCATTTTTTTCTATTCGACAAAATGTCAAACTTCAAAATTTTATCTGACATCCATTCAACTTGAGATCTGGCAAAATCAACAACAGTAGAAGCTACATGATTCAGCATAACGAGATTAAAATGTGAGAGACCAGCATCTGAACTGAAAATGAACAGTTAAAACTATAATTTAACACAAAACCTACTTCGACCACAACTGATCCAGTAAATGAGCAATTTCTAACACTCTACCAGCAGTATCAATAACAATCAAACAATCCCCACCGTTTTTAACAGTGCTATAACGGAAAGAATAACCAAAACCTAAAAACAAGGCTGATATCTTACGAAAGCATTTTCGTGACTAGTTCTTCATCTCGATCTCGTCGTCTCGGTTGATTGTATTGAGCATTGAACGCATCGGTAATGAACAAATGGGGTCGGGAAATTGCTAAAATATTAACTGTTTCAAATATCAGAAGAAAAATCACAATCAAATGTGCATCCATTCAGATGTCTCTCCTTCTTATGATTAAAATCCACAGCGTATACTATCTCTTCGTCCCCCTGAACGTTTTCAAAATTATTTCTAATAATTATCAACATCCGCACCTGCTTACTGATTTTCCAAATGGCTCCTCCTATCATATGTCCTGCTGGTAAAGGAGTGAACTGAATACCATTATCTCCCTTTAGTAGAATCTAATGATAGGAAAAAGAAATTTTTTTCTCATCGATTTTGTCTAATAACTAACCGTTTGATTATATTTAACCTGCTGTACATTTTTAAAAGCATTGTCTACATCATCCAAAGAAAAGAGCTCGAACTCTTCGACGTTCATATGTCCATAAACCCAATCATACATAAACATTTGTCCCATCTTGAATACGGGTACTGTTGCATAAACAGGAGCATTCAACCCGCATTTCGCAACTAAGTAAGGTAAAGCTCCTATATGACTAGTATCGGCATACGACAATAAAACAGCTGATATCTAAAACACAGGAAAATCTTCGTAAACGATGCGATGAAAGTGTACCAGAGGAATTCGTGATTTCACGGCTTCAATGTAGCTGAGATCAAAACTTTCATCCCAACCACAATCGAGAAGAATATAAGACTCATCAACCTATTAGGGTGACAAGTTATTGCCTGAGAACGTTTCTAGAGTAAGGTACCTGTAAGAGATAGCAAAGGGGACCATCATCACGAACCCCTGATAAAGTTTCTAACTTAACAATAGAGGTCATAAGGCCTAAAAATATTTTTGAAAGAGCATGAGTTTTTATATATAGATGATTATCTGGTAATGGACCTAATAAAAACATTCATTTTTCAAGTATTATTATCATTTCATTTTGTCATTTACAATGCAGCA
This sequence comes from Auanema freiburgensis, assembly GCA_030370435.1. Classification (NCBI taxonomy): domain Eukaryota; kingdom Metazoa; phylum Nematoda; class Chromadorea; order Rhabditida; family Rhabditidae; genus Auanema; species Auanema freiburgense. The sequence goes on from CM059367.1 coordinate 1,681,332, forward strand.
TACAGTGCGGATTGGAGATCTATTCATACAAACAATATAATTGCATAAGAGAACATGAAGAAATATTCGGTTTAATAACCAAAAAGCACGGCTTGTCATAATCTCAAATTAATCATAGCAAACAAATAATACAATTTAACAAACACTTCTGGCAGCTGATCGTCGTCTAGCGAGTTTTTACTAAGGCACTGATGATGATTTGATGACTTTTCTTCGTTAATCCAATTGATGTTCACCATTGCTGAGTTGTTGCTCGTCGATCACTTCTTCGTGAACCCCTTGTTCTAACAATATATCGAGTAAAGTCTTGAATTGTCTAATTACCATCTTCAGCAGATACAAAACTCTCTTGCTCCATTCGTAAAAATGTTTGAGGATCAACTTCTTGCTCTATTATCTCTTCGGTGACTTCCCCATTATCATTTTCCCTAACGTATCGATCCTGAATTCATGAACTAACTGAGTTAATCAAATAAATCTAAAACCGTTATAACCCAATTTCCATTTGAAGATTGAACAACTGTACGGTTTCTAACCTTAAATTCAGTATTTATATCAGATTCGAGTATGAAATCAACCCCAGACTGGAGACCGTCCTGTTCTTTAGTTTCCCCCTCATTGATTTCTGGCATCAACAACTGAGCTTGCCAGTTTCTCACAGAAGACGAAAGCTCAGTTTGGAGCCTTTCAACTTGTGTTTCCAGCTGTTTTATTCTGTACGTTTGTTTTAATTGTTGTGTTCTTCTGAAACACTACTTACCTATTGTCCTTGAATTCGATTAGACCTGAATATAGGCCATTGAGCTTCCTATTATCATCCTGCAGGGTACTAATTTGAGACTGGAAAAAGGGGTAAACAGCTTTGTATTTTTCTACTCCTAACATTAAGTTGCTCTATAAGTCTATTAAATTCACCCAAAGTTTGACCCGAAACCAATCTCTCACCAAGTTTAACTGCTTGATTGATTATTTGTTCGGCCTGCAAATGAATTTCTTTGATATGATTTTAAATGCGATAAACTTGTTTCTCTATTGGTAATTGTGACGCCCTTTGCCGTCCGCCGGAAGGTTGGCCTAGGGTTCTGATTCCACTTACGATCGGGCGAGCAGGACCGCTACCATTCCTTCTAGAATTCGGCCTGCAAAAACAATGATTCTTTGGTTAGAAGATACCACCTACAGCAGTGTAACAACTTTCAATGGCTTATTTTCTTTTGGAGGTCCACCCGTGAGTGATGGTAATCTTTGAGATGCAATGTGAGCTGCCTGCCCCACAGGAGGAGGCATACGCATATGACCAGGCTGTGCTAAGCGAGGTGGAGCACCTGAACAGAAAAAAATTATTTACAGAACGAGATATTGACCAGCACCTGCCATAGTTGATCCTCCTCTACCAACCATATGAGATCGAGTAACCCCTCTCGAGTTCAAACCACTAGCGCCTTGATGCCTATCGTCCTCGTAATCAACTTCCTCAAAAAAAACAAATAATTAAGAATAGTGGCGTCTTCAGGAAATACATGCGCATCCATATTTCTTTGCTGTACTTTTGATAAAAATTCAGGTGGCGGAACGCCAGGTGGAAATTTTCTAGGACGTCCCCGTTTTCTCGGTCCTGTAAAACAAGGATGTAAAAAACGGACTAATGCATCAATACCTTCAGGAGGTGGTCTTCGATACTGTTGTTGCTGCACGAAATGATCATCCATTTCTTCGTCCATATCATCTTCATTCTAAAATTTGCAGTGACCTCCACTATAGGCTTTATTATTTATGTCACCTGCAGATCATTATACACCCTTTTTCCAGGAATTAATGTATGCCAAGATCTATTATTAACTGAGGCTGCTCGTTGTGTTCTAAGCAGTTCACCGTCATGTATATCCCTATAAAAAAAGCTGAGTGAATAGCATTTTTGACAAACTTTGTCTCAGTTACGATCTCCTCTTGGACATCATGCTGTAACGTCTCCGTCTCGATGGACATATCTTCTGACGGCCCTGAGCCCACTTCGTCAGGACGAAAATAACGGCGACGCCTCAAAGACAGCTGAAAAAATATTCCCGTAATCATAATGCTCGAAAGATATACTGATCCGGTTATTCAACCTTCGTGATTCACGAAATAACAGAAAATATTTTAACATTATTTATAATGTGAATAATAAAATCAAAGAAGCGAGAAAACATTTGAAAGCACCGAATCTTCGTGATAAAACCGCCGGGATAATCCCGACGGTCCTGAAACTATACCTGTACATACATATATAAGAGGTATCTGCAAAACAAAGAATAAAAATATGTTGATGAAACATTGAATGTTAGTAGATATACTAATACTAACTTCAGTCCTCAATCCAATTAAGAACACTAGTATTTCCGTGGTCATTGTCATCTGTGACAGCGTCTCTATTCTCACTTAAATTATCGATAGGAATTTATGTCAATAAATAGGAAACAAACTCTTGGTAGGATACTGTTGAAGCGTATCCGTAGTTCTCAAAATTTCTGATCACGTGTTTCTGATAAGAGTGAACATACTCGCACTAAATAAAAAACGTCAAGAGGAAAAGTACAATTTTAGACTATGATGGCAGAGGCTCGGAGAGAAGATTAGACCAACATCTTATGGCTGCGCATGCCCCAAACGGTCGGGACATACGGTCACCACCCATCAATCGTCAATTTATCGTCATCGCCGGGACTCGAACCATTAACTGTTTCGTTCCACTTAGCCATCATCGTCCCCAACACTATCTACACATACTCCAAAATTTAAAACTCACGTCAAGTCCTTTAAAACAACATCCTCTTCCAAAATCTCCACAGTACGCTGTTCGAAAATGATGCTTGGCATGCAGTAATTTACAATTCGGCCAAGACGAACAATCCTCCCTCAAATAAAACGAGCAAACAGGATACTGATGTGGTAAAAGGGTATGAGGAGCGCAACAGTGTTTGTTGTCCGGTCTACATCTTCCTCTCAATAGTCTATAACAAACATGAGAGAAAAATTCAAAAGTATACTTTTAAACCTTGAACAACAGTTTTTTGGTTGACCAGTATGATCGAACCGACAAAATATTCCCGAAGTACATTTGCCTTCAATGTTGGCATAACATTCTCGTGAACCACCGGGAATACGGTGTCCCTTTATTATCCTCAAAGAGTATGAACCTTTAATTGCATATTGATTCTGTAAACAAAAATATGTGCATGGTATTATCACCTTTTTGTTCAAACTAGCAATAGTTAAGCATTGCTAATACAATTTTAGGGAAAAAACCATTTAATACCTCATTTCCAGCGAAATCTGATGAGTTTGATTCAGCCGATCTATCTGAGATTTAACACTTGATTATAACTTTAAATAATTTAAACCTCCAGTGTTGTCCGAAGGAGACGCTTGACACGATTCGAGCCTACTGATTGGCTCAACTTCTATATCAAATGAATTTGTTCTAGTATCTGAACTATCATCTACGATAACAGTTACTGAATCACTTTGATTATTCGTTAGATCTATCGTACGATAATTATCACAGTTTGAAGAATTTTCAGTTTCCTAAAAATCAGACATGAGTTTTGAAGCTCGGTCAGATACTTCAACCTCTATTTTAATAGGAATAGGTTTCACTATATGTTGTTCATACCACAGAATCTCTGGAATGAAGTATTCAGATCCATCGAAAAAAATAACATACCATTTTGAATGCTATTTTGTTCATCTAAAACTGATGAAGAACCAACTTTATTATCTGTTTCAACTCTTTTTTTACTTTGTGGACAAAGAGATTCAGAAGATTCGTGAAGAAGAACATTCACTTTTCTTTTTTTCTGAAATAATTCAAACATCTATCGGGTAATACTGGAACTCTTACCCCATTAGCCAGTGGGACCCAATCCATTAATGACCTAACACTCTCTGCAATTAGAATTCCGAATGGAATATACAAGAAATACTTACGCTTTGAGCTATCAACCACTAAAATATCATTGGATGGGTGTTCTGTCTCGCATTGTTCGGAAGCTTAAAACAAGAATCAAAAGCTTCCAAAACGAAGAACGCCTACCGTTTACCAATTTAGGAACTTTTATTAATTTATTACTTGTATTCACAATAACTCGTCTAGGATCGTCTCCCACTACTGCAGCTTTCACAGAATTAGGGGAAGGTTTCACCGGGAAAGAACGAGCCGTGCAATTGAACTTATCGGAATTGACAGTCAGGTCTTGTATGCACTTGACATAGAAGATATTAATCAACTCGTTAAAAAGTGAGAAAACCTCTTTCATATCACCAGAAAGTAAACTCAGCTGGTTAAGTAGCAGTTGTAATCTCTCGTCTAGATCGAACTGTTCAGCTGTCATGGCAAAAGCAACCGCCCTCCTCATCTATGGATATTTATGATAAGATAAGGAAAATTAAATATATTGAACCTCGTCGTGTGTTTCATCTGGAAAAAGAGAAGGCCCACTTCCTTGAAACGTAGGGGTATATGATCTTTCAACAGATCTAAAAAGACATTGTCAGAGAAAAAAGCAATAACTTTAAAATACAACTCATCCTGTTCGGGATTCGCTAATGATACAACTTGACGATATTGACGCATTTGATGGTTCTGATAGTCCTGAGGCAGAGACCATCGTGTAGGATCTTGCTCAACCTAGCTCAGATAATAAGATACACTTAAATTCTGAACTTACAGGATAATGCAACTGCTCTTGTCCAAAAGGGCTATTACTTCTGAATGGGTCTCTGGATAAGAGAGCGGCGTGATGTGGGAAGTACATGGGCGGATTATTCAGATCATACCTTCAAATAATTAGAAACATTGTTTAATAGTAGCTCTGACCGTTACCCTGGGTATACTCCTGTATTGAAATAAGGAGGGGCAGGATAGTTCCCGTTTCCATAATCCATACGAAGAACTACAAATTTCATTGAAGGTTCCGGAATTTTAAAAGTTTAAAGATATAAAAATGAGCTGGACATTTCGTTACATAAGGAGAGTGTAAAAAAAACTTTATATCAAGAACATCTATTTATTCAAAAAACTTATTAACAAATGTGATTTGAGCAATTTTCCTGGGCTCAGTAATTCCAGACCTCACTCCTTTGACTTCTTTCCAACTACAGGGCAAAAGCCTTTCATCAGATGAAGACACACTGGACACCTGCAAACCTTCAGCGTTTGAATTAGTTAAACTTTCTTTACCACTCCAAGCTGATCTTCAGCTGTGGTCAGAATAAACGAAGAAATACTATCACCAAAGCCTAACACTCGCGCTAATATAATGTCACCAGGTTGAAAACATTTAGCTATTTCAGTCTGCGAGAAAAGAAAAAGATTAGAAACAAAAAGCTAACCAACTTGATCTCGATCATGTTGTCTGACATCCTCTTTCCGTAATAGAGCAGTATATTCTGTAGTTAATGGAGTATCATCAACAGATAGTAATTCGCATTTAGCAAACCGAAAACAGAAGCATTCAAAAAAAATCAAGGATTTAACTTACCTTTGTCCTATGTTCAACACACGCGCTGTGACAATGCCATCTCTATAAGGTATAACATGATCTTTCTGATCTTCCTTTCGTCTAACTTCCACGACCTTTACTGTCTTGTCACCCTTAAACATGAAACAAGTTCAGAATTCATTCATATCTATTGTAACTAACTTTGACTTCTTCTTTAATAAATACATAACCTAAAAGCGATGAATATATTCTTCTATGTAACTCATAAGTTCCTTGCCCGGGACTTAAGTTATCTTCCAAAACAAAAATACTTTCCCCTGGAATGACTTGTCTATCAGAGCTCTCCATAACTGAAATACAAAAATTACCATTCGATATTAAACTAATTTATCTAATTCATAAACACCGATAATCATGAAAAAAACAATAAATTCAAATCAACAGCATTCTAATTAATATACAGTACCGCCTATCCGCTCAGGACCAGCGAGCGTTATGCCGCATATTATTTCTTTGCACGTCTCAGATACCGGTATAATTTTTCGAACAACATTAGGAGGAGTGGGCGTTGGTAATATGATTTTTGGAGACAAATGTACACAAGTTTTATTTTTTGTTAGTCTCAAAATGTATGAAACTTTTCTATTTGGTTATGAAAAGTTGGGGTAAATTGTATGTGCTTTATGAGACTAGATGAATTCGGCTCTACAAAAGTGCACACGTGAATGCGTTAAATGAAATACCTCTGCTGAATCTGAATAAAGATGTTATTCACTTGTGTAGTCGACAGTTCTTTTCCGGGAAAAGTGGAATTTCCAAAATAAAGTTCACTCAAGATTGCGATTTTAAGTTGATAGTTTTAGCGGTTGCATGCATAAGTTTTATACTCTAGGCTTACAAGTTCAACCCTGTTATGCTTCTATCTTGGGTCGCAATCATGAGTCTTAAATGCACAAAACTCGTTTCGTTAGAAACCTGGAAGGTGAAAGCAGTTATAAAATTGTACAGTGCATGTGAATATCTGTTGAAGTTTTGTTTCAAATTATCACCCAATAATCATCATTTACATGAATGATCAGTATCTCAGGAGAAACCCAGTTTCTAGGCTGTCAACTTCACATGTACTGTTGTAATGCAAGTATTTGAACATTAAAACATTTTATTCCCTTCTATAAAAAGGGTTATCGACGAAGAAGATGGAGCTTCAGTCTTTCAACACTGCATATGTTCGGTGAGACTACAAAAGTTGCCTTTTTTACTTTATCCATTTTCACTTTTTTTGTCGATATCATTCTGGCTTCTATTTGATCTGATTACATTCCCAAAGTAGGTATGTTCTAATCAGGACTGTTTAGCTCAGTATTGATCGATATAGCTTATCTATCATACAAATCATCAGCTTAACTCTTTATCAAGAGTCTGTTATTCAGCATTATTAATAATATATTATTCCCTGTCAATGGTCCTATTACCTCAGTACGCTTTCATATTATTATCTTCATTGGTATTATCATACGCGTGAGTGAAGAATACTATTGTACTCTCTTTCTTACCAGATTTTTCAGATTTCATTTTCAGGAAGTTGTCAATCCAGAAAACTTCACTTCGGTTGGATATTAACCCTCTTTTCAACTTATTCATTTGATTTTTAGGCTCGAAATCATTGTAAGCAATTGAATTTACGTCTTCCCTCCATCCTCAGCGAATATTCGAATGAGAATTTATTGAGAGTTAGCAAAAGTTTGTTCGCTATGAATTCCTAAGATCAAACCTGGATTAGATATCTTCGTGGATTTTACTTTTACATGGATAGGAATGTTTATCAATGAGTCTCGTTGGGATGACGGAGCAGGAGTGGGCTTTTCTAAGTTGACTTCATCTTGTTAGACATCGTACATTGGGCAATCTTATTTTTCGCAATACAGATAACGAGTCGTTCAACGGTTGCACAGCCCTTGCCCTGAATGGTAGTTGGGTTCAGTTAGACTGCTCTAGCAAACTTCCTTTCTTCTGCCAAAATGTAATCAAAAAATTGCTTTTATTCGTTCGATGAGTGCTTAGGTTCTGCCAGCTCATGCTACACATACTCAAATGTCCGGAGATGCTCCCAGGAGTCAAGGCGAGCAATCAACCATTTTAATCGTTATTGCTCACGTAATCTCTGTTTTTAAGGTCAAAATGATCAAGGATTCCCGAAATGGCGTAAGTTCTCTTAATCAAAAACGATCTTATTGGTTCAATTAAGTCATAATCACTCTATCTGTTGTGGGTGCCACTGGCTTGGTATGCTGCATCTCTTGGAAATGTTACTTCCGATTCAAAAAGGAAATTTTCGAATGGAAAGCTTTTCTTATTGATCGAAAAAATGCAACAATTAAATTAAGGTGGGCGAACGCACAGAAATTATCATAACAAAAATTAAAACGATAGAAATGACAATTCTCGTTTTCACTCATCAGTTCCCAATCAATACCAGAATATGGATGAATTAGATATGGAGTAAGTCATCGTTTGATAAGTGCTCAATTTTCTTTAAGAAGCGATGATTGGGAAATCGAGAAAGAAAAGCTTCTTGTCTGTGAGAACGATATGATTGGAAGTGGAGCTTTTGCAAATGTATATTTAGGACATTTATATGGTAATAGATAGTCTGCTTTCTCTGATTATTTCCGATGTTAAGGTGAAATACCATTGGTAAAAAGAAGTGGAAACACTCTCCGAATCGATATTCAGCAGGAGAACGGAACAGAGTACTATCAGGTAATGACCAGAAAAAAGATTTATAAGTTTTTTGTGGACTATACTATTTAGGTGGCAGTGAAGAGACTGCCGCCTCATGCTACTTCTGATAGTCGAACAGATTTCAAGCATGAGATCCGATTCATGAAGTCCTTAGGATACCATCCTCACATACTCAGGTGAGATAATATATTGAAATAGGCTCAGTTCATGCTTATAAGTTTGCTGGGAGTGGTAACATCAGTGAACTCTTTAATTGTTGTGGAATTCTGTGAGAGTGGGGACCTTCTCTCCTACATTCGGAAAGAGAAAGACAGGTTCTTTGAGGTTATATTTTAGCGTAACGCGTTTTTTTGCTATTTCTGTATTAACAGTCGTTATCCAATCCTCAAACTTGTGTGAAAAGTCCGTTAACTATGAAGCATTTGCTATCCATAGCATGGCAGATCGCTGATGGAATTGTGAGTTCAATGCATTCAAAACTCTCAGAAAGAAAAGCACTATGCAACTATCTTTTAGCATTACTTAGCTTCTCTCAACTACATCCACCGGGATATAGCCGCGCGTAATGTTTTATTAACAAAATACATGTCAGCGAAGGTCAAAAATTTTCCTCTCTCGTTGTTAAAAAAACAGTTCCAGATCGGAGATTTCGGTCTTTGTCGATCTATGGAAACAAGTATGTACACTGCAAAAGGGGGCAGACTACCGATCAAATGGATGGCTATAGAATCACTTCTTTATTATGAGTATTCTACAAAATCAGATGTGTAAGAACAGTGTTTTGAATGTTTGGTTTTTGAAATAATCTTTTGTCAGATGGTCATTTGGAGTACTACTATATGAACTGTACTCAATAGGTCAAGTTCCATACCAAACTGTTCAGCCACAAGAAATGCCCAAGTATCTTGAGGAAGGCAATCGTTTGTCTCAACCAGAGCTGTGTCCAAATGAAATGTAAGATAAACAAATAAGAACCTTGATGGTATATGATATCTTTCACAATTCAATTACGTGACACGTTTTCAATGACATCCCGCATGTCATTTCCAAACTAGAAAATAATAATTCAGTCGTGAAACAGCAAAAGTCAGAAACTAATAAAAAGATTTCACTACAGATATGAAATCATGCTCAAATGCTGGAAAGCGGTACCGGACGCCAGAATAGACATTCATGAAGTGAGTGAAACGAAATTGACAAATATTAACCGGATTACATCAAATAGGTACGAGAAAAACTGACACTGCTCCTTAACTCGGACAGTGAAACTTACGGATACGTTGATTTGAAAGATTTGACGAACGAAGTCTGTCCAATTTGAAGGATTTTTTTGTTCTGCGAAAGAAATGATCTCGCTGTAAAGTGGTATAAAAAAAATTGACGGTGGCGCACCTCTCTGCCCCAAAGCGATTTTTGCAGATTTTCAACAATTTAAAAGCATTTTTCCATTGAAAATCGTACTTAGTTTTCCCAAAATGTGTCATTTTCAGCAATAAATTGTTGACCAATCGTTTGTGAATAAATTTTGTTCTTCTGTACTGTGTTTCTATGACTTCTAGATATTTTAAGTTGAAAATAAACATATGAAAGAGGCTCTAAATATTAGATTCTTCTAGAACTCAATAGAATCATCAAAAGTGCATACCTATTGGAACATAAACCGGAGCGCTGCTCTGAGGTGAAAGATGATAAAAGATTTTATTCTGGTATGGACTTCCGAATAACCGCACTACTCCCCTGCTTCAACCTCTCTTTCCGTAGTTTTGCTTCTGCACACCTCTTATTACTTTTTCAGATCTTAATTTTGCTTTTTTTTTCTTTTTTTTAAAAAACGGTCGAAGTACGCAAAATTGCGTTCGGTTGCAAAAAAACGGTTTTTTTGCAACCGAACATAAATACGTAAAATATTTTCAGAATGCCTGAATTAGCCGCTTGTATATTTCTGTAATGAATATTAAAAATAAATATTACTTCAAAAACATAATTCAGATATTCTTCTTTCGATCAAATATAAATATTTTTTAAATCTAAACAATATCTGCTATATTTTTTTATTGCAATATTTGTGTGAGATGAAAAAATTAAAATACTTCAACAAGACCATTTGAGCACCATAATTAGGATTAATCAGATTCGTGGCATCAGGATCTTAACGTGTCAACCGAGAGGCCGTTGTCAATGTCGACAGGCAAGGTACTGTCTTGGAATCATCAGGAGAGCACCTCAAGTCGAGTCGAGCTGGGTCCTCCACTAAGCTCCGCTCATTTTTATTTATTTTCAAAACTCTATGGTTAGCACTGGGGGCTCAGCCTCCAGATCACCGGTTTTTGGAGTGTATTCCTGTAGTGTTTTGGATATCAAAGTTTCCGGCTATACAAAACAGATTTATCGATATAAGAGAAAAATCAGAAGGGTATTACCTTAGATATAAAATGCATGTTACGGACATAAAAATGGGCGGAGCTTAGGGGGCGGGGAGTGTGAGCGTGCAGTAGAAAGGATGCGATGTTGGCAGGTCCTAATCAAATTTTTGATTGAAAAGTAAAATAATTCCTCAATGGTTTTCGTTTATAAGTTCGTAATGTTACAGACAATTTGCTTTTCATTTCATCATCTAGTTAGTTAGCAATTATATTATTAGTGAATGTTATTAAATATGGTTTCAACCATTCCATACTTCCAAATCATGTTGATAAACAAGCCATTGATTCGACTACCAGTACGGCTCCTTTTCGATTGACAATCCATTCACCTATTCACATTTCGAATGAGAAATAAGTTCACGTGGAAGATACCGTGTGTATTGCATTCCAAGTCAACTGTTTGATCACCATGGGCAAAAAATCCACTTTGTCCAAAATTAAACTGTTAGTGATCATAATCAGAAGTATTTATTCTGTTCAACACGAACCTGAACAAACGTTTCGGATTTTTCCTTGATTCCCTTGCATGTAAGTCGTTGGATCTACAAAGCGAAGCTTTTGTCAGCAAATAGATATTGGGATTTTGTCACTAACAAAGCAGTTGTCATCATTAAGCAGCTTCTCAACCTTGTAGCCTCCAGGATTTCGATGATGTGATTCTATAGGAGCAAGCATGCAGGATGTGCACCCTGAAAAATGACAGTTGTAGTGAAATTAGATATCTGAAACGACCTTTAGGTGGTAATGCCCAAACACTAATGAGAATGTACCAGAGAAAAAAAAAGATCGAAGTAATGAAACGCATCGTAAGGCTTTTGTAAACGAGAAACTAACCTCTGAAGTAGCATTATTTACGTCGCACATAATCGAAAATAACTTACGCTTGTCAGTTTTGTTTGGGCGTTCACTCGCTGGCGAGTCTTGCCGAAGAATGAAAAGCTCAGGGAAGCGTGTAATTATCAAATGATTGGTTATTCAGCTAATCAAACTAGCTAAACAGAGAATTCGCGCGATTATCGAACAAAATCTTGATATAATTATATTAACAGTGGCTATCTGTCAAAAAAGAATAATAATTGTTTCCGGGGGGGGGGGGGCGTTTGGTGGAAATACCGCGTCAACAACAGTGAGCTCGTTGTGTATGAATCACCATAGTTAACGTGGAAAGATGAGAACAGACTTAACTCTGATATGTCTTCATTATATTTTAGTCAGCCTTTGAATTTATGTCACGAAGTAATTGATTTATACAGCTGAAGTTGACTCTGATAATTGCATATTTATTTCTTCTTCTTTCAGAGAATACTTTTCAAGATTCAATTTTTGTTCGAAGGGTTAACAACAGCAGCAGCATATATCATCGCAGCAGTTTTCAAGACAACATCCGCAACACAATCCAGCTAATAAAGCAGCTACAATTCCGCCACCAGCGCCTCCACCTCTGTTATTTCGGTTGTAGTATGGTTGTTCGACTCTTAAACTATTGGTTAGAAAATACTTATGAATCCTTTCAAATTATATGAGTCATCGGTTAAGAAAATATGTATGTACGATTGCGAAGAAATAGAATTTTCGGAAACCCTATTTGACATTACTTTACTTATCTATTCTTCACGATAAGATTACATGAAATATTTTACTTGAAACGCAGTATGAAGGTTTCTTCAAATATATGATGCTCGAATGATCAAACAGTGAAACAATGTGGAATAGGCTGATTATTTCTCGAAATTTTTTTCAATCCACTCACATTATTGGCTGAGGAGCTGCATTTGGGTAATAAGCTTGTGGTCCAGGCTGATAACCTGGCTGGTTAGTATACATTGGCGGACAGGAATCCTAAACGACAACTTTAGCATAATAATCAATTTGGTGACTTATTGGGAACCTGGGGGGGGTAATCGCAATGATGGTGGTGATGATGATAATGATGGCTCATTATGTTTTTTCTGAAAGACATCATTTGCAACATAACATGTCTCAAACTGAAGAACAATAAAAATCGATATGAAAAAAGTTCTCAGATCTGCCTGTCATGACTGTTGAATGAGAGAGGTGATTTCTGCCTTGTGTACTTAACTCTCTTTCACAAAATTCCCACCCCTATTACTCATCTGTTTGCTCAACTTAAACATAACAAACTTGGAAATTAAAAACATTTTTATTCAGCTACAATTTTCTCATGAATATCATGTAATAATATTTTACACATAAGATCCAATTTAGGATGAAGTCCACTTGGGCGCTCTTTTCGAGCTGAAAGCTTCCATGCCCTCTTTCCGATCATCCTAAAAAAAAAAAAAGTCGGAGAGATTCAAGAAAAACAAACAGTGGCGAATGTGGTATGGAATAATCTTCTTTCATATTTCAAACCTTCTCGGAGCGTACTTTCATAAGCAGTGTTGACAGCTTCCTAAATTTGTTGATAATTTTATTTACATTTTATTTCAAACCTTTGCCATTTGAACAATTAAGGGAGATTGCTCGCTGATCTTTTCACCTAGTTTGATAGCTTTGTCAACAACTTCTTCAGATGGATATACTTTACTGACAATGCCACATTCTTTAGCTTCTTGTGCAGAAACTCTATTTCCAGTCAAACAAACTTCCATGGCCATTGACTTGCCGGCAACACGTGCCCATCTTTGTGTTCCACCCGCACCTTAATGTACATCTAGCGTGAACGAATTGAAAACTATATTTTCAAACCAGGAATGGTACCGATGTTAATTTCAGGCTGTCCAAATTGAGCCTTCTCGCCCGCGTAAATGATATCACACATCATAGCCAGTTCACAACCCCCTCCCAGAGCATACCTTAAAACCGAAAAAGTTGAACCTCAACTTTCTGCCTACCCATTGACAGCAGCAATGACGGGTTTGTTAGTTTCACTGACAGCAGTCCATTCTTCTAGGAAGCGTCCGGAAAAAGTGGAAGCAAATTTACGATCTACCATCTCTTTAATATCAGCTCCAGCTTTGAGTAATTGATGAGAATATAACAACAACAAAACATTACCAGCAAAAGCTTTCTGACTTCCTGTAATAACAATAGCTCCTACGTCTTTATCAGAATCTAAAGTTTGAAGTGAAGTAGAGAGCTAAAAACACGATCAGAAAACATTGAGAAGACGAATAGGTTAACCTCGGTCATAAGTTCATTACAGAGAGCATTCAAAGCTTTGGGACGATTCAGAGTGATCAGGGCAACATTCTTTTTCTCTCCGACTTTTTCGACCTTGATCATATTATAAGCTGAAAAAAAGAGACAATCAAGTTGAATCGCAGAAGAAAACCTACCCATTGCAGCTTTTTGCCCTGAGCTATAAGAACGCACAGTAAGCCTCGCGAGGCCTGAGCCTAATTTCAATAACATCGTACCACTCTGGAAAAATCACACCATCAAGTGATAACAGGTAATCAACTTCACGAAATCAAAAAAAACCACGAAGAGCTAACAAGCTGCGCAAAAGTATTTCTTTCAAGATTTAACATATATATAATAAAAATGCATGTCAGTCAAGCTGGTTATATCATGATATAGCAAATCCCATCATCCAATACGTACCTGCTATTGAAAAGATAGAATGAGATACTAAGTTTTCGATAACAGATGATTTTATCAGGAAAACTTTATCAACGTTTGATGGAAAATTAAAATCAGCAAAATCACGTATAACCTTTTCGTGTTGACGTTTATAACATACAGTTCTCAAAATTAAGATGTTCATTAAATTGCATGACAACCTGTACGCTTATAACATACTCATTGATTGAAATGCACTTGATTCTTCATGACTTTTTTTCGAATCTCTTTATTGAATATTCAAATAAATTTAGGTTGCTCATATATGGTAGGCATCTAGTGCTGATGTATTTTTGCGAGTAATAAGTCAACGTACAGTTGAAGACTGCTTTAGCCATACGGTGTTCATTAGTTTTCATTGATTCAGAGTATTCATATTTTTTTTAGAACTGAATGGGTCTTTCCTTTAGCCGGATTAATGAAGTGTTTAGTCGAAGACAAGAACCCGCCGAAAACGGTGAGGAAGAGCCCGAGGAAGTAAACATTCCCGGTCCGACAGGTAATATCGATTGGTTAAATGCTGTTTAGAAGTATATTTGAGGCTCTATATTCGGCTCTCATTTCCTAATGTGTGGCGAAAGTTTTGGTTTTGCAAAGCCTGAAGCATTTCTTTTTGGCGAAAATGCGGATCTGGAGCTCTTAGGGAACCGTCCTGTACCTGTGTGTTTAAATATCTTATTTAGTTTATTGTTCTATCTCAGTTCCCTTATCAATCTCCTGTGGGTAGCAGTGAAGTAAGACCACTCAACTTATTGGTGAACATAAGAAAAGAATCGGTAAAGTTCGTGCGGTAAGTTCCTACTTAGTCTTGATGCTGGAACATTTGCTTTCTTGTAGATTGAAAACCGAAAGTCCAGAATCTTCTCTCTTCCAATTAGAATTTACACTAGATGCAGAGTGTCCTTGTTTTGTACAAGTTCACTTCAATGCTCGGGAATTCTATCAGGACGGGGAAATGAAGTTTAAACCAACACAGTTTAGTTTACTGAGATATACCTCTTACAGCTTTTCTTACACAAATAAGAAAACTTCTACTGATAGACCGAATTACTCGCAACGGTTTCACTTTGATATGGGCTGTGATCAATTATTTAATAATTATGTTTTCGATCTTGCCAAATGGGATTTGAGTGAGGTTTGTGTGTCATTCAATATAAATAGCCTTCCATCTGTCTTAAGCTTCAATATCGCGGAGGACTTCATTTTCCCTTAGTCGTTTTGGTTCAAACTGATGCCGTAGAGCGTGTTCAAATGCAAACAACTTTGTGCACAATTGAGGTTGGAATGTTCAGCAATTTTTATTGGGTTTATTGTTTTAGCCTGCCAACGATGTGGGTAATATGGTTATTTTAAAGGCTCTCCGCCAGAAAATTGCATGTGATGGAGTTATATATCTACTTCAAGTTTGTTTCATATGAGAAGTATTCCTCAAAACACCTGCCCCAGGAAATTTTCGGGATAGAGAATAAAGATCAACATGCCGATTTGGGAGATGAAGGTGGGTTGGAATGTATTATATGTATGAGTGATGTCCGCGATACTGTCATATTACCTTGCCGCCATTTATGTATATGCACAAATTGTGCCGATACTCTAAGATACAAGGTATTAGTGCTATGAAAAAATTGTACTGATACTCTTTTCAAGCTGAATAACTGTCCAATATGTCGTTCACCGTTCCGTGCCCTTATTCAGTTGAAAGCTAAAAGGCAAACCCGGAATCATGGGTGGGTTTGGTTGATGTTTACCAAACAAATTTGAGTTCAGCTTTGAGACCATAACATTAGTAGAAGGATTGAATGGGTCGCAACATGTCTCTTATGATAGAAGCTATCCAGCAGGAACTTATGAGAAACCAACATGCAGCGAATCAGCGGCAAACGACATGGTCAGTTTAAAAAATGTGGTACTACAATTAGGCTTGCGTATACAACTTTCCAAGTTTCAATTAGTTCGAACTGTTTTGCAGAAGATGGATGTTGAAGCTGATGTTGTCGAATGTCCTGAGGGAATCGAAATGAAATTTTATCCTAAGAAACTACCAAAAGTATGCTCTATCCCATTTTTATTAAAAGAATTTTGCTCCCGTTCAAGGAAACTCCTGTACTCATAAATGCATCATCTAGAACTTCTACGCCTCCTGCCTCTATCGATGAGGTACTTAATACAAGGCACTTGGATATTTTTCATAATTTTTTAGATCGATGTCACAGTTCAAAACAAACGACACTCTAGTGGTATTTCCGGTCGACAATCGAGCACTAGTTTATTAGATAATGTAAGTAAAAGTGAAAATGAAGAAATTTGAGACAGTATTAAAAATTTGATTCGTTATTTATATACTCACAGTTTGGTTTTATTGTATATATTTTATTTCATATCATTTACATGGGTGACGGTTGTGCATAATATATTTTTTGGGATAATGAAGCATATCAAGTATTAGTCTAATCTTGTTCTTGCCGTAAATATCGGGCATTATCATCCTCCTTCCTGAGCCAGAAGTTCAATACAGCTTTAAGATCAAATGGACACACACGATGCAGCTGTTATTTTTATTTCTCAAGTGGTAGAGTTATCAAGCAGAAGCTTAATGTTGTAGTTCCAGATTTTATTCTTTGTATGTGGCTGGCTTTTTTTCATGAAGCAACTTTTTAAAAACTATGAAGTGCATAATAGGTCTATTTCTTCTAAACAAGCTTCCAATCGGTCAGTTTTTTCAGGGGTGTTCAGCTTGCATTCTCCACCACTTTCTCGTTATCTTGTACTATGTTTGAACTGATAATTTTTGAAATCATGGATGTTATGAATTCCAGGTTCCTTCTATAAGTTTAATTTTAAACACTATTATTGAAGATCACGTTTTCTCTCATGGAAATTGTGTTTAAGTATGATTCTGATAGATCTCATCGTCGCTCTACCCATATATGTGTCGTATTCGTTGCTTCGAAGTATTCCTTTCAGTTAGTTCTTTTGAATTTATCCGTTTAGGAATTTATTTCAGTTCGTCAGAAGGCTATCATGCCGTTGACTTTGTTGTTTTGGTTTGTATTCATCTATTTCTTTTGGAAATTAGGAGATCCTTTCCCAATACTGAGTGCCAAACACGGTGAAGAGGTGATCTTTCAAGTAAGTATAACTGCTTTCAGGTATCTTCACCATTGAGCAAGCAATCTCGCGTATTGGAGTGTTTGGCGTTACAGTGATGGCCGTACTGTCAGGCTTTGGTGCTGTGAATGCCCCATACACGTGCATGACCATTTTTACTAGAAAAGTACTGCACTGTGAGGTTTAGCAAGATAAGTGAGTATTTTCCAGGTTGATCAATCAGCTATTACACAAATGGAGAGAAAACTCACACAAACTTTGGAGATGATTGCCTCGAAAAAAAGAAGAATAGCTCAACATGAGAAAGAAGTAGCCCTCAGTGCTTTTTCGAGAGGTGCTTAGAATCAAAAATTGTGAAGCAATATAATTTTACAGGGAGAGAGGATCAAAGTTTTCTTAATAGAATATGGGGTTCAGTATCCAGTGTCACTAGTAGCTTATCGTCGACGGACCAAATTAAGTAAGTAAACTTGAACGATATTTACAAATAAGTAATCAATAGGCAGCTGAACCTTGAAATAGTAAGCTTAGAGGAGTTAAGCAGGCATTTGTTCTTAGAGTTGGTGGAGTTGAAGAATATGGCTGTAAGTCCTTGGTGATAAGTAACTGCATTCAAAGATTCAGGATAGAATAGAGTACAGCAAAACATGGATGGGAAAATATTTCAACGTATTAGGCCATTTCTTTTCCGTTTATTGCTTGTGGAAAATATTCATTTGTACCATCAATATCGTGTTCGATAGAGTTGGAAAGGTTGATCCGGTTACTAAAGGAATCGAAATTGGAGTTCACTGGATGGGAATAGATTTGGATGTCAGAAAGTCATATAAGTGCTGTATCTATTAGTTGCTTTAAGATACGCTTCTGGTCGCAACACATTAGTTTTGCTCTGGTGGGAGTTATAGCTGTAACATCTATTCGGGGGCTTCTTATTACGCTCACGAAGTTTTTCCTAGCCATTTCAAGTACAAAATCCTCCAATATAATTGTTCTTCTTCTAGCTCAAATAATGGTTCGTGGAGTATTTATTGCAATTTTTAATTTTTTTTCTCTAGGGTATGTACTTTGTTTCAAGCGTGTTATTGATGAGAATGAATATGCCACACGAGTATAGGTTGGTTGTACCCTTTTCCATTTCGAAAAGGTTGATATTTCCAGAATTATTATCACTCAGGTTTTGGGAGATCTCCAGTTTAATTTTTACCACAGATGGTTCGATGTAATATTTTTGATATCAGCACTATCAAGCATAATGTTTTTATATCTGGCTCATAAGCAAACACCGGTTCACTAATAAATAATTTATTCAATTATCAACGGTTTTCTCATACTTAATTATCTCTGAAACGTGTAAGATTTTCTACCAACTCAAAAAACTTTTGAAATCGCGGATTCCCTCTTTCTGTGGACCATTTCTTTTCGTTGTACTTCTGAAATTGAAAGCTATGTTGAGATAAGAAGTTTCACTTTACTTGTATTGAGGAGTGATGAAACTGATAAGAAACTATGGCTTTTCCCAAGTTTTCAAAGTCGAATTCCGGCCATAAGGCTTCATCAAAATATATATGAGCAGATGAACACTTGAAAAGAATGAATAGAGATTGCAACACGATTTCCTCACCTGCCAGAGCATGAAATCGCTCATACGATGCTCCCCACTCGTTCTAATGAATAAATCAGGATAACGACCTTTATAACTGTCCATACATGACGATATCAGAGTTTCGGTTATATCGCCCTTCTCAATCACTCCCTGAGAATGGAAGTTCAATCAAAAAACATGAATCAAAATACATCATGAATGCCACGTCGGACTAGTTCAAACGATCTTTCCATTTCATCTCGAGATGTGTACGGCATGCAAATATTTACAACTCCTCTGGCAATAAAGTTTTGAATAGGTGAAAGTTAAAACAAAAGAACTCACTTGTTGTAATCTCTGGACACATTTTGAATTTCAAGAATCAGCTTCCGCAAACTGGCAGACAGAAGACTTAAATTTCCAAAAAAACGAAAACAAATTTGCTTTTCCTCCATTTTTGCCCTAGGATATCATCAAGAAAACTATAAAGTAGCAGGTTTTACTGCTCTTTCAGCAAACGTGAAAATTTTTCTTCTGCTAAAGACATCAATCCGTTCACTTCTTCTGAACTCCTTTTGAAGTTTTCGATACTAAAGGCGTATACCGTGACTTCTTCGATCCCAAAATCTTGACACCACTCCAAAATCTTAACCCGAACCAATCAAGGAAAACGAAACTTCTTACTTTCGCTAATTGTTGAAAGCCTTTCTCATGACCGTTCAGAACACTCCCTAGTTTATTAACTCTCGCAAAGCGGCGATTACCATCCATTACAAAAGCAATATGCTTAGGCATCTAAAAATTGTGAACGGTGTTATCCAATGCTGGACAATGAAAACTCGTACAGGTCCTTTTGTTAATATATTCTTTACTAAAAAGTGCCACCATTTTTTCTCTTTTTGGGCAGTGTCCCACCAACCATCATCATTTACTGTAAAAGACATCCTGAAAACATGCTATCATTTTTAATTTGATTTGCAAATAAATACCGCATACAATACAAACGAATAAATCAATTCACAAAATACCGGAATTAAATTAATTTAATTACAAGAAGCATAAAGAACAGGGCTACACAAATATTATGCAGAACCAAAAAGCGATCACTCAATGCTCATCGCGTTCGGTTCAGCAATCGGTGTGTTTTCTGAATCGGACATATCATGGTATTTGCGTACGATACGAGGACCGTAGACCAGAACATAGGCTGTGTGCCAATCTCCACCTCCCGATAAATTGAGAACCTACAGTTAAAAAATAAAAGTGAGTGATAGTTAGAAAATCAAACCTGCTCAGGTGTAACTATCTGTACTTCTTCATCATCGCAAACCACCCACTTATCTTCCAGTTTAATCCAAGCGACATAATGACCTCCGTTGGATGCTCTTCCCTTATGGGTGATTACAGCCTGAACAAAACGAGACTAATATTTACCTCATTTAAAAATATTCACCTGAAGTTCGTAAAAACCGCTGTTATTACTTCCTTCATCTTCTGGGAAGGAAAACGGAAGCTCATCATATTCTTTCGCCTAAACTGTCGAATACAGAATGTTTTAAAGGAAAAACTACTGACCTCGACTACTATCGACTTATCATCAACTTTGATACGTCTCATTTGCTCAATCTTGGCATCTTCTTCAAGCTATAATTAAGCGTTTTACAATATTGAACAAATCGAAATACCTTAACGGCTTCTCGTTGAGGACGCAGTTTGGCTTGCAAGCTAGGAGAGCACATATCATACATATCCAGAGACATTGGAAATTTCACATCTTTCAAAATTTTTGCATTGGTCTGAGAGATATACAATACTGTTAAGATTTATCAGTACCTTGGAAGATTCTTTGTAGAAGAACCGAACCATCTGGATAGACAAATAAGCAGGTAGTCTCTCGATTGTAGTCTGAGAATGGAATTCAAGAAACAATAAAGTTCAAAGAACCTACCTTTCTAGACCATTTAGCATCTCTATTAAGAACGCTGCTGTTTTTCGTTATTTCCTCAGTCAGTTTTTCCTTGATTCCAGATTGCAAATATTTGACTTGTGCTGATAAAAAACATGATAACTGAAAATTATGACAAAAATGGGCAATTATGTGCAGAGATACTTGAAAGAAATCTTCTGATGTTATTTGTTCAGGCTCGCTCTCATCTTCTAAGCATTTCTGGGATATGGCGAATTTTCCTTTGAAAAACTTTTCAATATTAATTCCTGAATCCTTCAGTCCTTTCAAACACAAACGCTGCAGTTCTACATAACACTCATTGGCGTCTTGCTGCTCAAAGGTCCCAGAACTA
The DNA here is from genome assembly GCA_030370435.1 of Auanema freiburgensis. Taxonomy (NCBI): domain Eukaryota; kingdom Metazoa; phylum Nematoda; class Chromadorea; order Rhabditida; family Rhabditidae; genus Auanema; species Auanema freiburgense. Next base: position 1,702,552 of record CM059367.1, read on the forward strand.
GACCTCTCAGAAAACTGAGGCATTGCTCTATGCAAATTCTTAAAACAGATGGAATTATGTATTGGAAAAGCATTTACTTGCAACATATTTAGTGGTGCTACAGCTGTCGTGAGGGAAGAGTTCCTAAGCTCCCCATTTAAATGCTTTAATGCAAGAGTTATTTCATCTATAATATGATGAAATTATACACTAAAAATTGTATAAGCAAGCACCTGAGATAGTACTTCTCGTTTTGGTTGAATAACGTTCTAAGGCAGCTCCAACTTCTTTAATGTTCTGAACACTACGACTTAAAAAGAGATACTGTTATAGTTTAGAATCTACCAGAAAGCTTTGGATGACCGAGTTCATATAGCAAGTATTTCCAAGATTTTTGATTCCTCTCACCAAACGGATTTGTGAACCGTCAACTGTTTGAAGAACATTGTTATCGAATGTTTCTGTTTTTGGAGCTTCCAGAACTGCCTCAGCGCTGTAATTTCGAAAATTGAACTTGTAATGTCGGAATATATGAATACCTTCCCATCATCATTATCATTGTACCAGGAGTGAGATTTATTCCATTCCAAGAACTGTCAGACAAGGTTTTTCCCTTCAGAGAGCATACTTCATAAACTAAGTTCAGTATCACAGACCTTAACAACGATCTTCTGTCTATCAGGAGGAACACTTGTAAGCGCGAACAGCTGTGATTTGAATACCAAGGGAGATTCATTAATGTCAACGTCCACACTCAGCTTTTCTTTGCCCCATTTGACAGTTATATTGGGCATATTTGAGTCTGAAGGAATGATAATTCATTTCATGCTACAATATTATTATTTGGAACTTCATTTCACATTTTGTCACAGTGTATTATCGGAATTTAGAGAAAAAAAATGAACACAAAATAAAAGAGATGACAAAATTTAGCATGTAGAGAAATTCAAAAATGATTTCGCGGCGAGACTATTTCTTATTTCTCAGTGAAAAATTGACTCTCATGATCCGTAGTGAACATCCATCAATTTTATTACTTTTGAGTTAAAATACTTATTTGCTGAAATTTTAGCTTTAGATGTCAAACGATAACGCACAGGTTGTTAAAAAAGTTGCTATAGCAGCTGCTCTAGGTGTGAGTGCCGTGGGGCTTGCTTATTTCATTTCGAGAAGATTACGTTCCGCTCCTACGGTTAGATTCAATGATCTCCAAGTTTTGAATTATCCGTTATAGTTCGATACAAACTCCTTAACAATTGAAGAACTGAAACAACTGGGAAACACATTTTTTTCCGAAAAGAAGTATGCTGAAGCAATTCAGGTAATATTAGTTATAGCCCAGATGTTATTGGCTTCTTAAGGCGTTCACAGCTGCTATTAACAAGGGAGCAAGTCAGAAATTAGGAGCAATTTGCTACCAAAACCGTGCAGCTTCTAAAGAGGTATATCATTTTTTTTTCTCTTCTCACGTTATGTCTCAAGAGAGTAGGCGGTTATTCACTAGAAGACATGGTGTCTGACTGTGAGAAAGCTATTGAATTAAACCCTCAGTATGGTAAAGCGTACTGGAGGAAAGCTCGTCTACAGCATCAGCTCGAACATTACTCAGAGGCGTTGACCAGTTGGTTCAATCGTTTATCCTTGTTCAATATTGTATATTAAAGGTGTTTTCTGCGCTTCATACTTGGATTCATCTTTTTCCAATCAGGCAACAGAGATTTTATACAAAATCTTGGGAAATATTCAGGACTTTTACAAAGAGCAGTGGTCTGTATCAACTGCAAGAGGGTCCATCAAGCATGTACGCCATGAAAGAGTACGCATCAAGTCTGTAACATAACTTACTTTATCCTATTGAGGTTTTTGTTTGGCTTCATAAGACTGTTCTAGACGATCCGATCCGGTCACTGATTCTGAGTTGGGATCGGAAAACTAGCACGTATTCAAAAAATATAAGTAGTAATCCTCACTTCTTATTTCAGTCAGTTTGGGAAGGCATTAACCCTCATCGCTGAGCTGAAGTATGATGACGTTGCAGTAGAAGCAGAAAAAGAGGAAGGAGAAAATAAATTAGAAGCTCTTCTTCTCGCAGCTCGTTTCTACACCTATCAGAATCTTATAAAAGATGTTTTTTTTTACTCAGTTGTTCAGTTTCATCAAAATATTTAGGCCGATAGATGTCTTAGACTTTTTGACAGTGAATGGGAAAAGTTGGAGGACGCCCAAAAAAATTTGAAAAAACCATTTTTTGCTTCAAGACACTTGATCTGTATTGAGAAAGCATCATCTGTGGGAGAAATCAAAGCGTGTATATAGGATTGTGTAACAGAGAACCGATCATGTTTTCAGAGCTTTCTTGAATGCTCTTTCAACCGATACCAGAAACGCTGATTTCTACACTACTGCTGCTTTTCGCTTAGTTCTTGCTGATGAAAAATTGGAGGCTTTGAAAATATTGAACACTGAGGGGATTTCCAACGACAATCTCACGTAAGCCAGTTTTTAACCGGATAGTTAATTCTTAAGTTTGCAGCTTATTGCATTTCACTCTGAAAATTATGATGGGAACTGCAAGTCAAGATCCATCGGTCCTCATCAATACAATTAAGGCTCTTGAGGAGTTCTGTAACGGATTGAACAATAAAAGTATATTCAGCAAGATTCTGTTGGCAAAAGTGGGAACGTTTTTCTGCTTTTTGTATTCGAGTTTTCCAGGTTTACGCTACATTCGGCAATGACGATTCCGCTAGAGAAATTATGGACGAAATAATCAAGCAGTATCCTACTTTATCGATTCTTTACTATGATAGAGGGTAAGTGTGAAAGTGAAAGCGATTTGCAGTGTACTGTATTCACAACATTTAATTTCTCCACAAGTGGAGTTATAATAGTTTCGAACCTAAAGGATACACTACGACCTAAGGTTCCTGGTTCGGTTCCCCTGAAATCTTTATCTGGTATGCGTTTGATAGTTGCTAGATCTTGTAGCAGGGGTATAGCGAAGATGTTGCTGTGATATTGCGGCTTCATGTTGGGGTTGTATAAAACAGCATCAATATTTCTTTTCAGTTGTATGGCTCGGGATAGGGAAGAAGCTGTCGCGAACCTTAATCGTTGTCTTGAAATAGAACCCCATCACAGCGAAGCGAACCTCATGTTGGGAAGTCTTCTATTAGACGAAATGAATGATAGCCTTAAATCACCGTTAGTTTTAAATGTAGTACCTCTCCCAACATTTTATTTAAGGGATTGCTTCAAAACTATTCTCAATCTAATTAACCGCGCTGAAAGTTCATTTGAAAGCACAATCGATTTTCCTGTTCTCGATGGAGTTTTCAGAATGAAAGCGATAATTGAAGCTAAGAAAAATGCTGCAAGGCTCTTGAATGTTGAATAGATATACCATGTTGTTCCTAATTGTTTTTCTTTCTTTTTTTATTTGTTAATCTAAGAAAAAGTTGAAATATAACTATTCATGCTATTCAGTTCTGTAAAAGTAAAATACATCTAATAGAGATATGTTCTAATTCATATTTGGAACCCGGTAGAAAAAGTTATTATATGTCTATCTAAAACGAAAGTATTATGCGTTTCACATAGACCTCTAAGCTCATATAGTATGCAAGATCACGATTGTGCTTCTGGTAGGGGTATTAAAATATTAGCAGCAGAGAGCATCTCAACTGACGCTTCTTTCTGCACTTCACAGTCCACTATCTAAAATAAACATTGATGATGAAACATGACGCAAACGACAATATTCCGGAAATTACCGTTTGACGGCGTTTTTTCAGCATTTTCAACGTTGTGTGTACAGCAGCTCCAAGTAGTAATGGAATCGGCGTGAAACAGGCAACTATGACCGGAATCACTGACCCTATGTCAGCATCAGGCTGAGCAAACGATGCCTGTAACAACACTGATCCCCCACACAGAATATCACAAACAATAACGTACCTTCAACAAGAATATAGACACTCCCGTGTTCTGTATTCCTGTTTCAATTGCGATAGCGGTGACATCACTGGGTGATTGGCGGAAAAGAATTGATGCAAAGCATCCAAACATGAATCCACACCAAGGAAGCAGAAGACCGCTGTAAAAAGGGTTAAAATGAATTCTATTTTTAGGAGCATAGGTGATACACACCCGAATATCGCTGGCCAAGACATCATATAGAACATATACCAGTTTGAAATACAGCCAAATAACACAACGAACACGAGCACAAAAATTATGAAAGGTCGCATAACCTGAAAAACACATGAAAGTGATAGATCTGTTATTCACACAAACTTGTCGAGCTCGAATTGCCCAGGATGGTCTGAATCTCTGGATGGCAACGCCAATAAGGAGTGGGAGAATGAGCACAAGTAGCGAACGAGTGATATTAACTAGAGCAAAAATGCTAGATAGAAGATGACCACGTACCGTAGGGAACTTTCATTTGCGTTTGAGAGGAAAAACCACCTAAAAATCGAGACCCAAGCCATGAAAGCCACAACGGCATCATCACTATAATTGAAAAACAGTTGAATCTAATCCCCATAATCATTTTCACCTAATGAAAGCACAGTAGAGACAAATGTCATTGTCACAGAGAGATTAACATTACCATCCAGTAATAATGTCCAGTAATTAGAAGCACCCCCCCCTGAACGTAAGTAACGATTACGATGAATAGTATATCCTAATTCTACCTGGAGAGCAACCTGTGATGAAGATTCCAAGAGCCATCGATGGAAGACCTCTAGGCATAAAAACAAAGATAGCAATTCCGTACGCCAGCTATAACAGAAAAAATATACATGAAACTGAAAATTTTCACCAATGGCATTATGACGAATTGTGTTAAAAAACCGATCAGAGGTGCTAATGGACGTCTTATTGTAGAAATTACTACGGACATATCAATCTAGAGCAAAGAACCATAAACCTCAAACGCTTTAAAATAATACTTCGCATCCCATAAGAATATTAGCGAGAAGAATTAGTATAACAACAGACATCACAAAGTAATGGGTCAATTTCTCAGATTCAGCACTCCTTCGAACCCAGATATCGAATGTTTCGTTCGATGTGTATTCATCGAGCTGAAATGTGTCCATTAAAGATCAACGGAAATGTTTTACTCACAATTGTGTCATTTCCGGAGTCCTCCGTGCCATCTGCTCTCACAAGATGAACCAAGTAAGCTGTTTTCCCCATGCGGTTGCCTTTTAAAACAACTGCAGTCTTAAAGCAGATATCATTAATCATTTCATGAACATAATCTCACAGATAAGTTGAAATATTTTGTTACTTCGTCGTATTCAAATGCACTACTGCTGAATTGTATGGCATGATCTACTTCGACTACATTGTGCATAGACTCCCTCAAGGGTCTAAAAGATGAGTTTCAACAGATGGATAGGTTGGTAACAGCTGCTCACTTAAAGCCTATGCTCCAATCTCCATGCTTCAGCTTTTCTTCCGGAAGTTGTATTGATAGTAGAGCACTTCGATTATCACCTTCGACAAGGTCATGAATGAATCGAGGTTCCGTATTTATGATCACGGATCGTGAAGTATCAGTAGCAGTGGTTAAAACTATCTATAAAGCGTAGTAACTACCCGATACTTGGAAGAAAGTTACCTGCAGAATGAACTTGAAAAGTAGCATTATAGGGCATGACTTTCGGGGACTAGTTAAACCCATCTGTAATATAGTTATTAGTCTTCAACTAAAAAATTTAAACGAAATGAACATATAAATTTACTTTGAACAAATAGTTAGCACAAATAATACTGCAAACGAAAAAGCGCTAGCCTACGAATGCGCATGAAGGTGGGGTGGCTTTTAACACTCCTCCTCCCAACATCAATTTCCAAAAAGTGTTAATCTCGTGACCATTAAGAAATTTCCGCCGCATTAGAGGTTGCGTGTTGTGTAGGCATGAGTTCAATTACGAGAAAGCAATAAAGCGAACGAATGTAAAGCTATCTAATCTATAGCAGAAAAAGGAAGACGGCCCCGAAATTAATTTCACTTACGTCACAATATTGGAGCAGCAATTTTAAAAAATGAGCAAACAAATTATGCTACATGGGCGGCACAGAAAGTAAGAGTAGTAAAAATTACCTGGTATGTATCATAATAAAAAATTAAAATTTGTCTTCAAAACAACCAAATATCTGGAAAATATTCATATTGCTTGTTATAAGATAGCGAAAGAGAAATGTGGAGAAATTCATGTAATGCATGTAAAAATGTAAATTTGGTCCCGCCACGCTGCCCCGCTTCAATTTTTTCATGGCCATTGCGACGTCTACAGCTACACACACTATTTCCTTTTAAGATTAGAAAAAATATGGAATATAAGTGTTTTGTTCGTAGTGAAAGTGAAATAATCAACTTTTGAGCAGTATCGCGCTTTCTAGTATATTTTTTTAGTGAGCCTTAATGCGGGGATTGGCAGAATTTATAAACGCCTTACAAAGGTTTGGAGATCATTATTTCAAATTTCATCCATTTTCAGATCGTCATTGCCTATTAGAACCTCACTTTCTAGAGGGAACAGCGTGTTCAATCAATTTTTTGATGATGAAGGCAACTTTGCAAAATCAGAGTTAAGACCAAAAAAAAGACCTGGAAGGTCTTGGACGGTAGAAGAACTCAGATTGAAGTCAAACACAGATATACACAAACTTTGGTAAGAGATATTCCATTCCAATACTTACACTTACTTAGGTACGTATGCTTAAAAGAGAAAAATATGTTGTTAACTATGCAAGCTGCTTATGTAGACCAAGCACGATATATGCCGAATCCTGAAAGGATCGATAGAGTTAAAGAGGTGGGCTGTTAGTGAAATCACTTTGTGAAAGTATCGTTTAAGAGTATGAGAAATATTCAAGTATTAATACACGAAAGAAACGATGCATACTTTTTGTTGGAAACGGGAGACGGCGCTGACGTTCCACTTAGGACTGTTACCTCATTCATGGGATTCACATTTGAGAAGGAGAGCAGAGAACACTATAATAATTTCAATATGAAAGACATTGAGGTGGAGGTAGAATGATATCAGCTCAAACAACCTTGTAACGATTGGCTCAGGTACCTTATCTTGATGAAGATGCTTATATGATGCAGAAACTGTGGAAAGAAAAAGAGCACTTGAAAGCGAGAGATAGGTATGCGTTTTGTATAAATTGACTCGACTTGAATGTCTTGCTTAGTTTGGATCATGCTCATCTACAACGACTGAAGTCTGATCAAATGAATCGCTTCAGACTAGGCGGGCCCAAAGTTTTAAACAGATGAGTTCCGTTCTGGAGGGAATAATCCTACGAACTTAGTATGAAATTTGAAAGTTGAATAAATTCAGAGGAAAATTCAAGTTTACAATTCATAAACTTTATTTATATGTGAACGGTGAATCTCAATCATTCTCGTTATATGATACAGCATTTGAGTTTCATCACATCACAAATTAACGAAAATATCATGATTAGTCTAGTCTACGAATGTATTATGAACAGGGAAAAGGTCTCTGAGGTTCTTATGCTGAGTGTCACGTTCGCTGACAATTATTTTGTTCTTGTCCATAATTGGCCATTTTACCGCGATCGTCTCATCAAAGGGATTAACTCCTATAAATTGAAAGAACATTTTGAAATTACACTTCACGGATCATTACCAAACTCAATCGCAGGATCGTATGTGCTTGTACATTTATAAGTTACGTGTGCTCCATCAAGTGACAAACACTGAAAAGCTATTTAAAAAAGTGTAATTTGAAATTAATTTCACTTGAAAACCATGTAAAAACCCATCGGGAACCCAAAGAGCATTTTTGTTTTCTGAATTCAGAATTGCACCAAACCATTTTCCAAAGGTGGAACTATTTTTACGGATATCAACAGCAACATCGAATATCTCTCCTTGAACCTATATGTACAAAACATTTCTGATATTAACATGCACAAACTGACAACTGAAACGAGTTTCCCCATACCCTCCTGAGCGTGAAGACCTCTCAGAACACCGTAACGAGAGAAAGAGTGATTGTCCTAGGAGAAATTATAGAAACACAGGGTATTCATCTATACTTGTTCAAACGATTCACGGAAGTTAATAATCTCACTCCATTCTTTCTTGTTGTATGTTTCAGAAAAAAATCCACGATCATCAGGAAATACCTAGCATGAGTTTCACGAACGATTGAATCATATTGAAATCACTCACCTTGGGTTTGATTATTTTGACATCAGGAATATAATCACATATCTCCAGCTGAAGATTAACTCGTTTCGCAACTGCTGGAACCGACATAATTGGGGAACAAAATAGAAATGCGATGAGAAAATCTTTACGAACAACCTTGACATAATAATCAGATCAATTCATTGTGGTTTGGGAAAGAAGATAAGTACAGCTGATTTATAAGATACGGAGTCCGACAATGAAGTAATATACAAAAGTAACGTGAAGTGAATCTCAAATATCAACTACACCGGTCTTCTCAGATACCCATGCTTTCACAGATTTGAAGAGTTCTTCTTTTGTACCATTCGAAATCAATCGTCGAGCTGGCCCCTTGAGTTGTTCATATAAAGTATTAGAATCAACATCCTTAATTCCCTGAAACGAAAGAAAAACGTTTATTAGCCACTTAGTTCCATTGCGAAACCTGTTCTTTGATTTCTTTTCTGATGAGCTGTTTAACATCATCGACCCAGCCTTCATTTTTTAATCGTTCTATCATTGCTGCCTTCAGAAAATCAGTGTTATGCAAATACCAAGAATGTTGTTACCGTAATACGATCTCGCTCCCCCGAACTGATGAAATCTTTTTCTAACTCTTCCTTAGTAATGTTCATGTCCTGCAGCTTAATATATTTTCCTGGAACTCAAAGATGAAGACACTCGCGAACAAGCTCAAAGTTCAGAGGTTTAATAAAAAAGCAAAAGATAATCAAGCGGAATAATCCCACGATCGCATATAACACAAAACTGTTATCTTTTTAAGGCACACGGTAACCGTACAATTAATACATTTTGAATGATAAAACATGAAATATCACAAAGCAGATATATATTATGTTTAAAGTCTCTCTATAAATAAGTACAAAGGCGCGTAAATGAGATCACAACTGTACATGCAAACCACGAATTTGAAACAATCACGGTGTGTATTGCTCTACATAACTGAGAGGGAAGAACCCTACCTGGAAACAGAAAGTGGTGGGGAGCTTTATTCTTAAGATCGGTGAAGCGAGAAGAAAACTTACTCTTTCCTCAGTGCCATCTTTTATACACCCTTTCCACCAGCCTCGTTCTTCACCAACCTTCTCTACAAGAGTAACAATGTCGCCTTTCTTGAGCGCTAGAAACTTCTGCTCATTAGCAGCAAAATCGTGGATAGCTATGAAAAGCTTAGAAATATGCATTATTATAAATGGAAATAAAGCAATTGAACTAACATTGTTTTCATCTTTATAAGGATCCCGTAGTACAGTGTTCAGGAATTCGAAGCATTCGGACAAACTGTTGTTCTTATAGTAGTTCACTAATTCCTATAAATATGAATGAACTCCTTTCTGCCAAACAAGCTTCTGACCACAACACTAGGGAACTTGCATACTTCATCGAAATAATACTGACCATCGGCGTACTCAACTTTTGTGTGTTTAACATCACCCATGTAGCTATAATCAGAACAATAAAATGAAGATATGATGGATCATAACAACCTAATGCTTATGGCAAACTGATTCAAATTAGGACTTGACCGCACAAGGAATGTTCCGTTCGGAGTATTCCGTAACTTTTTTTCTGCATCAGTTCGAACCATTTCACCAACATAATACACTTCATTGCTTACATCTACACTGAGATGAGCAGGGACACGTGTGGGAGTCGCTCTATAAGTGTGGGATTCCCGCAAAAAAACAAAATGATCAAATGTACACAGGTCGGCGTGGTAAAATCGTTGACTCTTTCCTATCAATTCGAGCTCCAGCGGTTCCTTCATCAAAAGATAAGTTCTCGAACGATAATCCAGCTATTGGATTAACCTACAAAACATCGAATGTGAAATTGGGATGGAAAGTACTCACTTTTACACGGCGAACGTCAGAAAGATTAACTAAACCCCTGTTCTTTGTTCTAGCATGCTCCCCCTGAATGTTGTTCTGACTATAACAGAATGAGAAGTACTTACAACGAAAGTTTGGTCATCTCTTGATTGAAGAACCTCAATTATATCTTGAATTTCATAGGATAAAAACTGTGGATCATTGCTCACGAATCTGTTCTTGCAAACAACTTGTTCACCGGAATTTACTGAAAGTTATACAGTTATAGATACCGTTTTAATGCAAGTGATATTACAGGAACTCCAATTCGTCCTACGGAACGAGTTTTCGAGAATGTTCAAATTGGTGTTCACACGTTCCCTACATCTTCCAGTACATTGTTTAAGACCCAAACAAGATTTATGAAAGATTCCATCACAATCTGTAATGGAAAAGCTAAGGTAGGAACGAAAATTACACTTACATTCACATTTATATCCTTGGAACAAGCAGCCTTTCAAAAGTTTGTTGCATATCGTACAGAAGTGAGCTTTGTCTTTTTCGAAAGTTGTATATTTAACTTTATGTTTCATATCTTTAGCGGCCTGTGGAGATACATTGTCACTTAAACACAATTTGAGTATGAAGCAGAAGTAGGTTTCGCACATACTAGCTGTGATCGAATTGCATAACCCATTTCTCCATTTGCAATATATTCTTAAATGTCAGAGTTATATACTTTATTGGCTCAGTGTTCGAGTTTCGCCCGTTTTTCTCCCTCTCCCTTTCTCTTTCAGGTATATCTCTTGTGAGATGAATTTGGAATTTGGTGCCAGTGCTGAAGTTTCTAGAACACAGAAACAATAAGCAGATCATGAACACGAAATTACCGTAAAGTTCCTGACCTATTCTCGAAAGGCTCGATTTTCAATTCTTGAATCACGTAAGCAGCTTTGTAACGATAAACACCCTCAAGAACAATTACGTTTTTTTCTATGGATTATACATACCCTTCGGGCTGCTTGACATATGAAAAGAACTTTGTCAAACAAAAAAACATGTCTGTTCTTCTGCTTTCCAGATACTTGATCAACGGATTCACTTATCTTGACCTCGCAATCTGTGTTGAGACGACCGTAATCTAATAAAGTAGTTTCACCGGGCTACAACTGTCATTTGATCACTAAATATAGCTTAATGCTCACCATATTAAGATCATTTACGCTTCGTTCCACTTCGCGAACCAGGTGCATTGCCTCATGATCTCTCTTCATTTCATTTACATATGCACTCAAGTCCTCCATAGCCTCTTTCGCTGATTCAAGAGATTTTCGATCAGGAGACTCAACAGGAGTAGCTTTCAGCATTTCCTGTTAAACAGTATTAATGAAAAGAGACTCTCAGACAGACTGTTAGCAGCAGATGATATTTCAAAACGCGTTGCATAGGTAGACATAGTAAATCTTGAAGCTTGAACTGATTTTCATTTACTTCTTGAGTACACGCCTAGAAATCGAACTGATTACTGATCATTACGACTAAAATCATGATACTTACATGAATCTTCGACTTCAATGTTGAATCTGATTTCTCAATGTCTATCAACTTCCTTCGAGAATCATCCAGCATTGAGCAATAAGGTCCATATGCAATAAACTTCTCTTTGTGACTGAATTTATGTTCAGAAATTTTGTATATTACTAAAGTTATCACTCTAAGAAAACATTCCCAATGTATTTACTGTATGTAGAATGGCGCTTCTCTTTAACAGAAATGTTTAGAGTGTAGAAGACAGCCTTTTGTAAATCGGTATAGAAAGTCTGATGTAATGTCCACAAAACCTGAAAAGATTACTGGAATTCAATAATATTTCGCCATCCCACGTACAGAAATATTCATGAAAACGATGTTGTGATCCTTCGGATCTGTGAAATACTGCTGCAAAGGTGAATAGAACTTCGTCATTATCATATTTAGGGCCTTTTCCACATAGTTTTTCTCAGTATCTAACAGTTCCTTAATGGAATGTTCCCGTTTAGTAGCAGGTTGGAACGATGACCACGCCTTGAATAGTTAACATACATTACGATAATCGACTGAGAACTAACATCATTCTTCCAGTCTCTTATACTATCTTGTCTCGCTACGAAATGATCATATATCTTATCTTCTTCCTCAGTTCTGAAAAGATTTTCGTTATCTGCGAAATCTGGGAAGAAAACATACAAAGGACGGTATGTATAATCGTACACTGTGTTATCGATTTCAACTTTTTCCTGTAGGTTTCTGAATACACTTTTCTGAATAGAATGACAATAAGTTCTTACCTGTATATGTCATTCTCTTCTGGATATATATAGTAGCAATCGTCGAATGCGGATCGAGGAAATGGTCTGAACACAGAAGCACCTTCATCAAAGAACTGTGAAATCAAACAAACTTTACTCCTTGACGTTTGCATATGTCAGACTTTGAGATATCTGATAGGGTTCGTATGACCTGTTATTTCACGTTTCTATAATGTGTATATCGAAAAAGTTCTCACCTTCATAAAGTCACTCATACAATAAAGCTCCCAAGCTACGAACATACTTTTGGGATCTAGCATGAATACTTTTTGAGCTGCATCCAAGAACAAACATATTATTCTCTCACAATGAAACTGTCATTGAAAATGAAATGAGGGGAAAATAAAATGGAACCACTAACCTCTGAAAGATGGTGAACTTGAGATGGAATACATCTTTGGTCTATGGCATTAGGAGCCAATTTATTAATCAAATGACATAAGAGCACTCCATCCCTGCATATCTGTTCTTTGACGTTTGATAATTGATAGCTTACTTGAGTAGAGCAGCAAACTCTTCAAGTGTAGCAGAAGATTGGGCCACTTTATGATCAGCCCGTAATACATTAATATCTACAAGCCATTGAACACAGTCTCTCCATAGCTCATGACTATCATTTACACTCATAAATGTTTCAATACTATAATCTTCTGCAAATTTTTGAATAATTCTGATAATTGATTTGAAAATACAATATAAGATGTTTAATAAATCAGTTCAAAGAAGAAGCACGCAGAATGCGCCAGAGAAGATTGGGTCAATTGCGGGACATTTTTCAACTAACGTCCGATGAAAGCGTCGGAGCTTTTTAATGAAAATTGAGCCACGCTCAGTTCTATTAGTGTAATTAAATTATTGGTATTTCAGTTGAGTTTATTGCGTGATAATTGATGAAGGCTCTTCGTTTATATAAATGTGTATACTCGACTAGAGTGATCAGCACAAGTTCTGCGGTTTTTTGGCAAAATTACGAGAACGAGAGGCATTACGAGCCTGGAGAAGATGTGCTCAACCGAACCTGGCATGGCCTCACTTATGACTTTCGTAGATGGAAAAGAAGATACGCAGAGGTAGATTTCATTTAAAACAGTTGTTTTTCATAAATTATTTTCCCGGCGAGGAAAGATGCTTTTGAACGAAGGAACCCAATATCTCACATGAAGAGATCTGTTTTGGATAATGAGGTTTTCCCTTTCCGATCCGAAGTTCTTATCATCGGTGGTGGCCTAACGGGTATCATCAAGTTATGAATGTCTGTAATGCAAAAATTGAAGGATCATCTACTGCTTTCTGGCTGAAACAACGTTTCAGAGATGAAGATTTCAAAGTAAGAATGCTATTTTTTTTTAATATTTAGCTCATTCAGGTAGTTGTTGTCGAAGACAACTCTAATTTCATGGATGGGCACTCTATGAATTCCATGGGCAGGTTCACTCAACAGTTTTCAATTCCCGAGCATGTAGAAATGTCCTTATTTTCTGCTGAATTCCTTCGACACGCTGGAGAACATTTACAGATTTTGGGTTGCAATGTGTTTGAAGAAGTAACTCTTGACATTATTGTTCAGATAATCAGCCACCTGATATAAACATAATGCCATCTGGTCTTTTGCAACTTGCGTGCACTAGTAAGGAAGCAGATCTTATGCGCGAAACTTGGAAGGTTCAAATGTGAGTAGTCTGTCCATGTTTTCCGAAAATTCCTTTTTAGTGAAAAAGGAGCTCGTGTAGCCTTACTGAGCAAAGAAGAACTCACTTGCCGTTTTCCTTTCATGAGTTTTGATGATGTTGTGTTAGGATCGTTAGGTTAGAATGCGTCGTCTAAATTTTTTCGAATTTTTGTGTAGGGCTGGAGAATGAAGGGGTTGTGAACACATGGCAACTTTTATCCGCTCTTAGAGAAAAAAATGTTACCCTAGGAGTTCAGGTGATTGAGAAATGTCTGATAATTTTTGTAGTGTGTATTTTGAATTGTAGTACGTAAAAGGGCAAGTTCAAGGTTTCGAATTTGAAAGGTTACGCCCGAAAGCAGAAGCTCATACCATTTCTTGTATTGATGCTGCCGATGAGGAGAAATGGAGAAGTCAGAGAATAACGGGCGTATACGTGAGAAATAACTTTCGATTGATAATTTCGTAGTTATTTCAAGGTCAGGCCGCAAATGACTGATGCATCTGCACGTCCTATAAGGGCACATCTCATCGTAAATGCAGCTGGCCCATGGGCAGGTAAAGTTGCGGAGCTGGCTGGCATTGGTTTTTTTCGAAAAGGAATAGCTCGAACAGTAATAAATTTGTAGGCCAAGGGACAGGAATATTATCTGTTCCTGTGCCCATAATCCCAATGAAGTGCACGAAATACATAGTTCATGCACCAGAAGTATCTCCAGACTTACCGATGTTATTGGATGCAACTGGCGTTTTTTGCCAACGTACAGATATAGGGCATACTTTCGTTGTCAGTAAGCGAGGTGACAGTGACAAGAGTGTAAGCAGTGATTGATACAAGTTTCCAAGATTCCGTTTACAGAATTCATCAGCTTCGGACGGCAAGATAGATTATGACATGTATTTTGAAAAAATAGCTCCTGTTATAGAGAGCAGAATACCAAGTTTTAAATCGGCCACGGTAATGTCATTCGCGTATCCAATTAATGTTTTTTTTCAGATAAAAAGTGCATTTTCAAGTTATGAGGCATATAATACCTTCGATTCGTCCCCGATCATTGGCGAACACGCTCTGTACAACAATTTATATATGATGTGTGGATTTGGATCCAGAAACGTTGGGCATTCTTTGGCTGCCGGTAGAGCATTCGCAGAAAGAGTATTTGATGGTGCTTATGTTAATATAAATTTGCGGAAATTTGATATGAGAAGAATAGTTAAAATGGAAAAACTAACAGAGAGATTACAAGTATAAAGAAACTAGAATATTCTGAGCTGTCTGTATAGGTGTTCATCGCACTTCGATATTTTTCTTTTGCTCAACTATACATGTTTCGTAATTTTATGTTTAGATGTCTGACATTGAATTGCCCCAGGGATGGGAGAAGAGAATGAGTCGAACAAATGGTAATTTATACATTTATTTCTCTGAATTGATTTTCGAATCCCAGACCAAGCATACTATTTCAATCAAGCAACGGGGAGAAGTCAATGGGAAAGGCCAACTGAATCGGCTTTTGTCAAGGTAATAATGCGTAAAAAATGGGAGAAAGGTGTTCGCATCAGGGGCATGAACTGAAAGAAGTACGTTGTGCTCATATTCTCGTAAAACATGTTGGAAGTCGAAGGCCTGCAAGTTGGAGAAGTGATAACATTACGAGAACAAAGGAAGAAGCTTGTAGTATTTTACAAGGTAATTGTCAGCTGATAGTAGTAATTCAATCATTTTATCCCAGAATACTTGAAAGAAATCCAAAATTCATCAGATCCTTCAACAGTGTTTAAAAGAATCGCTCAGGAATTCAGCGACTGTAATTCTGCTAAAAGAGGAGGAGATTTGGGAGTAGGCGTTGTGTTTACATAAAGCGGTAGTTACATCTATTTCAGACGTTTGGCCGCCAACAAATGCAAAAACCTTTTGAAGATGCTTCTTTTGCCCTTGATGTCGGTAAGATTAGCGATATAGTTGATACCGATTCTGGATTACATCTCATTCTTCGCATTTCTTGAAATTGTATAATCTTTTCTATGAATAAAAAAATGTTTTTCTACTTGTGTGAGTTTCATCTTTAACTTTTTGTTATCAGCGAATGGGCATGAATCACACTAGGCGGGGCTTTGTGTTTTATCGTGTGTATCGATCGACCAAACTGGGACCGTACTGTGTTTTCTCTTGGTATTAGTCTTCCCTGGCGGGGGAAAGCAGAGGCAAGCCGGTTTTGAGGAAAATGCTCCCATAGCTTCTCTTACTTCAACCTTTATTCATTATGATCGATATTTCCAATGTGATTTCTTCGCTGTCTCAGTATTCGTAGTAGTAACCGCAGTCTTTTTATTTTTGTTTTTAGCATTGCATTGATTTTTAGGTTTCGAATATGCAACAGAACAACGGAGATGACGAGAAAGTTATGCTTCGCAACAAAAACACTCAATCTGTTCTTCAGAGAGGATTGGACGTCCTACATGAAGGAGAGTTAAACGAAGAAACGGAAGGTATATATGTTTGAACTCCACCCAGTTTCGAGTAATCTTTGACAGAAATTCGTAAACTTGATGCTCAACTTGATCATTTGAATGAATATGTGTCACAAATGGAACAAAGACTTAAAGATCACAATGACAAAATGATGGAAACTCTCAGGCAACAAAAAGAAGACCGAGAGAAACGTAGAAAAAGTTTTCATGAGGTAAGTGAGATGTTTTCAAGTGTATTACCGTTTGAGTTCGATTGCAGAGAATGAGCCAATCGCATACTGAAGATGAAGAATTTAAGAAACAAATGGAGAACATCCTTTCCAAAGTTGATAATAATAGACAGAGACAGTCTATCTATGATTTCATAAATACATCCAAGAATTAAAGTAACTGAATAATTCATTGTTTGTCTATGTACTTTGTATATTTATTATAATTTTAGTCCGGTGTTCGTAAAAATAAGTACTTCCACATTTTCTGTAATTTTTCATGCTCAAAGCTAAAGTAAACAAAGAATCGTGTTATTGTGTATTTAAGAATCAAATCAGAAATAGCGTTTTAAAAGTCCTGCAACGACTGTCCTGATATTCGCTTTTAAACACGGTAGTCTTACATTCATAAACCAGTTCGATTATAAATCATGTTGTTTTATACCACAAATTAGTAGTTATGCTATAACTTTTTCATCTAGTATATTAGAATCCTTTCATGTTTATCATTCTGTATTTCTTCTTCATAGAACTTTTCTTTAAAAAAATCTTTTATAGGCTTTCAATGGCTAGAGGACAGCAGAAAATTCAATCTCAACAGGTTCGTTTTCTTAACAACACTCGATCGAAGATGCATGTTTGAAGAAAGCTGCTAAGAAAGCGCAAGATTTAAAAAGAGCACAAGGATGCGATCAGAAAAGTGCAGCTCTCAAAGCCCTCAATCATAAGTGTACTGTGTGTATGGTATTCTAGGTTAACGTAAGAATCACTTTCAATTTCTTATTGTTTTAGGCTCAAATGCCGGATCCGAAAACTTATAAACAGCATTTCGAAAATAAGCACCCTAAAGCGCCTGTACCCCCAGAGTTAATGGACGTCGTGTAAAGTTATTCTCTCATGCTATTGTACGGGCTTCTCATGTGGCTGTTGATACTAATTTGATCTTTAGTATAATAAATTGTAATTCTCCGAATATTATCGATGATAAGTATCATATTATGAAATCTATTCGTTTATATAAATGCTTACACTTGTGTTACGTGACTTGTGTACCAAATGTGGCTGGCTCGTAGCACTTATGCAGATGAAAGACAAGATACGCAGAGAATTATTCTTCTTCATTTGAGGAAAAATGCTTTTGAACCTAGTAACTGTTATATTCAAACCTTGAAGCATGCAGACTAAGCCAGACACAGGTCTTGAGCAAGTCATACGCATAGACAACTGATCTAGTCTCCATCTTTTTTCACCATTCATGTAGATGTTCATGAGTTATAATCATTAAATAACTGTATACAATATTACATCGTGTTCACAATTTTTCTCCATTTTTCTAAGCAATTTTTAGTTTAGGCTTAGGCTTAGGCTTAGGCTTAGGCTTAGGCTTAGGCTTAGGCTTAGGCTTAGGCTTAGGCTTAGGCTTAGGCTTAGGCTTAGGCTTAGGCTTAGGCTTAGGCTTAGGCTTAGGCTTAGGCTTAGGCTTAGGCTTAGGCTTAGGCTTAGGCTTAGGCTTAGGCTTAGGCTTAGGCTTAGGGCTTAGGCTTAGGCTTAGGCTTAGGCTTAGGCTTAGGCTTAGGCTTAGGCTTAGGCTTAGGCTTAGGCTTAGGCTTAGGCTTAGGCTTAGGCTTAGGCTTAGGCTTAGGCTTAGGCTTAGGCTTAGGCTTAGGCTTAGGCTTAGGCTTAGGCTTAGGCTTAGGCTTAGGCTTAGGCTTAGGCTTAGGCTTAGGCTTAGGCTTAGGCTTAGGCTTAGGCTTAGGCTTAGGCTTAGGCTTAGGCTTAGGCTTAGGCTTAGGCTTAGGCTTAGGCTTAGGCTTAGGCTTAGGCTTAGGCTTAGGCTTAGGCTTAGGCTTAGGCTTAGGCTTAGGCTTAGGCTTAGGCTTAGGCTTAGGCTTAGGCTTAGGCTTAGGCTTAGGCTTAGGCTTAGGCTTAGCTTAGGCTTAGCTTAGCTTAGGCTTAGGCTTAGGCTTAGGCTTGCTAGGCTTAGGCTTAGGCGCTTAGGCTTAGGCTTCTTAGGCTTAGGCTTAGGCTTAGGCTTAGGCTTAGGCTTAGGCTTAGGCTTAGGCTTAGGCTTAGGCTTAGGCTTAGGCTTAGGCTTAGGCTTAGGCTTAGGCTTAGGCTTAGGCTTAGGCTTAGGCTTAGGCTTAGGCTTAGGCTTAGGCTTAGGCTTAGGCTTAGGCTTAGGCTTAGGCTTAGGCTTAGGCTTAGGCTTAGGCTTAGGCTTAGGCTTAGGCTTAGGCTTTAGGCTTAGGCTTAGGCTTAGGCTTAGCTTAGGCTTAGGCTTAGGCTTAGGCTTAGGCTTAGGCTTAGGCTTAGGCTTAGGCTTAGGCTTAGGCTTAGGCTTAGGCTTAGGCTTAGGCTTAGGCTTAGGCTTAGGCTTAGGCTTAGGCTTAGGCTTAGGCTTAGGCTTAGGCTTAGGCTTAGGCTTAGGCTTAGGCTTAGGCTTAGGCTTAGGCTTAGGCTTAGGCTTAGGCTTAGGCTTAGGCTTAGGCTTAGGCTTAGGCTTAGGCTTAGGCTTAGGCTTAGGCTTAGGCTTAGGCTTAGGCTTAGGCTTAGGCTTAGGCTTAGGCTTAGGCTTAGGCTTAGGCTTAGGCTTAGGCTTAGGCTTAGGCTTAGGCTTAGGCTTAGGCTTAGGCTTAGGCTTAGGCTTAGGCTTAGGCTTAGGCTTAGGCTTAGGCTTAGGCTTAGGTTAGGCTTAGGCTTTAGCTTAGGCTTAGGCT